>CM060911.1:282393008-283643008 GCA_030737875.1 Allium sativum
TACACTAGTAATTGGGCCTTTACCACCCGAACAGACGGTACCACGCAGAAACAGACGGGTTTTGCCACCCAACAGAAATAGACGGTACCAACAGAAACAGACAGAACTTAGTGTACCCTAAAACCCTACCCCAAGCGATCGACTCCCTAATACATAAATACCCTGTGTTGGCCCCACAGTAGGGTGTATCACTCCCTAAAGTGACAACCCATTGGCACAGACCTATTTACAGATGTCACGGCGTCTTACATCCTCAGAGGAAGACCGGGATCCATGCACGCACATGACCCGGTTGGAATGCACCATCAACACCCCTCGCCATTATCAGAATGAACCACTTATAATTAGTTCAGTAAGCGTGCCCGGACCCTACCTACTGTTGGGTCAAAGTTTTGATACCAGAAAGGGTTACTGACTAATATGGGTCCCAAACAACAGATGACACAAGTAATTTCCCTCCTAACCTTGTGTCCCCAGAATAATAGATATCAGATTAACTTGTTTACAAGTACAGACATACAGAGTTCAGATCAACCAGTTCACAGACAAGTTTTCAGACTAACGGATCAGATATACAGATTTAACAGACTTACCGACTAACCAGTTACAGATTAACAGACTTACAGATTTGTCTAACTTTGTAATTGGGCCTACAGATTCATGGAACAGATTTATTAAATTCATCAGTCTAGTGGGTTTAATCCTATCCGCCCAACACGTTTTAGACATCATATTTATCTCAGATTTGCATTAATTAATTATTAATGCATAGAAATCTCACATTAGGTCACTAGCTTGTGGCCGCTGGATGGGTCGGGCGGTTCCGCCCAGACTTCTGCCACAAGCCAGACCTAACCTCGTGTCTAAGCATATTATGGCTAACTTCTCACATTAGAACCTATTGTTTGCGGCCACTGGATGTGCCGGGCGGTTCCGGGCAGGATTACGCCGCAAACTCATTCTAACCTCGAGTTAGCCATGTTCATCTTTGCTGCCAATTAATTAATAATTTACCATTTATGCCCACGCCTAATATACATGTCAATTATTCATAACTATAGCCAATTCAGATTATGTCAATAACAGACTAATTATATCAACTCAACAGATATAGCAGATAATAAATTTTTCAGATTAGGCAACTTAACGGATTTAGCAGATTAAGCAAACTAGCAGATTTAGCAGATAACAGATTAAGCATCTCAACAGATTTAGCAGTTTAGGCATCTCAACAGATTTAGTTTAGCAGATTTGGCATTTTCAATAGACTTAGCAGATGACAGATTTAGCAGATGAACAGATCTAGCAGACTAAGCAGTAGAGCAGAACTAGCAGATTAAGCAATATAACAGAACTAGCAGATTAGGCAATATAACAGAACTAGCAAATTAGGCAAATATAACAGATTTAATCATTCCTTAAAATTTCACAAACATATCTTCCCTAATTATAAATTTGGCCTAAGTTTGCATGCCTAAATAGTTGTCATGATTCACACTATGATCATATACACCACGTTTGCATTGAATTTACATGTCACAGATTATGGTCATAATTTACATGTCCCAATTTAGTTCAACTTGCCTAGTATAAAATATTAACATATAAATTATACCAAATATAGCCATCGATTTCAATGCATGTCATATATTCAAAAATCTCCTACTTGGGTGTTATTCACATTTGATAGTTATCAAATCTTAATATAGATCTTCACACCTAAGTCATATTCTCTTTCAAAACATGAATTGTTATATAAACAATATGCCCAACAATCTAGTTATAACAGATCTTAATTCAAAATATGGTTTATGTCAAATGTTTCAAGTCACATGTTAACATACCATGGTTCCTCTTCTTCCAATTCACAGAATATGCATAGATCTAAACCTAGTTTACAACCTATGTCCTTATTCTTAAATCAGTCACAGATTAGCCATGTCCAATTATGCCACATTCATTATTTGTCCCAAACATTTTAGCGTTCGTGCGTTAATCTCTTAGGAGATTGGCGCAGGCTCATAGTAGCCTGGCTATAGAACAGAAAGAAGAAGAGATACAGAATAAAATAGATCTGAACAGAACATACACAATCTCAAATTCAGATTTACAATCATGTCACAATTATGATTAAAGTTTATATCGGAAAATAACTGCACTTTCCTTGATTGGATTAAAGAAAGAACTTTAGTTGTTGTAGAATCGTTGCAGAAGCTTTAATCTCTAATTTGAATTGAGTTGCTTAGGTTGATGCTGATTAGCTTCTAGTTTTGATTCCAGCAGAGTAGCGATGCCATTTTTATTTTTATTAGAACAGAGGTAGAGTAGAAGCATAATAGAATTGTGTGTAGAGAAGGCTAGGTTTGGGGTTGTTTAAATAGGTTTAGGCAGATGAATCTGGACAGAAAACGAGACCAGATACGTAAGAATGCACCCAGGCCCAAAACCAGGTTCGGGGACCAGGTCGACCCCCAGGTTGACTGCCCAGTCGACTCCCCAGTCGAACTGGGTACTGTGGGTCGACTACCTAGTCGACTCCCCAGTCGAGCTGGGTCCTGGGCAGGAAATTTCCCGCCTAGCCCGCTTCTGGGTTTGAATTCAAATTTTGAATTCGAATTTCGAGCTGTTTTCGATTCTGAAAATTCCTGAAACTTCGGAGGGTCATATCTCCCTCATACGGACTCCGATTCTTGCAAACTCGGACTCGTTTCCAAGCAGAATTCCGAGACGAACGCAATGGCGCAACCCATTTCCCTTGATTCTTATTTTAAAAATTAATTATCCTCTGATTTGTTACTTATACATTCACAGAAAATACGGGGTGTTACAACTATGCCGAGAATGCCAAGTTTACACCTATGTCATGTTTATGTTAATGAATTTCATTATGCAAATTTTGTGTATGTTAAATTAGGCTAAGTTTTTATCCTAATATTATATGTCAAAAATTATGAGGACGGAAAATTAGGCTAAGATGGTTAGCCTAATATTTAGACGGGGTAACATTGGGAAAAATTGGTAATTATAGGAAAATTGGTATGAAAACTCGCCATGAAACTTGACACGAACTTGACATGAATCTTGAACATGGACATAACACTAGAATGAACTTGAAAATGGCCAACTCAAGGTTGGGTTGAGTTTGCAGTTTAATTCTGCCCGGAACCGCCCGGAAAATCCAGTTACTGCAAACAATAGGATCCAATGTGGGTAGTTGGTCATATCGCACTTGAAAACCCGAGGTCAGACTGAGTTGTGGTGTAATTCTTCCCGGAACCGCCCAGCATATCCAGTGACCACAACAACAGGTCTGATGTGAGAGGTTGGGGTGCATTAATGAATTAATGCCACATGATAGGGTTAAGTCATGAACATGAAAGACAACACTTAACCAACTTGACACATGATTTGTAGGGCTAAGTCATGAACTTGAACGACAACACTTAGCCAATTTGACATGACATATAGGCGGTTTAAGTCGCGAACATGAATGACAACACTTAACCAACTTGACATGCTAGACTGATAAGGGTTAAGTCACGGATTTAAATGACAAAACTTAACCTATTGGAAGGAAACCCTAGTTAAGCGGTCCGTTTCAGCAGTAACCCACTATATGTATCATGGTACCCTGGAACTAGGCAGGTTGGGGCACGATTACAGGGCTGATTGTAAGTGACCAAAACGACGGCTGTTTTGGTGCACCAGTGTAGGTTCAGGCAGGCTATGGTCGTGCACATCGTCCGGAATTGAAAAAGCAGGCATTGGGCATCTGTAGGTTTATCTGTGCATGCTTGATTCGTGTCGGTAGTTAGCACCCTAGGTCTTGATACACCCTATGGTAGACCTAGCACAGGTGACTACATTCGTGATAGGGCCGTATGACACAGAGATACATGACGAGGTAGAAATTGTAGGGAGCCGATCGATTAGTGGATTTTTCCGTTGGACTTAGTAATGGGTCATTTCATGATATTGGGCCAAGGGATCATTTCGTGATTAATACAAGACATGGGTTTGGGATTCTAGTACAGTTGGTGCATCGAACCTTGAATATGTGATGTTATACTTGATTACACTTGAATTATCATGCTATCTTAGTCTATCTTGCCAATCTTGACAGAATCCTTATTTTTACTTTCAGTTTATACATCTCATGTTACCTTTACCTATTTTTATGCTGAAAGTCACTTGGATTTACCAGTCTTTATGACTGACCCGTTTTCTTTCGCCTCTTTTGTTTCATTTGCCCCCCCTCCCCCAGGTTCTCAGGGAGGGAACTCTAGCACTTAGCTTGGATTTCGCTTGCTTTCGATTCAGCTCATGTATGGTTTGATCTTGAGCTATGCTATGGTTGCATTTCTGCTACCTTTGGGGAATTAAGCTACTTTTGTTGTTTTAATATTATGCTTCTTTGTTTATGCAAGATAGAATTTGTTGTAATGGAAAGATAAGGACCTTGGCTATTTGGTATTTTGGATGTAAAAGTTTTTGACTCTTTTTGAAAGTAATGAATTTTATTTTTTTGATTCTTCCGCTGTTTTATCTATGTTTTGTCTTGTGATATTTCTGTGTTTGTTTACCTCGATAATGCTCCTCTAAAACTAGTGTGTTCCCTTTATGAGTAACCTTAGCGGAGGTGGGGTGTTAGACTTGGTATCAAAGCAGAAGGTTACCAGACTGGGCAAAAGTTTTTAAAACCTTCTGAAATTATTTTCAAAACCGTTTACAAAGAAGCATTTTTCAAGAAAAAGTCTTGTTTTATTTAAAGGCTATTCCCCAAAAGCCATTAGCATTATCCTTTGTTTCCTCGTTTTGAATCTCTTCTTTTGGGAATCTTAACTATCCAGAGGGCGTGCCAATACCTGGCTGGTTCAGGAGGTACTTAGGGGCTAGGGCCAACGATGCAGGCCCAGCAGATATTCCTCCTCCAGCTGCAGCGATTCCTCCACCTCCTCGTGCAATTGCTTTCTCAAAGATCTGTAAAGATTTTAGGGACATGGGTGGAATGGATTTCAAGGGAACCGAATCATTCGTAGAAGCAAGGAACTGGCTCAAAGAAATAGAGGATCTGTTCGTTATCTTCGAGGTGGATGATAGGAAGAAGGTACAGTTGGCAGTATGGTTGCTCAAAGACAAAGCTTCCTACTGATGGGAAGTCACTAACGTCGAGAGGCCGGTTGAAACAAGGATGGATTTCAGAATAAGGTTTGAGACGCAATTCCTCTCGCAAGCTGAACGAAGTCTACAGCTAGAAAAATTCTTATCTCTTAAGCAAGGAAGTATGACAATCAAGGATTACGTCAATTAATTTAATCAGCTGGTTCGGTTTGGACTAGACTTAGTGAATACCCCTCATAAGAAGGCTCTCTGTTTTGTCAAAGGATTGAATGAGCCACTTCACAGCTTGGCTATGACCCACGTACCTCTGGGGGCTACTTACGAAAAGCTAGTATACATGGCGCTCTTAAATGAAGAAGACAAGAATGGCAAGAAGGAGGTCAAGGCGAATGAATATCCAAACAAGAAGGTAGACTCCAAGAAAGGAGGCAAGAACAACAACAACAATAATGATAACAAGACACGTGAGAAATGAAAATGCCACTTCTGTGGTATCGAGGGGCATATAGTCCAGGATTGTAGAAAGAAGAAGATGAAGATGGGAGCATGCTTTCAGTGTGGTGATACTGGACGTATCAATAAGAACTGCCCTACGAAGAAAGGGCAAGCCCCGCAAGCAGGACCTTCTGGGGGTACATCTTTATTTTCTTCTCCTAGATGCTTTGTTTTATCTTGCTTATCTTCTCAATCCTATCTTGAGAACCTTAGGTAGAACCCTTTTGGATGTAAACATGTGACTGAGACATGTTATGGTTGATGTTTGCAAATGGTTGCAAGTGGTTGCTGGTGGTTGCATAACACACATTAGGCACTAGATCGGCTCGTACACATTTTCATATTGCATATGCATGAGTGTTTATACTTGTTTATGGATGAAACTGAATATGTTATCATATGGATGTTGCGTATGGATGGATGTTTGTGCACACATATAGTGTTTATGTGACTAGGACTATTCTCATACATGTTGGATTCATGGCACTAAACTTATTTTGCATTAATAAGATCAATCAGGCCTGATCATTTGCATTAGATAAGGAACATATACACACACTTTTTGCATATGTTCATATAGCATTAGAAATCTTTTAAGGACAATGGTTTCTTGTGGGTGATGGTTGAGTAGATGGTTGATTGGATGATAGGATGCATTCTTCTCGACTTGAAGATTTTAGGGACGAAATCCTTTAAGGAGGGTAGAATGTAACAACCCGAATTTTAATAACATGTTAAAACCATAAAATCAAGGCAGAATTAAATTTTAAAATAAGAATCAGGGGAAACGGGTTGCGCCATTGCGTTCGTCTCGAAATTCTGGTGGGAAATGAGTCTGAGTTTTCGAAAATCTGAGTCCGTATGAGGGAGATATGACCCTCCGAACTTTCAAAAATTTTCAGAATAAAAAACAGCTCGAAAATTCGAATTCAAAACCCAAAACAGGCTGGGCGAGAAATTTCCCACCCAGGGACCAGGTCGACCTGGGGGTCGAGCATAGTGTCGACCTCCCAGGGACCAGGTCGACCATAGTGTCGACCTGGGGGTCGACCTGCCTCCCGAACCCACTTTCTGAACCTGATGCATTCTGATGTATTTAGACTCGTTTTCTGTCCAAATTCGTCTGCCTAATCCTATATAAACAGCCTCCTAGCCTCATTCTCTTTACACCATTCTTCCCTAACCTTATGCTGCACAAACTCTTGATGATCATGGCTTCTTCTTCTTCCTCTAAATTAAATTAAGATAAAACAAATTAAACGCAAAGATTATTTCTTGAAGACTACGGCAAGGAATTGGGGATTTGCTTCTACAATCAAAGCAAGATTCAACGATTCAACAATTCAACGACAAATTTCTAGACTTGACTTATGCATCTAAATTTCTTAGACCACGATCTGTAAGTTCCAGTTACTTTTAGATAAAAACTATAAACTTAATATGGGCATGTTATAAACTGGAATTGATTTATGCATGATTCATATCTTTTCTTCTTTTCTTCTTGGATCTTGACTATTGGGAATATTGCCTATGACGTTGAAACTATTGTTAATGGCATAAGACTATGCAAATGCCTATGACTGTGAACATAAGACTATGCCTATGACTATGAACATAAGACTATTTCTATGCCTATGACTGTGAACATAAGACTATTGCCTATAACTATGACAAGGACAATTGTGGCTAATCACCTATGATTCATGACCATGAGGTTATTGCCTTGGATTATGACTATGAAATCGGATCTAGGCTTGATTTTCTATTCAGACCTATTTTCTTTATTTGTCCTTGGATCTTGATTTTGGGGATTTTTCTATTTAAGTTAGATCTATCCATGTTCTTGAACCTAGATTATTATTCAAACCTTTTCATGTTCATAATGTTATCAGATCTATATACCTGTGATGTTTTACTCAATTTATTCAGTTGTGTTATGCCTTGGAAATAAATTGGTAATAGAACAATGTTTATTATGTTATATGTGAAGTTGAATGATATTCTATTTTATTATCATGTCAGATTGGGTCTATTCATATGTATATTGGAGTATAACCTGTTATGATAAGTTGTGTAGTTTATCATGTTATGAAAGTTTTAGGTTGTAAAATCATATCACATATGTGACTAAATGTTAGATCCACATTTTTATGTGTATATGTTAAACCTGTGTCATATTTCAAATTCACACTTATTCATATGCTCGTGATTGATTTGCAAGTTCACATATATGTAAGTTGATTTAGTCTATGTCACAAATTCACATATATGTATGCTGATTTAGTCTACGTTGCAAGATCACACATCTATGGTGTTCATATTGGTTATGCCGAGAATGCCAAGTTTACACCTATGTCATGTTTATGTTAATGAATTTCTTTATGCAAATTTTGTGTACGTTAAATTAGGCTAAGTTTTTAGCCTAATATTATATGTCAAAAATCATGCGGACGGAAAATTAGGCAAAGATTGTTAGCCTAATATTTAGACGGGGTAACATTGGGAAAAATTGGTAATTATAGGAAACTTGGTATGAAAACTCGCCATGAAACTTGACATGAACATGGACATGACACTAGAATGAACTTGAAAATGTCCAACTCGAGGTTAGGTTGAGTTTGCAGTGTAATTCTGCCCGTAACCGCCCGGCAAATCCAGTTACTGCAAACAATAGGATCCAATGTGGGTAGTTGGTCATAACGCACTTGAAAACCCGAGTTCAGGCTGAGTTGTGTAATTTTGCCCGGAACCGCCCGGCATATCCAGTGAACACAACAACAGGTCTGATGTGAGAGGTTGGGGTGCATTAATGAATTAATGCCACATGATAGGGTTAAGTCATGAACATGAAAGACAACACTTAACCAACTTGACACATGATTCGTAGGGCTAAGTCATGAACTTGAACGACAACACCTAGCCAATTAGACATGAAATAAGGAGGGTAAAGTCACGAACTTGAATGACAACATTTAACCAACTTGACATGCAAGACTGATAAGGGTTAAGTCACGGATTTAAATGACAACACTTAACCTATTGGATTGAAACCCTAGTTACGCGGTCCATTTCAGCAGTAACCCACTAGATGTACCATGGTAGCCTGGAACTAGGCAGGGTGGGGCACGATTACTGGGATGATTGTAAGCGGCTAAAATGACGGCTGTGTTGATGCGTCAGTGTAGGTTCAGGCGGGCTATGGTCGTGCATGTGGTCTGGAGTTGAAAAAGCAAGCATTTGGCATCAGTAGGTTTATCTGTGCATGCTTGATTTATGTCAGTGGTTGGCACCCTAGGGCTTGATACACTCTATGGTGGACCTAGCAAAGGTGACTACATTCGTGATAGGGCCGTATGACACAGAGACACACGACGAGCTAGAACTTGTAGGGAGCCGATCTATTAGTGGATCGTTCCGTTGGACCTAGTAATGGGTCATTTCATGATATTGGGCCAAGGGATCTTTTCATGATTAATATAAGACATGGGTTTGGGATTCTAGTACAGTTGGTGCAGCGAATCTAGAATATGTGATGCTATACTTGATTACACTTGAATTATCATGCTATCTTAGTCTATCTTGCCAATCTTGATAGCATCCTTATGTTTACTTTCAGTTTATACATGTCATGTTACCTTTACCTATTTTTATGTTGAAAATCACTTGGACTTACCAGTCTTTATGACTGACCCGTTTTCTTTCACCTTTTTTCTTTTGTACCCCCGCCCCCCCGGTTCTCAGGGAGGGAACTCTAGCACTTAGCTTGGATTTCGCTTGCTTTCGGTTCAGCTCATGTATGGTTTGATCTTGAGCTATGATATGGTTGCATTTCTTCTACCTTTGGGGAATTAAGCTACTTTTGTTGTTTTTAGATTATGCTTCTTTGTTTATGCAAGACAGAATTTGTTGTAATGGAAAGATAAGGACCTTGGCTATTTGGTATTTTGGATGTAAAAGGTTTTGATATTTTTGAAAGTAATGAAATTTATTTTTTTGATTCTTCCTCTGTTTTATCTATGTTATGTCTTGTGATATTTCTGTGTTTGTTAACCTCGATAACGCTCCTCCAAAACTAGTGCATTCCCTTTACGAGTGACCCTAGCGGAGGTGGGGTGTTACATGAATGGTGTCTTAAATAACACTGTTCTAGAACCCAGTTCAGAAAAGAATAAATCTTTTAATTAAGATTTACTGAAATTGTTAAGTTAATTAGTATTTAATTGGAATGAATTTGAATTGGTTTTTGGGGTTTATCGTGAGCGGTGTTTTGAATAACACCTGTTCTTTAACCCGATTAACAATAGAAAGTGATTATGGGTTTATCGTGAATCGTGTTTTAGGTGACATTGGTTCTTTAACCCAGTTAAAGACAGGATATTGATTTTTGAGAAGATTAAAACTAAGTGGAGTTTTAATGAATCTTTAATTAGGTTAAAGAGATCGAGAATGGAGTATCACCAGTTTTGCTCCAATGCGATAGTTAAATCTTTAATTAGATTTGAACGTGAAATGGTAATTAATATTTAGCGATAACACTGTGGTGTTAGATATGGAGTATTACCAGTTTTGCTCCATGGGATAAATAGGTTGGGATTGGGAAATAAAATAAATAATTACTTCAGTGTGGTTCGCTAATCCCGACTAGTTTGGAAAATCTTAACACGGTTTGAAATGATATCCAAAGGAAGATTAAAGAATAAATTTAGAACAATTTATCTTTGATAAAATTAATGGGAACCTTTCGCTAAGAATGTGAAGATTTGAATAAAAGAATATTCTGAATTGGAATGAGGCGTATGTTGTGTTTGTGTAACACTTGTTTATTTTATATGCGGGTTATTCGGAATGACCGGGTTTATACCCATTCTGAATAAACGATTCGATGATATGTCAAAGATGAAGACAGTGGTTGAAGATCGGAAGTCTTCACATCGTTTGAATGATTATTGACCATCTTGATTGGGCTGTACACACAAGAGGAGGGAATCAGTTGGTGATTGTCCAGACGTACTTGGAGATTGATGGATATGCGAGGAAAGTGCCTCCGGTTTCGTTCATACCCAGAACGAACTTGTAAATGGACTGTGTGTCTAACATTGGATTTTATTTTGTGTTGATTGATCTCTATTAAATATATATCTGTTTGGCGGTGGAGAATTTATTCTCTTGCTTAACGCCCTTCTCTGAGAAGTACGAGCTCAGAGGTTGTATATCGATGGACAACAGTCGCATGGAGTGAATTGCCTGTGTGGCATGCCTAAGTGGCAAATGGTCAAGGCTTCTGTTGAAAAGCAATGTCTTGTGTTTGATGATCAAAGCATGGCCTGTGTGGCGTAGCTTTGTGTATAGCGTTAACTCGCGAGCCTCACACCTCGGTATGAGTCAAAAATGGGATGGTGACTGCAGGGGGAGCACGACGTTTCTTTCTAGCTATGGGTGATGTCAGTGACTTACCAGCCCTGACATTTATATACTTTTTACCTGTGTGATTGTTGGAATGCGAGGCACCTCGAATAGATGGTCGATAACTGGCACTATGTGAGCCGACGTACGGACCATTATATAGGTCCTATAGGACCGGGAAACGTGTGTTCAGAAATTGCCAATCCTCAAAAGTAAGAGAGGACCGACCCTGAAGATCCAAGGGTCGCTGTGTGTGGTCCTGAGACATTTGCTAGAGTGTCTCGAATGGAGAGGAGCTTTCCCCTTGCCTCGACTCATGTTGGAATCCAATTTCCAATACGTGATATTTTGGTTTTATTTGTAGAGCTTAGTATTGGCGGCATAGTGGTATAGGACACTTATGCCGTCAATGATTGATACTTATGATTGAAATTGTTTTGAAACTATACACTTGTAGTAATATCAAAATAATCTGTTTTTAAACGTATCAAGCATTCTTTGGCTATTATAAGGTGAAACCCTATCCTCCGGCTTGCGTTGCATTTTGTGATGGGACCTGGGTCTTATAATAGCTTCATTTTTCTTTATTTAGCATTGCGCTGTTGTTATATGCACTGGTATTCTTGGGAGGAAACCCGTTCCGTGTTATATGGCGTGGTCCCTTGATTTATCTAACTTTAAAAATAAAGATTAATAATTGTTTTTGTTCTCACACCAGTCACAAGACTGATCTGGAGTTTATTGTTTTAACCTAAACTCTGGGTGCCCTTATTTTCCACACGGACAGCTAGTAATTTTTGTTTTCCAGATTTATATTCATAGGATCCTGGTTTATAGCTGGAACGATACTCGGAAAGCTCTGTATCCGTGTATTTCTTTCAGTTGTGTGTTGTATTATTTTTCTGCTGCTATGTATTTAAATGTAATCTAAATCTCTGATATTTATCAAATGTATAATATTTATTCATACTCTGTATATTCTTGTATTCTGATGGAATTGTTACAATAAGCAATGAAATGTTCTTCTGTTTGCGTTCTGATTTGTCTTGTCCTCTCAGTAATTCGTCCTTTCTCTTCTCTTCGGAGATTAGGGAAGTTCGGGTCGCTACATTTGGTATCAGAGCTTTGGTTTACAGAGCTCGAGAACAAGGCACATTAGAACCATACGAAAGAATTCATCAGATATTGGATTAGTAATATCCAATGAGAATGACTCGTTAGAGATAGGATCAGTAGTATCCTAGAACGAGTGTGAGGAGTATATTTTTAAAAGGAAGACAAATTTTGTTTTGAAATTTAAACCATTTTATACGTATTTGAATATTTATTTATATTGAATTTGGACAATCGAGTATATAAAGATTTTGCATATACACGTCATGAACGTATATTCGAAGTTTTAATATACTGGATAGATATAGAATCACACTCTAGACACCCGGACATGATTCTGATGATGGCGCACCGTCACCTGTATTTATTTTCGTGTTTCGAAAGTGGGATATCTATATATTTCCATTAGACTGGTGTGAGAACCAAAACTAGATATAGCTTATTGTTGTGATTTGGCATCAAAAACATGATTTTCTGTATATGTATCAAAATTATGAATTTGAAAAGATAATCAACTAATTGATTGATGGTTGTGTTGTTTGATTATTGGTTTGATATTTTTAACCATTTAGCCAAATTGAACCAAATATTGAACTGTATTGAAAAATGATTACAATTGCATGCGTATATATGTATATCTATTGAACAGGTCATAGCAAGGAGGCTAGAGCAGAAGAATAAAATTGTTTGCCCGACAAATAGGTACATCTTTACTAATTTTTTGGGTTTGGATGATTTTATGAGCCGATTGGCTAGCCGCTTGGCTGTTTCTTTTTGTTTTTGGACTGATGAGGGCCATGGGAGGCTATTTGAAATATCCCGAAGTCCCCGGTGCAGGGGAGGTTATGGCGAAATTTTTCGAAAATTTAGGGTGTTAGCCAAATTTTTGAAAAATTTGAAAAGTTCTTAGAAACTGAAAAGTTGAATAAAAATAATGAAAGTTGAGTTGATTTGTAGAACAACTTTCGGCTTCGTTCCTTTTCGGGGACGAAATTTTTTAAGTGGGGGAGATTGTAAT
The DNA here is from genome assembly GCA_030737875.1 of Allium sativum. NCBI lineage: Eukaryota > Viridiplantae > Streptophyta > Magnoliopsida > Asparagales > Amaryllidaceae > Allium > Allium sativum. Next base: position 282,406,159 of record CM060911.1, read on the forward strand.
AACCCAGAAATTCCGAGCCAATTTAAAATTTTTATTTTGGCAATTTTGATGAATTTTGAATATTTAAAATGATTATTTTAAATAATATAGACGAGAAATTTATTTTGAATAGAATTAGAACGTATATATTTATTTGAATCATCGTTAGAATATAAATAATTATTTATAATTATAAAAGAAATTGAAAATGGCGTGGTAGTTTGAAATTTCGATTTCGAAATTTCAAATGAATGTACAGGATTCAAAATAATCCGGATTTTACCGAAACCAAAAACAATAGAATCTAATTGAGAATATCTTTCCAACGAATCCGAAAAATTGAAATTTCTTAGGGGGAATCAAAAGTTATTTCCAGCTGATAATTCAGAATAGTCGCTATGGAATTCTGGCCCTTAAAAATGGAAATTTTGCAAATGACCTCGGTTTTTGACGAAACCACTTTTGTTGGATCCGTGATGTCAAGTTATCGCTAGATTTCAAAATTCGTAATTTTTCGAATCAATATGTGAGCGTGGCAAAGGAAAACGCGTTTGACCAGTTTTAGTTGATTTTAATCGACTGGAAAATGGCCATTTTTCAAACGGTCTGAGAATTTGACGAAATTAGTTTTATTAGGACCGTATCGTCAATACGAAGCTAGAAAATATTTTTCGGGAATTTTTAGGGACTCTATGTGGCCCAGGGGGTTTGAAATGTGCGTTTAAATTGACTATATAAAGATTTATACTTTAAATTCAACGGAAACTGATCATAGCAGTCGAATTGGCTGGCGATACATATCCTATTGTGTTCGGAATGGGGGTATTTAACTAGGGGCAACAGTCGTCGGGTCTGGTTTGGAGTTCGAAGTAGGAAGTTACCTTTTTGGAGGATTAATTAATTAAAAATATATAATACCCTCCCTCACTATTCTCGGTCAAACCATTCCCTCAAAGTCAAAACTTCAAAAAAAACCGCTACCCTAAATCAGCCGTCGCCCTTCATCGCAGCCACCGCCGCTCCGGGCCTGCTGACGCCGCGCCTCCGCACCCCGCCGCCTCTCCAGCCCCTCCCCTCCTCTCTCCAGCTACCCTCTCTCTCCTTGAACCCCTAAACACCCCCTACCCGAAAACCCTAGTCGCTCCTCTGACCAAGACGGCCACCTCCCCTTCCCTGAGACAGCCAGACCCCATGCCGACGATTCGAGCCACCAGCGCCTTCCCCCCACTTCCCTTTCTTCGATTTAAACCCCCTCTCTACTTCCTACATCCGCGAAACCCCCTCCACCCACTGACTGACGCGAGAGCAAAACCATTCAGGCCCCCTCTTCTGAAAAATCACGAACCCATTCTCCCTCTTCGAACCAGCGAACTCCTCCACCAGTCGAGACACCTCACTGCAGGAAACACGCCCTTCTCCAATTCAGAACGAACAAAGTGAGTATTTAAAATTTATTTGTGAAATAAAGTTCTGATTTTTATATGAATAAAACGAGAATAAAAATTCAATTCTTGTGTATGTAGATCTAGAAGAAAGATGTGTTTTTTATATATGATATTAGCAAAGAAAGATGTGATTTTTATATGTGATATTAGCAAAGAAAGGTCGGATTTTTAATGAAGTAAATATTTGATTTTTAGCGATGTAAAAATATTATTTTTAGCGTCATAAAAATATGATTTTTATGTACTTGTAGCGAAAATAAAAATAGAATTTTTATCTATATAGTAGCGGTGTAAAAATAGAATATTTGTCTATATAATAGCGGTATAAAAATAGAATTTTTATCTGTATAATAGTGGTGTAAAAATATGATTTTTATCTATATAGTAGTGGAATAAAAATAGAATTTTTATCTATATAGTAGCGGTGTAAAAATAGAATTTTTATCTATATAATAGCGGTGTAAAAATAGAATTTTTATCTATATAGTAGCGGTATAAAAATGTGATTTTTATACACATGGCAACAATATAAAAATGCGATTTTTATATATGTAGTGGACACGGACGACGAAAGTGACAAAAGGCGAGCACGACAAGATTTCTATATAAGAAGAGTCATGGCGTTTGGTTTAGCTTGTCGGTGAGAACTTCTCACTTTAAATCTTATTTTCTAGTTAAAATATATACTAGGATGCAGACGGTGCTTAGCAGCACCCGACACCCGTCGTCCACAGACCATGGACGACTTGTAGGCTTGTTTGATGTGTTGTGAAGTTTGTTTGTGATGTTGATGTGAAATGGATAATAAAACATTCATGTGTTGAAATAAATATTTTATTGTTAAAAATATAATTTTAACGGGAATGTAAATAAATAAATATTCATTTACAAACCAGACGGTTTGTTTATGTACACCTATTTGAAGGATATTGATTGGGACTATAAATTTTACACGTCGCCAACTGCACAAATAATATTCACTGTTTGTGGATTGAAACCCCACACGGGTGTTGGGATGATATTTGACGTACACTAATCCCAATTGTTTAGTGGTATGTCGATCGTTTGATTGACATACTGTATTAGCGTTAATTAGTTATATTTAATGCTTATACAGTTGTGTGGTGCACTTTGGGTGATGGTTGATTATTTATCGTTGCTATTATATACATGTGTTGTATGGAATCCATATAATTAACAATATATGGTAATTGATAGGGCCTCATTCCAATTGGGAAAATAAAGAATATTATAAAATAAAGATTCATGTGTTGAATAAAATAAATAGTCATGTGTTGACGAGGCTTATGTGTTGAGAATATTCATGTGTTGAGTAAAATGTTTTAACAATAAAAAATTTCATCTTTATCATAATTTCATAAAATATATTAAATAACAAAATAGTCATGTGTTGACGATGCTCATGTGCTGAAAATATTCATGTGTTGAAACTTATCATGTGTTGAGTAAAATATTTTAACAATAAAAATTTACTTCTTTATCATAATTTTATAAAATATATTAAATAACAAAATAGTCATGTGTTGACGATCCTCATGTGTTGAGAATATTCATGTGTTGAAATGATTCATATGTTGAACGAAATATTTTATACAATAGAATACGCATTTTTATTGTAAGTGAGAATTAATAAATATTCATGTGTTGAATAAAGTATATATTCATGTGTTGAAGAAAATATTCGTTTGTTGAATAGAATAACTAAGTTGTTGAAATATATAAAGCCGTGTTGATTAGAGATGCGCCATTTTGACGCGAACGATATTTATTTCGATTATATTCGTTTTTATAATGAATGTAGAAAAGGAAGTGATTTCAAGATATAAAGTTTTGAAAATATTATCATTTCTATATCGGTGATGTGGAATATTCAATTTTGATTTGAAATTGAATATGAAGTTGAAATCGTTTTGAAAACGAATTTAAAACGATTTATAAAATTCGTTTTAAAAGGAAATCGACGAAATATATATAATATATATATATATATAACTATATTATATATAATGGCCTGAATAGAACGCGTCGCGCTGTGGCAGTTCGTGAATTTCGACCATTGACTTCGAATGGACATTACGGGAGATCCGACCGTCGAATTCTCCTAAAACCGGAACCTTTGGGTTTGTATCGAAAAGAGCTTTCTAAGAATATTAGAGATTTGAAATGTAATGGTTGGATTTGGAATTATGTCCAAATCAAATTTGGAAAAGGTCACTGTAAGTGCAGTTCGATGGCCGTTGATGGAAATCGACTGTACGGGCCTTGATAAAATTATTAAAAATAGTAATAATTTGTGTAAAATCATAAGGAATGATTTGTGAAGAACTAGATGAAAAATTCCACATTTGAAAGGATAAAAATATATTTTCATCGAAATGAACTAGTTTTGAACTAGATTTGAAATGGTTTTGAAAATAATCAGAATTTCCAATATATGAATTGGAACGGATTTGAACCGAAATTATCTTTGGAATAATTCGATGTTGGATTTCGTGATTATACATATATGGTTGTGGAAATTTGAAAGATATATTTGATATCGTTATTTCCAATACGATATTTGTTGGTTTCAGAATTTGATATTGAATATAAGATGGTATATTTTCTATTCAGAGCCTTGTATTTAATATCAAATGGGATTTTGGGTTCGTCGTGAATGGTGTCTTAAATAACACTGTTCTTGAACCCAGTTTAGAAAAGAATAAATCTTTTAATTAAGATTTAGTGAAATTGTCCAGTTAATTAGTATTTAATTGGAATTGAATTTGAATTGGTTTTTGGGTTTCTCGTGAGCAGTGTTTTGAATAACACCTGTTCTTTAACCCGATTAACAATAGAAAGTGATTCTGGGTTTATCGTGAATCGTGTTTTAGGTGACATTGGTTTGTTAACCCAGCTAAAGATAGGATATTGATTTTTTAGTAGATTAAAACTAAGTGGAGTTTTACTGAATCTTTAATTAGATTAAAGTGATCGAGAATGGAGTATCACCAGTTTTGCTCCAAAGCGATAGTTAAATCTTTAATTAGATTTGAACGTGAAATGGTAATTAATATTTACCGATAACACCGTGGTTTTAGATATGGAGTATTACCAGTTTTGCTCCATGGGGCAAATAGGTTGGGATTGGGAAATAAAATAAATAATTACTTCGGTGTGGTTCGCTAATCCCGACTAGTTTGAAAAACCTTAACACGGTTTGATATGATATCCCAAAGAAGATTAAAGAATAAATTTAGAAGAATTTATCTTTGATAAAATTAATGGGAACCTTTCCCTAAGAATGTGAAGATTGGAATAAAATAGTATTCTGAATTGGAATGAAGCGTATGTTGTGTTTGTGTAACACTTGTTTATTTTAAATGCGGGTTATTCGGAAAGGACGGGTTTATACCCATTCTGAATAACCGATTCGACGATATGTCGATGATGAAGATGGTGGTTGAAAACCAGAAGTTTTCGCATCGTTTGGATGATTATTGACCATCTTGATTGGGCTGTACACCCAAGAGGAGGGAATTAGTTGGTGATCGTCCAGACGTACTTGGAGATCGATGGATATGTGTGGAAAGTGCCTCCGGTTTCGTTCAGACCCGGAATGAACTTGTAAATGGACTATGTGTCTGACATTGGATTTTATTTCGTGTTGATTGATCTCTACTAAATATACATCTGTTTGGCGGTGGAGAATGTATTCCCTTGCATAACGCCCTTCTCTGAGACGTACCAGCTCAGAGGTTGTATATTGATGGACATCAGTCGCATGGAGTGAATTGTCTGTGTGGCTTGCCTAAGTGGAAAATGATCAAGGCTTCTGTTGAAAAGCAAAGTCTTGTAGTTGATGATCAAAGCACGACCTGTGCGGCATAGCTTTGTGTATAGCGTTAATTCGCGAGCCTCACACCTCGGTATGAGTCAAAAACGGGATAGTGACTGCAGGGAGAGCACGACGTTTCTTTCTAGCTATGGGTGATGTCAGTAACCTACCATCCCTGACATTTATATACTTTTTACTTGTGCGGTTGTTGGAATATTAGGCGCCTCGAATAGATGGTCGATAACTAGCACTATGTGGGCCGACGTACAGACCATTATATAGGTCCTGTAGGATCGGGAAACGTGTGTTCAGGAATTGCCAATCCTCAAAAGTAAGAGAGGACCGGACCTGAAGATCCATGGATCGCTGTGTGTGGTCCTGAGACATTTGCTAGAGTGTCTCAAACAGAGAGGAGCTTGCCCTATGCCTCGACTCATGATGGAATCCAATTTTCAATATGTGATATTTCGGTTTTATTGGTAGAGCCTAGTATTAGCGACATAGTGGTATGGGACACTTTTGCCGTCTATGATTGATACTTATGATTGAAATTGTTTTGAAACTATACACTTATAGTAATATCAAAATAATCCGTTTTTAAATGTATCAAGCATTCTTTGGCTATTATAAGGTAAAATCCTATCCTCCGGCTTGCATTGCATTGTGTGATTGGACTTTGGTCTTAAAATAGCTTCATTTTTCTTTATTTAGCATTGCGCTGTTATATGCACTGGTATTCTTGGGAGGAAACCCGTTCCGTGTTATACGGCGTGGTCCCTTGATTTATCTAACTTTAAAAATAAAGATTAATATCTGTTTTAGTTCTCACACCAGTCACATGACTGACCTGGAGTTTATTGTTTTAACCTAAACTCTGGGTGCCCCTATTTTCCACACGGGCAGCTAGTAGTTTTGGTTTTACAGACTTATATTCATAGGATCCTGGTTTACAGCTGGAACGATACTCGGAAAGTTCTGTATCCATGTATTTCTTTCAGTTGTGTGTTGTATTATTTTTCCGCTGCTATGTATTTAAATGTAATCTAAATCTATGGTATTTATCAAATGTGTAATATTTATTCATACTCTGTATATTCTTGTATTCTGATGGAATTGTTATAATAAACAATGAAATGTTCTTCTGTTTGCGTTCTGATTTGTCTTGTCCTCACGGTAATTCATCCTTTCTCTTCTCTTCGGAGATTGAGGAAGTTCGGGTCGCTACACCTACAACATCTGTCCAACAACATGGAATACTTAACTTCCCCTCCATTGACGAGTTATTGGTTGTCATCGTCCCATGGGATCCTTCTAAAATGATACGACCAGAATTTCAACAGATATATTATTAAATCAAGAAAAGGAAGGAAAAAAGCTAAAAACTGCATGTTGCTACGTAATTCACAATACATAATCTGGTTTCATCGAAAAACATTTAAATTTGGATTTACTTACACCTAGTATGGAGAGAGTACAGGCTTGTAGAAATGATGGAAGAGATGAGAACTAAGCTTGATGTTTTAATTGATGAAGTGTGCAATGCAATCTTCACAAATTACTTGTTTTTGAAAGTAACATGTGCTTATGGGTTTATATAGAATTGTATTTGCAGGGCTGAGCAAATGGTTGGCCCAGTTTGAAACCATCAGAAAATGTCAAAATTAAAACGTCCATTCAAAAACCATAACGCAAATCAAACCGAATTGATTTTCTTTAAACTGAAACTTTGAATATTAATTTTTGTTTTGTATTGGTTGGTTAATTTTGTTCATCTTAAAATGAATTTGATACTCTAGTTGTAAACAAATATAAATTTAAAGTAACTAATTGAGTACATATAATGCAAATATTTTTAAAAACATACTCATTTTCAAAAAAAGGTAAAATGAAATGGGAAAAATTAACAATGTTTTTAAAATATTGTAAATATTATCATTATCAATGATAATATTCTATTTTTAAAATAACTAAATTTTCTATTTTGATTTAATTGGTCGGTTTAGTTTTAATATTGAAAACCAAAAACAACCAATAAACCAAAAAAAAACTAAAACCGACCAATTAACAAGCAAAATCAAACCAAACTAACCATAGTTAATTAGTTTGGTTGGTTTATTTCTTCTAATCAAAAAATCCATAACCAATCATCTATTTCATGCGACGGATACAGCGGATAACATGAAAAAAATCATATTTATTTATTATATTAAAATAATGAGTCTGTTTTGAATATACATTCTATCATTATTCCCTAAATAAATAGTTGAAGTATGAGAGCAACATTTAGGTAATTTTCTAACAATCTTACCAAGTACACTTTCTAATTATATTATTTTTATAAATTGTGTTTATTAGAAAATCTAAAATAATATAACTAAATTTCAACTAATGATATGGAAACTACGCTAATTTAAAAAACATTAGCTAAATTTTTTTTAGATAAGGTACGAACATTTTTTAAGCATAAAACTGGATGATTGTATGTTAAATTTGTATTACAATTCAAATAGAAGCGGTTTAGTTTAAAATTTTATTGAGACATAACTGATTGCTTCTGTTATAGTGACCAAAAACATGCATTTTAATTAAAATATGTGCAATTTTGAATAAAGGATAAGACTGACCAAGTAATTGGGTATTAAATTTTAAATTTTGTTTAAAGTGGAAGTAAATTTAGATAACAGTTTTCGTTTGATGGTTATTTTAAGATTTTCACAATTATATCAAGAAAAAATTCAAATGTTAAGATGTTATCATCTATAAAAGAATATTGGCCAAATGAATTGTAGGCTGAATACACTAACCAAGTGTGTCCAATTTATTAATTATCTATTAAGCAACTATTGGGGCTAGGGACTAAACGTTATGTCAATTAATATGCAAATTTTATATGGATATCATTTTTTAATTTATAAAACTAGAATTATTGGTAAGAAATTATTTGATTATATTTAAAAAAAACTATAATAATTAATAAATTCTTTAAAAATAACCATTATAGTACATGCGTAATTGTAAATTATTTTGTCCTTACACCGTAAAAGTAATTAGAATCCAAATTTGCATGTAATTACCTAATTTCCCAAAAAAAATTATCTAAAAGATTTTTGGTTATTTAACAACCCTAATGTATACATTTTCCAATTATATTGGTTTACCATTTGTGTTTTTTACTAGATCTACAATAATATAATTAAATTCCAGTTAACGATATAGGAGTTACGCATGATTTTCTTTTAAAGTACTCCTAACTAATTAACATTTTACATTTTAAACATGGCATGAGCACCTTTAAAGCATAAAATTGATTGACATGATTTTAAATTTTGACTTCAATTAAACTATAAGCAGTATAATTTAAATTTAATTGAAATGCAAATCGTTAATTCCATGCAGTTTAACTAAAATATGTGCAGTTTTAAATAAAGGAAAAGAGTAACCAAGTAATACAATATAAAACTTAATTTTTGATTAAAGTTGATGTATATTTAGATATAATGAGAGTCACCTTGAATTTAAAGGATATTTTGATAACATTGCCTATACACTAGAGAAGTGTACTAATATTATTAAAGATGCTTAACATTTATAAAAGGATATTAGGTAAATGAGTCCCAGGTTGGACACACTTATCAAGTGGGTTTCATCTAGATATACTGAGATTCAACTTAAATTAAATGATATTATGGTAACTTTTTGTTTACACGAGATCTGTAACAACCTTCATATTTAACGATAATATATTTCAATATTTTATATAAATATAACGTCGTTAATCATTAATCGATAGTGTGTCCAAAAAGTCACATTTTGCAAATGGATGAATTTGAGCTCGAAATCACTTCCATTGAGTTTAAAACGCTATTTATGATATCAAAAAGTGTAAACATCGATACCTTTGGAGTCAGGTGAAATTTGGTCGTTTTCTCATGTGGTTATATGACGGAAAAGTCACTGTTTGTATATGAATGCATTTGGACTCGAAAACACTTCCACTGAGTTCAAAATGTCTTTTACGTGATCGAAAAGTATAAACTTGATATATTTCGAGTTAGGAAATTTTGTCCCTTCGGGTGGGGTTTGGGTTAGCCAAAACTAACCCATTTCAACACTACTTATTGCCTCCCAAAGCCCGCTCCCTCTCATTCACCTTCAACACTTCAAAGAAATTAGAAAATGGGAGAAAGAAAGGGAAATAGAAATTTCTAAGCTAGGTTCTGCAATTGGAAGCTCAATTCTTGAGGAAATCATGTGTAGAAATTTGGGTAAGCTTCTCCTTCTTCCTCTCCGTCTTTTCCAACTCCATTCCTCTTCAATTTCTTATGATTTCCTAAACCTATCATTTAGGAAATTGGTTTATTTTGTGTATATTGAAGATTCGTGAGTAATATTTTAGGAGAGGTTGTTCTAGCCAAGCTTTGGATCAATTCTTACTTCTAGCAAGAAAAGGTGAGTTCTTCATGAACTCACATATATGCCTTAAGCTTTAAGCTTGTATAGTGTTCCCATGGCACGTTTGAATTATGCATATGTTTTGTATGCCTTGGGTTAATTGCTTGAGTTGTCAATTTCCTTGTTTTCTAGTATTGGAAAACATAGTATAATCTATATTCAGATTGTGTGTGCTATAAGTGAAGTTCTTGTGTACATACAAGTCCTTACAATTTCCCTTTAGCATTGCCAAACCATTGTGTCATAGTTTGAATTGCATTTGATTGCTTCGGTTAGAGAATTTAGTCATCTTGGAATTTACAATTAAAATCATTGCAATCTCATGTATATATGTTTATGCATGTGAGTTTTGTGATATGAGTTGATTCGGCGACCATTTGAGGCTTCATTGGCACTTAGGAGTCATCATAAACCAACACCATTGATCTAGGCTTGTTCGAGGCCGATTTCACATTCATTGGCAAGCAAAATAATTAATTGCTTCAGCTCAGACGTCTGACCATACAGGTTAGACGTCTGTTCAAACTTTCGGGAAAAATAAAAAGATTATTGACTAGTAGAGACTGTAACACCCCACCTCCGCCAATGTCACTCTTGCAAGCGCACTAGCTTTGGTGGGGCGTTAAACGAGGTAAACATGCATGCAGATATCACAAGACAAAACATATAAGTAAAAACAGAGTAAATAAAGCAGCGGGTAAAACTAACATTTCAAAACCATATTCAAGTTACATCAAAGTACTTGGTCATTATTTTCCCACAAAACATAGTCTAGAAACATAAATTGAAAACTGGAAAAAAAACATAAAGTAACTATCCCCAAAGTAGAACAAAGCCATAGCAAGCTCAAGTCCAAACCGTACATGAGCTATCCAGAAAAGCAGCTAAAGATCCAAGCTAGGTGCTAGTGTTCCCACCCTGTAAACCTGGGGGGGGGGGGAACGAAAGAAAAGAGGCAAAAGAAAATGGGTCAGTCAAAAGACTGGTAAGTCCTATCTACTATTAGTATAAAAACTAATAAAGTTAACTGGACATGTAAAACAGAGATGAAACATAGGATGATAACTGGCATGGTGAAAAGTTAACAAGATAGATCAAGTGTGGCATCGCATATACAAGGTTAAGTTTTTGCACCAAGTGTACTAGTATTCCAACCCATGTCAAGTATAAAAAATAAGTGATCCCTTGGCCCAATCTTGGCCCAATATCACGAGATGACCTAAATCAAGGTCCAACAACACGGTCTAGTCGATCGGCTTCCTAAAAGCCTAACTCGTCAAGTGTCGGTGTCATACGGCCCAATCACGAAGTGTAGTCAAACTGTGCTAGGTCCACCCTAGGGTGTATCAAGCCCTAGGGTGCCAACCACGGACACACATCAAGCACGCACAGTCTAAACCTACTGGTGCCCGTGTCTGCTTTTTCAACTCCGGACTATGTGCATGACCATAGTCCGCCTGAACCTACACCGGCGCACCTACTCAGCCGTAGTTTTGGTCGCTTACATGTCAGCCCAGTAATCGTGCCCCACCCTAGCCTAGTCCCTAGGTTATCATGATACAACCAAGAGGGTAACTAGTGAAAAGGACCACATAACTAGGGTTTCTAATGGGTTAAGTGTGGTTAACCCTATCCAATCAAGTATCAAGTCGGTTAAGTGTACCCAAGGTTCATGACTTAACCCTATCAACCCATCGTGTTTAATTGGTTAAGTATTCAAATGGTCCATGACTTAACCCTATCATGAGGCATTAATTAATTCAATGCACCCAACCTCTCACATTAGACCTTATTGTGGTTACTAGTTAAGCCGGGCGGGTCCGGGTAGCTTTACACCACAACTTAGTCTAACCTCGGGTTTCAAGTGCGACATGATCAACTACTCACATTGGGTCCTATTGCTTGTAGCCACTAGTTAAGCCGGTCGGTTCCGGGTAGATTTATGCTACAAACTCAACCCAACCTCGAGTTGGCCCTTCTCATGTTTTCTAGAAGTCATGTCCAAGTTCATGTTCATGTTCCAAGCATAATCACATGTCATATTTCGTGTCATCTTTCAAGTCATGATTTTATGTCATTTTAGTTTACCCATAACGTAACCCCATCGCATGTAAGTTCGCATAAACGCAAATAGATCTCAAAGAGGGAACTTTAGAAGCATGACATAATTAATAAGGTTTGGCCACAAGTTAAACATGGTGGGATATGAGGCAAATGTGTTCATAAACTTACATATTACATTATAAGCCTCAAAACATGCATGATATCAAACTTTAGCAAAATAAGTGAAACATGGTCATAAATGACATAGGATGATAGCTAGTGATTCGCATATAACATCATATGCAAGATAACATAAGGGTTATGAGAGTTTCTATGTTGCTTTATGCAACATTTCAAATCAAAGCTCATAGCTTTCTATGCACAAAGTCAAGGTGATAGCTTTACAAACATGCATAGAATAAATCTATGCATAACATGATAGGATCAAAGCACAAATCATACTTAGGCCCAAACTCAAACTTGCAACATGTCATATTTAACTTCATAGTTAGAATCTAAGAGTAGAATAGGGCTTACAATGCTATGAAGACTTATAAAATAAAATAAGATTGAGACGAAGCCACTAGCAACTCTAAAAAACCCCAAATAATAAGCTCCAATGAAAAACCCTTGAGAAATAAGAAGAAGATCCTTGCTTTGATGAAGAAAGATTGAACTTTGGCCTTGAATCAAACTTAGAAACTCTCAAACAAGCTTAGGAACTCTCATATGAATGAAGATGGAGACTATGACAAGAGGGTGGAGGCCATGATTAAACATTTTGGCATAATCTAGTTGTAGGATTGATTTATGATGGTTTAGGTTAGGTATTAGGGTCCTTTTATAGAAGTTTAGGTTAGCTTAGGCCATAGGATTAACCCTAATTCAGATCCGAGCCTTTAAAATCCGTCACAAGCCTCCAAACATGTCTTGAGGAACAAGTCAGGTGCACCCAGGCCAAACTGGCCGACCACCCAAGTCGACAGGGGTGTCGACTGGGCAGTCGACACCACCTAGGGTGTGTCGACTCCCAACTGGACTCCCCAGTCGACTTGGGGGTGGCGGGAATTTTTCCCGCCTGTTCTGCTTGGCTGAATTTGAATTCTGAATTCAAATTTGAACTGTTTTTGAACTTGAAATTTTCTGAAAACTTTGACGGGCCATAACTTGATCACACGGACTCCGATTTTTGAAAACTCGGACTCTATTTCGCGTATTTTTCCGAGACGAATGCAATGGAACAGCCCATTTCCCTTGATTCAGATTTTATCATTTAATTCTGCCTTAGTTTATGTTATAACATGTTATCAAAAATACGGGTCATTACATTCTCCCCTCCTTAAAGGATTTCGTCCCCGAAATCTTCAAGTTAGGAAGAACGTATCCTACCATCCATCATCCATCTACTCAAAACATCATCCACGTGCAGTCATTGTCCTTAAAAGATTCTAAATGTTGTATGTTCATATGCGAAAGGTGTGTGTATATGTACTTATCTAATGCGAAAATCAGGCGGTTACTGATTCAGTAAACCTCCTTAATGCAAAGTATGTTAGTGAAATGAGTCCATATGTATGCAAATTCCTAACATAATTTATAATCTCTATATGAGTGCACATAACATTCATCCATATGCAACATCCACGTGATAACATAACAAGTTTCATCCATGAATAAGTATAAGCACTCATGCATATGCAATATGAAAGTGTGTGAGCCGATCTTAGTGCCTAATGTGTATCATGCATCCACGAGTATCCACTTGCAAACACTTGCAACCACTTGCAAACATCAAGCATAACATGTTTCAAATACATGTTTCATCCAAAGGGTTTCTACCTAAGGTTCTCATGACAAGGTTAACGAGATAACAAGATAAACATGGATAGCAAAAGAAAGATATGCGAACTAGGAAAAGAGTTTGAGAATGTACCCTCAAAAAGAAATGGATAAAGCCCACGCATCTTCTCCTCAGTTTCCCAAGTTGCATCCTCTTCGGCCTCACTCCACTGAACCTTCACCAATTTGACTTCTTGATTTCTTAGCTTCTTGATCTCCGTTCCCAAGATACGAATCGGTGCTCTCCTCAAGGTTGCCTCTTTCTCTACCTCCACGTCTTCAAGAATGCTAGGTTCAACCACCTCAGCGGACTCATGTAGGCACTTTCGGAGATGCGAGACATGAAAGACATTATGCACTCTGGCCAGCTTCTCCGGCTATTCCACCTTATAAGCCATCTTCCCAATTCTTTCTATGATAGGGAAGGGTCCTACGAACCTTGGAGCCAGCTTCCCAACTGCTCCAAAACGAACCACATTACGCAAGGGAGAAACCTTCACGAAAACCATATCTCCAACTTCAAATTCCAAATCTGTCCTTCGCTTGTCCGCATAGGATTTCTGTCTGTCTTGGGCCGTTTTTATCCGTTTTCTCACCAATTCAACTTTCTCGGATGTGTCCCGTATCATATCGGGCCCAAGTATAAGCCTATATGTTGCCTCCCGCCAGCAAGATGGTGACTTACATGGCCTCCCATACAAAGCTTCAAATGGTGACATCCCTATGCTAGCTTGATAGCTATTATTATAAGCAAACTCTACAAGAGGAAGGTGGTCTTCCCAAGTACCACCAAAGTCAAGAACACAAAGCCTCAAAAGATCTTCTAGCACTCTATTCACCCTTTCGGTTTGGCCATCCGTCTGGGGGTGATAGGCTGTACTTAGATTCAATCGCGTACACATCGGTTCTTGCAAACTATTCCAGAACTGGCCAGTGAAGATTGGGTCACGATCGCTAACTATGCTAGAAGGAACTCCATGCAATCGCACTATCTCTCGAAGATAAATAGATGCTAACCATGATGCGGTCCTCTTGCTCTTCACTAGAATGAAATGAGCACTCTTCGTAAGTCTATCAACTATGACCCATGTGCTCGTATTCCCTTTCCTTGACCTAGGCAATCCATCCACAAAATCCATAGAGATACTTTCCCACTTCCATTGCGGGACCTCCAATGGATGTAATAGCCCACCGGGTTTCTTCGACTCGGCTTTCACTTGTTGGCACACCATGCACTTTGAAACATACTCTGCCACATCCTTCTTCATTCCAGCCCAAAAGAAAATGCGCTTCATATCCCTATACATCTTATCTCCTCTAGGATGTATAGTCATCTTCGATTGATGCGCTTCTTTGAGAACTTTATGCACCAAGTCTCCCACTTGTGGAACGCATAGCCTTCCATCACGCCTTAGCCAACCCTTGTCATCAATAGTATATCTAGCAAGGTGACTAGACGTCTCACCACGAATCAACTTGTCCATGACCTCGACTATCTGCGGGTCTTCCTTCTGCGAAGTCCCTACTTGATCAAGAAGTGTAGGTCTAAGCTCAAGAGATGCTAACGAACCCGTCATCGACTCAATAGCCGTTGTGAAATCAAACGTTGCCAAGAACTCTAGGCTCTTCATCTCCACAAACAAGGGACTCAAAGTCAACCTTCTTCTACTTAGCGCATCTGCCACAACATTACCCTTGCCAGGGGTATAAGCTATCTCGAAGTCATATGATGCCAAGAATTCCATCCACCTTTGCTGCCTTAGATTCAGATCTTTCTGCGAGAAGAGGTACTTGAGCGACTTGTGATCAGTATATAACTCAAACCTTTCACCTAGAAGATAGTGGCGCCAGGATTTGAGTGCAAAGACGATCGCCGCCAACTCCAAATCATGAGTGGGATAGTTCTTCTCATGAACTTTGAGTTGCCTATCCCCAAAGCATATCACTCTCCCTTCTTGCATCAGGACAGCGCCTAATCCCGTGCCACATGCATCGGTGTACATGGTAAACCACTTCCCTCCATCGGGTAATGCTAGAACTGGAGCCGTGGTGAGGGCTTTCTTGAGCCTTTGAAAACAAGCTCACACTCTAAGTCCCATGCAAAGACTAAGTTCTTCTTCGTCAACTTAGTAAGAGGAGCTGAAATCCTAGCGAAGTCCTTAATGAACTTCCTATAGAACCCTGCCAGACCGAGAAAGCTTCTCACTTCAGTTGCATTCTTCGGAACTTTCCAGTCTTGTACTGCAACCACTTTCGCGGGATCCACCGCTATGCCTTGCATAGAAACTATATGTCCAAGAAACCGAACTTCCCTTCTCCAAAAATGGCATTTGGAGAACTTGGCTTTCAACTGATGAGCTCTAAGCGTATCCATCACTTCCTTGAGATGTCTAGCATGTTCTTCCTCATCCTTTGAGAAGATCAGAATATCATCCACGAAGACAACCACAAACTTGTTAAGGAACTCCCTGAACACCCTACTCATCAAATCTACGAAGTAGGCGGGTGCATTAGTCAAACCGAATGGCATGACAAGCCATTCAAAGAATCCATCTGGAGTCCTAAACGCAGTCTTATCAATACTATCCTCAGCCACTCTAAGCTGATGGAATCCGGTGGCTAGATCGAGCTGAGAGAAAACAGAAGCACCAACAAGCTGGTCAAAGAGGTCATCAATCCTCGGTAATGGGTGCCTATTCTTCTTTGTCAGCTTGTTCAACTCTCGATAATCAACACATAGACGAAGCGAACCATCCGCCTTAGTAGAGAACACCATAGGAGCACCCCATTCAAAAATGCTTCGCCTAATAAAATTCTTCTCAAGCAACTCCTTGATTTGCTTACTGAGCTCTCTTCTTTCTCGCGGGGCCACGTGCCTAACGGGTAATGAAACTGGCTTGGCATTATCAACAAGATAAATGTGGAAATCTATCTCTCATTTAGGGGGTAACCCCTTAACCTCTTCAAATACGTCAGGATATTCTCGGACCACCCTTACAGATTGCAGATCATCGATGGACGAGTCAAGAGATTCAAGATAACATAACATGACGGGATCCAGCGGGTTGGAAGAAATCTCTAGGGTATTACCGAGGCGAGTCATGAGCCTCACCACCCTATGCTCACAATCAAGAATGGCTCCATAACTAGACAACCAATCCATGCCCAAAATCAACCTGTATCCCGTGAACCCGAGAACATAAGCATTACACGTGAATTCTACGGTCAAGATAGAAATCCTCAAATCCATACAAATCATAGATAGATGGGCGGAACCCCCAATTGGATTTGAAACACTAACGGGATCCTCAACTAGACTAGTACTTAGGTGCAAACTTTCAACAATGTCAGAAGAAATAAAGGTATGCGATGCGCCAAAATCAAATAAAGTGCGAACAGGAAAATCAGAAATGTAAACAAGGCTTTCTACAGAAATACTACCTCGATCCTGAACTGGAGCAGTGTTGAGAGCATGCACTTGCCCTCCAGAAGGTCCTACACGCTGAGTCTACCCTTGCCCTTGTCCTTGCTTCTTAGGGCAATCCTTGCTAAAGTGTCCTGTCTCTCCACAATGAAAGCATTCGCCCAACTTTCTCTTCTTCTTCCTGCAATCTTTGGCTATGTGCCCAACAATCCCGCAGAAGTTGCACTTTCTTGGGTCCTTTGCCTTGTTGTTGTTGGCCTTATTACCCTTGTTGTTCTTGTTGTTCTGATTGCTCTGATTTCCTCCCCACTTGGAGTCCGTCTTCTTGGTTTGAGTCTCATTAGGCTTGACTTCTTTCTTGTCATTCTTATCGTCTCCTTGAAGCAATGCCATGTCCACTAGGCTTTCAAAAGTGGCCCCCATGGGTATATGAGACATGGCTAAACCTTGTAATGGCTCATTCAACCCTCGTGCAAAGCGTAGAGCCTTCTTCTGGGGAGTATTAACCATGTCCAAACCGAATCGAGCAAGCTGGTTAAACTTATTCACATACTCCATCACTGTCATGTCCCCTTGCTTCAAAGATATAAACTTCTCCAATTGCATATTCGCCTCAGCAGATGATAGAAACTTAAGCCCAAACCTCGTCCTAAAGTTGGCCCAAGTCTCTATAGGCCTAGTAGCGTTGGTGACCTCCCACCAATAAGCAGCTTCCTCTTTCAATAGCCATACTGCCAACAGAACTTTTCTACGGTCTTCCACATCAAAGATGGCGAAGAGATCTTCAGTTTCTTTCAACCAATTTCTCGCCCCAACAAAAGTCTCCATCCCCATAAAATTCTTGCCACCCATCGCCTTAAAGTCTTTGCAAACCTTTGCAAAATCTGCTTGTGGATGCTGAGGGGGAGGAGGAGGAGGAGGAACCTCAGTTACGGTGGGGGTGTTTGCTGGGCCCACATCATTGGCCCTAGCTTCCAAGTACCTCCGGAACCATCCGGGAATGGTTACTCCCTCGGGAAGGTTAAGATCGGCCATGCTGAAAAAGGGAAAAGATAGATTTAGAACGAGGAAACAAAGGATAGTGCTAATGGCTTTTGGGGAATAGCCTTTTAAAATAAACTAGACTTTTCTTGGAAAATACTTAATTGGTTTTGAAAATAGTTTTTCAAAGGGTTTTAAAGCTTTTGTTCGGTCTAGTAAAACCATATGCTCTGATACCAAATGTAACACCCCACCTCCGCCAATGTCACTCTTGCAAGCGCACTAGCTTTGGAGGGGCGTTAAACGAGGTAAACATGCATGCAGATATCACAAGATAGAACATATAAGGAAAAATAGAGTAAATAAAGCAGCGGGCAAAACTAACATTTCAAAACCATAGTCAAGTTACATCAAAGTACTTGGTCATTATTTTCCCACAAAACATAGTCTAGAAACATAAATTGAAAACTGGAAAAAAAACATAAAGTAAGTATCCCCAAAGTAGAACAAAGCCATAGCAAGCTCAAGTCCAAACCGTACGTGAGCTATCCAGAAAAGCAGCTAAAGATCCAAGCTAGGTGCTAGTGTTCCCACCCTGTAAACCTGGGGGGGGAACGAAAGAAAAGAGGCGAAAGAAAATGGGTCAGTCAAAAGACTGGTAAGTCCTATCTACTATTAGTATAAAAACTAATAAAGTTAACTAGACATGTAAAACGGAGATGAAACATAGGATGATAACTGGCATGGTGAAAAGTTAACAAGATAGATCAAGTGTGGCATCGCATATACAAGGTTAAGTTTTTGCACCAAGTGTACTAGTATTCCAACCCATGTCAAGTATAAACAGGAAGTGATCCCTTGGCCCAATCTTGGCCCAATATCACGAGATGACCTAAATCAAGGTCCAACAACACGGTCTAGTCAATCGGCTCCCTAAAAGCCTAACTCGTCAAGTGTCGGTGTCATACGGCCCAATCACGAAGTGTAGTCAAACTGTACTAGGTCCACCCTAGGGTGTATCAAGCCCTAGGGTGCCAACCACGGACACAAATCAAGCACGCACAGTCTAAACCTACTGGTGCCCGTGTCTGCTTTTTCAAATCCGGACTATGTGCACGACCATAGTCCGCCTGAACCTACACCGGCGCACCTACTCAGCCGTCGTTTTGGTCGCTTACATGTCAGCCCAGTAATCGTGCCCCACCCTAGCCTAGTCCCTAGGGTATCATGATACAACCAAGAGGGTTACTGGTGAAAAGGACCACGTAACTAGGGTTTCTAACGGGTTAATCGTGGTTAACCCTATCCAATCAAGTATCAAGTCGGTTAAGTGTACCCAAGGTTCATGACTTATCCCTATCAACCCATCGTGTTTAATTGGTTAAGTATTCAAGTGATCCATGACTTAACCCTATCATGAGGGATTAATTAATTCAATGCACCCAACCTCTCACATTAGACCTTGTTGTGGTTACTAGTTAAGCCGGGCGGGTCCGGGTAGCTTTACACCACAACTTAGTCTAACCTCGGGTTTCAAGTGCGACATGACCAACTACTCACATTGGGTCCTATTGCTTGTAGCCACTAGTTAAGCCGGTCGGTTCCGGGTAGATTTATGCTACAAACTCAACCCAACCTCGAGTTGGCCATTCTCATGTTTTCTAGAAGTCATGTCCAAGTTCATGTTCATGTTCCAAGCATAATCACATGTCATATTTCGTGTCATATTTCGTGTCATGATTTTATGTCATTTTAGTTTACCCATAACGTAACCCCATCGCATGTAAGTTCGCATAATCGCAAATAGATCTCAAAGAGGGAACTTTAGAAGCATGACATAATTAATAAGGTTTGGCCACAAGTTAAACATGGTGGCATATGAGGCAAATGTGTTCATAAACTTGCATATTACATTATAAGCCTTAAAAAATGCATGATATCAAACTTTAGCAAAATAAGTGAAACTTCGTCATAAATGACATAAGATGATAGCTAGTGATTCGCATATAACATCATATGCAAGATAACATAAGGGTTATGAGAGTTTCTATGTTGCTTTATGCAACATTTCAAATCAAAGCTCATAGCTTTCTATGCACAAAGTCAAGGTGATAGCTTTACAAACATGCATAGAATAAATCTATGCATAACATGATAGGATCAAAGCACAAATCATACTTAGGCCCAAACTCAAACTTGCAACATGTCATATTTAACTTCATAGTTAGAATCTAAGAGTAGAATAAGGCTTACAATGCTATGAAGACTTATAAAATAAAATAAGATTGAGACGAAGCCACTAGCAACTCTAAAAACCCCCAAATAATAAGCTCCAATGAAAAACCCTTGAGAAATAAGAAGAAGATCCTTGCTTTGATGAAGAAAGATTGAACTTTGGCCTTGAATCAAACTTAGAAACTCTCAAACAAGCTTAGGAACTCATATGAATGAAGATGGAGACTATGACAGAGGGTGGAGGCCATGATTAAACATTTTGGCATAATCTAGTTGTAGGATTGATTTATGATGGTTTAGGCTAGGTATTAGGGAACTTTTATAGAAGTTTAGGTTAGTTTAGGCCATAGGATTAACCCTAATTCAGATATGAGCTTTTAAAATCCGTCACAAGCCTCCAAACATGTCTTGAGGAACAAGTCAGGTGCACCCAGGCCAAACTGGCCGACCACCCAAGTCGACTGGGGTGTCGACCGGGCAGTCGACACCACCTGGGGAGTGTCGACTCCCAAGTCGACTCCCCAGTCGACTTGGGGGTGGCGGGAATTTTTCTTGCCTGTTCTACTTGGCTGAATTTGAATTCTAAATTCAAATTTGAACTGTTTTTGAGCTTGAAATTTTCTGAAAACTTTGACGGGCCATAACTTGGTCATACGGACTCCGGTTTTTGAAAACTCGGACTTTATTTCGCGTATTTTTCCGAGACGAACGCAATGGCACAGCCCGTTTCCCTTGATTCAGATTTTATCATTTAATTCTGCCTTGGTTTATGTTATAACATGTTATCAAAAATACGGGTCATTACAGAGACCACGGTCAACAGTTTAGGTCCATTTGAGCTCATTCCCGGTTGAGTTTCAGCCCATTCCGCCTTTGTTAGTGACTTTTCAGTTTCTCTGGTTCGCAGAATTTTAGTTTCGATTTCTTGAACTTTCGGTTTATTCATGGTGAACAAAACTATAATCAATAGTCATGAGACTTTGGTTAGTTACTGAAACGTGAATTCTTAGTTCGATCGTTATTTCGATTTCTATTACACGAGATTTTCCACTTTGAAACTATATAAAAGGGTCTTAAATCATTAGTAGATACTAATCCTTTTACTAAACGGTTTCTAACTCTTCTTCATTTATGAAGTTATTTCCAAATTGTTTTTTAATTCAACTTCATTATATGTAGTTGTTTTATAAACTAATTTACAAATCTACTAAAGTAGAGATGATACCTTCTAGGGATTGCTTTCCTTGGTCCTTTGGTGTTTGATTCTGAAGGGGTATTTCCTCTGTGACCCCTTCAACTTTGGGCAGTTCTTTACAAGTTTTCCTCCCTCGTGATAGTTATAACTTCT
Source organism: Allium sativum (assembly GCA_030737875.1). Lineage (NCBI taxonomy): Eukaryota > Viridiplantae > Streptophyta > Magnoliopsida > Asparagales > Amaryllidaceae > Allium > Allium sativum. The sequence goes on from CM060911.1 coordinate 282,427,743, forward strand.
TCCCTTGAACTCCAGCTTAATCAGAATGACCCTACAGTCCTTGGCCTCGTGACCCTTCTTATGGCATCTCCGACACTCTTTAGCTATTTTCTCGAATTTCCCTGTAACACCCCGTATTTCTGTTAACACTAAAGTTACTAATTTAAGAATAACCAATGCTTAATATAATAAATGTGTAAAGGGGAGATGTATCTAATGTGCATACAAATTTAATAATAAATGTGTAAAGGGGATATGTATCTGATGTGCATACAAATTTAATAATAAATGTGTAAAGGGGAGATGTATCTAATGTGCATACAAATTTAATAATAAATGTGTAAAGGGGGGATGTATCTAATGTGCATACAAATTTAATAATAAATGTTAATAATGTACATTAAGAAAGTAATTGTGAACATAATTGGCTTCTCTTTAGAACGGATGGCATTGATTAACCTTGGCTTCATCGACGGCTCAAATTAACTTGCAATCCTATATAAACAACCCCCTAGTCTCCTTCTCTTTGCACCATTCTTCTCTAACCTTAAGCTGCAGAAATTCTTGATGGACATAGCTTCTTCTTCTTTCTCTAAATCTAAATAAATAGATTAAAAAATATATAAATCAAGACAAGGATATGCTGCTCAAGTCTTTCAAGAGAAGATTCAAAACAAGTTAGGATTCAAGTAAAGATTCAATGGCTTCAAGCAACGCTATCTTTCTATTCTTTTCTAGATCCAATCAATGTAAGTCGGTTACTTTTTAGATTTGAACGCCTTTTCTATTTGTGACATGAAATTAAAAGAATATTAGAAATATGCCTTATCATTTCATTGAATCTGTGCTTGTTTATGACTTTGGATCCGATTCTTGATTATGGCCAAGAACACATTGTGACTAAATTGCCAATGCTTAAGATTATGACTATGGAACTGTGGCCTTTGAAACCATAAGCCTTTGACTATGAACATAAGCCTTTGACTATGAACATAAGCCTTTGACTATGAACATAAGCCTTTGACTAGGAGCATAAACCAATGCCTATGACTATGACAAGGACAATAGTGGATAATTACCTATGATTCATGAACATGATATTATTGCCTTGGATTATGACTGTGAGATTGGATCTAAACTTGATTATCTATTCAGTTTATTCTTAATTATCCTTGGATCTTGATTATGGGAATTTATCTATTAAGTTAGACCTACCCATACACTTGAACCTATGTTATTTGTTCAATCCTTTTTATGTCATAATATTATCAGATCTATAGGCCTTCGATGCTTTAATCAATTTATTCAGTGTAATTTGTTAGATCTGTGATTAGTGAATTATCATCTTCTGCCAGTCATTATGCCTATCTTTTCATGGCATTTTGGTTCATTCCCTTTTTATCCACGAATCTAGATTTATCTATAATCTAGGATGAAATCACGATTACACGAACGATGGGAATACGATTTGGGCAAATCATAAATTTGACTTAAACATGGTTGTAAACTTGGAAATTGGCATAATGTGGAACATTAACATAATTATGATTGACATAATTTAGAACATGTATTATGGCATGTTTATTAGAACGCAAATTTGAAAATTTGACATGAATTATGGAATATGTAATTTGACATATTAAATTTAGTATTGGCAAGTAAGCTAAGTTTTAGGCATAAACGGTAAACTAGAATAATAATTCTAGTCTTGCCATAAACTGTAAATTTGGATGTTAAATCAGAATTGGGTCAATTAAAGTTAATTTGGCATAATAAGTAAATTAGCACAAATTTTGAATTTAGTCATAATTGTGAGTAATTGTCATCATGGTTAGTGACACTTAATTTGGTATAATTTACATACCAAAAACTATAAATATGATATATAGGGAAAATGGGCCATAATAATATATGTTGACAATGTACATTAAAAGAGTAATAATGGAATAAGTAAATTAGGGAAAATTTACTTATAGAATTTATCCTAAATGAGAAAAGTAAATTTAGACAACACGAACATGCTTAACCCGAGGTTGGATTGAGTTGTGATGTAAACCTGCCCGGACCCGCCCGGCTGTCCAGTGATCACAACAATACCTATCCAATGTGGGAGGTTAAGGAATTGAGCCCGATAAAGGCCCGAGGTTAGACTGAGTTGTGGCATAAGACTGCCCGGAACCGACCGGCATACCGGCAGCCACAACAATACCTGTCTAATGTGAGTGGCTGGTGCTTTAATAAGACAATTAAAGTTAAGCTAGAATGGGAAGGTTAAGTTCATAAGAACACTTAACCAACTTAACACAGTTAAGCTAGAATGGGAGGTTTAAGTTCATAGGAACACTTAACCAACTTAAGCTAGAGTGGGAGGGTTAAGTCCATAGGAATACTTAACCAACTTAACATGGTAGTAAGACAAGATTTGTAGGGGTTAAGTAATTAAGGAAAACACTTAGCTAATTTAACATGTTAACCAGACTAGAAAGAGGGGTTAAGTAAGTTTAATACACTTAGCCAATTTAACATGTTAACCAGACTAGAAGGTTGGGTTAAGCAAGTACACTTAGCCAATTTAGTATGTTAATGAGACTAGAACGTAGGGTTAAGTAAACTTGAACACTTAACCATCAGAGTGTGATAAATGAATGAGGGTTAAGTTAAACATGAAGGGATAATACTTAACCATTAGAACATTTTAGCTAAACAGATGTTAGGGTTAAGTTAGCTAAGGAAACACTTAACCATTATAACATGTCAGTAAAACAGATGGTCAAGGTAAGGTTAAAGGGAACATTTAACCAATACAAGATGAATGGGTAGGGTTAAGTAATAAGAAAATACTTAACCAATATAACTTGGTTTGTGGTAGGGTTAAGTCAACATGAATTACTGATAACATTTTACCAGTTTAACATGATAAATGAATGGGTCCAGTTAACTTAAATTGACTAACGACACTTAGCCAATCCAACTTGACGAGAAAGAGAACTAAGTAAGTAAACCTTAGTTAAATGGACTAAGTGGTAAACCGAACTAAGTAAGTAAACCTTAGTTAAATAAACTAAGTGGTAAACCTTAGTTAGAAAAACTAAGTAGTAATCCTTAGTATAACACGAAGAGGTGCGAACGTCCATCTGATCTTAAAGAAGGCTCCAACGAATTTAATAATAAATGTGTAAAAGGGGGATGTATCTAATGTGCATACAAATTTAATAATAAATGTTAATAATGTACATTAAGAAAGTAATTGTGAACATAATTGGCTTCTCTTTAGAACGGATGGCTTTGGTTAACCTTGTCTTCATCGACGGCTCAAATTAACTTGCAATCCTATATAAACAGCCCCCTAGTCTCCTTCTCTTTGCACCATTCTTCTCTAATCTTATGCCGCACAAATTCTTGATGGACATGGCTTCTTCTTCCTCCTCTAAATCTAAATAAATAGGTTAAAATAAAATATAAATCAAGACGAGGATATGCTGCTCAAGACTTTCAAGAGAAGATTCAAAACAAGTTAGGATTCAAGTAAAGATTCAACGGCTTCAAGCAACGCTATCTTTCTATTCATTTCTAGATCCAATCAATGTAAGTCTGTTACTTTTTAGATTTGAACGCCTTTTCTATTTGTCACATGAAATTAAAAGAATATAAGAAATATGCCTTATCATTTCATTGAATCTGTGCTTGTTTATGACTTTGGATCTAATTCTTGATTATGGCCTAGAACACATTGTGACTAAATTGCCAATGCTTAAGATTATGACTATGGAACTGTGGCCTTTGAAACCATAAGCCTTTGACTATGAACATAAGCCTTTGACTATGAACATAAGCCTTTGACTATGAACATAAGCCTTTGACTAGGAGCATAAACCAATGCCTATGACTATGACAAGGACAATAGTGGACAATTACCTATGATTAATGAACATGATATTATTGCCTAGGATTATGACTGTGAGATTGGATCTAAACTTGATTATCTATTCAGTTTATTCTTACTTATCCTTGGATCTTGATTATGGGAATTTATCTATTAAGTTAGATCTACCCATATACATGAACCTATGTTATTTGTTCAACCCTTTTTATGTTATAATATTATCAGATCTATACGCCTTCGATGCTTTAATCAATTTATTCAGTGTAATTTGTTAGATCTGTGATTAGTGAATTATCATCTTCTGCCAGTCATTATGTCTATCTTTTCATGGCATTTTGGTTCAATCCCTTTTTATCCACGAGTCTAGATTTATCTATAATCTAGGATGAAATCACGATTACACGAACGATGGGAATACGATTTGGGCAAATCATAAATTTGACTTAAACATGGTTGTAAACTTGGAAATTGGCATAATGTGGAACATTAACATAATTATGATTGACATAATTTAGAACATGTATTATGGCATGTTTATTAGAACGCAAATTTGAAAATTTGACATGAATTATGGAATATGTAATTTGACATATTAAATTTAGTATTGGCAAGTAAGCTAAGTTTTAGGCATAAACGGTAAACTAGAATAATAATTCTAGTCTTGCCATAAACTGTAAATTAGGATGTTAAATCAGAATTGGGTCAATTAAAGTTAATTTGGCATAATAAGTATATTAGCACAAATTTTGAATTTATTCATAATTGTGAGTAATTGTCATCATGGTTAGTGACACTTAATTTGGTATAATTTACAAACCAAAAACTATAAATATGATATATATGGAAAATGGGCCATAATAATAAATGTTGACAATGTACATTAAAAGAGTAATAATGGAATAAGTAAATTAGGGAAAATTTACTTATAGAATTTATACTAAATGAGAAAAGTAAATTTAGACAATACAAACATGCTTAACCCGAGATTGGATTGAGTTGTGATGTAAACCTGCCCGGCTATCCAGTGATCACAACAATGCCTATCCAATGTGGGAGGTTAAGGCATTGAGCCCGATAAAGGCCCGAGGTTAGACTGAGTTGTGGCGTAAGACTGCCCGGAACCAACCAGCATACCAGCAGCCACAACAATACTTGTCTAATGTGAGTGGCTGGTGCTTTAATAAGACAATTAAAGTTAATCTAGAATGGGAGGGTTAATTCATAAGAACACTTAACCAACTTAACGCAGTTAAGCTAGAATGAGAGGTTTAAGTTCATAGGAACACTTAACCAACTTAAGCTAGAGTGGGAGGGTTAAGTCCATAGGAATACTTAACCAACTTAACATGGTTGTAAGACAAGATTTGTAGAGGTTAAGTAATTATGGAAAACAATTAGCCAATTTAACATGTTAACCAGACTAGAAGGAGGGGTTAAGTAAGTATAATACACTTAGCCAATTTAACATGTTAACCAGACTAGAAGGTGGGGTTAAGTAAGTACGCTTAGCCAATTTAGTATCTTAATGGGACTAGAACGTAGGGTTAAGTAAACTTGAACACTTAACCATCAGAGTGTGATAAATGAATGAGGGTTAAGTTAAACATGAAGGGATAATACTTAACCATTAGAACATGTTAGTTAAACAGATGTTAGGGCTAAGTTAGCTAAGGAAACACTTAACCATTATAACATGTCAGTCAGAACAGATGGTCAAGGTTAGGTTAAAGGGAACATTTAACCAATACAAGATGAATGGGTAGGGTTAAGTAATAAGAAAATACTTAATCAACATAACTTGGTTTGTGGTAGGGTTAAGTCAACATGAATTACTGATAACACTTAACCAGTTTAACATGATAAATGAATGGGTCAAGTTAACTTAAATTGACTAACGACACTTAGCCAATCCAACTTGACGAGAAAGAGAACTAAGTAAGTAAACCTTAGTTAAATGGACTAAGTGGTAAACCGAACTAAGTAAGTAAACCTTAGTTAAATAAACTAAGTGGTAAACCTTAGTTAGAAAAACTTAGTAATCCTTAGTATAACACGAAGATGAGCGAACGTCCAACTGATCTTAAAGAAGGCTCAAACGAATTGGGTTACGAAGCCCGAGGCTTTGAGGGGACGTAAGGGTACTCTTGATATCCCTCTGTGAGAATGCAGATGATCCGCCTGGGCTCACAGAGGTTAAGGTCTGCGTGAGAAGAACCAAGGGTATGCCTTGGTTGCAATATATGGCAACCTAAAGACTAGGATGGACCAGCGTGATTCGGCGAGACCAGTAGCCCTGTGATAGCGACTCGTCGTCTACCTACCATCTTGAGTCAATCGAGACACGTAAAGCGGAAAGGCGGAGAACTCCAAAAGACCATATACTTGCTGTCTAGTTATGGGTGAGGATGGCCATAGGTTAGTGGGGGCATAGAGGGCCTGCGTATAGTTCTCATTTTTCAAGGTGTGCCTTTCATTAGTTGAGGGAGGGGTCGAGTGGGACCATAGCCACTGGAAAAACAGACCTTAGCATCTGCATCGGCAGATAACTTAAAGCTCCCGACCGAGTTCAGTGTTTCTTGATTAGCCCTGCCACGGGACTAGGGCCGCACATATAGAGGACATGTGCAACTAGATATATAGCACGTTACGATACGATTGGGACGTAAAGTCTAGGAACACTAATCGCTCTGGGTAGTGTGTCCTAGACTAGGGGCACCATTCGACAGGTAGCATAATCCCTAGTTGGACCTAGGTGGCATAAACCCTGAATCCGAGAAGTATTAGATAAGTCGCATAAAGCCTAGTTGATTCTAGAAAGCGCTCGATAGAAAACCCCAGATTAGATCTAGGTAATAAATAATAGATATACACCTAAAGGCAACCATAATTACTGGGATTAGGGTCGCGTTATCATTTTAGACAGATTACTAGTTGGGACACTAGATAGGTGGTGCGGAGACATAGAAACCATAATAACAGGTTAATAGCGAAGAGGAGAAAGTATTAAAGCATATCCAGTTTATCTTGTCTTAGCATATCTTGTGATAATCTTATCCTATCTTGTTGGCCCTATCATCATGGTATTGTCTTGTATTCAGTTAATTCATGTCGTTTAGTTTTTCCTTGTTCACATGCTAGAAGTAACTGAACTTACCAGACTTTATGTCTGACCCAGTTTTCTTTTGTCTTCTTTTCTTCCGTTCCCCCCCCCCCCCCCCCCCCCGCCCCCAGGTAGTTAACGAGGGAATAGTATAGCTCAGGTTAGATTGGACCGTCACTCTTCCCAAGCTCGAAGATTCTTTGACAAAGTGCTTTGGACTCTCTTTTTCTGCTGCTATGACTGGCTTATGCTACATTGGGGAATATAAATGTTATTTTCTGCTTCTTTATTTTGTAAGACAGATGATACTCTGATATTGGAAAACAATTGTTGTACAAACTATTTTATCAATAAAGTAAAGTTTTATTTTCTGCTGTTTTAAATTTTGTCTGTCTTGTAATTTATCTGCATCTTTTACCCTAAATGTTCCACAGAACTTAGTGCATTCCCTTTGTGAGTGACACTAAAGGATGTGGGGTGTTACATTCCCATTCTTCTCATTCAACCAAAAGTCCTTATTCTTTCCAAAATTCTAAGTGCCTTACCCTTTCTCACTCTTAGGATATTTCCTTCACTTTATAGTGTATATAATTGCAGTCACCACTAATGCCTCAAAAGTTTCTCTAAAAGTTACATAAGTTAACATCATCTCCCTCAGGGGTGGGTTAATTCCCTTAACAAATCTTAGTGATTTGTTCCTAGGGTTATCTATAAGGTCTCTTTTTAATTTAGACAACTCCATTAACTTAGTGTAATGGCCCAGTTTTTGGTGAATTCTGCTAAACAATATTTTATAGATTATATTAAGTAATTAATATAACCGGATAAACTAGATTTAAATACAGAAGAAGAATTAAAATAACCTTTTTATGAAATCTTAAATATACATTTAAATTATTTTTTCTTTTTAATAAATGAATATATGTATGTAAACTAGTAAATAATATGTTATCATTTTAAAACTCATATAAAATAAACTTAAGAAAATAAGAAATTGGTTTTTACTACATATAATGAAAACACCTAAAGAAAAAATATAATCACTTCATGGAAAATGAATTTCGCATTTATGAGGGATTCAACACTTATGTACGAGGGATCATAACCAATTAATGTTAAATTTGTTTTGCACAAATGATGTGCTATCAAAAACTGTACGGTACATAGGCATTAAATGGCTTTGATTTTGCTTGGCAGCCAAGTTGGTTTTTAAAAATGTTGAGTACATAATTGGTACAATATATTTATACCTCAAAAATGTGTTACTCGTATCTTCTTGGCCCTGAAGCAAATTTGCATAGCTAAAACCCTGGGCAAATCCTTTCAATCAACATACACACGGCTAAATACCCTAGGCCAAATGTTTTCAATCAACTATACAGCAACTTAAGAACATTCCCATTAGATTGTTTGTTCATTTCCCATGCAAGTATTAACTACCACACATTGTTATATCATTATTTTCATTTATAAATAGATGCCTAGGGAACCCATATCATTCACAAGTTTTTGAACTAGAATTCTAAGTGAAAACTAAAGCAATGAAACCCTAAGTTAAACCAAAGAACACGAAGCAGATAATGAGTAAACATTCATTGTTTTCCATATAAACTATCCATTGATTTTATTCCTGAATGCTACAACTTATATATGTATATATGTATACTTATGATTGTATTGGAGACACTATTGAGCTAAACACCTGGGTATATGTTAGATTATATCACTGCTAAAGCTTTTCAGGTTATCTGAATGCTTGAGACCGGTGAAAACATCTCACCTTGACATCGTTGAAAATCCCTAGTTTGAATTCAAGTGGGTTTTAAAACATGACTTTTGCATGAAAGTTGTTTGTAAGGATCCATAGTAGATTCTAAAAATAATTTCCATCTAAAATACGTCTCATACTATATATTATTTAAAATACAGAAAAGGAAACTAAAAACACATGTTTTCGACCATTATAAAATCATGTTTCAGGTATATGAATATTTTGTACTGGAAAATCTTGAAATTAGGTAGAAATTTCACGATTTTTAATGTCTTGGTTATGTAGATTTCCATAGTTCATCAAAAAGGGGAAATGGGGTATTTTCTGGTGGCCGGGGTGGTTGTAGCCACAGGATTTGGTTTGTAGAGTCATAGGGATCTAGGCTACCAAGGAAAATACTAAATGATTTTTCAAATGGGTGAATGTCGACTTTAAGGTCGACTTAGGTTTTTGTGTACTTTTTGAATGTTGAGATTTAGCGACGGACTACGCCGCCATGGGTGCACCGAGTTGTCTCGCACTATGGAAGGAGGTCGGGCCAGGAGTCGGTATCACGCTGGTAAAATTTTACGTCGATCGGAGCTACGTGGTGGCGGCAGTAGAAAAAAGGTAACCGGTGGTCTGGGTTATTCTTGTTTTCCATTTCGGGTTGAGTGTTGATATTTCGATCGAGATGACCGGAGGTTGAGTTAAGTTGGGTTTTGGCTTAGGAGATGGAGATGTGTTTGTGGGATGGGGGTGTGTGCATGTGCATTGATGCTTTATGCACACATGTGCATTTTGAAATATTAGAAGAAGAAGAGTAGGGAAGCAGTAGGTATATAAAGGGAAAGGAAAAGGGAATGGGCTAGGGAGATTTGGGCCTTGGGTTAAAAAAAAAAGAAAAAAGAAAAAAAAAAGTGGAAGTAGATTGTTGCCTGGGCTATAGGAAAGGAAAAATAATAAATAAAAGGGAAAATACAAGTAAGGGAAATAAGAGAAGTAAGAAAAATGAGCTTTTTTAAATTTAATTTACAAAGGCAGTTTCTTTATCTCCAATGGCAACTAGGGTTTCATCTGTTTCTGCCGATTTCTAACCCTTCCGTTTTCCTTTCCCCTTCCAGAACCCATTCCCCATCGATCACTCTTCTCCTCTTCCTTTTAATCTTACCCTAGCTTACACCTTGTAGAAAAGTGGCAACCTTCCAGTTTAGATCTACGATCCATCAAACCCTTAGCAACCTTCTTCAGCAGTTATACTGACCTTTATCTCCTCTCTGCTTTCTATTTTTTGGCAGTCTTATCAACTCTATCTCTTCTTTCCCCAAATCCCCAGATTTAATTCTCCTTGTATCCACTCCAAAGATTCCACTGAGTATCTCTGTCAACCTACCTCCATGTTCAGCTTAAGCCTCCATTGGCCTTTCATTTTTGCTAGTTTTTGATAGACGCCTACGTCATTCTCTTAAGTGTCAGTCTCTTCTCTGACTCCTCCAGTGGCTGTCTCTTCCTCCCTCCCAAACAGACTTGTTACGTTGCTTGTGACGTATTAGTAGTAGTTGTAGCTGATCAGGTATTTTCTTTGGTCTATCTTGGTGTTTTTTTTTTTGGTTCTGGGACTGTTGGAGTAGCCTGTTTCTAGTTCAAACAGCAGCTGAGCTTTCCTTTTATGTGTGTCATCTCTGAGTTAAGTTGGTGGTGGTGCTTTGTTGGTTGGTTTTCTACAGTCTGTTTAGTAGTTTTTTTGGTAGTGTCTGTCTAGTTTTGGTTGATTTTGTGTTGGTTTGGATTGGTTCGATCTAGAAGTAGCTATGTTGCCTTTTCAATATCTGCATTTTCGGTTCTCTGCTTGGCACACAGTGTTTTTCTAGATAGTTTTGATTTTATCTAGCATGGTGTTTGGATCCAAGCTATAGTTATTGTTCTCTACTAGCTGCATTTAGGTTTTGAGTATCTATTCAGAACTTCACTTCAGTAGTTACGACATTCTGGTGACAGCTACTATGATTCTTTCAATCCTCTGCATTACACACTCTCTGCCAAACTTCCAAATTGATGCATGTGAACGTTGTTTTCAGCCTAGAGCATAGAAGATTCAAAAGAAATTACATATATTAGGGCAACTTATATCCTTAGAAATTGTGATTGCTTAGAGCAATATCTTGTTTATATTGTATTTGCCTATTCTTTATTATGTATTTATCTCACCTTGCGCTGTGTTTATATAAGTTACTAGTCTAAGATAAGGCAATTATGTCTATAGTAGATAGGTATTCAGCTTCTCTTCTGTTTTACTTTGTATTCGTTATTTTTTATAATGAAAAAAGTGATGCGGTCTAGTACAAAAACTGGCTGGCTTTGCCAAAAAGAGAAAGAAGAAAACGAAAGTAAGAAAGGAAAGGAAGGAAAGGATAGTAAGGGTAGTGTTGATGGTGTTGTAATGAGTAATAAAATAAATGGGTTTTTATTTCCAAAATTTTATAACTAAATCATTTGTTCAATTCAAAATAAAATTACAATGTATATAATAATGTAATTGTATATTTTCGTAATTGCAAAGCGAAATAGTAGATAGATGTTGATGACATAAATTTGAATTCAAACTTCCATCGACATATATATATATATATACATTTGTAAATCAAAGTTGTTTTTAAAACAAGTGGAATCAAATTATTCTTGTGAATAATTTAAATATTGTAAGGACAAGATTTATTCAATTACTCTCAAGACCGGATAAATGGTTAAAATCCGATGTGTGAAATATAATCGACGTTATGTCGTGATTTTTGGAAGGTGGTTAACTGTCATTAATGTGACCAAATGTTTTAAAATAAACATTGAATTGTTGTTTAGAATTTATAGACTTAGGTCGATAACCCTATCATAATCAAGAAATGATTTCAAAATCAAATCAACGATAAATAAATATAAATAATTAAAAATCATTTCGCATTAAGTATCACTTGACCCTTAAAGCATTAACATCGATCGTTTCGAAAAGTCCGGAATCAATATTCCACTTTGATTCAATTTATATGTTGGAAGTCAGAGTTTATTGAAGATAATCAAAGATGGAGTTATGCAAGGGCTGTTATGTTAATCCTAGGTAGCAGTTGCCCAAGATGAATTTACATAATAGTGCCTTCAGTTTGTCCAATCCTAGGACAACTTGTATGGATGAATGTCTGATAGAGTTTTCCTAACCGATCATGTACATTGATCTCTTTAAACATATATATATATATATATGTTTGGTGGCGGGGGAATTCGTTTCTCTTAGCTTTATAGCCATAATATATTTTTGGGAAAATTAATTAGTGATTGGCGGATTTTGATGATGTGACATTCAAATTGATTGAAGATACGGTATGCCTGAAGGTAAGTATAGCCTTAAACCTCACAACTGTGAAATGACAAAAATTAGGCAGACATCATGGCTATGTAGGTCGCTCCCATTAGGATGTGTTATCACCTAATCTAGAGAAAAATCCATTTTCTTCTTTATTCTATCGCTGGTGCATGCTTCAGTAACGATTGCTGATCCCAACCATCTGTGATAATAAATTCGGTACTCTCAAGTGGAATATGGACCAGTCATGTGTGGACCATGATGCAGATATTTTGTTGAACCCAGTGTATTCCTCTCTAGAGATACACAATCGGAAGGTGGTTCCATACCTGTCATAGTTGGAAATCCATTATCTATAAACGGCCGGCGGTTTTGTTGGTAAACTATGTAGTGGAATGTGAGATGCAAGCATTCTTCTAGATTTTAATTTACTTTGAAAACCCTATACACTATCATAATGTCATATTTCTATATACAAAGTGTTTTGGTTCTCATAAGGGAAAAACTCATTCTGTGTTTATGTGCAGTGTGGTCTTATGAGATACCCTTTATTTCTCAACTTATTTTAAAATCATTTACTCACACCAGTTCCATGACTGACCCAATGTTTATTCTCTTCGTTTTTCCTAAACTCTTAGGTACTCATAACAATTTTTATGAATAGGCAAGTAATTCAAGTGTTGGATGGAACCACTTGTACTAACCCGGAAATCTGAGCCAATTTAAATATTTTATTTTGGCAATTTTATTGAATTTTAAATATTTTAAATGAATTATTTTAAATAATAATGATGAGAAATTTATTTTGAACAGAAATAGAACGTATATATTTATTTGAATCGTTGTTAGAATATAAATAATTATTTATAATTATAAAAGGAATTGAAAATGGCGCGGTAGTTTGAAAATTCGATTTCAAAGTTTAAATGTATGCACATGATTCAAAATAAACCAGATTTTAGCGAAACCAAAATTATTTGAATCTATTTGACAATATCTTTCCAACGAATCTGAAAAATTGAAATTTCATAGCAGGAATCAAAAGTTACGTCCAGTTGAAAATTCAGAATAGTCGCTATGGAATTCTGGCCCTTAAAAAATAAATTTTTTGCAAACAACCTCTGTTTTTGACGAAACCACTTTTGTTGGATCTGGGATGTCGGGTTATTGCTAGATTCCAAAATTCGTAATTTTTTGAATCAACATGTGAGCGTGGCGAAAGAAAACGTGTTTTGACAGTTTCAGTCAATTTCGATCGACTAGAAAATGACCATTTTTCAAATGGTCTCGGAATTTGACGAAATTAGTTTTGTTAGAACCGTATAGTCAATACGAAGCTAGAAAATATTTTTCGGCAATTTTTAGAGTCCGTATGTGGCCCCGGTAAATTGAATTGCGCGTTCAAATTCAATATATAGATTTAAATTTTTATTTGAGCGAAATCTGAATGAAACAACCGAACTGGCTTATGATACATATCCCATTGTGTTCGAAATGGGAGTAATTAGCTAGAGGTGATAGTCGTTGGGTTCGATTTAGAGTTTGAAATAAAAAGTTATTGTATGGAATTAATTAAATCAAATAAATAAAATATAAAATATTTATAAACTCCCTCCCCCAAATTAAACCCTACCCATTCAGTAAAACCTGCTACCCAACCCCACTGTCCCCAAAATTGCCCCCCTTTCCGGTGCGACACCGCCACTCAGGGTGCGCCGTCCAACGCGCCGCTGGCCTCCGAGGCCTCTGCTCCTCTACCCCTCCCTGTTCACTCCCTCCTCCTCTACTCAAAAGTCACGCACCCCATCAATTCCCGCCAGCTATGATGTTTCCTCTCCTTCCAGGCCCACCTCGGCCAGCCGCCCACCACCAGAGGCGCCTCCACACCACCAGAGACCCCCGACCCTCCTCAAACTACCACTCCGACGTGGACACCTTCCTCCATCAAAAAATTGAATTTCTACAGGAATAATAACAAGGTGATTTCATTTTTTACTTTGCTAATTGCTTTATTTAGAAAGTAAGCATTGTTTTGAAAGATAAATTTTTATATGAATAACATTATGAAGTTTAGTGTTTTTTATTTTTATAAAAGTTTATAATTTTATTCATGAAACTTTATATGATTAGAAGAATAAAAATATGATTTTTATATTATAGAAAGAATAAAAATATGATTTTTATATTATAGAAAGAATAAAAATATGATTTTTATATTATGGAAAGAATAAAAATATGATTTTTATTTACGTAGCAAAATAAAAATCTGATTTTATCACATATATAGTGAAGTAAAAATGTGATTATTATTGTGAACAGCGTGAAATGGTTGAGATGAAATGTCGGGCAAATCCAAACCGTGCAGAAATAGATAATAGCGGAGTGGATCCCAAACGTGAAAACTCCTCACTAAAATTTTCTGTTCAGTTATTTATTTTATAACTGCATATATAAACTGCTCCCCGTCGTCCACAGACCATGGATGACTTATGTGATTGTTTGTGTTGTGAAATTTGACTGTTGATTGTGACAAATAAAAATATATATTCATGTGTTGAAATAAAATATATATTCATGTGTTGAAATAAAATATATATGCATGTGTTGAAATAAAATATATATTCATGTGTTGAAATAAAATAAATATTCATGTATTGAATAAAATATATATTCATGTGTTGAAATAAAATATATATTCATGTGTTGAAATAAAATATATATTCATGTGTTGAAGTAAAATAAATATTCATTTACAAATCGAACGATTTGTTTATGTACACCGATTTGATTGGTATCGATTGGGACGATAAATTTTACACATCGCCCAACTACACAAACAAAATATGTGTTTGATTGATTGAAACCCCACACGGGTGTTGGGATGATATTGACATACACTAATCCCAGTTGTTTAGTTGTATGTCAATCGATGGGTTGACAGACTGTGTAAGCGTTAATTATTTATATTTAATGCTTATGCAGTTGTGTGGTGCACTCTGGATGATGGTTGATTAGTTATCGTTGCTATTATATACATGTGTTGTATGGAATCCATATAATTAACATTATATGGTAATTGATTGGGCCTCATTCTAATTTGGAAACAAAGAATAAAAATAAATATTCATGTGTTCAATAAAATAAATATTCATGTGTTGAATAGAATAAATATTCATGTGTTGGATAAAATATATATATTCATGTGTTGAAATAAAATATATATTCATGTGTTGAATAAAATATATATTCATGTTTTGAATAGAATAAATATTCATGTGTTGGAATAAAATATATATATTCATGTGTTGAATAGAATAAATATTCATGTGTTGAATAAAATATATATATTCATGTGTTGAAATAAAATATATATTCATGTGTTAAATAGAATAATATTCATGTGTTGAATAGAATAAAAATTCATGTGTTGAAATAAAAATAAAAATTCATGTGTTGAATATAATAAATATTCATGTGTTGAGTAAAATAAATATTCATGTGTTGAATAGAAAAAAACATTCATGTGTTGAATAAAATCTGTGTTGATTAGATTGACGCCATTTTGACGTGAACGATATTTATATCGATTTTATTCATTTTTATAATGAATATAGAAAAGGAAGTGATTTCAAAATATAATGTCTTGAAAATATTATCATTTATACATTAGTGATATGGAATATTCAATTTTGATTAGAAATTGAATATGAAGTTGAAATCATTTTGAAAACAAATTTAAAACGGTTTATAAAATACGTTTTGAAAGGACATCGACGAAATATATATATAATATATATTATACATACATATATATATATATATATATAATGGCCTGAATAGAACGCGCCGCGCTGCGGCAGTTCGCGAATTTCGACCATTGAATTCGAGTGGACGTTACGAGAGATCCGACCGTCGGATTCTCCTAAAACCAGAACCTTTGGGTTCGTATCGAAAAGGGCTTTCTAATGAATATTAGAAATTAGAAATCTAACGGTTGGATTTGGAATTATGTCCAAATCAAATTTGGAAAAGGTCGTTGTAAGCACAGTTCGATGGCCGTTGATGGAAATCTATTGTACGGGCCTTGATAAAATTATTAAAAATAGCAATAATTTGTGTAAAATCATAAGAAATGATTTGGAAAGAATTGGGATGAA
This sequence comes from Allium sativum, assembly GCA_030737875.1. Classification (NCBI taxonomy): domain Eukaryota; kingdom Viridiplantae; phylum Streptophyta; class Magnoliopsida; order Asparagales; family Amaryllidaceae; genus Allium; species Allium sativum. Next base: position 282,443,964 of record CM060911.1, read on the forward strand.
AAACTCCATATTTGAAAAGATAAAAATAGATTTTTATCGAAATGAACTAGTTTTGAACTAGAATTAAAATCCATTTATTTTTGAAAAAATAATTGGATTTGAAAGGGTTTCAAAAGTAACCAGAATTTCCAATAATTGAATTGGAATGGATGTGAATCGAAATTGTCTTTGGAATATTTAGATGTTGGATTTCAAGATTATACAGATATTGTTATGGAAATTTGAAAGATACATTTATATCAGTACTTCCAACACGATATTTGTTGGTCGTAGAATTTGATATTGAATATAAGCCGATATATTTTCTATCAAGAGCCTTGTATTTAATATCAAATGTGATTTGGTTTGTAGTGAACGGTGTCTTCATTAACACTGTTCTTAAACCCAGCTGAGAAAAAGATTAAATCTTTTTATTTAGATTTAATGAAGTATACCAATTAAATGGTATTTAATTGGAATTGAATTTGAATTGATTTTTGGGAAGATTAAAACCAAGTGGAGTTTTAATGAATCTTTAATTAGATTGAAATGATCGAGATTGGTGTATCACCAGTTTTTCTCCAGGCGATAGTTAAATCTTTAATTAGATTTGAACGTGAAATGGTAATTGAATTTACCGATAACACCGTGGTGTTAGATATGAAGTACTACTAGTTTTACTTCATGGGATGAATAGGTTGGGATTGGGAAATTAAATTAAAGATTACTTCGGTGTGGTTCGCTAATCCCGACTAGTTTGGATAAACCATAATTTGGTTTGAATTGATATTCAAAAGAATATTAAAGAATAAATTTGAGGAATTTATCTTTGATAAAATTAATGGGAACCTTTCCCAAAGTATAAAAATATTTGAACAAAAGAATATTCTGAATTGGAATGAGGCATATGTTGTGTTTGTGTAACACTTGTTTATTATATATGCAGGTTATTCAGAAAGACCGGGTTTATCCCATTCTGAATAACCGATTCGACGTGTTGTCGAGAATGCAGACGGTGGTCAAAGAACGGAGATCTTCGCATCGTTTGGATAATTACTGATGATCTTGATTGGGCTGTACACCCGAGAGGAAGGAATCAGTTGGTGATTGTCCAGATTTACTTGGAGATCGATGTATATGCGAGGTACAAGGTGCCTCCGGTTCGTTCTGACCCAGAACGAACTTGTAAATGGACTGTGTGTCTGACATTGGATTTTATTATGTGTGATTGATTTCTATTAAACATATATTTGTTTGACGGTGGAGAATTTATTCTCTTGCTTAACGCCCTTCTCTTAGACGTACGAGCTCAGGGGTTATATATTGATGGATATCAATCGCATGGAGTGAATTGCCTGTGTGGCATGCCTAAGTGGCAAGTGATCAAGGCTTTTATTGAAATGCGAAGTCTTGTGGTTGATGATCAAAGCACCGCCTGTGTGGCACAGCTTTGTGTAGCGTTGATTTGTGTAATGGCGCGTTTTGTAAGGTATAATAATTAAGTTATTTATTTATTTAAATAAAGAATATATTAAATAAATGATAGTTGAACGTATAATTATAATATAATTAAAATCGAGCGCGTAACGACACGGCAGTTCGCTGTTTGGCGATTTGAACTTCAACTGAGTATACAGGGTTCGTTTTAAATCGGATTTCTGTGAAACAAGAAACGTGTGGAGCTGGTGGAGTATATCTTTCTAGTGGGAGAGAAAAAATCGGGATTTCGTCGAGTAGATTTTGAGTTATGTCAAAATCAAATTTCAGAAAAGTCGCTGTGGAATTCCTTTATAATTCGCAACGCTTTATATACGTTATAAAAGGGTTTTTCAATGCAAATTGAAATATCGATTCAATCAGGACTTGGTATATCGAATACATAATTACCCTGGAGCTGTACGATATCATATGTGAAGATATACGATAATATTAAATTATTTATATTTAATTTAATAATATTTAAATATATTTATATATTTAAATGGGTCATCCAGAGCTTTAAAAATATGTTGTGTGAGCATACCAAGTCGGAATTCGACGAAACCAGTTTTGTTGGATCCGCAATATCAAATATTTGTTAGATGTCAAGTTTCGTGATTTTTACAGTCAGTGTGTGGCCGTACGGATTTTTAGAGTGAGAAACAGTCAGTATTTAGATAGTTAAAAATACGCTGTGTGAGCATACGAAGTCGAAATTCGACGAAACCAGTTTCGTTGGGACCGTAATGTCGAATCCTAGCTACATGTCCAGTTTCATGATTTTTGGGTGTCGTGTGTGATCACACGGATTTTTAGAAGGTGAAAACAAATATAAAATGGTGGAAATAAATAACTAAAAATATCCTCTTCTATTTCTGGTCCTAAAACAGGCCACGTTCACTACATTCTTGACCATAAATAATACCAACCCCCACACAACTATATATAACCACAAATTGTGTTTACAGTAGGAAATTTCCCAAAAAGAAAATCCAATACAAAAATCCAAATAGAATCTTTAAATCCAAAGAGATGTATGCTCGAATTCAAAAGGGACTGCTCTTCATTCCCATGACCATTTTGTTGGATTCGGAAGCATCTGTGGTCGCACTGTTTTTCCAGCGAAGTAGCGCGAAACTTAGGGTTTGGGTTACTGCGATTTTGGAGCATTGGTTGGTGTAAAGAGGATGGTATTTGTAGTCAGCATGAAAATCCGCTTCGGGTGTGGTGATTTCGAGGGATTCCGGTCTGATTGATGTCGGGTTCCTGTAGCTGACGCTGAAAGAACGGAGGTCACTGGGGAGTTCGAGCTCGACGTTAGGGTGTTGGGGAGGTGGAGATTGAGGAGGAGATTGAGATGGTGATTTCCGTTTGAAAGTTTATGGAGTAAGGGAGGTGCGAAGGTCAAAAGAAATGATCGACATTTGGAGTCTGGAACTTGCGGTTAAAACCGAGAAGAGGAAGAAGAAGCGGGTGTATAGGTGAAGGGTTCGGTGGGCTTGTACGTGGGTGATGATGGGCCAAGTAAAAGAAGTAAGGCCCAATAGATTTATAATCAACTTCTCATTTTAATTTAAAATATGTATAACTTGTAATGATGATATCTTAGTCATACGATATCAGATTTAGGAACCACAAGTTGCGTTGGGATCGTAGGGACGAGCACTCCAAAATGGAACTGACCGCGAGTCAAATGGAGTCCGTCACAATTTATAGCAAAATAAATTGTCTGAATCAAGCGATGGTTATCGTCCTTGACGATGATCGTCCAATGTGAGTAAAACTCACCAACTCTGAACAGTTTATATTTTCACGTTGTATTGTTAGAACTGTTAAAATTGTCTGTTTGACTGTGTGTTGACTGTTTGCTTGAACTGCTAGTCAGTTAGTAGAAATTATATATATAAACTGTTAAGTGTTTATATGTTGATTCTGTTTATCAGAATATTTTATACTAGTATGGTCTAACATCTGTGATGCAGGGGAACAGGTTGGAGGAATCCAACAGGATTCCTCAACAGTTATTTTACTGTGATTTTTATATTGTGATATATAATGTGATGTATATAATCTGTGTGATTTTGTGTGGTGGGACGATATTTATCATTGTTAGATGATGTGTTAAAAACCGTAAGAAATACCAGAGTGTGATAAAAGGATTAAACAAAGTGATTTGGTAAAGATTAAACTAAGTAAATTAGTCGAGATTAAACAAAGTGGATTTGTCGAGCAAACCGAATCAAATGGGTTAGTCAAACCGAATCAAATGGGTTAGTCAAAACCAAATCAAATGGGTTAGTCAAAACCCAATCAAATGGGTTAGTCAAACCGAATCAAATGGGTTAGTCAAACCGAATCAAATGGGCTGAGTTAGTCGAGTTAAACAAAGTAATTGGTTAGGTTAACCAAAGTAAGTTAGTTAAGTTAAACTAAGCGATAAATCGATGTGAATTAGCTAAGTTAAATTAAGTGGTTAATCGAAGTAAATTAGTTAAGTTAACTAAGTGGTTAATCGAAGTGAATTAGTTAAGTTAAACTAAGTGAATCAGTTAGAGTTAATCAACATGAATTAGCTAAGTTAAACTAAGTGGATTTGTTCAGTTAATCAAGACGAGTTAACCAGTTAGGTTAAACCAGTAGAGTTAACTAGTTGAGTTAACCAGTTAGAGTTAACCTGTTAAAGTTGACCAGTTAAAGTTGACCAGTTAAAGTTGACCAGTTAAAGTTGACCAGTTAAAGTTGACCAGTTAGAGTTGACCAGTTAGAGTTGACCAGTTAGAGTTATCCAAGTAGAGTTAATCGAGTAGAGTTGCCGAATATCACTTATTCGAAGTAGAGTTATCGAATATAGTGTATTCGAGGGAAGAGTAATCGAATATAGTTTATTCGAGTGGAGAAATCAAATGTTATTCATTTGAGAAGAGTTACCGAATATTATTTATTCGAAGAGTAGTTATCGAATATTGGTAATTCGAAGTTAGTTAATCCGAAGGAGCTAGTCGAAGAGTTATTCGAAGTTAGTTAATCCAAAGGAGTTATTCGAAGTTAATTAATCCGAAGGAGCTAGTCGAAGATTTATTCGAAGTTAGTTAATCCAAAGGAGTTATTCGAAGTTAGTTAATCCGAAGGAGCTAGTCGAAGAGTTATTCGAAGTTAGTTAATCCGAAGGAGTTATTCGAAGTTAGTTAACCCGAAGGAGCTAGTCGAAGAGTTATTCGAAGTTAGTTAATCCGAAGGAGTTATTCGAAGTTAGTTAATCCGAAGGAGCTAGTCGAAGAGTTATTCGAAGTTAGTTAATCCAAAGGAATTATTCGAAGTTAGTTAATCCGAAGGAGCTAGTCGAAGAGTTATTCGAAGTTAGTTAATCCGAAGGAGTTATTCGAAGTTAGTTAACCCGAAGGAGCTAGTCGAAGAGTTATTCGAAGTTAGTTAATCCGAAGGAGTTATTCGAAGTTAGTTAATCCGAAGGAGCTAGTCGAAGAGTTATTCGAAGTTAGTTAATCCAAAGGAGTTATTCGAAGTTAGTTAATCCGAAGGAGCTAGTCGAAGAGTTATTCGAAGTTAGTTAATCCAAAGGAGTTATTCGAAGTTAGTTAATCCGAAGGAGTTAATCGAAGAGTTAATCCGAAGGAGTTAGTCGAAGAGTTAATCCAAAGGAGTTATTCGAAGTTATTTAATCCGAAGGAGTTAGTCGAAGAGTTAATCCAAAGGAGTTATTCGGAGTTAGTTAATCCAAAGGAGTTATTCGAAGTTAGTTAATCCGAAGGAGTTAGTCGAAGAGTTAATCCAAAGGAGTTATTCGAAGTTAGTTAATCCGAAGGAGTTAGTCGAAGAGTTAATCCAAAGGAGTTATTCGAAGTTAGTTAATCCAAAGGAGTAATTCGAAGTTAGTTAATCCGAAGGAGTTATTCGAAGTTAGTTAATCCAAAGGAGTTAGTCGAAGAGTAAATCCGAAGGAGTTAGTCGAAGAGTTAATCCAAAGGAGTTAGTCGAAGAGTTAATCGAATATAGTTATTCGAAAGAAAGTGTTAATCGAATATAGTTTATTCGAGTAAAGTTAAAAGAGTTAATCGAATATAATTTATTCGAATAGAGTTAGAGAAGTTAATCGAATATAGTTTATTCGAATAATGTTGGAGGAGATATCGAATATAGTTTATTCGACAGAAGTTAAGTGAATAGGGTTAATAAATAGAGTTAAGCAAATTTAGAAACTGACTGGAGAGGGTAAGTTGAACGGTTTTCTAAGTGACGATCTGATGTTGGTTTCGACCTTCCAGATTGATACTTAGAGAATTGTTCTCATACTAGTTACAGTTAGGGACTGATAGTTGCGAAATAATAGTGATGTGAAAATAAGTTATGGAAATGTTTTCCAATGATTAATAACATATATTTTCTAAATATATGAATTAAGGAAATGTGAACATATGATGATTGATCGATCGAATTCCCATTTGGAAATAAGATCGTTGTTTGTACACCGACATGTTTTAATCTGATAGTTGAATCACAGACTATCAAAGTTTTTACCATTTTAACGTTGTTAATATGGAGAGACCGGTTGGATTATTATCCAAAGAACCACTCTGTATTGGCATAAGCGTTGCGAGCAATATATGCCAAAGATAAATTGAAGACGGAGTAAAGTGCAAGGGCTGTTGTATAAGTCTTAGATAACAGTGACTAAGATGGATATACTGAATAGTGCCTTCGGTTTGTCCAGTCCCAGGACAACGTATATGGAAGAAGGTCTGACAGAGTATATCCAATGGATTGCGTAAGTTGATCTGTTCAAACGTATTCACGTTTGGTGGCGGAGGAATTCGTTTCTCTTAGCTATATACCCGTGTTATTTTTGGATAAGTCAATTTGTGATTTGGCGGGTATGACGATGTGGCATTCAAAGTGAATGGTGATCAAATGTTTTGAAGATAGACGTAGCTTCTAGCCTCACACCGGAAAGTAACACAAGTTGGGCTAGGCAGCATGGCTAGTTGGGTCATCCCCAAGCAGGGTGTATTGTCACCGATCTAGAGAATATTCATATTTATACTTCTTTTTGATTCTGTATCTTCGGACGACGGTTTGATGGCCTACAACCGTGGTGGCAATATATTCGCGACACTCAAGCTAAATGAGTGAACGGTCATGTGTGGCCGGGTTGCAAGACGTTCTTGTTGAACCCTGAGTGTATCACCTCTAGAGTACACTATTCAGAAGGTGCTCCCATACCTTGTCTGTTGGAATCCATTCTCCGATAAGCGCCCTGCGGTTTATGATTTTATACTATGTATGTAGAACGTGAGATGCAAGCGTTTCTGCTAGATTTATACCTATTTGTACTTAGACATTATTATAATATCACAATGATATTGCTTGTCAAAGTTGTTTGGATACTCATAAGGAAAAACCCGTTCCGTATTCACGGCGTGGTCTTATGAGATATCATATACCTATTCAATTGTTTTAAACTGTTTTACTCATACCAGTCCCATGACTGACCCGGAGTTTACTTTGTTGTTTTCCCTAAACTCTTGGGTGCCTAAATTTGTACGGGCAGTCAAGTAGTCGGGATTTACAGATATACTTGGAGAGCTTGGAGCAGGAGACTTCAAGATTCTATAGCTATAGTTATTTCCGCTGTGTTGTAAGTGTTGTACTCTGATAAGTGCTATTGTATATATATAACTGTTTACTTCAAAGTTATGTTATATATTATATGTTATTCGTTCCGCTGTGAGATTCGTGTTATTCTGATGATTCTGATGTTCTTCTTCTTCTTCTATTCTATTAGTTCTATCTTTTCTTTCTCACCTTCTAAATTCTTTCACTAACGTCGCGGAATTTCCGACTCTCGAGGAGTCGGAAATTTCCAACCGTTACAGTTGGTATCAGAGCTTAAGTTAAGAATTACTTGACTCTGTGGCGTGACTCGGTAGAGATAGGGTTAGTAATACCCTAGATTGAGTTTGAGTGTATATATACGAGTGAACGTATTTGTTATTTGATATAAAATTTTGTTTTATATTGTGGAGAATCATTGGTTGAGTTGTTTATGAGTTCTGGTCGATCAGTTTGATCCACTGTATCGGTAGGAGTTACTAAACACTTGAATACGATGGGTCGTCACGATATGTTTTGAAAAAGGGTAAGTGAATTTAACTTTACCCAAAGTATATTTTGATATAGAAATATATATATATCAAAATTTTAATATATTAGATATATTGGTTATTATTATAATCGAGTAAGATTATAAATTAAATGGTTATATATATAACCAATCTGAATTCCTATAAGTAAAATACATGGAATCAGTTGAATTAAAATCTGAAATTTAATCAGAATTGGAATTGAAATAAGGAAAATTTAAGTTCCTGGGAGATTTTGAAAATATTTTTCAATTTGAAATAAATATAGTATCTAACTCACCTGGATGACTGGAAAATAATTCCGAGGATGGATCGATACATCGTCGGTGTGATTTTCGAGTTTCTAAGTGGCAGATTACTACCAAGGGTTTTGTTTTCAAATGGTGTTGAGAAAACAAGTTGTTTAAAAATTCAAAGGTTTTGAATTGGGGTTTAGGATTTGAAATTGATTTGAAATAAACCCAGGAATTTTGAATTCTGGAATTAAAAATTTAACGTATGAAGTTAAATGGATTAAAATTTTGAAGGTAGGTAAATAAATTTGAATTAAGCTTCGACAAGGTTAAATATAATATAGGATTATATTGAAATGATGTCGAGTAAGTTGATTGATGATATAAGGATTGGAATCAAGAATTTGTACTTAAGTTGGAAATGGAATCTGACTTGAGTTTAAGCAAATGATTGGGTTTGAGGATGAAGACTGATTGGAGATTGGTTGAGATAACATTGGTATATGTTGGGTTGATACAGGTGAAAGTGATTAGGTTGATATGCCCGACAAAAAGGTACAAGTTTATTTTTGATATAAGCATGAGATTTATGGGCCGATTTGGCAAGCCGCTTGGCGGTTTGATTTTCTTTTGGGTTGGAGAAGGCCTAGAGAGGCGAGTTGTGGTTTTACCAATAGGGCTGTACAAAGGAGGTTATGGCGAAATTTTCCGAAAATTTAAAGTGTTAGAAAATTTTCAGAATTTTTGAAAATTTTAGTTAGTCGGAATGGATTAATATTTCAGTCGATATTAATTGGTTCGGTTGAAATCAGAAATAAGGGGTAAACCAATCTTAGGAGTTCCACTACATAGGGTCGTCCTCTAGCTTAGCAATTTCGAGGACGAAATTATTTTAAGGGGGAAAGTCTGTAATGGCGCGTTTTGTAAGGATAATAATTAAGTTATATATTTATTTAAATAACGAATATATTAAATAAACGGTAGTTGAACGTATAATTATAATATAATTAAAATCGAGCGCGTAACGACACGGCAGTTCGCTGTTTGGCGATTTGAACTTCAACTGAGTATACAGGGTTCGTTTTAAATCGGATTTCTGTGAAACAAGAAACGTGTGGAGCTGGTGGAGTATATCTTTCTAGTGGGAGAGAAAAAATCGGGATTTCGTCGAGTAGATTTTGAGTTATGTCAAAATCAAATTTCAGAAAAGTCGCTGTGGAATTCCTTTATAATTCGCAACGCTTTATATACGTTATAAAAGGGTTTTTCAATGCAAATTGAAATATCGATTCAATCAGGACTTGGTATATCGAATACATAATTACGCTGGAGCTGTACGATATCATATGTGAAGATATACGATATTAAATTATTTATATTTAATTTAATAATATTTAAATATATTTATATATTTAAATGGGTCATCCAGAGCTTTAAAAATATGCTGTGTGAGCATACGAAGTCGGAATTCGACGAAACCAGTTTTGTTGGATCCGCAATATCAAATATTTGTTAGATGTCAAGTTTCGTGATTTTTACAGTCAGTGTGTGGCCGTACGGATTTTTAGAGTGAGAAACAGTCAGTATTTAGACAGTTAAAAATACGCTGTGTGAGCATACGAAGTCGAAATTCGACGAAACCAGTTTCGTTGGGACCGTAATGTCGAATCCTAGCTACATGTCCAGTTTCATGATTTTTGGGTGTCGTGTGTGATCACACGGATTTTTAGAAGGTGAAAACAAATATAAAATGGTGGAAATAAATAACTAAAAATATCCTCTTCTATTTCTGGTCCTAAAACAGGCCACGTTCACTACATTCTTGACCATAAATAATACCAACCCCCACACAACTATATATAACCACAAATTGTGTTTACAGTAGGAAATTTCCCAAAAATAAAATCCAATACAAAAATCCAAATAGAATCTTTAAATCCAAAGAGATGTATGCTCGAATTCAAAAGGGACTGCTCTTCATTCCCATGACCATTTTGTTGGATTCGGAAGCATCTGTAGTCACACTGTTTTTCCAGCGAAGTAGCGCGAAACTTAGGGTTTTGGTTACTGCGATTTTGGAGCATTGGTTGGTGTAAAGAGGATGGTATTTGTAGTCAGCATGAAAATCCGCTTCGGGTGTGGTGATTTCGAGGGATTCCGGTCTGATTGATGTCGGGTTCCTGTAGCTGACGCTGAAAGAACGGAGGTCACTGGGGAGTTCGAGCTCGACGTTAGGGTGTTGGGGAGGTGGAGATTGAGGAGGAGATTGAGATGGTGATTTCCGTTTGAAAGTTTATGGAGTAAGGGAGGTGCGAAGGTCAAAAGAAATGATCGACATTTGGAGTCTGGAACTTGCGGTTAAAACCGAGAAGAGGAAGAAGAAGCGGGTGTATAGGTGAAGGGTTCGGTGGGCTTGTACGTGGGTGATGATGGGCCAAGTAAAAGAAGTAAGGCCCAATAGATTTATAATCAAGTTCTCATTTTAATTTAAAATATGTATAACTTGTAATGATGATATCTTAGTCATACGATATCAGATTTAGGAACCGCAAGTTGCGTTGGGATCGTAGGGACGAGCACTCCAAAATGGAACTGACCGCGAGTCAAATGGAGTCCGTCACAATTTATAGCAAAATAAATTGTCTGAATCAAGCGATGGTTATCGTCCTTGACGATGATCGTCCAATGTGAGTAAAACTCACCAACTCTGAACAGTTTATATTTTCACGTTGTATTGTTAGAACTGTTAAAATTGTCTGTTTGACTGTGTGTTGACTGTTTGCTTGAACTGCTAGTCAGTTAGTAGAAATTATATATATAAACTGTTAAGTGTTTATATGTTGATTCTGTTTATCAGAATATTTTATACTAGTATGGTCTAACATATGTGATGCAGGGGAACAGGTTGGAGGAATCCAACAGGATTCCTCAACAGTTATTTTACTGTGATTTTTATATTGTGATATATAATGTGATGTATATAATCTGTGTGATTTTGTGTGGTGGGACGATATTTATCATTGTTAGATGATGTGTTAAAAACCGTAAGAAATACCAGAGTGTGATAAAAGGATTAAACAAAGTGATTTGGTAAAGATTAAACTAAGTAAATTAGTCGAGATTAAACAAAGTGGATTTGTCGAGCAAACCGAATCAAATGGGTTAGTCAAACCGAATCAAATGGGTTAGTCAAAACCAAATCAAATGGGTTAGTCAAAACCCAATCAAATGGGTTAGTCAAACCGAATCAAATGGGTTAGTCAAACCGAATCAAATGGGCTGAGTTAGTCGAGTTAAACAAAGTAATTGGTTAGGTTAACCAAAGTAAGTTAGTTAAGTTAAACTAAGCGATAAATCGATGTGAATTAGCTAAGTTAAATTAAGTGGTTAATCAAAGTAAATTAGTTAAGTTAACTAAGTGGTTAATCGAAGTGAATTAGTTAAGTTAAACTAAGTGAATCAGTTAGAGTTAATCAACGTGAATTAGCTAAGTTAAACTAAGTGGATTTGTTCAGTTAATCAAGACGAGTTAACCAGTTAGGTTAAACCAGTAGAGTTAACTAGTTGAGTTAACCAGTTAGAGTTAACCTGTTAAAGTTGACCAGTTAAAGTTGACCAGTTAAAGTTGACCAGTTAAAGTTGACCAGTTAGAGTTGACCAGTTAGAGTTGACCAGTTAGAGTTATCCAAGTAGAGTTAATCGAGTAGAGTTGCCGAATATCACTTATTCGAAGTAGAGTTATCGAATATAGTGTATTCGAGGGAAGAGTAATCGAATATAGTTTATTCGAGTGGAGAAATCAAATGTTATTCATTTGAGAAGAGTTACCGAATATTATTTATTCGAAGAGTAGTTATCGAATATTGGTTATTCGAAGTTAGTTAATCCGAAGGAGCTAGTCGAAGAGTTATTCGAAGTTAGTTAATCCAAAGGAGTTATTCGAAGTTAATTAATCCGAAGGAGCTAGTCGAAGATTTATTCGAAGTTAGTTAATCCAAAGGAGTTATTCGAAGTTAGTTAATCCGAAGGAGCTAGTCGAAGAGTTATTCGAAGTTAGTTAATCCGAAGGAGTTATTCGAAGTTAGTTAACCCGAAGGAGCTAGTCGAAGAGTTATTCGAAGTTAGTTAATCCGAAGGAGTTATTCGAAGTTAGTTAATCCGAAGGAGCTAGTCGAAGAGTTATTCGAAGTTAGTTAATCCAAAGGAGTTATTCGAAGTTAGTTAATCCGAAGGAGCTAGTCGAAGAGTTATTCGAAGTTAGTTAATCCGAAGGAGTTATTCGAAGTTAGTTAACCCGAAGGAGCTAGTCGAAGAGTTATTCGAAGTTAGTTAATCCGAAGGAGTTATTCGAAGTTAGTTAATCCGAAGGAGCTAGTCGAAGAGTTATTCGAAGTTAGTTAATCCAAAGGAGTTATTCGAAGTTAGTTAATCCGAAGGAGCTAGTCGAAGAGTTATTCGAAGTTAGTTAATCCAAAGGAGTTATTCGAAGTTAGTTAATCCGAAGGAGTTAATCGAAGAGTTAATCCGAAGGAGTTAGTCGAAGAGTTAATCCAAAGGAGTTATTCGAAGTTAGTTAATCCGAAGGAGTTAGTCGAAGAGTTAATCCAAAGGAGTTATTCGGAGTTAGTTAATCCAAAGGAGTTATTCGAAGTTAGTTAATCCGAAGGAGTTAGTCGAAGAGTTAATCCAAAGGAGTTATTCGAAGTTTGTTAATCCGAAGGAGTTAGTCGAAGAGTTAATCCAAAGGAGTTATTCGAAGTTAGTTAATCCAAAGGAGTAATTCGAAGTTAGTTAATCCGAAGGAGTTAGTCGAAGAGTTAATCCAAAGGAGTTATTCGAAGTTAGTTAATCCAAAGGAGTTAGTCGAAGAGTAAATCCGAAGGAGTTAGTCGAAGAGTTAATCCAAAGGAGTTAGTCGAAGAGTTAATCGAATATAGTTATTCGAAAGAAAGTGTTAATCGAATATAGTTTATTCGAGTAAAGTTAAAAGAGTTAATCGAATATAATTTATTCGAATAGAGTTAGAGAAGTTAATCGAATATAGTTTATTCGAATAATGTTGGAGGAGATATCGAATATAGTTTATTCGACAGAAGTTAAGTGAATAGGGTTAATAAATAGAGTTAAGCAAATTTAGAAACTGACTGGAGAGGGTAAGTTGAACGGTTTTCTAAGTGATGATCTGATGTTGGTTTCGACCTTCCAGATTGATACTTAGAGAATTGTTCTCATACTAGTTACAGTTAGGGACTGATAGTTGCGAAATAATAGTGATGTGAAAATAAGTTATGGAAATGTTTTCCAATGATTAATAACATATATTTTCTAAATATATGAATTAAGGAAATGTGAACATATGATGATTGATCGATCGAATTCCCATTTGGAAATAAGATCGTTGTTTGTACACCGACATGTTTTAATCTGATAGTTGAATCACAGACTATCAAAGTTTTTACCATTTTAACGTTGTTAATATGGAGAGACCGGTTGGATTATTATCCAAAGAACCACTCTGTATTGGCATAAGCGTTGCGAGCAATATATGCCAAAGATAAATTGAAGACGGAGTAAAGTGCAAGGGCTGTTGTATAAGTCTTAGATAACAGTGACTAAGATGGATATACTGAATAGTGCCTTCGGTTTGTCCAGTCCCAGGACAACGTATATGGAAGAAGGTCTGACAGAGTATATCCAATGGATTGCGTAAGTTGATCTGTTCAAACGTATTCACGTTTGGTGGCGGAGGAATTCGTTTCTCTTAGCTATATACCCGTGTTATTTTTGGATAAGTCAATTTGTGATTTGGCGGGTATGACGATGTGGCATTCAAAGTGAATGGTGATCAAATGTTTTGAAGATAGACGTAGCTTCTAGCCTCACACCGGAAAGTAACAAAAGCTGGGCTAGGCAGCATGGCTAGTTGGGTCATCCCCAAGCAGGGTGTATTGTCACCGATCTAGAGAATATTCATATTTATACTTCTTTTTGATTCTGTATCTTCGGACGACGGTTTGATGGCCTACAACCGTGGTGGCAATATATTCGCGACACTCAAGCTAAATGAGTGAGCGGTCATGTGTGGCCGGGTTGCAAGACGTTCTTGTTGAACCCTGAGTGTATCACCTCTAGAGTACACTATTCAGAAGGTGCTCTCATACCTTGTCTGTTGGAATCCATTCTCCGATAAGCGCCCTGCGGTTTATGATTTTATACTATGTATGTAGAACGTGAGATGCAAGCGTTTCTGCTAGATTTATACCTATTTGTACTTAGACATTATTATAATATCACAATGATATTGCTTGTCAAAGTTGTTTAGATACTCATAAGGAAAAACCCGTTCCGTATTCACGGCGTGGTCTTATGAGATATCATATACCTATTCAATTGTTTTAAACTGTTTTACTCATACCAGTCCCATGACTGACCCGGAGTTTACTTTGTTGTTTTCCCTAAACTCTTGGGTGCCTAAATTTGTACGGGCAGTCAAGTAGTCGGGATTTACAGATATACTTGGAGAGCTTGGAGCAGGAGACTTCAAGATTCTATAGCTATAGTTATTTCCGCTGTGTTGTAAGTTTTGTACTCTGATAAGTGCTATTGTATATATATAACTGTTTACTTCAAAGTTATGTTATATATTATATGTTATTCGTTCCGCTGTGAGATTCGTGTTATTCTGATGATTCTGATGTTCTTCTTCTTCTTCTATTCTATTAGTTCTATCTTTTCTTTCTCACCTTCTAAATTCTTTCACTAACGTCGCGGAATTTCCGACTCTCGAGGAGTCGGAAATTTCCAGCCGTTACAATTTGCGAGCCTCACACCCCGGTTGTGAACCAGAAAATAGAGAGGACATTAGGGAGGACATGCGTTTCTTTCTAGTTAGAAGTGGTGTCAGTGGTTTGACACGCCCTGACGAGTTTGACTTATGTGGTTGTGGCTGTTGCGAGGCCCTCGGATATATCGGTGATTGTGTGGAGCCGATGGGGTCATTTGGCTCATTTACGCCCCCAAAGGGAGGGGAAACGCAGTGTTCAGGCATTTTAATCCACATCGGTGGACCGGCCCTGACAATCCAAAGGTCACTCGAGCTCTGACCTGAGGGGCGGACTAGAGGCTCTCGAATCGGTAAGGACTACCTTTTGCCTTGGTTCACAGATGGAAATCCAATTTCCAAATGCGTGACATTGCGGTGTTGATTGTAGAGCCTAGTATTAGCGACATGATATATGGTACCCATGCCGCCTTGGATTGATACATTTATATTTGAATTTGTTTTATACAATATGCACTTATAATAGTATCAAATGATTTGTTTTAATGTATCAAGCATTCTATGGCTATTATAAGGTAAACCCCTATCCTCCGACTTGTGTTGCATTGTGTGATGGGACCTGGGTCTTATAATACCTTCATTGTTCTTTATTTAGCATTGCGCTGTTGTTATATGCACTGGTGTTCTTGGGAGGAAACCCATTCCGTGTTATACGGCATGGTCCCTTGATTTACCTAACTTTAAAATAAAGATTAATAACTGTTTTAGTTCTCACACCAATTGCATGACTGGCCTGGAGTTTATTGTTTTAACCTAAACCTGGATGCCCTTATTTCGACACGAGCAGCTAGTAGTTTTGGTTTTGCAAATTTATATTAACGGGAACCTGGTTTACAGCAGGAATGATATCCAAAGAGCTCTGTATCCGTATATCTCTTTCAGTTGTGTATTGTATTATTTTTTCACTGCTATGTAATGTATTGTAATCTCTGATATTTTGTGATGTATATTATTTATTCATACTCTGTATATTCTTGTATTCTGATGGAATTGTTGTAATTAACAATGAAAAGTTCTTTTGTTTGCGTTCCAATTTGTCGTGTTCTCAAAACAATCAGGGGTTTCGAACGATCTTGGTCGATTTAGCGATTGATTCGGATCGAGCGAAATTCGCGATCGTTACAGTGGTACAGAGCTTTGGTTTACAGAGCTCGGAGAACAAGACACTTTAGAACCAAACGAAAGAATTCAACAGAGATTGGATTAGTAATATCCAATGGGAATGACTCGTTAGATATAGGATCAGTAGTATCCTAGAACAAGTGTGAAGAGTATATTTTTAAAATGAAAATAATCTTTGTTTGAAAATTTAAACCTTATTCAACGTATTTGAATATTTATTTGTATTGAATTTGGACAATCCAATATATAAAGATTTTGCGCATATGTCTGGTCCACATGTATTCGAAGTCTTAATATACTGGATAGATATAAAATCACACTCTAGTCGCCCGAAGATGGTTCTGATGATCGCTATAGCGATCACATCATCAGTATTCATGTTCGAGTTTCGAAGGTGGGACGTCTATATATTTCCTATTGACTGGTGTGAGAACCAAAACTAGATAGGGCTTATTGTTGTAAATTGGCATCAAAAACCTGATTTTTGACTATGTATCAAAATTATATGTTTGAAAGGATAATCAACTAATTGATTGATGATTGTGTTGGTTGATTATTGGTTGATTAATTAAATGTTGAACCTTTAGCCAAATTGAACCAAATAGTGAGTTGTATTGAAAATTAGTCGCATTTGCATGCATATACATGTACTTACATTGAACAGGTCATAGCAAGGAGGCTAGAGAAGAGGAATAAAATTGTTTTCCCGACAAATAGGTACATGTTTATCGTATTTCTTGGGTTTTTGATGATTTTATGAGCCGATTGGCTAGCCGCTTGGCTGTTTCTTTTCTTTTTGGATTGGTGAGGGCCATGGGAGGCTATTGGAAATATCCCGAAGCTCTCGGTGCAGGGGAGGTTATGGCGAAATTTTTCGAAAATTTAGGGTGTTAGCCAAATTTTTGAAAACTTTGAGAAGTTCTTATAAACTGAAAAGTTGAAGAACGTAAGCCATAAAGAAAATAATGAAAGTTGAGTTGATTTGTAAAACAACTTTCAGCTTCGTTCCTTTTCGGGGATGAAAAGTTTTAAGTGGGGGAGATTGTAATAACCTGAAAGTCTGAGCCAATTTAAAATTTTTATTTTGGCAATTTTATTGAATTTTGAATATTTTAAATGAATTATTTTAAATAATAACGACGAGAAATTTATTTTGAATAGAAATAGAATGTATATATTTATTTGAATCGTTGTTAGAATATAAATAATTATTTATAATTATAAAAGGAATTGAAAATTCGATTTCAAAGTTTAAATGAATGTACGGCATTCAAAATAAACTGGATTTTAGCGAAACCAAAAATATTTGAATCTATTTGAGAATATCTTTCCAACGAATATGAAAAATTGAAATTTCATAGTGGGAATCAAAAGTTATGTCCAGTTGAAAATTCAGAATAATCGCTATGGAATTTTGGCCCTTAAAAAAATGAAAATTTTGCAAACAACCTCTGTTTTTGATGAAACCACTTTTGTTGGATCTGGGATGTCGAGTTATTGCTAGATACCAAAATTCGTAATTTTTCGAATCAACATGTGAGTGTGGCGAAAGAAAACATGTTTTGACAGTTTCAGTCAATTTCGATCGACTAGAAAATGGCCATTTTTCAAACGGTCTCGGAATTTGACGAAATTAGTTTTGTTAGAACCGTATCGTCAATACGAAGCTAGAAAATATTTTTCGGCAATTTTTAGAGTCCGTATATGGCCCCGGTAAGTTGAATTGCGCGTTCAAATTCAATATATAGATTTAAATTTTGATTTTCAGCGAAAACTGAATGAAACAGCCGAACTGGCTTACGATACATAACCCATTGTGTTCGAAATGGGAGTAATTAGTTGGAGGCGACAGTCGTTGGGTTCGATTTAGAGTTCGAAATAAAAAGTTATTTTATGGAATTAATTAAATCAAATAAATAAAATATAAAATATTTATAAACTCCCTCCCCTAAATTAAACCCTACCCATTCAGTAAAACCCACTACCCAACCCCACTTTCCCCCAAATCGCCCCCTTTCTTGTGCGACGCCGCCACTCAGGGCGCGCCGCTGGCCTCCGAGGCTCCTGCTCCTCTCCCCATCCCCGTTCACTCCCTCCTTCTCTACTCAAAAGCCACACGCCCCATCAATTCCCGCCACCTATGATGTTTTCGCTCCTTCCAGACCCACCTCGGCCAGCCGCCTACCATCAGAGGCGCCTCCGCACCACAAGAGACCCCGACCCTCCTCTGACCACCACTCCGACGTGGACACCTTCCTCCATCTACAAATTGAATTTCTACAGGAATAATAACAAGGTGATTTCATTTTTAACTTTGCTAATTGCGTTATTTAGAAAGTAAGCATTGTTTTGAAAGCAAAATTTTTATATGAATAACATTATGAAGTTTAGTTTTTTTCATTTTTAGAAAAGTTCATAATTTTATTCATGAAAGTTTATATGTTTAGAAGAATAAAAATATGATTTTTATATTATAGAAAGAATAAAAATATGATTTTTATATTATAGAAAGAATAAAAATATGATTTTTATATTATAGAAAGAATAAAAATATGATCTTTATAATATGGAAAGAATAAAAATATGATTTTTATCTATGTAGAGAAATAAAAATCTGATTTTTATCACATATATAGTGAAGTAAAAATGTGATTTTTATTGTGAACAGCGTGAAATGGTTGAGTTGAAATGTCGGGCAAATCCAAACCGTGCAGAAATAGATAATGGCGGAGTGGATCCCAAAGGTGAGAACTCCTCACTAAAATTTTCTGTTCAGATATTTATTTTATAACTACATATATAAACTGCTCCCCATCGTCCATAGACCATGGACGACTTGTGTGATTGTTTGTGTTGTAAAATTTGACTGTTGATTGTGATAAATAAAAATATATATTCATGTGTTGAAATAAAATATATATTCATGTGTTGAAATAAAATATATATTCATGTGTTGAAATAAAATAAAATTTCATGTGTTGAATAAAATATATATTCATGTGTTGAAGTAAAATAATTATTCATTTACAAATCAAACGTTTTGTTTATGCACACCGATTTGACTGATATTGATTGGGACGATAAATTTTACACATCGCCCAACTGCACAAATAAAATATGTGTTTGATTGATTGAAACCCCACATGGGTGTTGGGATGATATTGACGTACACTAATCCCAATTGTTTAGTAGTATGTCAATCAATGGGTTGACAGACTGTTTAAGCGTTAATTATTTGTATTTAATGCTTATGCAGTTGTGTGGTGCACTCTAGATGATAGTTGATTATTTATCGTTGCTATTATATACATGTGTTGTATGGAATCCATATAATTAACATTACATGGTAATTGATTGGGCCTCATTCTAATTTGGAAAATAAAGAATAAAAATAAATATTTATGTGTTGAATAAAATAAATATTCATGTGTTGAATAGAATAAATATTCATGTGTTGAATAAAATATATATATTAATGTGTTGAAATAAAATATATATTTATGTGCTGAATAAAATATATATATTCATGTGTCTAGTAGAATAAATATTCATGTGTTGGAATAAAATATATATATTCATGTGTTGAATAGAATAAATATTCATGTGTTGAATAAAATATATATATTCATGTGTTGAAATGAAATATATATTCATGTGTTGAATAGAATAGTATTCATGTGTTGAATAGAATAAAAATTCATGTGTTGAAATAAAAATAAAAATTCATGTGTTGAATAGAATAAATATTCATGTGTTGAATAAAATAAATATTCATGTGTTGAATAGAAGAAAACATTCATGTGTTGAATAAAAGCCGTGTTGATTAGATTGACTCCATTTTGACGTGAACGATATTTATATCGATTTTATTCATTTTTATAATGAATATAGAAAAGGAAGTGATTTCAAAATATAAAGTCTTGAAAATATTATCATTTATACATTATTTATATGGAATATTCAATTTTGATTAGAAATTGAATATGAAGTTGAAATCGTTTTGAAAACGAATTTGAAATGATTTATAAAATACATTTTGAAATGAAATCGATGAAATATATATATTATATATATAATGGCATGAATAGAACGCGCCGCGCTACGGCAGTTCGTGAATTTCGACCATTGACTTCGAATAGACGTTATGGAAGATCCGACCGTCGGATTCTCCTAAAACTGGAACCGTTGGGTTCGTATCAAAAAGGGCTTTCTAACAAATGTTAGAAATTAAAATCTAACGGTTGGATTTGGAATTATGTCCGAATAAAATTTGGAATAGGTCGTTGTAAGTGCAGTTCGATGGCCGTTGATGGAAATCGATTGTACGGGCCTTGATAAAATTATTAAAAATAGCAATAATTTGTGTAAAATCATAAGAAATGATTTGGAAAGAATTGGGATGAAAAACTCCATATTTGCAAAGATAAAAATAGATTTTTATCGAAATGAACTAGTTTTGAACTAGAATTAAAATCCATTTATTTTTGAAATAAATAAATTGGATTTGAAAGGGTTTCAAAAGTAACCAGAATTTCCAATAATTGAATTGGAATGGATGTGAATCGAAAATTGTCTTTGGAATATTTCGATGTTGGATTTCGTGATTATACAGACATTGTTCTGGAAATTTGAAAGATATATTTATATCGGTATTTCCAATACGATATTTGTTGGTCTTAGAATTTGATATTGAATATAAGCCGATATATTTTCTATTCAGAGCCTTGTATTTAATATCAAATGGGATTTGGGTTTGTAGTGAACGGTGTCTTCATTAACACTGTTCTTAAATCCAACTGAGAAAAAGATTAAATCTTTTTATTTAGATTTACTGAAGTATACCAATTAAATGGTATTTAATTGGAATTGAATTTGAATTGATTTTTGGGAAGATTAAAACCAAGTGGAGTTTTAATGAATCTTTAATTAGATTGAAATGATCGAGAATGGAGTATCACCAGTTTTGCTCCAGGCGATAGTAAAATCTTTAATTAGATTTGAACGTGAAATGGTAATTGAATTTACCGATAACATCGTGGTGTTAGATATGAAGTATTACCAGTTTTACTTCATGGGATGAATAGGTTGGGATTGGGAAATAAAATAAATGATTACTTCTGTATGGTTCGCTAATCCCAACTAGTTTGGATAAACCATAATTTGGTTTGAATTGATATTCAAAATAAGATTAAAGAATAAATTTGAGGAATTTACCTTTGATAAAATTAATGGGAACCTTTCCCAAAGTGTAAGAATATTTGAATAAAAGAATATTCTGAATTGGAATGAGGCACATGTTGTGTTTGTGTAACACTTGTTTATTATATACGCGGGTTATTCAGAAAGACCGGGATTATCCCATTCTGAATAACTGATTCAACATAGTGTCGAGAATGAAGACGGTGGTCGAAGACCGGAGAACTTCACAACGTTTGGATAATTACTGATGATCTTGATTGGAATGTACACCCGAGAGGAGGGAATCAGTTGGTGATCTTCCAGACGTACTTGGAAATCGATGGATATACGAGGTATAAGGTGCCTCCGGTTTCGTTCAGACCCAGAACGAACTTGTAAATGGACTGTGTGTCTGACATTGGATTTTATTCTGTGTGATTGATTTCTATTAAATATATATCTGTTTGGCAGCGGAGAATTTATTCTCTTTCTTAACGCCCTTCTCTGAGACGTACGAGCTCAGGGGTTATATATTGATCGATATCAATCGCATGGAGTGAATTGCTTGTGTGGCATGCCTAAGTGGCAAGTGATCAAGGCTTTTGTTGAAAAGCAAAGTCTTGTGGTTGATGATCAAAGCACCGCCTGTGTGGCATAGCTTTGTGTAGCATTGATTCGCGAGCCTCACACACTGGTTGTGAACCAGAAACGGGAGAGGACATAAGGGAGGACATGTGTTTCTTTCTAGTTAGAAGTGTCGTCAGTAATTTGACACGCCCTGACGAGTTTTGTAACAACCCGGAAAATCTGAGCCAATTTAAATTTTTTAATTTGGCTATTTTAGTGGATTTTAATTATTTAAATTAAATTATTTTAAATAATAACGACGAAAAGTATGTTTGAATCGATGTTTGAAAATAAATATAATTATTTTTAAATATAAACAAGGCCTGAAATGGCGTGGCGGTTTCAAAATCTTTGACTGACTGTATCGGGTGCAAAATAAAACGGATTTTAGTGAAACCAAAAATATTTAAATCTGTTTATGAATATCTTTCTAACGAATCTGAAAAATAGAAGTTTCATAGCAAGAATCAAAAGTTACGGCCAAATGAATTTTCAGAAAGGTCGCTATAGAGAATATATAGCCCTTGAAAATAGACATTTTGCAAATGACCTCAGAATTCGACGAAACCACTTTTGTTGGATCCAGGATATCAAATTATTTCTAGTTTTCAAATTCCATAATTTTTGAAGTTAATATGTGAGTGTGGCAAAGGAAAATGTGTTTGGTTGATTTAAGTCAAATTGGATCGACCAGAAAATGACCATTTTTCAAACGGTCTTCAAATTCGACGAAATTAGTTTTGTTAGGACCGTATCGTCAATACGAAGCTAGAAAATAATTTTCAGGAATTTTTAAAGTCCGTATGTGGCCTAGGTAAATTGAAATGTGCGTTCAAATTCAATATATAGAGTAATATTTTGATTTTGACGAAAACTGGTCGTAACAGCCGAACTGGCTTACGATACATATCCCATTGTGTTCGGAATGGGGGTAATACGCTTGGGGCGCCAGTCGTTAGGTTCAGATTGGAGTTAACATGAACAAACAACGAATTTTGAAACTAAAAGAATTTAAATAATAAAATAATATAAAATATTTAAGTGGGCCAAGCCCTTATCCTCCTTCTCCCTTCTCTCATAGGTCAACGCTCAAAAAACTAGGTAAAAGAAAAAACCCATCAGCCCCCTTTTATCACAAATCGCACCTTCGATCTCCACGTCGCCCGACCTCCTGCCACCGCCGCCTAACCTCGTCGCTGCCCCCCCTTCTCGCTGCGATCCCCTTCCTCCTCCACCCCTGTCGAAGCCCTCTCCCCTCCTCCAGTGATGAGCGCGAGCCCCAAACTTCAACGCCGCGTGCCTCAAACGCCTCGAACCCTCTACCACGAGCCACACTTCCACCTACGACCTTAGATCCGCAAGCCCCACCCCTCCTTGTTTGATTTCCCTCCGTTCGATGGAGGTCCTGACACTATAAGCAGTGAGTTTTTTCTCTCTTTCTTCATTTGTTTTAGTTTATGTGATAACCCGTTACTTCCCCGTGAAGGAAAGAGCGGATACTTTGAGAACAACACACAAATGAACGCAGACGGAAGAACATTTCATTGCTATTACAACAATTCCATCAGATACAAGAATATACAGAGTATAATTGAATAAATTACATTCGATAAATATCAGAGATTACAATAAATACATAGCAGCGGAAAAATAATACAACGCACAACTGAAGGTGATATGCGGATACAGAGCTTTCCGGATATCATTCCAGCTGTAAACCAGGATCCTGTGAATATAAATCTGCAAAACCAAAACTACTAGCTGCCCGTGCAGAAAATAGGGGCACCCAGAGTTTAGGTTAAAACAATAAACTCCAGGTCGGTCATATGACTGGTGTGAGAACTAAAACAGTTATTTAAAACTTTACTTTAAAAGAGAGTAATTCAAGGGACCACGCCGTATAACACGGAACG
The DNA here is from genome assembly GCA_030737875.1 of Allium sativum. Classification (NCBI taxonomy): domain Eukaryota; kingdom Viridiplantae; phylum Streptophyta; class Magnoliopsida; order Asparagales; family Amaryllidaceae; genus Allium; species Allium sativum. Next base: position 282,467,491 of record CM060911.1, read on the forward strand.
GGTTTACTCCCAAGAATACCAGTGCATATAGATAAACAACGCAATGCTTTTTCGAAAAATGAAGCTGTTATAAGACCCAGGTCCCATCACACAATGCAACGCAAGCCGGAGGATAGGGTTTTCCCTTATAATAGCCAAACATGCTTGATACATTTAAAAAAAATCATTTGATACTATAATAAGTGTATAGTGTCAAAACAGTTTCAATCATAAATATAAATCATAGACGGCATGGGTACCATATATCATGTCGCCATACTAGTTCTACAATTAAAACCGCAATACACGTATTGGAAATTGGATTTCCGTCATGAGTCGAGGCAAGGGGAAAGCTCCTCTCCGCGTTCGAGATACTCTAGCAAGTGCCTCAGGGTTACGCACTCTGGGCAACCCCGGATCCTCCAAGGCCGGTCCTCACTTACGTTAGAGGATTAATTATGCCTGAACACACGTTTCCCGGTCCTTACAGACCTATAATCGAGGCGCCTCGCATTCCAACAACCACATAGGTGAAAAGTATATAAATTTCAGGGCTGGTAAGTCACTGACACCACCATAGCTAGAAAGAAACGTCATGCACTCCTTGGGTCCTTATCCCGTTTTCGACTCATACCGAGGTGTGAGGCTCGCGAATCCACGCTATACACAAAGCTATGCCACAAAGGCCGTGCTTTGATCATCAACCACAAGAATTTGCTTTTCAACAGAAGCCTTGATCATTGCATCTTAGCGTGCCACACAGGCAATTCATGCCATGCGACTGATGTCCATCGATATACAACCTCTGAGCTCGTACGTCTCAGAGAAGGGCGTTAAGCAAAAGAATAAATTCTCCGCCGCCAAACAGATGTATATTTAATAGAAATCAATCAACACAGAATAAAATCCAATGTCAGACACACAATCCATTTACAAGTCCGTTCTGGGTCTGAACGAAACCGGAGGCACTTTCCTCGCATATCCATCCATCAACAAGTATGTCTGGATGATCACCAACTATTTCCATCCTCTTGGGTGTACAGCACAATCAGGATCGTCAGTAATTACCCAAACGATGTGAAGACTTCCGGTCTTCGACCACCGTCTTCATCTTCGACTTATCGTCGAATCGGTTATTCAGAATGGGTATAAACCCGGACTTTCCGAATAATCCGCGTATATTAAAACAAATGTTACACCAACACAACATACGCCTCATTCCAATTCAGAATATTCCTTCATTCATAAAATCACATTTTAGGGAAAGGTTCCCTTTAATTTTATCCAAGATAAATTCTTTAAAATTTATCCTTTAATCTTCCTTTGGATGTCATTTCAAACCAGGTTATGGTTTTCTAAACTAGTCGAGATTAGCGAACCACACCGAAGTAATTATTTATTTTATTTCCCAATCCCAACCTATTCATCCCATAAAGCAAAATTGGTAAGACTCCATATCTAATACTATGGTGTTATCGGTAAAATTAATTACCATTTCACGTTCAAATCTAATTAAAGATTTAACTATCGCTTTGGAGCAAAACTGGCGATACTCCATTCTCGCTCATTTCTAAATTTGATAATTTAGATTATAGATTCACATTTCAATCTAATTACAGATTCATTAAAACTCATTTTACTGGGTTAAAGAACTAGGTGTTATTTAAAACACAGTTCACGATAAACCCATTTCAAATCCAATCGTTATATGTTAGAAATTCCGATTATTTAAAAACCCTTTTTTTTAATCTAATTTATTTATTTAAAAATAATTGGGTTTTAAATTTAGTTCAAAACTAGTTCATTTCGATAAAAATCCATTTTTATCTTTTCAAATATGGAGTTTTTCACCCCAATTTTTCTCAAATAATTTCTTATGATTTTACACAAATTATTGATATTTTAATAATTTTATCAAGGCCCGTACAGTCGATTTCCATCAACGGCCATCGAACTGCACTTACAGCGACCTTTTTCAAATTTGATTTGGACGTATCTCCAAATCCAACCGTTAGATTTTGAATCTCTAATATTCGTTAGAAAGCTCTTTTCGATACGAACCCAACGGTTCTGGTTTTAGGAGAATCCGACGGTCGGATCTCCCGTAATGTCTGTTTGAAATAAATGGTCGAAATTCACGAACTGCCGCGGCGCGGCGCGTTCTATTCAGGCCATTATATATAATATATATATATATATTATATATTTCGTCGATTACCATTCAAAACAAATTTTATAAATAGTTTTGAATTCGTTTCAAAAACAATTTCAACTTCCATCTCAATTCAAGTCAAAATTGAATCTTTCCTTATAAATTCGTTTTAAAATCCATTTCTATTCAATTCAAGTTTCAATTCAATTGAATTCATTTCACTTCGTTTTAAATTCAATTCGAATTCGTTTTCAATTCGATTCAATTCAAAGTGGTTTTCTATTCGATTCAATTCAAATTGGTTTTCTATTCAAATCAAATTCGTTATCTATTCAAATCAAATTCGTTATCTATTCAATTCATTTCGAAATCGTTTTATATTCAATTCATTTCAAAATCGTTTTTATTCAATTCATTTCGAAATCGTTTTATATTCAATTCATTTCGAAATCGTTTTATATTCAATTCATTTCGAAATCGTTTTATATTCAATTCATTTCGAAATCGTTTTATATTCAATTCATTTCGAAATCGCTTTATATTCAATTCATTTCGAAATCGCTTTATATTCAATTCATTTCGAAATCGTTTTATATTCAATTCATTTCGAAATCGTTTTATATTCAATTCATTTCGAAATCGTTTTATATTCAATTCATTTCGAAATCGTTTTATATTCAATTCATTTCGAAATCGTTTTATATTCAATTCATTTCGAAATCGTTTTACATTCAATTCATTTCGAAATCGTTTTATATTCAATTCATTTCGAAATCGTTTTATATTCAATTCATTTCGAAATCGTTTTATATTCAATTCATTTCGAAATCGTTTTATATTCAACTCATTTCGAAATCGTTTTTTATTCAATTCATTTCGAAATCGTTTTATATTCAATTCATTTCGAAATCGTTTTATATTCAATTCATTTCGAAAACGTTTTATATTCAATTCATTTCGAAATCGTTTTATATTCAATTCATTTCGAAATCGCTTTTCAATATTCATTTATAATGAATAAAATCGATATAAATCTCGTTCACGTCAAAATGGCGTCAATCTAAACAACACGGCTTCATATATTTCTATTTTCAAGTATTCTATTCTAAATATTTCCATTTCAAATATATCGTTCAACACATGACTAATCTCAACGGATGAATACTGTCAACACATGAACCTTTACTTTATATTGATAAAGATGTAAACTTTATTATTAAAATATTTCGTTCAACACATGACTAATCTCAACGGATGAGTACAGTCAACACATGAACCTTTATTTTATATTGATAAAGATGTAAACTTTATTATTAAAATATTTCGTTCAACACATGACTAATCTCAACGGATGAGTACTGTCAACACATGAACCTTTATTTTATATTGATAAAGATGTAAATTTTATTATTAAAATATTTTGTTCAACACATGACTAATCTCAACGGATGAGTATAGTCAACACATGAACCTTTATTTTATAATATTGTTAAAGATGTAAATTTTATTATTAAAATATTTTGTTCAACACATGACTAATCTCAACGGATGAGTACAGTCAACACATGAGCGTTTATTTTATATTGATAAAGATGTAAATTTTATTATTAAAATATTTTGTTCAACACATGACTAATCTCAACGGATGAGTACAGTCAACACATGAACCTTTATTTTATATTGATAAAGATGTAAATTTTATTATTAAAATATTTTGTTCAACACATGACTAATCTCAACGGATGAGTACAGTCAACACATGAACCTTTATTTTATAATATTGTTTATTTTCTAAATTGGAATGAGGCCCAATCAATCACCATATAATGTTAATTATATGGATTTCATACAACACATGTATATAATAGCATTGAAAATAATCAACCATCAACCAAAGTGCACTACACTGTATAAGCATCAAATATAGATGTCTAACGCTTATAACAGCCTGTCAATCAATCGACCGACATATTTAATCAATCAGGATGAGTGAACTTCAAATTTCATCCCAACACCCGTGTGGGGTTTCAAATCAACAAACACAGATTTTAGTTGTGCAGTTGGGCGATGTGTAAAATTTATCGACCCAATCAATGTCCTTCAAATAGGTGTACATCAACAAACCGTCCGGTCTGTAAATGAATATTTATTTATTCACATTCACTATATTTATATTCACGTTAAGAATTATATTTTTAACGATAAAACATTTTATTTTAACATATGAATTTCTATTCTATTCATTTATTCAATAAAATGATATTTTTATTTTTCTAACTCATTTTAGAAAATTTCGGCGGCATAACGGCACGATACTAGAAACGGGACGAGGCCTAGCCTTATCCCCGGTCTAGTGAAGGCCCACGCCATTCACACATCAATCAAATCAATTTCATTTCACCAAACAATTCAATTCAACCCAAATCATCTAACTAATTTATGCAACCAAACAAACAAGCCATGGTCTGTGGACGATTGTGTCGGGTGCTACTAAGCACCGTCTGCATCCTAGTATATATATATAACTAGAAAAAGAAATTGAAAGGTGAGAAATTCTCACCTATAGCTATCCAATCATCTTGACTCTTCATTTATAGAAATCTTCATCTTTCACGCCTTTTTATCACCTTCGTTGCCCGTAGTCACTACATATGTAAAAATCGGATTTTTACTTCGCTATTCAATATATAAAAATCGAATTTTTACTTTGCTATTCAATATATAAAAATCGAATTTTTACTTCGATGTCATATAGATAAAAATTCCATTTCAAAAATATAGATTTCGCCTTTATAAAAATATAGATTTCGCCTTTATAAAAATATAGATTTCGCCTTTGCAAAAATATCATTATAAAAATCACATTTTTATTTTTCTACACATATATAGATGATATTTCTAATTCTCTTCATAAACAAAAATCATATTTCTACCACTTCTATATAGTAAAGATTATATTTTTAATACTTTAAAAATATAAAAATCATACTTTTAATTCTTTTAAAAATATAAAAATCATATTTTTACATCTCCCACATAATAAAGATCGAATTTTTATTATCTATGCTATAAAAAATTATATTTTTAGCCTTTCTATAATATAAAAATATCGCCTTTTCAACTATAAAAATCTAATCTTTTGCCTTTTTAAAAATCTAATCTTTTGCATTTTTAAAAATCTAATCTTTTCTATGCTAAAAACTGATTTTCCTACTATGTAAATACCCACAAAAACTGGTTTAAATTAAACATAAAAACTGATTTAAATTAAATATATGGGATAAACTTACTTTTCGAAGAGGGGGGGGTGGTCTCAGCAATGTCGCGGTGGAAGGGGGAGGGGGTAGCGGTTGCTGTTGGATGCGGGTTCGGAGGTTTTGGGCGCGGGGCTCGCTGATCGAGGTGGAGGGGGTAAGATGGCGGCAGCAGGAGGAGGAAGGAAGAAGAGGGGGGGGGGGACAGTGCGGGTTGGAGCGCTGTCGCAGACGGAAGGGGATTGGGGGAAGAAGGAGAGGATGCGCGAGAAGGGGAGGGGTGAGCCACCGCCTGTGGAGGCGCTGCGGTGGGGGTCACGACAGCGGCGGCTAGGGTTCCTCCGCGCCCTTCGTTTCTCTTTTTTTTTCTGAAATGATTTTGAAAGGGGGGGGGGGCAGAACGTATAGGAAGAGGGAGGGGATTAATTTTTTTATTTATTTAATTATTTTATTTTGCAAAAAAGTTGACTTTTACATACGACCTCTAAACGAGGCCCCCGCCTGTCGTCCATAGCGTTTTACCCCCATTCCGAACACAATGGGATATGTATCGCAAGCTGATTTGATCGTTTCGATTAGTTTCCGTTGAATTTACATTTAAATCACTATATTGAATTTTAAACGTACATTTCAAATTACCGGGGTCGCATACGAACTTTAAAAATTCTAGAAAAATATTTTCTAGCTTCGTATTGACGATACGGTCCTAACAAAACTAGTTTCATCGAATTCTGAGACCGTTGGAAAAATGGCCAATTTCCAGTCGATTAAAATCAACTGAAACTGGTCAAACGCGTTTTCCTTTGCCACGCTCACATATTGATTCGAAAAATTATGAAATTTGGAATCTAACAATAATTTAACATCACGGACCCAACAAAAGTGGTTTCGTCGAAATCCGAGGTCATTTGCAAAATGTCTATTTTTAAAGGCCTGAATTCCATAGCGACTATTCAGAATTTTCAACTGGACATATCTTTTGATTCCCGCTATGAAATTTTGATTTTTCGGGTTCGTTGGAAAGATATTATCAATTAGATCCTAATGTTTTTGGTTTCACTAAAATCCGGATTGTTTTGCACCCGGTACATTCAATTGAAGTTTGAAATCGAATTATCGAACTACCGCACCATTTTCAATTCTATTTATAATTAAATATAATTATTTATATTCTAACGACGACGTATATAATATATACGTTCGAGTTATATTCAAAATAAATTTCTCGTCGATATTATTTAAAATAATCTATTTTAAATGTTCAAAATTCGCTAAAATTGCCAAAACAAAAATTTTAAACTGGCCCAGATTTTCCGGGTTATTACAATCTCCCCCACTTAAAACTTTTCGTCCCCGAAAAGGAACAAAGTCGAAAGTGGTTTGATTAATCAACTCTACGTTCGATCTGGCTTCCGTTCTCCAACTTTTCAGTTTCTGAGAATTTTCAAATTTTCAAAAATTTGACTAACACCCTAAATTTTCGAAAAATTTCGCCATAACCTCCCCTGCACCGGGAGCCACGGGAAAATCCCGAAATTGCCATATAGGCCTTCTGATCTCAAAAAGAAAAAGCAAAGCGGCTAGCCAATAGGCTCATAAAATCATCATCACCCAAACAAAACAGTAAATTATGTAGTAAACATGTACCTATTTGTCGGGCAAACAAATTTTATTCTTCGGCTCTAGCCTCCTTGCTATGACCTGTTCAATGTAAGTACATGTATATGCAAGCAAATGCGACCAATTTTCAATAAAATTCAATATTTGGTTCAATTAGGCATAATGGTTTAAAAATTATCAAACAAATAAACAAACAACTCAAACATCAATCAATTATTGAATTAGAGTTTCAAATCCATAATTTTGGTATATATACAGAAAATCATGTTTTTGATGCTAATTCACAACAATGTGTTCTAGCTATATAAGTTTTGGTTCTCACACCAGTCTAATGGAAATATATAGATATCATACCTTCGTCATTCGAAAATAAATGTTGGTGATGGCGCGCCATCAACAGAATCATGTCTGGGCGACTAGAATGTGATTCTATATCTATCTAATATATTAAAACTTCGAATATACGCTCATGATGCGTATATGCAAAATCTTTATATACTAGATTGTCCAAATTCAAAATAAATAAATAATCAAATACGTTTAAAACGATTTAAATTTTCAAAACAAAATTGTTTCCATTTGAAAAATATACTCTTCACACTCGTTCTAGGATACTACTGATCCTATCTCTAACGAGTCATTCTAATTGGATATTACTAATCCAATATCTGATGAATTCTTTCGTATGGTTCTAATGCGTCTTGTTCTCGAGCTCTGTAAACCAAAGCTCTGATACCACTGTGATAACCCGTTACTTCCCCGTGAAGGAAAGAGCGGATACTTTGAGAACAACACACAAATGAACGCAGACGGAAGAACATTTCATTGCTATTACAACAATTCCATCAGATACAAGAATATACAGAGTATAATTGAATAAATTACATTCGATAAATATCAGAGATTACAATAAATACATAGCAGCGGAAAAATAATACAACGCACAACTGAAGGTGATATACGGATACAGAGCTTTCCGGATATCATTCCAGCTGTAAACCAGGATCCTGTGAATATAAATCTGCAAAACCAAAACTACTAGCTGCCCGTGCGGAAAATAGGGGCACCCAGAGTTTAGGTTAAAACAATAAACTCCAGGTCAGTCATGTGACTGGTGTGAGAACTAAAACAGTTATTTAAAACTTTACTTTAAAAGAGAGTAATTCAAGGGACCACGCCGTATAACACGGAACGGGTTTACTCCCAAGAATACCAGTGCATATAGATAAACAACGCAATGCTTTTTCGAAAAATGAAGCTGTTATAAGACCCAGGTCCCATCACACAATGCAACGCAAGTCGGAGGATAGGGTTTTCCCTTATAATAGCCAAACATGCTTGATACGTTTAAAACAAATCATTTGATACTATAATAAGTGTATAGTGTCAAAACAGTTTCAATCATAAATATAAATCATAGACGGCATGGGTACCATATATCATGTCGCCATACTAGTTCTACAATTAAAACCGCAATACACGTATTGGAAATTGGATTTCCGTCATGAGTCGAGGCAAGGGGCAAGCTCCTCTCCGCGTTCGAGACACTCTAGCAAATGCCTCAGGGTTACGCACTCTGGGCAACCCCGGATCCTCCAAGGTCGGTCCTCACTTACGTTAGAGGATTAATTATGCCTGAACACACGTTTCCCGGTCCTTACAGACCTATAATCGAGGCGCCTCGCATTCCAACAACCACATAGGTGAAAAGTATATAAATGTCAGGGCTGGTAAGTCACTGACACCACCATAGCTAGAAAGAAACGTCATGCACTCCTTGGGTCCTTATCCCGTTTTTGACTCATACCGAGGTGTGAGGCTCGCGAATCCACGCTATACACAAAGCTATGCCACAAAGGTCGTGCTTTGATCATCAACCACAAGACTTTGCTTTTCAACAGAAGCCTTGATCATTGCATCTTAGCGTGCCACACAGGCAATTCATGCCATGCGACTGATGTCCATCGATATACAACCTCTGAGCTCGTACGTCTCAGAGAAGGGCGTTAAGCAAAAGAATAAATTCTCCGCCGCCAAACAGATGTATATTTAATAGAAATCAATCAACATAGAATAAAATCCAATGTCAGACACATAATCCATTTACAAGTCCGTTCTGGGTCTGAACGAAACCGGAGGCACTTTCCTCGCATATCCATCCATCTCCAAGTACGTCTGGACGATCACCAACTATTTCCATCCTCTTGGGGGTAAAGCCCAATCAAGATCGTCAGTAATTACCCAAACGATGTGAAGACTTCCGGTCTTCGACCACCGTCTTCATCTTCGACATATCGTCGAATCGGTTATTCAGAATGGGTATAAACCCGGACTTTCCGAACAATCCGCGTATATTAAAACAAATGTTACACCAACACAACATACGCCTCATTCCAATTCAGAATATTCCTTTATTCATAAAATAACATTTTAGGGAAAGGTTCCAATTAATTTTATCCAAGATAAATTCTTTAAAATTTATCCTTTAATCTTCCTTTGGATGTCATTTCAAACCAGGTTATGGTTTTCTAAACTAGTCGAGATTAGCGAACCACACCGAAGTAATTATTTATTTTATTTCCCAATCCCAACCTATTCATCCCATGAAGCAAAATTGGTAATACTCCATATCTAATACTATGGTGTTATCGGTAAAATTAATTACCATTTCACGTTCAAATCTAATTAAAGATTTAACTATCGCTTTGGAGTAAAACTAGCGATACTCCATCCTCGCTCATTTCTAAATTTGATAATTTAGATTATAGATTCACATTTCAATCTAATTACAGATTCATTAAAACTCCTTTTACTGGGTTAAAGAACTAGGTGTTATTTAAAACACAGTTCACGATAAACCCATTTCAAATCCAATCGTTATATGTTAGAAATTCCGATTATTTAAAAACCCTTTTTTTTAATCTAATTTATTTATTTAAAAATAATTGGGTTTTAAATTTAGTTCAAAACTAGTTCATTTCGATAAAAATCCATTTTTATCTTTTCAAATATGGAGTTTTTCACCCCAATTTTTCTCAAATCATTTCTTATGATTTTACACAAATTATTGATATTTTTAATAATTTTATCAAGGCCCGTACAGTCGATTTCCATCAACGGCCATCGAACTGCACTTACAGCGACCTTTTTCAAATTTGATTTGGACGTATCTCCAAATCCAACTGTTAGATTTTGAATTTCTAATATTCGTTAGAAAGCTCTTTTCGATACGAACCCAACGGTTCCGGTTTTAGGAGAATCCGACGGTCGGATCTCCCGTAATGTCTGTTTGAAATAAATGGTCGAAATTCACAAACTGCCACGGCGCGTTCTATTCAGGCCATTATATATAATATATATATATATATTATATATTTCGTCGATTACCATTCAAAACGAATTTTATAAATAGTTTTGAATTCGTTTCAAAAACAATTTCAACTTCCATCTCAATTCAAATCAAAATTGAATCTTTCCTTATAAATTCGTTTTAAAATCCATTTCTATTCAATTCAAGTTTCAATTCAATTGAATTCATTTCACTTCGTTTTAAATTCAATTCGAATTCGTTTTCAATTCGATTCAATTCAAAGTGGTTTTCTATTCGATTCAATTCAAATTGGTTTTCTATTCAAATCAAATTCGTTATCTATTCAAATCAAATTCGTTATCCATTCAATTCATTTCGAAATCGTTTTATATTCAATTCATTTCGAAATCGTTTTATATTCAATTCGTTTCGAAATCGTTTTATATTCAATTCGTTTCGAAATCGTTTTATATTCAGTTCATTTCGAAATCGTTTTATATTCAATTCATTTCGAAATCGCTTTATATTCAATTCATTTCGAAATCGCTTTATATTCAATTCATTTCGAAATCATTTTATATTCAATTCATTTCGAAATCGTTTTATATTCAATTCTTTTCGAAATCGTTTTATATTCAATTCATTTCGAAATCGTTTTATATTCAATTCATTTCGAAATCGTTTTATATTCAATTCATTTCGAAATCGTTTTACATTCAATTCATTTCGAAATTGTTTTACATTCAATTCTTTTCGAAATCGTTTTATATTCAATTCATTTCGAAATCGCTTTTCAATTCATTTCGAAATCGTTTTATATTCAATTCATTTCGAAATCGTTTTATATTCAATTCATTTCGAAATCGTTTTATATTCAATTCATTTCGAAATCGTTTTATATTCAATTCATTTCGAAATCGTTTTATATTCAATTCATTTCGAAATCGTTTTATATTCAATTCATTTCGAAATCGTTTTATATTCAATTCATTTCGAAATCGTTTTATATTCAATTCATTTCGAAATCGCTTTTCAATATTCATTTATAATGAATAAAATCGATATAAATCTCGTTCACGTCAAAATGGCATCAATCTAAACAACACGGCTTCATATATTTCTATTTTCAAGTATTCTATTCTAAATATTTCCATTTCAAATATATCGTTCAACACATGACTAATCTCAACGGATGAGTACTGTCAACACATGAACCTTTACTTTATATTGATAAAGATGTAAACTTTATTATTAAAATATTTCGTTCAACACATGACTAATCTCAACGGATGAGTACAGTAAACACATGAACCTTTATTTTATATTGATAAAGATGTAAACTTTATTATTAAAATATTTCGTTCAACACATGACTAATCTCAACGGATGAGTACTGTCAACACATGAACCTTTATTTTATATTGATAAAGATGTAAATTTTATTATTAAAATATTTTGTTCAACACATGACTAATCTCAACGGATGAGTACAGTCAACACATGAACCTTTATTTTATAATATTGTTAAAGATGTAAATTTTATTATTAAAATATTTTGTTCAACACATGACTAATCTCAACGGATGAGTACAGTCAACACATGAGCCTTTATTTTATATTGATAAAGATGTTAATTTTATTATTAAAATATTTTGTTCAACACATGACTAATCTCAACGGATGAGTACAGTCAACACATGAACCTTTATTTTATATTGATAAAGATGTAAATTTTATTATTAAAATATTTTGTTCAACACATGACTAATCTCAACGGATGAGTACAGTCAACACATGAACCTTTATTTTATAATATTGTTTATTTTCTAAATTGGAATGAGGCCTAATCAATCACCATATAATGTTAATTATATGGATTTCATACAACACATGTATATAATAGCATTGAAAATAATCAACCATCAACCAAAGTGCACTACACTGTATAAGCATCAAATATAGATGTCTAACGCTTATAACAGCCTGTCAATCAATCGACCGACATATTTAATCAATCAGGATGAGTGAACTTCAAATTTCATCCCAACACCCGTGTGGGGTTTCAAATCAACAAACACAGATTTTAGTTGTGCAGTTGGGCGATGTGTAAAATTTATCGACCCAATCAATGTCCTTCAAATAGGTGTACATCAACAAACCGTCCGGTCTGTAAATGAATATTTATTTATTCACATTCACTATATTTATATTCACGTTAAGAATTATATTTTTAACGATAAAACATTTTATTTTAACATATGAATTTCTATTCTATTCATTTATTCAATAAAATGATATTTTTATTTTTCTAACTCATTTTAGAAAATTTCGGCGGCATAACGGCACGATACTAGAAACGGGACGAGGCCTAGCCTTATCCCCGGTCTAGTGAAGGCCCACGCCATTCACACATCAATCAAATCAATTTCATTTCACCAAACAATTCAATTCAACCCAAATCATCTAACTAATTTATGCAACCAAACAAACAAGTCCATGGTCTGTGGACGATTGTGTCGGGTGCTACTAAGCACCGTCTGCATCCTAGTATATATATATAACTAGAAAAAGAAATTGAAAGGTGAGAAATTCTCACCTATAGCTATCCAATCATCTTGACTCTTCATTTATAGAAATCTTCATCTTTCACGCCTTTTTATCACCTTCGTTGCCCGTAGTCACTACATATGTAAAAATCGGATTTTTACTTCGCTATTCAATATATAAAAATCGAATTTTTACTTTGCTATTCAATATATAAAAGTCGAATTTTTACTTCGATGTCATATAGATAAAAATTCCATTTCATAAATATAGATTTCGCCTTTATAAAAATATAGATTTCGCCTTTATAAAAATATAGATTTCGCCTTTTCAAAAATATCATTATAAAAACCACATTTTTATTTTTCTACACATATATAGATGATATTTCTAATTCTCTTCATAAACAAAAATCATATTTCTACCACTTCTATATAGTAAAGATTATATTTTTAATACTTTAAAAATATAAAAATCATACTTTTAATTCTTTTAAAAATATAAAAATCATATTTTTACATCTCCCACATAATAAAGATCGAATTTTTATTATCTATGCTATAAAAAATTATATTTTTAGCCTTTCTATAATATAAAAATATCGCCTTTTCAACTATAAAAATCTAATCTTTTGCCTTTTTAAAAATCTAATCTTTTGCATTTTTAAAAATCTAATCTTTTCTATGCTAAAAACTGATTTTCCTACTATGTAAATACCCACAAAAACTGGTTTAAATTAAACATAAAAACTGATTTAAATTAAATATATGGGAAAAACTTACTTTTCGAAGAGGGGGGGGTGGTCTCAGCAACGTCGCGGTGGAAGGGGGAGGGGGTAGCGGTTGCTGTTGGATGCGGGTTCAGAGGTTTTGGGCGCGGGGCTCGTTGATCGAGGTGGAGGGGTTAAGATGGCGGCAGCAGGAGGAGGTAGGAAGAAGAGGGGGGGCAGTGCGGGTTGGAGCGCTGTCGCAGACGGAAGGGGATTGGGGGAAGAAGGAGAGGATGCGCGAGAAGGGGAGGGGTGCGCCACCGCCTATGGAGGCGCTGCGGTGGGGGTCGCGACAGCGGTAGCGGAGGCTAGGGTTCCTCCGCGCCCTTCGTTTCTCTTTTTTTTTCCTGAAATGATTTTGAAAAGGGGGGGGGGGGCAGAACGTATAGGAAGAGGGAGGGGATTAATTTTTTTATTTATTTAATTATTTTATTTTGCAAAAAAGTTGACTTTTACATACGACCTCTAAACGAGGCCCACCGCCTGTCGTCCATAGCGTTTTACCCCCATTCCGAACACAATGGGATATGTATCGCAAGCTAATTTGATCGTTTCGATTAGTTTCCGTTGAATTTACATTTAAATCACTATATTGAATTTTAAACGTACATTTCAAATTACCGGGGTCGCATACGAACTTTAAAAATTCTAGAAAAATATTTTCTAGCTTCGTATTGACGATACGGTCCTAACAAAACTAGTTTCGTCGAATTCTGAGACCGTTGGAAAAATGGCCAATTTCCAGTCGATTAAAATCAACTAAAACTGGTCAAACGCGTTTTCCTTTGCCACGCTCACATATTGATTCGAAAAATTATGAAATTTGGAATCTAACAATAATTTAACATCACAGACCCAACAAAAGTGGTTTCGTCGAAATCCGAGGTCATTTGCAAAATGTCTATTTTTAAAGGCCCGAATTCCATAGCGACTATTCAGAATTTTCAACTGGACATATCTTTTGATTCCCGCTATGAAATTTTGATTTTTCGGGTTCGTTGGAAAGATATTATCAATTAGATCCTAATGTTTTTGGTTTCACTAAAATCCGGATTGTTTTGCACCCGGTACATTCAATTGAAGTTTGAAATCGAATTATCGAACTACCGCGCCATTTTCAATTCTATTTATAATTATATATAATTATTTATATTCTAACGACGACGTATATAATATATACGTTCGAGTTATATTCAAAATAAATTTCTCGTCGATATTATTTAAAATAATCTATTTTAAATGTTCAAAATTCGCTAAAATTGCCAAAACAAAAATTTTAAACTGGCCCAGATTTTCCGGGTTATTACAGTTTAACAATATATATTAATACATAGTTTAAAACATTGTTGTTTTTAAAATATCAATAACATTGTTTAAAATATAAAAATAGAATTGATTTGAGAAAATTAAATAGCATGATTTGAAAGTATAAAATAGCTTTGTTTTTTTTAAAATATGAAATAGCATTGTTTTTATAGGAAATACTTTGTTTAAAAATATAAAATAGAATTTGATTTTGAAAAGATAAAAATAGAACTTTTGTCGTATGTATTCTATTTATAAAATAGTCAGGTTCAGAAATTATTTCTAAAAAGCTAAAATATGAATTTTAGATTATAAAAATTATTTATAAAATAATCATACTAAGAAATAAGTAATGATAGACAAAAAATATGATTTTTAACATATGTATGTTATTTATGAAATAGACGTGCTGGAGTTCTGGGAAAAATCTAAAATTAACAACCAAAGAATGGTGGAGTGGAAACTCAAGGTGAGGACTTCTCACTTTTAATTTGTTTCTAGTAAAAATATATACTAGGATGCTGACGGTGCTTAGCAGCACCCGACATCAGTCGTTCACAGACCATGGATGACTTGTTTGTTAGTTTGATTTTGTTGTGAAAGTTGATTGTGTGGTGTGGAATGGAAATAAATATTTTATAGTTAAAAATACAATTTTTAACGTGTATGTGAATAAAATAAATATTCATTTACAAACCGGAGGGTTTGTTTATGTACACCAATTTATCTGATATGGATTGGGACGATTAATTTTACATATCGCCCAACTACACAAATAATAAATAGTATTTGTTGTTTGAAAACCCCACACGGGTATTGGGATAATATTTGACATACACTGATCCCGATAATTAGTGGTAGTCAATCGATGGGTTGACAGGCTGTATAAGCGTTATTTATTTATTTTAATGCTTATACGGTTATAGAATGCACTCTGGATGTTGTATGAACTTTTTTTAATGATTGTTCATCGTTATTATTGCATACATGTGATGTTGAAATCCATATAAATAAAATTATATAGTAATTGATTGTGTCTGATTCCAGTTCAGAATTATCGAAATGTGAAGCCGTGTTAAGTAGAAGCATGCCATTTTAACACGAACGGGAATTTTATTCGTTTTATAATGAATATCGAAAAGTGATTTCAAAATCGAATATTTTGAAAATATTATCGTTCTAATATTGAAATGATATGAAAAATTGAAATGAATTAAAATGAATTGAAATTGAAATAAATTGAAATTTGAATTGAAATTTAAATAAATTGAAATTCGAATTAAATTGAAATGAATTGAAATTCGAATTAAATTGAGTAGAATTGAAATCGATTTGAAATGAATTTAAAACGAATTTATATTGGAATATTCAATTTTGATTTGAATTTGAAATAGAATTGAAATCGTTTTTGAAACGAATTTAAAACGATTTATAAAATTCGTTTTAAATGGAAATCGACGAAATATTATAAATATATATATATATATATATTATTATAATGGCTTGAATAGAACGCGCCGTGCTGCGGCAGTTCGCGAATTTCGACCATTAACTTCGAACGGACATTACGGGAGAACTGACCGTCGGATTCTCCTAAAACTGGAACCATTGGGTTCGTATCGAAAAGAGCTTTCTAAGATTAGGAGAGATTTGAAATCTAACGGTTGGATTTGGAGATATATCCAAATCAATTTCAGAAAAGGTCGTTGTAAGTGCAGTTTGATGGCCGTTAATGGAAATCGATTGTACGGGCCTTGATAAAATTACTAAAAATATCAATAATTTGTGGAAAATCATAATAAATGATTTGGAAAGAGTTGGGATGAAAATTTCCATATTTGAAAGGAGAAAAATATATTTTTATCGAGATGAACTAGTTATTAACAAGAATAATAATTTATTTATTTTTAAATAAATAAATTGGATTTGAAATGATTTTCAAAAACAACCAGAATTTCCAATATACGAATTGGAATGGATCTGAATCGAAATTATCTTCGAAATATTTCGATATCGGATTCCGTGATTATACGGACGTTGTGGAGGAATTTGGAAGATATATATATATATATATATATATATATCTTTATTCCAATATGATACTTGTTGATTTTAGAATTTGATATTGAATATAAGCCGATATATTTTCTATTCAGAGCTTTTTATTTGATATCGAATTGGATTTTGGGTTTATTGTGAAGGATGTTTTAAATAACACTTGTTCTTTAACCCAATTAACAGTGAAGAATATGGTTTGGAATTTATAATCTTTTAATTAAGATTTATGGGATTTTTCCAAAGTAATGTTTTCCAATTTAATATATTAAATTGGAATTGAATGGAATTCGATTTGGTAATAATCGAAGTGAGTTTCTGTGGGTCGTTATTCCTTTTCTATTATTAGTCGGATACGGAAATTGATATCGATTATATATTGATTTGTTTTTCCGTGAAGATTCCATAAAATGGAATGTGATTTGGGTTAGTCGTGAACTGTGTTTTAAATGACATTAGTTCTTTAACCCAGTAAAAGACAGGATCACATATCTGTCGTTGTATTTTGAACTGTATGGTTGATTTCTTCTTAATATATATCTGTTTGGCGGCGGAGAATTTATTCTCTTGCTTAACGCCCTTATCTGAGATGTACGAGCTCAGAGGTTATATATCGGCAGAAATCAATAGTACGGTGTAGATTGTCGATGCGACATGTTAGTGTTTCCAAAGTTAAATAATCATTAATATTGATTTTTGGGAAGATTAAAACTAAGTGGAGTTTTAATGAATCTTTAATTAGATTAAAATGTGAATTGATAATTTAAATTATCAAAATTTGGAAATGATCGAAAGTGGAGTATCACCAATTTTACTCCTAGCGATAGTTAAATCTTTAATTAGATTTGAACGTGAAATGGTAATTAAATTTACCGATAACACTGTGGTGTTAGATATGAAGTATTACCAGTTTTGCTCCATGGGATGAATAGGTTGGGATTGGGAAATAAAATAAATGATTACTTCGGTGTAGTTCGCTAATCCCGACTAGTCTGGAAAACCGTAATATGGTTTGATATCCAAAGGAAGATTAAAGAATAAATTTAAAGAATTTATCTTTGATAAAATTAATGGGAAACTTTCCCAAAGGAAAAGAATATTTGAATAAAAGAATATTCTGGATTGCAATGAGGCGTATGATGTGTTGTTATAGCACTTGAT
Organism: Allium sativum; assembly: GCA_030737875.1. Classification (NCBI taxonomy): domain Eukaryota; kingdom Viridiplantae; phylum Streptophyta; class Magnoliopsida; order Asparagales; family Amaryllidaceae; genus Allium; species Allium sativum. The sequence goes on from CM060911.1 coordinate 282,485,640, forward strand.
TATAAGATACGCGAGTTATTCAGAAAGGTCGGGTATAACCCATTCTGAATAACTGATTCGACGATAAGTCAAAGAGATTGAAGACGGTGCAAGACCGACGATCTTCACATCGAATGGATGGGTGCTACTGAGGCTGACGATGGGAGTAGCTACCTTGAAGGGGGATAAAGTGGTAGCCGTCCGGACGTACTTGGAGAACGACGGATATGCAAGGAAAGTGCCTCCAGTTTCGTTCAGACGTAGAACGAACTTGTAAATGGACTATGTGTCTGACATTGGATTTTATTCTGTGTGATTGATTTCTATTAAATATATATCTGTTTGGCGGCAGAGAATTTATTCTCTTGCTTAATGCCCTTCTCTGAGACGTATGAGCTTAGAGGTTATATATTGATGGATATCAATCGCATGGCATGAATTGCCTGTGTGGCATGCCTAAGTGGCAAATGATCACGGCTTCTGTTGAAAAGCAAAGTCTTGTGGTTGATGATCAAAGCACAGCTTTAATATATCTCCACTTAGTGTATAGGGTTAATTCGCGAGCCTCACACCCCGGTATGGTGGTAAACTGATGGTTAGATCAGTATGCTTTTTAGAGGATGGACACCTTAGTGGTGTCGTGGATTCGATCGACCGAGATTGAGATTAGTTCTCAGAGGGATAGGGCTCACCCCCCGATTCCCTGAGGGATAGAGTAAGCGGTGTTTTCTCTCGCAGAGACATAAGCCGCAGTGATACTCGATTTCCCAAAAGTGCGGATGTGCATTACGATGTTTTCTCTCGCTGAGACGTAAGCCGTTGTGGATTGCACTACGCGATTGATCTTTCGAATCAGGAGCCACCATGATGGAAATCCAATTTCCAAATACGATATTTTGCGGTTTTGATTGTTGAGCCTAGTATTGGCGACATGATATATGGTACCCATGCCGTATATGATTGATACATTTATATTTGAAGTTGTTTTCTGCACTTATAGTAATAATATAAGATGAAATTTCACATATCTAGCATATTATTATAAGGGAAAACCCTATCCTCTAGCTTGCATTGCATTGTGTGTTGGGACCTGGGTCTTATAATAGCTTCATTGTTCTTTATTTAGCATTGCACTGTTTGTTTTATGCACTGGTATTCTTGGGAGGAAACCCGTTCCGTGTTATACGGCGTGGTCCCTCGATTTACCTAACTTTAAAAATAAAGATTAATAACTGTTTTAGTTCTCACACCAATCACATGACTGACCTGGAGTTTATTGTTTTGACCTAAACTCTGGATGCCCCTTTTTCCACACAGGCAGCTAGTAGTTTTGGTTTTGTAGATTTATATTCACAGGATACTGGTTTACAGCCGAAGCGATATTCGGAAAGCTCTGTATCCGTGTATCTGTTTTCAGTTGTGCTTTTTATTGTTTTCCGCTGCGATGTATTTAAATGTAATTTAAATCTCTGATATTTTTCTATGTAATATTTATTCATACTCTGTTATATTCTTGTATTCTGATGGAATTATTGTAATAAGCAATGAAATGTTCTTCTGTTTGTGTTCTGATTTGTCGTGTTCTCGAAGCAATCCGGGCTTTCCTTAACTGGGAAGTTTGGGTCGCCACATTTGGTATCAGAGCTTTGGTTTACAGAGCTAGAGAACATGACTGACCTGGAGTTTATTGTTTTGACCTAAACTCTGGGTGCACCTATTTCCACATGGGCAGCTAGTAGTTTTGGTTTTGCAAATTTATATTCACAGGATCCTGGTTTACAGCTAAAGTGATATTCGGAAAGCTCTGAATTTGTGTATTTGTTTTTAGTTGTGCTTTGTATTGTTTTTCCGCTTCGATGTATTTAAATGTAAATTAAATCTCTGATATTTTTCTGTGTGATATTTATTCATACTCTACTATATTCTTGTATTCTAATGGAATTGTTATAATAAACAATGAAATGTTCTTCTGTTTGTGTTCTGATTTGTCGTGATCTCGAAGAAATCCGGGTTTCCTTCACGGGGAAGTTTGAGTCGCAACATTTGGTATCAGAGAAAATGTATCAGAACTGGTGTACCGACCAAGGCCGTTCTGACTTATAACGAAATGTGTTCTGATTTGTTGTGTTCTCGAAGCAATCCGGGTTTTCCTTCGCGGGGAAGTTTGAGTCGAAGTGAGAACCCTACCATCCTGACTTGTAACGAAAAGGAATTCCGCTCGATCCGAATCGATCGCTAAACCGACCAAGTCCATTCGAAACCCTGATTGTTTTGAGAACAAGCCACATCCGAACGCAAACAGAAGAACATTTCATTGATTATTACAACAATTCCATCAGAATACAAGAATATACAGAGTATGAATAAATATTACACAGAAAATATTAGAGATTTAAATTACATTACATAGCAGTGGAAAAATAATACAAAACACAACTGAAAGTAATACACGGATACAGAGCTTTCCGAGTATCGTTCCAGCTGTAAACCAGGTTCCTGTGAATATAAATATGCAAAACCAAAACTACTAGCTGCCCGTGTCAAAATAAGGGCACCCAGAGTTTAGGTTAAAACAATAAACTCCAGGTCAGTCATGTGACTGGTGTAAGAACTAAAATAGTTATTAATCTTTATTTTAAAGTTAGGTGAATCAAGGGACCACGCCGTATAACACGGAACGGGTTTCCTCCCAAGGATACCAGTGCATAAAACAACAACGCAATGCTAAATAAAGAACAATGAAGCTATTATAAGACCCAGGTCCCATCACACAATGCAACACAAGCCGGAGGATAGGGATTTACCTTATAATAGCCAAAAAATTATTGATACGCTAAATTTCATCTTTTATTATTACTATAAGTGTATAGTGCCAAAACCATTTCAATCATAAGTATCAATCATAGACGGCATAAGTGCCCCATCCCACTATGTCGCCATATATAGGTTCTACAATCAAAACTGCAAAGTCACGTATTGGAAATTGGATTTCTGTCTGTGAACCAGGGCTAGGGATGGTCCTTACCGTTTCGAGACAATCTAGCCTACCATGTCTCAGGAACAGCCGCAACTGCACGTTGGATCGTTAGGGCCGGTCCACTGATGTGGATTAAAATACCTGAACACTACGTTTCCCCACCCTTTGGGGCGTAAATGAGCTAAATGACTCCATCTGCTCCGCACAGTCACCGATATATCTGAGGCGCCTCGCAACAGCAACAACCACACAGGTGAAAATAATATAAATGTCAGGGCTGGTAGGTCACTGACACCACCCTAGCTAGACAGAAACGCAAGCCCTCCTTGAAGTCCTCTCCCGTTTCTGGTTCACAACCGGGGTGTGAGGCTCGCGAATCCACACTACACAAAGCTATGCCACACAGACGTGCTTTGATCATCAACCACAAGACTTTTCTTTTCAACAGAAGCCTTGATCATTTGCCACTTAGGCATGACACACAAGCAATTCACTCCATGCGATTGATATCCATCAATATATAACCCCTGAGCTCGTACGTCTCAGAGAAGGGCGTTAAGCAAGAGAATAAATTCTCCGCCGCCAAACAGATATATATTTAATATAAATCAATCACACAGACTAAAATCCAATGTCAGACACGTAGTCCATTTACAAGTTCATTCTGGGTCTGAACGAAACCGGAGGCACCTTGTACCTCGCATATCCATCGATCTCCAAGTATGTCTAGACGATCACCAACTGATTCCCTCCTCTTGGGTGTACAGCCCAATCAAGATCATCAGTAATCACCCAAACGAATTGAAGACCTCCGGTCTTCGACCACCATCTTCCTCCTCGACACCACGTCGAATCAGTTATTCAGAATGGGATAAACCTGGTCTTTATGAATAACTCGCGTATATAATAAACAAGTGTTACACAAACACAACATACACCTCGTTCCAATTCAGAATATTCTTTTATTCAAATATTCTTATACTTTGGGAAAGGTTCCCATTAATTTTATCAAAGATAAATTCTTTAAATTTATTCTTTAATCTTCCTTTGAATATCAATTCAAATTAGTCAGGATTAGTGAACACACCGAAGTAATCATTTATTTTATTTCCCAATCCCAACCTATCCATTCCATGAAGTAAAACTGGTAATACTTCATATCTAACACCACGACGTTATCGGTAAATTCAATTACCATTTCACGTTCAAATCTAATTAAAGATTTAACTATCGCCTGGAGAAAAACTGGTGTTACTCCATTCTCGATTATTTCAATCTAATTAAAGATTCATTAAAACTCCACTTGGTTTTAATCTTCCCAAAAATCAATATTAATGATTATTTAACTTGGGAAAATCATATCCTGTCTCTAACTAGGTTAAAGAATCAATGTTATTTAAAACACCATTCACGATAAACCCAAACCCCATTTGATATTAAATACAAGGCTCTGAATAGAAAATATATCGGCTTATATTCATTATCAAATTCTACGACCAAAAATATCGTATTGGAAATAACGATATAAATATATCTTTCAAATTCCCATAACAATATCTATATCATCACGAAATCCAACATCGAAATATTCCAAAGACAATTTCGATTCAAATCCATTCTAATTCAATTATTGGAAATTCTGGTTATTCTCAAAACCATTTCAAATCCGCTTTATTTATTTTAAAAATAAATCGGATTACAATTCTAGTTCAAAACTAGTTCATTTTGACAAAAATCTATTTTTATCTTTTTCATATATGGAGTTTTCATCCCAATTCTTCACAAATCATTTCTTATGATTTTACAAGAACTATTATTACTTTTAATAATTTTATCAAGGCCCGTACAGTCGATTTCCATCAACGGCCATCGAACTGCACTTACAGCGATCTTTTCCAAATTTGATTTGGACATAATTCCAAATCCAACCGTTAGATTTCTAATTTCTAATATTCGTAGAAAGCTCTTTTCGATACGAACCCAACGATTCCGGTTTTAGGAGAATCCGATGGTCGGATCTCCCGTAATATCCATTCGAAGTCAATGGTCGAAATTCGCGAACTACCGCGGCACGGGGCGTTCTATTCAGGCCATTATATTATATATATATAATATATACTTCGTCAATTTCCTTTTAAAACGTATTTTATAAATCGTTTTAAATTCGTTTTCAAAACGATTTCAACTTCATAGACAATTTCTAATCAAAATTGAATATTCCACATCATCGATATACAAATGATAATATTTTCAAAACGTTACATTTTGGAATCACTTCGTTTTCTATAATCATTATAAAAAAACGAATATAATCGATATAAATATCATTCGCGTCAAAATGGCGCATATCTAACCAACACGGCTTTATATATTTCAGTAACTTCGTTATTCTATTCAACAAATGAATATTTCCTTCAACACATGAATTTTTGTTTTTCTATTCAACACATGTATTTATACTTCTATTCAACACATGAATATATATTTTTATTCAACACATTAATATATATTTTTATTCAACACATGAATATATATTCCTATTCAACACATGAATTTATATTTCTTATTTTCCAAATTGGAATGAGGCCCAATCAATATCCATATAATGTTTATTATATGGATTCCCTACAACACATGTATATAACAGCAACGATAAATCATCAACCATCATCCAGAGTGCACCACACAACTGCATAAGCATTAAATATAAATAAATAACGCTTACACAGTCTGCAACCCATCGATTGACATACAACTAAACAATCAGGATTAGTGTACGTCAAATATCATCCCAATACCCGTGTGGGGTTTCAAATCAACAAACACAGATTTAATTTGTGCAGTTGGGAGATGTGTAAAATTTATCATCCCAATCAATATCAGTCAAATCGGTGTACATAAAAAAATTGTTCGATTTGTAAATGAATATTTATTTTACTCACACGTTAAAAATTATATTTTTAACTATAAAATATTTTCCACTATAAAATATTTTATTTCATTCCATATCACACAATCAAATTTCACAACACAACAATCAAACAAACAAGTCATCCATGGTCTATGGACGACGAGTGTTGGGTGCTGCTAAGCACCATCTGCATCCTAGTATATATTTCAACTAGAAATAAATTAAAAGTGAGGAGTTCTCACCGATTAGCAAAATCAAACGCCACGACCCTTTATTTGTAGAAATCTTCGTCGTGCTCGCCTTTTGTCAATTTCATTGTCCGTAGCCACTACATATATAAAAGTCACATTTTACATTGTTGCTACGTATATACAAAATCACATTTTTATATGGCTACTATATAGATAAAAATTCTATTTTTATCCCACTACTATATAGATAAAAATTCTATTTTTATCCCGCTACTATATAGATAAAAATTATATTTTTATCACGCTATTCTCTATATAAAAATTATATTTTTATATATCTACTTCTAATATAAAGATCGAATTTTTATATCATCGCTATAAAAATCACTTCTTTATTTCAACATATATATAATAAAAATCAAATTTTTATTTTGCTACATATATAAAGATCAAATTTTTACTATATATATAATATAAAAATCATATTTTTATTATCTCTATAATATAAAAATTATATTTTTAATCTATCTATAATTACTTCTTATTATAATTATTTTATAAGTATTGTACATACGATAAAATAGAATGTGATTTTATATCGTCTTTTCTATTTTCAAAATTGAAATCTTCTTATTGTTAAAATTCAAATCTTTCTATTTTTAAACTTCCTAGCTTTATATAAGTAAAATCAGATTCTTGTATATATAAAAAAACTAAACTAAAAACTGAAATTAAAATCAACGCATTTAAAAACTCACTGTTTGCTGTTGTGGTGGCGTTGGGGGCGAGGATGAGCTGTGGTGGTCGGAGGGTGGTGCGACCAGGTGGAGCGGTGGCTGCCCTAGGGTTTGCTGGTGGCTCGAGCATCAGTTTGGGGGTTTCGAGCTTGGGCTAGAGGGGTTCGAGCAGGGGGCGGTGGAGGAGAGAGAAAGGGGAGGAGGGGCGGAGGAGGTTGGCCGGCGGTGGGGTGCTCCGGCGTGGGCGGATCGGAGGATCAACATGCGAGGTGACGAGGTTTTTTTTTTCTTTTCTGAAATGAAGGCGTTGACTAAGAAAGAGGAGGGGAGGAGGATAAGTAAATAAATATATTATTATATTATTTTAATTTTCATAAAGCATCTTTTTATTTTCAACTCGAAATCAAACCCACCGACTGTCGTCCCTAGCTAATTACCCTCATTCCGAACACAATGGGATATGTTTCGTAACTTGATTCGATCATTTCGATTAGTTTTCGTCAATGTCAAAATATAATCCTATATATTGAATTTGAACGCACATTTCAATTTACCGGGGCCACATACCAACTCTAAAAATTCCCGAAAAATATTTTCTAGCTTCGTATTGACGATACGGTCCTAACAAAACTAATTTCGTCAAATTCTAAGACCGTTTGAAAAATGGCCATTTTCCAGTCGATTAAAATCAACTAAAACTGGTCAGACGCGTTTTCCTTTGCCACGCTAACATATTGATTCAGAAAATTACGAATTTTGAAATCTAGCAATAACTTGATATCACGGATCCAACAAAAGTGATTTCATCGAAAACCGAGGTCGTTTGCAAAATTTCCATTTTTAAGGGCCAGAATTCCATAGCGACTATTCTGAATTTTCAACTAGGCGTAACTTTTTGTTCTCGCTATGAAATTTCAGTTTTTCGGATTCGTTGTAAAGATATTTTCAATTAGATCCTATTATTTTCGATTTCGCCAAAATCCGATTTATTTTGAATCCTGTGCAATCATTTGAACTTTGAAATCAAATTTTCAAACTACCGCGCCATTTTCAATTCCTTTTATAATTAAAATAAAATATTTATATTCTAACGACGATTCAAATAAATATATACGTTCTATTCTACTGAAAATAAATTTCATGTCGTTATTATTTAAAGTAATTCATTTTAAATAATCAAAATTCGCTAAAATTGCCAAAATAAAAATTTTAAATTGGCTCAGATTTCTCAGTTATTACAATCTCCCCTACTTAAAACTTTTCGTCCCCGAAAAGGAACGAAGCCGAAAGTTGTTTCACGAATCAACTCAACTTTCATTATTTTCTTTACGGCTTAAGTTCTTCAACTTTTCAATTTCTAAGAACTTTTCAAATTTTTCAAAAATTTGTCTAACACCCTAAATTTTCAAAAAATTTCGCCATAACCTCCCCTGCACTGGGGACTTCGGGATATTTCAAATAGCCTCCCATGGCCCTCAGCAATCCAAAAAGAAAAAGAAACAGCCAAGCGGTTAGCCAATCGGCTCATAAAATCATCCAAACCCAATAAATTTGTAAACATGTACCTATTTGTCGGGCAAACAATTTTATTCTTCTGCTCTAGCCTCCTTGCTATGACCTGTTCAATGTAAGTACATGTATATGCATGCAAATGCGACTAATTTTCAATACAATTCAATATTTGATACAATTTGGCTAAATGGTTCAAATTTTAATTAATCAACCAAAAATCAAACAACACAATCAACAATCAATTAGTTGATTATCTTTTCAATCACATAACTTTAATATATAGTAAAAAAAATCACATTTTTGATGCCAAATCACAACAATATATTCTAACTATATTTTGGTTCTCACACCAGTCAATTGGAAATATATAGATATCCCACTTTCGGCACTCGAGAACAAATACTGATGGTGCACGTGCTATCATCAGTACCATCTCCGGGCGATTAGAGTGTGACTCCATATCTATCCGTATATTAAAACTTCAAATACACGCGGATCAGACGTATACGCAAAATCTTTATATATTGGATTGTCCAAATCCAATACAAAATAAATAATTAAATACGAATAATTGATTTAAATTTTCAAAACAAAAATATGTTTTCATTTTTATTTTAAAAACATCTTTTCACACTCGATCTAGGATACTACTGATCCCATCTCTAATGAGTCATTCTTAATGGATATTACTAATCCAATTTTCGATGAATTCTTTCGTTTGGTTCTAACGTGTCTTGTTCTCTGAGCTCTGTAAACCAAAGCTCTGATACCAAATGTAACGAAAATGCGAAATCCGGCAGGCTTTGCAACCATCCCTTCATCCTCCGTTTCAGCAGGTAAAACCCAACGTGGCTTACATTGGTCCCCCAGTACACTTGTTTTACGGCGACCCTCTCGAGCCTCCCAGCCACTGCCTAACCAACCCCCGCAAGGGACATGTGGGGGCAAGAGTCTCCTGTTCGCCACCAAACCGCGAAGAGAGAACCCCCCATCATGACTGCAACAAGAACAGGTGAACCGACTAAGACCGTTCTGACTTATAACAAAATGTAACAACCTGGAAAATCTGGGCCAATTTAAAAATTTTAATTTGGCTATTTTAGTGGATTTTAAATATTTAAAATAAATTATTTTAAATAATAACGACGAAAAGTATGTTTGAATCGATGTTTGAAAACAAATATAATTATTTTTAATTATAAACAAGGCCTAAAATGGCGCGGCAGTTTCAAAATTTGAATTCGAACTTTGACTGACTGTACCGGGTGCAAAATAAAACAGATTTTAGTGAAAACAAAAATATTTAAATCTGTTTATGAATATCTTTCTAAAGAATCTAAAAAATTGAAGTTTCATAGCGAGAATAAAAAGTTATGGCCAAATGAATTTTCAGAAAGGTCGCTATAAAGAATATATAGCCCTTGAAAATAGACATTTTGCAAACGACCTCAGAATTCGACGAAACCACTTTTGTTGGATCCGGGATGTCAAATTATTGTTAGGTTTCAAATTCCATAATTTTTTAAGTTAATATGTGAGCGTGGTAAAGGAAAATGTGTTTTTGGTTGGTTTCAGACAAATTGGATCGACCAGAAAATGACCATTTTTCAAACGGTCTTCAAATTCGACGAAATTAGTTTTATTAGGACCGTATCATCAATACGAAGCTAGAAAAGATTTTTCAGGAATATTTAAAGTGCGTATGTGGCCTCGGTAAATTGAAATGTGCGTTCAAATATATATAGAGTTATATTTTTATTTTGACGAAAACTGATCGTACAGTCGAACTGGCTTACGATACATATCCCATTGTGTTCAGAATGAGGGTAATACGCTAGGGAGCCAGTCGTTAGGTTCAGATTGGAGTTAGCATGAACGAACAACGAATTTTCAAACTAAAAGAATTTAAATAATAAAATAATACAAAATATTTAAGTGGGCCAAGTCCTTATCCTCCCTCTACCTTCACTCATAGGTCAACGCTCAAAAAAATTAGGTAAAAGAAAAAACTCGTCAGCGCCCTTTTATCCCAAATCGCACCTTCAATCTCCACGCCGCCGGACCTCTTACCACCACCACCTAACATCGTCGCTGGCCCCCCCTTCTCGTCGCGATCCCCTTTTTCCTCCACCCCTGTCGAAGCCCTCTCCCCTCCTCCAGTGGTGAGCGCGAGCCCCAAACTTCAACGTCGCGGGCCCCTAACGCGTCGAACCCTCTACCGTGAGCCACACTTCCACCTCCGACCTCAGATCCGCAAGCCCCACCCATCCTTGTTCGATTTCCCTCCGATCGATTGAGGTCCTGACACTATACGCAGTGAGTTTTTTCTCTCTTTCTTTATTTGTTTTAGTTTAACAATATATATTAATACATAGTTTAAAACAGTGTTGTTTTTAAAATATCAATAGCATTGTTGAAAATATAAAAAATAGAGTTGATTTGAGAAAATTAAATAGCATGATTCGAAAGTATAAAATAGCTTTGTTTTTTTTAAATAAGAAATAGCATTGTTTTTATAGGAAATACTTTGTTTAAAAATATAAAATAGAATTTGATTCTGAAAAGATAAAAATAGAATTTTTATCGTATGTATTCTATTTATAAGATAGTCAAGTTCAGAAATTATTTCTGAAAAGCTAAAATATGAATTTTTGATTATAAAAATTATTTATAAAATAATCATACTAAGAAATAAGTAATGATAGACGAAAAATATGATTTTTAACATATGTATGTTATTTATGAAATAGACGTGCTGGAGTTCTGGGAAAATCTAAAATTAACAACCAAAGAATGGTGGAGTGGAAACCTAAGGTGAGAACTTCTCACTTTTAATTTGTTTCTAGTTAAAATATATACTAGGATGCAGACGGTGCTTAGCAGCACCCGACACCCATCGTTCACAGACCATGGACGATTTGTTTGTTTGTTTGATTTTGTTGTGAAACTTAATTGTGTGGTGTGGAATGGAAATAAATATTTTATACTTAAAAATATAATTTTTAATGTGTATGTGAATAAAATAAATATTCATTTACAAACCGGACAGTTTGTTTATGTACACCAATTTATCTGATATAGATTGGGACGATAAATTTTAAACATCGCCCAACTGCACAAATAATAAACAGTATTTGTTGTTTGAAAACCCCATACGGGTATTGGGATAATATTTGACATACACTGATCCCGATAATTAGTGGTATGTCAATCGATGGGTTGATAGGCTGTATAAGCGTTATTTTTTTTTAATGCTTATACGATTGTAGAATGCACTCTGGATGTTGTATGATTTTTTTTAATGATTATTCATCGTTATTATTGTATACATGTGATGTTGAAATCCATATAAATAAAATTATATGGTAATTGACTGTGTCTGATTCAAGTTCAGAATTATTGAATATTTTAAAATAATATTCAGTGGATATTGAAATGTGAAGCCCTGTTAAGTAGATACACATCATTTTAACACGAACAGGAATTTTATTCGTTTTATAATGAATATTGAAAAGTGATTTCAAAATCGAATATTTTGAAAATATTATCGTTTTAATATTGAAATGATATGAAAATTGAAATGAATTGAAATTGAAATAAATTGAAATTTGAATTGAAATTGAAATAAATTGAAATTCGAATTAAATTGAAATGAATTGAAATTCGAATTAAAATGAATAGAATTGAAATCGATTTGAAATGAATTTAAAACGAATTTATATTGGAATATTCAATTTTGATTTGAATTTGAAATAGAATTGAAATTGTTTTTGGAACGAAATTAAAACGATTTATAAAATTCATTTTAAACGGAAATCGATGAAATATAATATATATATATATATACATTATAACGACCTGAATAGAACGCCCCGCGCTGCGGCAGTTCTCGAATTTCGACCATTGACTTCGAACGGACATTACGGGAGATCCGACCGTCGGATTCTCTAAAACTGGAAAGGTTGGGTTTGTATCGATAAGAGCTTTCTAATGAATAGGAGAGATTTGAAATCTAAGGTTGGATTTGGAGATATATCCAGATCAATTTCCGAAAAGGTCGCTGTAAGTGCAGTTCGATGGCCGTTAATGGAAATCGACTGTACGTGCCTTGATAAAATTACTAAAAATATCAATAATTTGTGTAAAATCATAATAAATGATTTGGAAAGAGTTAGGATGAAAATTTCCATATTTGAAAGGAGAAAAATATATTTTTATCGAGATGAACTAGTTATTAACTAGAATAATAATTTATTTATTTTTAAATAAATAAATTGGATTTGAAATGGTTTTAAAAAACAACAAGAATTTCCAATATACGAATTGGAATGGATTTGAATCGAAATTATCTTCGAAATATTTCGATATTGGATTATGTGATTATACGAACGTTGTGGAGGAATTTGGAAGATATATATATATATATCGTTATTCCAATTCGATATTTGTTGATTTCAGAATTTGATATTGAATATAAGCCGATATATTTTCTATTCAGAGCCTTGTATTTGATATCGAATTGGATTTTGGGTTTATTGTGAACGGTGTTTTAAATAACACTTGTTCTTTAACCCAATTAACTGTAACAACCCGGAAAATCTGGGCCAGTTTAAAATTTTTATTTTGGCAATTTTAGCGAATTTAGATTATTTAAAATGAATTATTTTAAATAATATCGACGAGAAATTTATTTTGAATTGAAATTCGACGTATATATTATATACGTCGTCGTTAGAATATATAATAATTATATATAATTATAAAAGGAATAGAAAATGGCGCGGTAGTTCGAAAATTCGATTTCTAATTTCAAATGAATATACAGAATTCAATATAAGTCAGAATTGAACGAAACAAGAAATATTTGAATCTGTATAACTATATCTTTGGAACGAAGTTAACAAACTGAAATTTCATTTTAGAAATGATAAGGTATGTCCAGTTGAAAATTAGAAATAGTCGCTGTGGAATTTATATATATTTTTATATATATAAGGCCCTTAAAAATAGCAATTTTGCAAACGTCCTCGGATTTCGACGAAACCACTTTTGTTGGGTCCGTGAGGTCGAGTTATTGCTAGATTTCAAATTTCATAATTTTTCGAGTTAATATGTGAGCGTGGCAAAAGAAAACGTGTTTTGACCATTTCAGTTGATTTTAATCGACTGGAAATTGGCCATTTTTCTAACGGTCTCAGAATTCGACGAAACTAGTTTTGTTAGGACCGTATCGTCAATACGAAGCTAGAAAATATTTTTTTTGGAATTTTTCTAGTTAGTATGTGACCCCGGTAATTTGAAATGTACGTTTAAAATTCAATATAGTGATTTAAATGTAAATTTAACGGAAACTGATTGTAACAGCCGAATCAGCTGACGATACATATCCCATTGTGTTCGGAATGGGGGTTAAACGCTATGGACGGCAGGTGGTGGACCTCGTTTAGAGGTCGTTTGAAAAAGTTGACTTTTTGTATTAAAATAAAATAATTAAATAATTAAAATAATAAAAAATTAAACTTCCCCCCCCCCTTTTCTTCCTCGATGGCCCCCCCCCGATTCAGTTATTTACAAAGCAAATAAAAAAAAAAAAAAAAGAAGACGAAACCCTAAATACCCGAAGCCGCCGCCCTCTGACGTTCGAGCCATCGCCAGCGCCGCCGCTCCGATCCTGGAAGCCATCGCCGAAGCCACCGCCTGACGCTGAGCCGCCCTCGCAACATCCTCCTCCCACCGAACGACGCATCGAAGCAGAAACCCTCGCATCCCTCTGAACCACCGTCACCTCGTCGAACCCCTGAACCACCGACGCCACGAGCCACGGCCGAGCTAGGTGAGCGTTTAATTGGTTTTATTTTTATTTTTGATTTTTGTTTTGTTTTACAGAAAATTAAAACTGTTTTTTTTGATTTAAAAACTGTTTTAAAAATGAAATATAAAACTGATTTTTTGTTTTAAGTTTTTAAAACAGAATTTTAAAAGATTTTAAAACAGAAATTTCAAAAACAGAAATTTTTAAAAGAGATTTTAAAACTGTTTTTAAAAGAAATCAAAACAGAATTTTTAAAAAAGGAATAAAAAGTAAAACTGCATTTTTTAAAATTAGTAAAAAACTGCATATTTTTTTTAAAAGTAAAAAACTGAATTTTCTTTATTTTTAAAACTGTTTTTCTTTTATTTACTTTAAAGCTAAATTTTATTTTATGTTGTAAGTGATAAAAATGTAATCTTTTATATAACATGGAAGTAAAAAATATAATTTTTCTATATTGAATAGCGAAGTAAAAATATAATTTTTCTATATTGAATAGCGAAGTAAAAATATAATTTTTCTATATTGAATAGCGAAGTAAAAATATAATTTTTCTATATTGAATAGCGAAGTAAAAAATATAATTTTTCTATATTGAATGGCGAAGTAAAAATATAATTTTTATCTATGAACTTTGAACTAAAAATTCGATTTTTATATATTGAACTTTGAAGTAAAAATTCGATTTTTATATATATAGTGAATACGGGCAACGAAGATGACGAAGGTGCGATAGCGATGAAGTTTTCTATCAGTGAAGTGCCGTGGAGCTAGGATAGCTATAGGTGAGAACTTCTCACTCAAATTCTACTTTTCTAGTTATATATATATATACTAGGATGCAGACGGTGCTTAGTAGCACCCGACACAATCGTCCACAGACCATGGACTTGTTTGTTTGGCTGTTTGGTTATTGATTGCGATATTGGTTTGAATGTGGTTTGTGGCGTGAAAAATCGAATCGATAAGTTGGTTAGGATTAGACGTGCGCCGTTATAAGGCGAAGGAGTAAGGCTAGGTTAGACCCTTACTCCAAATTTTGTGGTTTGCATAACGAAATGAATTTGATTGATGTGTGAATGGCGTGGGCCTTCACTAGACCGGGGATAAGGCTAGGCCTTGTCCCGTTTCTGGTATCGTGCCGTTATGCCGCCGAAATTTTCTAAAATAAGTTAGAAAAATAAAAATAGCATTTTATTTAAAGAATGAACTGAATAGAAATTCATATGTTAAAATAAAATGTGTTACCGTTAAAAATATAATTTTTAACGTGAATGTGAATAAATAAATATTCATTTACAAACCAGACGGTTTGTTTATGTACACCTATTTGAATGACGTTGATTGGGTCGATAAATTTTACACATCGCCTAACTGCACAAATAAAACATGTGTTTGATTGTTTGAAACCCCACACGGGTGTTAGGATGAAATTTGAAGTTCACTCATCCTGATTGATTAAATATGTCGATCGATTGATTGACAAGCTGCTATAAGCGTTAAATGTCTATATTTGATGCTTATACAGTGTAGTGCACTTTGGTTGATGGTTGATTATTTTTCAAGGCTATTATACATGTGTTGTATGAAAATCCATATAATTAACTTTATATGGTAATTGATTGGGCCTCATTCCAGTTTTGAAAAAGAAATATTTGAAAAAGAAATATTTGAAATAGAATATTTGAAAATAGAAAATTTATGAAGCCGTGTTGATTAGATTGACGCCATTTTGACGTGAACGATATTTATATCAATTTTAAGCGATTTCGAAATGAATTGAATTGAAAACGATTTTGAATTGAATTGAAAACGATTTCGAATTGAATTGAAAACAAATTGAAATGAATTCAAATTGAATTGAAATTTGAATTGAATAGAAATGAATTTTAAAACGAATTTATAAAGAAGAATTCAATTTTTATTTTAATTGAAAAGGAAGTTGAAATTGTTTTTGAAACGAATTCAAAACTATTTATATAATTCGTTTTAAATAGAAATCGATGAAATATATATTATATATATTATATATATAATATAATGGCCTGAATAGAACGCGCCGCGCCGCGGCAGTTCGCGAATTTCGACCATTTATTTCAAACGGACATTACGGGAGATCCGACCGTCGGATTCTCCTAAAACCGGAACCGTTGGGTTCGTATCGAAAAGAGCTTTCTAATGAATGTTAGAAATTTGAAATCTAACGGTTGGATTTGGAGATACGTCCAAATCAAATTCGAAAAAGGTCGCTGTAAGTGCAGTTCGATGGCCGTTGTTGGAAATCGACTGTACGGGCCTTGATAAAATTATTAAAAATAGTAATAATTTGTGTAAAATCATAAGAAATGATTTGTGAAAGTTTGGGATGAAAAACTCCATATTTGAAAAGATAAAAATAGATTTTTATCGAAATGAACTAGTTTTGAACTAGAATTATAATTCTATTTATTTTTAAATAAATAAATTGAATTTGAAATGGTTTTGAAAATAACCAAAATTTCCAATGATTGCATTGGAGTGGATTTGAATCGAAATTGTCTTCGGAATATTTCGATGTTGGAATTCGTGATTATACAGGTGTTGTTATGGAAATTTGAAAGATATATATTTATATCGTTATTTCCAATACGACATTTGTTAGTCGTAGAATTCGATATTGAATATAAGCCGATATATTTTCTATTCAGAGCCTTGTATTGAATATCGAATGTGATTTGGGTTTGTCGTGAATGGTGTCTTCACTAACACTGTTCTTGAACCCAGTTGAGAAAAGATTAAATCTTTTTATTTAGATTTAATGAAGTGTACCAATTAAATGATATTTAATTGGAATTGAATTGGTATTGATTTTTGGGTTTATCGTGAACAGTGTTTTAAATAACACTTGTTCTTTAACCCGATAATTAATCGAATGTGATTTGGGTTTGTCGTGAATGGTGTCTTCACTAACACTGTTCTTGAACCCAGTTGAGAAAAGATTAAATCTTTTTATTTAGATTTAATGAAGTGTACCAATTAAATGATATTTAATTGGAATTGAATGGATATTGATTTTTGGGTTTATCGTGAACAGTGTTTTAAATAACACTTGTTCTTTAACCCGATAATTAATGAATGTGATTTGGGTTTGTCGTGAATGGTGTCTTCACTAACACTGTTCTTGAACCCAGTTGAGAAAAGATTAAATCTTTTTATTTAGATTTAATGAAGGGTACCAATTAAATAATATTTAATTGGAATTGAATGGATATTGATTTTTGGGTTTATCGTGAACAGTGTTTTAAATAACACTTGTTCTTTAACCCGATAATTAATGAATGTGATTTGGGTTTGTCGTGAATGGTGTCTTCACTAACACTGTTCTTGAACCCAGTTGAGAAAAGATTAAATCTTTTTATTTAGATTTAATGAAGTGTACCAATTAAATAACATTTAATTGGAATTGAATCGATATTGATTTTTGGGTTTATCGTGGACAGTGTTTTAAATAACACTTGTTCTTTAACCCGATAATTAAGGGGATGTGACTATGGGTTTATCGTGAACCGTGTTTTAAATGACACTGATTCTTTAACCCAGTCACAGATTAAAACTAAGTGGAGTTTTAATGAATCTTTAATTAGATTGAAAAGATCGAGAATGGAGTATCACCAGTTTTGCTCCAGGCGATAGTTAAATCTTTAATTAGATTTGAACGTGAAATTTAGAAACTAACTGTCGGTTAGCTAAGTAGAATGGTTTTCTGGATATTGATCTGATGTTGGTTTCGGCCTTCGGGGTTAATATTTGGGAAATTATTCTCTTGATTAATTTACGGTTAGTGACTAATGAATTGGAATGAGGCGTATGTTGTGTTTGTGTAACACTTATTTAAAATATACGCGAGTTATTCGGAAAGACCGGGTTTATCCCATTCTGAATAACTGATACGACGATAAGTCGAAGATGAAGACGATGGTCGAAGACCGGAGGTCTTCACGTCGTTTGGGGGATAACTGATGATCTTGATTGGGCTGTACACCCAAGAAGATGGAAACAGTTAGTGATCGTCCAGACGTACTTGGAGATCGATGGATATGCGGGGTACTAGGTGCCTCCGGTTTCGTTCAGACCCAGGACGGACGTGTAAATGGACTGTGTGTCTGACATTGGATTTCATTCTGTGTGACTGATATCGGTTGCATAGGATGGTTTGCCTGTGTGGCATGCTAAGATGCAAATGATCAAGGCTTCTGTTGAAAAGCAAAGTCTTGTGGTGATGATCAAAGCACGGCCTTTGTGGCGTAGCTTTGTGTAACGTTTACTTCGCGAGTTTCACACCCGGTATGAACCAAAAACGGGAGGGACATCAGGGAGGACTTGCGTTTCTTTCTAGCTAGAAGTGGCGTCAGTGGTTTTACACGCCCTGACGAGTTTGACTTATGTGGTTGTTGCTGTTGCGAGGCGCCTCGGATTGATCGGTCGTTCTCGAACCGATGGAGTCATTTAGTTGGCTCGTTTACGCCCCATAGGGCGGGGAAACGCATGTTCAGGCATTTTAATCCACTCCGTGTGGACCGGCCCTGACGATCCAAGGGTCACTCGAGCTCTGATCCTGAGGGGCGGGCTAGAGCGTCTCGAATCGGTTGAGGACTATCTTTTGCCTCGGTTCATAGATGGAAATCCAATTTCCAAATACGTGACATTGGCGGTTTTATTTGTAAACCTATATATGGCGACATGATATATGGTACCCATGCCGCCTATGATTGATACTTATGATTTGAAGTTGTTATATACACTATGCACTTATAATAGTATCAAATGATTTGTTTTAAACGTATCAAGCATTCTTTGGCTGTTATAAGGGAAAACCCTATCCCCCGGCTTGCGTTGCATTGTGTGATAGGACCTGGGTCTTATAACAGCTTCATTTTTCTTTATTTAGCATTGCGCTGTTTGTTTTATGCACTGGTATTCTTGGGAGGAAACCCGTTCCGTGTTATACGGCGTGGTCCCTTGATTTACCTAACTTTGAAATAAAGATTAACTGTTTTAGTTCTCACACCAGTCACATGACTGACCTGGAGTTTATTGTTTTAACCTAAACTCTGGGTGCCCTTATTTTTGACACGGGCAGCTAGTAGTTTTGGTTTTGCAGATTTATATTCACAGGATCCTGGTTTACAGCTGGAACGATATCCGGAAAGCTTTGTATCCGTATATCTGCTTCTAGTTGTGTATTGTATTATTTTCCGCTGCTATGTATTTAAATGTAATTTAAATCTCTGATATTTCGGTGTAATATTCATTTATACTCTGTATATTCTTGTAATCTGATGCATTGTTGTATATACAATGAAATGTCCTTCTGTATGCGTTCTGTTGTGGTTTGTTCTCGAACTATCCGACGCTTCCCTTTACGGGGAGGTTGCGGGTCTTTACACGTGGTATCAGAGCTTTGGTTTACAAAGCTAGAGAACAAGGCACATTAGAAACATACGAAAGAATTCATCAGATATTGGATTAGCAATATCCAATGGGAATGACTCGTTAGAGATAGGATCAGTAGTATCCTAGAACGAGTGTGAAGAGTATATTTTTAAAATGAAAACAAATTTTTGTTTTGAAAATATAAATCAATTATTCGTATTTGATTATCTATTTATTTTGAATATGGACATTCCAATATATAAAGATTTTGCATATACGCGTCATGAACGTATATTCGAAGTTTTAATATACTGGATAGATATAGGACCGCACTCTAGTAGCCCGGAGATGTTCTGATGGTGGTTCGAAACATCATCAGCATTTATTTTCGAGTGACGAAGGTGTGATACCTATATATTTCCATTAGACTGGTGTGAGAACCAAACCTATATATATAGCTAGGACACATTGTTGTGAATTGACATCAAGAACATGATTTTAGTATATGTATCAAAATTATGAATTTGAAACTCTAATTCACTAATCGATTGATGTTTGTGTTGTTTCGTTATTTGTTTGCTAATTTTTAGCCGTTTAGCCTAATTATATCAAATATTGAACGATATTGAAAATTGGTCGCATCTGCTTGCATATACATATATATCATTGAACAGGTCATAGCAAGGAGGCTAGAGCCAGAGAATAAAATTTGTTTGCCCGACAAATAGGTACATGTTTACTACATAATTTCCTGTTTTGTTTGGGTGATGATGATTTTGTGAGCCTATTGGCTAGCCGCTTGGCTTTTTCTTTTTCTTTTTGAGATCTGAAGGACCGGGGAAGCTATTTGAAATTCCCCGATGCTCCCGGTGCAGGGGAGGTTATGGCGAAATTTTTCAAAAATTTAGGGTGTTAGCCAAATTTTTGAAATTTTGAAAATTCTCAGAAACTAAAGAGTTGGAGAATGGAAGCCAGATCGAACGTAGAGCTGAATAATCAAACCACTTTCGACTTTGTTCCTTTTCGGGGACGAAAAGTTTTAAGTGGGGGAGATTGTAACAACCCGGAAAATCTGGGCCAGTTTAAAATTTTTATTTTGGCAATTTTAGCGAATTTAGATTATTTAAAATGAATTATTTTAAATAATATCGACGAGAAATTTATTTTGAATTGAAATTCGACGTATATATTATATACGTCGTCGTTAGAATATATAATAATTATATATAATTATAAAAGGAATAGAAAATGGCGCGGTAGTTCGAAAATTCGATTTCTAATTTCAAATGAATATACAGAATTCAATATAAGTCAGAATTGAACGAAACAAGAAATATTTGAATCTGTATAACTATATCTTTGGAACGAAGTTAACAAACTGAAATTTCATTTTAGAAATGATAAGGTATGTCCAGTTGAAAATTAGAAATAGTCGCTGTGGAATTTATATATATTTTTATATATATAAGGCCCTTAAAAATAGCAATTTTGCAAACGTCCTCGGATTTCGACGAAACCACTTTTGTTGGGTCCGTGAGGTCGAGTTATTGCTAGATTTCAAATTTCATAATTTTTCGAGTTAATATGTGAGCGTGGCAAAAGAAAACGTGTTTTGACCATTTCAGTTGATTTTAATCGACTGGAAATTGGCCATTTTTCTAACGGTCTCAGAATTCGACGAAACTAGTTTTGTTAGGACCGTATCGTCAATACGAAGCTAGAAAATATTTTTTTTGGAATTTTTCTAGTTAGTATGTGACCCCGGTAATTTGAAATGTACGTTTAAAATTCAATATAGTGATTTAAATGTAAATTTAACGGAAACTGATTGTAACAGCCGAATCAGCTGACGATACATATCCCATTGTGTTCGGAATGGGGGTTAAACGCTATGGACGGCAGGTGGTGGACCTCGTTTAGAGGTCGTTTGAAAAAGTTGACTTTTTGTATTAAAATAAAATAATTAAATAATTAAAATAATAAAAAATTAAACTTCCCCCCCCCCTTTTCTTCCTCGATGGCCCCCCCCCCGATTCAGTTATTTACAAAGCAAATAAAAAAAAAAAAAAAAGAAGACGAAACCCTAAATACCCGAAGCCGCCGCCCTCTGACGTTCGAGCCATCGCCAGCGCCGCCGCTCCGATCCTGGAAGCCATCGCCGAAGCCACCGCCTGACGCTGAGCCGCCCTCGCAACATCCTCCTCCCACCGAACGACGCATCGAAGCAGAAACCCTCGCATCCCTCTGAACCACCGTCACCTCGTCGAACCCCTGAACCACCGACGCCACGAGCCACGGCCGAGCTAGGTGAGCGTTTAATTGGTTTTATTTTTATTTTTGATTTTTGTTTTGTTTTACAGAAAATTAAAACTGTTTTTTTTGATTTAAAAACTGTTTTAAAAATGAAATATAAAACTGATTTTTTGTTTTAAGTTTTTAAAACAGAATTTTAAAAGATTTTAAAACAGAAATTTCAAAAACAGAAATTTTTAAAAGAGATTTTAAAACTGTTTTTAAAAGAAATCAAAACAGAATTTTTAAAAAAGGAATAAAAAGTAAAACTGCATTTTTTAAAATTAGTAAAAAACTGCATATTTTTTTTAAAAGTAAAAAACTGAATTTTCTTTATTTTTAAAACTGTTTTTCTTTTATTTACTTTAAAGCTAAATTTTATTTTATGTTGTAAGTGATAAAAATGTAATCTTTTATATAACATGGAAGTAAAAAATATAATTTTTCTATATTGAATAGCGAAGTAAAAATATAATTTTTCTATATTGAATAGCGAAGTAAAAATATAATTTTTCTATATTGAATAGCGAAGTAAAAATATAATTTTTCTATATTGAATAGCGAAGTAAAAAATATAATTTTTCTATATTGAATGGCGAAGTAAAAATATAATTTTTATCTATGAACTTTGAACTAAAAATTCGATTTTTATATATTGAACTTTGAAGTAAAAATTCGATTTTTATATATATAGTGAATACGGGCAACGAAGATGACGAAGGTGCGATAGCGATGAAGTTTTCTATCAGTGAAGTGCCGTGGAGCTAGGATAGCTATAGGTGAGAACTTCTCACTCAAATTCTACTTTTCTAGTTATATATATATATACTAGGATGCAGACGGTGCTTAGTAGCACCCGACACAATCGTCCACAGACCATGGACTTGTTTGTTTGGCTGTTTGGTTATTGATTGCGATATTGGTTTGAATGTGGTTTGTGGCGTGAAAAATCGAATCGATAAGTTGGTTAGGATTAGACGTGCGCCGTTATAAGGCGAAGGAGTAAGGCTAGGTTAGACCCTTACTCCAAATTTTGTGGTTTGCATAACGAAATGAATTTGATTGATGTGTGAATGGCGTGGGCCTTCACTAGACCGGGGATAAGGCTAGGCCTTGTCCCGTTTCTGGTATCGTGCCGTTATGCCGCCGAAATTTTCTAAAATAAGTTAGAAAAATAAAAATAGCATTTTATTTAAAGAATGAACTGAATAGAAATTCATATGTTAAAATAAAATGTGTTACCGTTAAAAATATAATTTTTAACGTGAATGTGAATAAATAAATATTCATTTACAAACCAGACGGTTTGTTTATGTACACCTATTTGAATGACGTTGATTGGGTCGATAAATTTTACACATCGCCTAACTGCACAAATAAAACATGTGTTTGATTGTTTGAAACCCCACACGGGTGTTAGGATGAAATTTGAAGTTCACTCATCCTGATTGATTAAATATGTCGATCGATTGATTGACAAGCTGCTATAAGCGTTAAATGTCTATATTTGATGCTTATACAGTGTAGTGCACTTTGGTTGATGGTTGATTATTTTTCAAGGCTATTATACATGTGTTGTATGAAAATCCATATAATTAACTTTATATGGTAATTGATTGGGCCTCATTCCAGTTTTGAAAAAGAAATATTTGAAAAAGAAATATTTGAAATAGAATATTTGAAAATAGAAAATTTATGAAGCCGTGTTGATTAGATTGACGCCATTTTGACGTGAACGATATTTATATCAATTTTAAGCGATTTCGAAATGAATTGAATTGAAAACGATTTTGAATTGAATTGAAAACGATTTCGAATTGAATTGAAAACAAATTGAAATGAATTCAAATTGAATTGAAATTTGAATTGAATAGAAATGAATTTTAAAACGAATTTATAAAGAAGAATTCAATTTTTATTTTAATTGAAAAGGAAGTTGAAATTGTTTTTGAAACGAATTCAAAACTATTTATATAATTCGTTTTAAATAGAAATCGATGAAATATATATTATATATATTATATATATAATATAATGGCCTGAATAGAACGCGCCGCGCCGCGGCAGTTCGCGAATTTCGACCATTTATTTCAAACGGACATTACGGGAGATCCGACCGTCGGATTCTCCT
The DNA here is from genome assembly GCA_030737875.1 of Allium sativum. Lineage (NCBI taxonomy): Eukaryota > Viridiplantae > Streptophyta > Magnoliopsida > Asparagales > Amaryllidaceae > Allium > Allium sativum. Next base: position 282,509,594 of record CM060911.1, read on the forward strand.
AAAACCGGAACCGTTGGGTTCGTATCGAAAAGAGCTTTCTAATGAATGTTAGAAATTTGAAATCTAACGGTTGGATTTGGAGATACGTCCAAATCAAATTCGAAAAAGGTCGCTGTAAGTGCAGTTCGATGGCCGTTGTTGGAAATCGACTGTACGGGCCTTGATAAAATTATTAAAAATAGTAATAATTTGTGTAAAATCATAAGAAATGATTTGTGAAAGTTTGGGATGAAAAACTCCATATTTGAAAAGATAAAAATAGATTTTTATCGAAATGAACTAGTTTTGAACTAGAATTATAATTCTATTTATTTTTAAATAAATAAATTGAATTTGAAATGGTTTTGAAAATAACCAAAATTTCCAATGATTGCATTGGAGTGGATTTGAATCGAAATTGTCTTCGGAATATTTCGATGTTGGAATTCGTGATTATACAGGTGTTGTTATGGAAATTTGAAAGATATATATTTATATCGTTATTTCCAATACGACATTTGTTAGTCGTAGAATTCGATATTGAATATAAGCCGATATATTTTCTATTCAGAGCCTTGTATTGAATATCGAATGTGATTTGGGTTTGTCGTGAATGGTGTCTTCACTAACACTGTTCTTGAACCCAGTTGAGAAAAGATTAAATCTTTTTATTTAGATTTAATGAAGTGTACCAATTAAATGATATTTAATTGGAATTGAATTGGTATTGATTTTTGGGTTTATCGTGAACAGTGTTTTAAATAACACTTGTTCTTTAACCCGATAATTAATCGAATGTGATTTGGGTTTGTCGTGAATGGTGTCTTCACTAACACTGTTCTTGAACCCAGTTGAGAAAAGATTAAATCTTTTTATTTAGATTTAATGAAGTGTACCAATTAAATGATATTTAATTGGAATTGAATGGATATTGATTTTTGGGTTTATCGTGAACAGTGTTTTAAATAACACTTGTTCTTTAACCCGATAATTAATGAATGTGATTTGGGTTTGTCGTGAATGGTGTCTTCACTAACACTGTTCTTGAACCCAGTTGAGAAAAGATTAAATCTTTTTATTTAGATTTAATGAAGGGTACCAATTAAATAATATTTAATTGGAATTGAATGGATATTGATTTTTGGGTTTATCGTGAACAGTGTTTTAAATAACACTTGTTCTTTAACCCGATAATTAATGAATGTGATTTGGGTTTGTCGTGAATGGTGTCTTCACTAACACTGTTCTTGAACCCAGTTGAGAAAAGATTAAATCTTTTTATTTAGATTTAATGAAGTGTACCAATTAAATAACATTTAATTGGAATTGAATCGATATTGATTTTTGGGTTTATCGTGGACAGTGTTTTAAATAACACTTGTTCTTTAACCCGATAATTAAGGGGATGTGACTATGGGTTTATCGTGAACCGTGTTTTAAATGACACTGATTCTTTAACCCAGTCACAGATTAAAACTAAGTGGAGTTTTAATGAATCTTTAATTAGATTGAAAAGATCGAGAATGGAGTATCACCAGTTTTGCTCCAGGCGATAGTTAAATCTTTAATTAGATTTGAACGTGAAATTTAGAAACTAACTGTCGGTTAGCTAAGTAGAATGGTTTTCTGGATATTGATCTGATGTTGGTTTCGGCCTTCGGGGTTAATATTTGGGAAATTATTCTCTTGATTAATTTACGGTTAGTGACTAATGAATTGGAATGAGGCGTATGTTGTGTTTGTGTAACACTTATTTAAAATATACGCGAGTTATTCGGAAAGACCGGGTTTATCCCATTCTGAATAACTGATACGACGATAAGTCGAAGATGAAGACGATGGTCGAAGACCGGAGGTCTTCACGTCGTTTGGGGGATAACTGATGATCTTGATTGGGCTGTACACCCAAGAAGATGGAAACAGTTAGTGATCGTCCAGACGTACTTGGAGATCGATGGATATGCGGGGTACTAGGTGCCTCCGGTTTCGTTCAGACCCAGGACGGACGTGTAAATGGACTGTGTGTCTGACATTGGATTTCATTCTGTGTGACTGATATCGGTTGCATAGGATGGTTTGCCTGTGTGGCATGCTAAGATGCAAATGATCAAGGCTTCTGTTGAAAAGCAAAGTCTTGTGGTGATGATCAAAGCACGGCCTTTGTGGCGTAGCTTTGTGTAACGTTTACTTCGCGAGTTTCACACCCGGTATGAACCAAAAACGGGAGGGACATCAGGGAGGACTTGCGTTTCTTTCTAGCTAGAAGTGGCGTCAGTGGTTTTACACGCCCTGACGAGTTTGACTTATGTGGTTGTTGCTGTTGCGAGGCGCCTCGGATTGATCGGTCGTTCTCGAACCGATGGAGTCATTTAGTTGGCTCGTTTACGCCCCATAGGGCGGGGAAACGCATGTTCAGGCATTTTAATCCACTCCGTGTGGACCGGCCCTGACGATCCAAGGGTCACTCGAGCTCTGATCCTGAGGGGCGGGCTAGAGCGTCTCGAATCGGTTGAGGACTATCTTTTGCCTCGGTTCATAGATGGAAATCCAATTTCCAAATACGTGACATTGGCGGTTTTATTTGTAAACCTATATATGGCGACATGATATATGGTACCCATGCCGCCTATGATTGATACTTATGATTTGAAGTTGTTATATACACTATGCACTTATAATAGTATCAAATGATTTGTTTTAAACGTATCAAGCATTCTTTGGCTGTTATAAGGGAAAACCCTATCCCCCGGCTTGCGTTGCATTGTGTGATAGGACCTGGGTCTTATAACAGCTTCATTTTTCTTTATTTAGCATTGCGCTGTTTGTTTTATGCACTGGTATTCTTGGGAGGAAACCCGTTCCGTGTTATACGGCGTGGTCCCTTGATTTACCTAACTTTGAAATAAAGATTAACTGTTTTAGTTCTCACACCAGTCACATGACTGACCTGGAGTTTATTGTTTTAACCTAAACTCTGGGTGCCCTTATTTTTGACACGGGCAGCTAGTAGTTTTGGTTTTGCAGATTTATATTCACAGGATCCTGGTTTACAGCTGGAACGATATCCGGAAAGCTTTGTATCCGTATATCTGCTTCTAGTTGTGTATTGTATTATTTTCCGCTGCTATGTATTTAAATGTAATTTAAATCTCTGATATTTCGGTGTAATATTCATTTATACTCTGTATATTCTTGTAATCTGATGCATTGTTGTATATACAATGAAATGTCCTTCTGTATGCGTTCTGTTGTGGTTTGTTCTCGAACTATCCGACGCTTCCCTTTACGGGGAGGTTGCGGGTCTTTACACTAACAGTGAAGAATATGTATTGGAATTTATAATCTTTTAATTAAGATTTATGGGATTTTTCCAAAGTAACGTTTTCCAATTTAATATATTAAATTGGAATTGAATGGAATTCGATTTGGTAATAATCGTAGTGAGTTTCTGTGGAGGAAGACTGTTAATACATATGGAATTTAAAAGGCTTTGTCGATATTCCATTTATATTATTAGTCGGATACGGAAATTGATATCGATTATGTAGTAACCCGTAACTTCCCCGGTAAGGAAAGCACGGATTGCTTTGAGAAAACGACAAAATTTAACGCAAACAGAAGAACATTTCATTGTAATTACAACAATGCCATCAGAATACAAGAATATACAGAGTATGAATAAATATTACACATTAGAGATTACAATAAATTACAAAGCAGCGGAAAAACAACATAAAACACAACTGAAAGTAATACACGGATAAAGAGCTTTCCGAGCATCGTTCCAGCTGTAAATCAGGATCCTGTGAATATAAATCTGCAAAACCAAAACTATTAGCTGCCTGTATCGAAAATAGGGGCACCCGGAGTTTAGGTTAAAACAATAAACTCCAGGTCAGTCATGTGACTGGTGTGAGAACTAAAACGATTATTCAAAACTTTACTTTAAAAGAGAGTAATTCAAGGGACCACGCCGTATAACACGGAACGGGTTTCCTCCTAAGAATACCAGTGCATATAAATAAACAGCGCAATGCTTTTCGAAAAATGAAGCTATTATAAGACCCAGGTCCCATCACACAATGCAACGCAAGCCGGAGGAAAGGGTTTTCCCTTATAATAGCCAAACATGCTTGGAACGTTTAAAACAAATCATTTGATACTATTATAAGTGTATAGTGTCAAAACAATTTCAATCATAAATATCAATCATAGACGGCATAGTATCCCATGCTACTATGTCGCCATACTAGGCTCTACAAATAGAACTGAAATATCTCGTATTGGAAATTGGATTTTCGTTATGAGTCATGGCAAGGGGCAAGCACCTCTCCGCTTCGAGACACTCTAGCAAATGTATTAGGACTACACACTCTGGGTAACCCTTGGATGCTTCAGGGCCGGTCCTCCCTTATGTTTTAGGATTAATTATTCCTGAACACACGTTTCCCGGTCCCAACAGACCTAAAATCGAGGCGCCTCATTCCAACTACCACATAGGTAAATATATATATAAATGTCAGCCAGTTTAAGCACTGGCACCACCCATAGCTAGAAAGAAATGTCGTGCTCTCCCTCCAGTCCTTATCCCGTTTTTGACTCATACCGAGGTGTGAGGCTCGCGAATCCATGCTATACACAAAGCTATGCCACGTGGTCCGTGCTTTGATCATCAACCACAAAGCATTGCTTTTCAACAGAAGCCGTGATCATCTACCACTTAGGCGTGCCACACAGGCAATTCACTCCATGCGACTGATGTCCATCGATATACAACCTCTTAGCTCGTACGTCTCAGAGAAGGGCGTTAAGCAAGAGAATAAATTCTCCGCCGCCAAATAGATGTATATTAAATAGAGATCAATCAACACAGAATAAAATCCAATGTCAGACACACAGTCCATTTACAAGTTCGTTCTGGGTCTGAACAAAACCATAGGCACTTTCCTCGCATCTCCATCGATCTCCAAGTACGTCTGGACGATCACCAACTGATTCTCTCCTCATGGGTGTGCAGCCCAATAAAGATCATCAATAATCACCCGAACGATGTGAAGACTTCCGGTCTTCAACCACCGTCTTCATCTTCGACATATCGTCGAATCGGTTATTCAGAATGGGTATAAACCCGGCCTTTCTGAATAACCCGCGTATATAATAAACAAATGTTACACAAACACAACATACGCCTCATTCCAATTCATCAGTCACTAACAATAAATTAGCAAGAGAACAATTCCCCAAATATTAACCCCGAAGGACGAAACCAACATTAGATCAATACCCAGGAAACCATCCTTCTTAGCTAACCTACAGTTAGTTTCTAAATTTCACATTATTAGGGAAAGGTTCCCACTAATTTTATCAAAGATAAATTCTTCTAAATTTATTCTTTAATCTTCCTTTGGATATCATTTCAAACCATGTTAAGGTTTTCCAAACTAGTCGGGATTAGCGAACCACACCGAAGTAATTATTTATTTTATTTCCCAATCCCAACCTATTCATCCCATGAAGCAAAACTGGTAATACTCCATATCTAACACCACGGCGTTATCGGTAAAATTAATTACCATTTCACGTTCAAATCTAATTAAAGATTTAACTATCGCTTTGGAGCAAAACTGGTGATACTCCATTCTCGCTCATTTTCCAAATTTGATAATTTAAATTATCAATTCACATTTCAATCTAATTACAAATTCATTAAAACTCCTTTTACTGGGTTAAAGAGCTAATGTCATTTAAAACACAGCTCATGATAAACCCAAATCGCATTCTATTTATTATCGGGTTAAAGAACAAGTGTTATTTAAAACACTATTCACGATAAACCCAAATCCCATTTGATATTAAATACAGGGCTCTGAATAGAAAATACATCGACTTATATTCAATATCCAATTCTACGACCAACAAATATCGTATTGGAAATAACGATATAAATATATCTTTCAAATTCCCATAACAATATATGTTTCATCACGAAATCCAACATCGAAATATTCCAAAGACAATTTTGATTCAAATCCATTCCAATTCAATTATTGGAAATTCTGGTTTCTTTCAAAACCATTTCAAATCCACTTTATTTATTTTAAAAATAAATAGAATTCTAATTCTAGTTCAAAACTAGTTCATTTCGATAAAAATCTATTTTTATCTTTACGAATGTGGAATTTTTCATCCCAGTTCTTTCCAATACATTTCTTATGATTTTACACAAATTATTGATATTTTTAATAATTTTATCAAGGCCCGTACAGTCGATTTCCAATAACGGTCATCGAACTGCACTTACAGCGACCTTTTCTGAAATTGATATGGACGTATCTCCAAATCCAACCGTCAAATTTCAAATCTCTTGTATTCGTTAGAATGCTCTTTTCGATACGAACCCAACGGTTCTGGTTTTAGGAGAATCCGATGGTCGAATCTCCCGTAATGTCCATTCGAAGTCAATGGTCGAAATTCACGAACTATCGCGGTGCGGCGCGTTCTATTCAGGCCATTATATAATATATATATATATATATATATATTTCGTCGGTTTCCTTTTAAAACGAATTTTATAAATCGTTTCAAATATGTTTCAAAAACAATTTCAACCTTCATTTCAAATTCAAATCAAAATTGAATTTTCCATTATAAATTCTTTTTACTTTCATTTCTATTTGATTTCAATTCAAATCGATTTCAATTCAATTTCAGTTCGTTTTCAATTCGATTTGAATTCATTTCAATTCGATTACAATTCGATTTGAATTCATTTCAATTCGAATTCGTTTTATATTCAATTCGAATTCGTTTTATATTCAACTTAATTCGAATTCGTTTTATATTCAATTTAATTCGAATTCGTTTTATATTCAATTCAATTCGAACTCGTTTTATATTCAATTTTTAAATCTCTTTTCAATATTCCTTATAAAAACAAATATAGTCGATATAAATATCGTTCGCTTCAAAATAGCGCATCTCTAATCAACACGGCTTTATATCTTTCAATAACTTCGTTATTCTATTCAACAAATGTATATTTATTCTATTCAACACATGAATCTATATTTCTTTCAACACATGACTAATCTCAACAAATGAGTACTGTCAACACGTGACTATTTTTGTTATTTAATATCTATTATAAAATTATGATTTCTATCGTTAAATTTTTAATTAAACTCTAACCGTAAATTAGCAAGGGTGCAATTTCCTAAATATTAACCCCGAAGGCCAAAACCAACATCAGATCAATATCCAGGAGACCACTTATCTTATCTATTTTCCAGTTAGTTTCAAATTTTATATATGATAAAGATGTAAATTCTATTGTTAAAATATTTCGTTCAACACATGACTAATCTCAACAAATGAGTACTGCCAACACATGAACCTTTATTTTATAATATTCTTTATTTTTCCAATTGGAATGAGGCCCAATCAATTACCATATAATGTTAATTATATGGATTCCATACAACACATGTATATAGTAGCAACGATATACAATCAACCATCATCCAAAGTGCACCACACAACTGCACAAGCATTAAATATAAATAATTAACGCTTACACAGTCTGTCGAACAATCGATCGACATACAACTAAATAATTGGGATTAGTGTACGTCAAATATCATCCTAACACCCGTGTGGGATTTCAATCCACAAACACTGAGTATTATTTGTGCAATTGGGCGATGTGTAAAATTTATTGTCCCAATCAATATCCTTTAAATAGGTGTACATAAACAAACCGTCTGGTTTGTAAACGAATATTTATCTATTCAGATTCACGTTAAAAATTATATTTTTAACGATAAAATATTTTTAACGATATAAATATTTTATTTCATTTCACATAACACAATCAATTCAAACAAATTTATCAACCAAACAAATAAATCAATCACCAAACAATCAACTAAACAAACAAGCCGTCCATGGTCTGTGGACGACGGGTGTCAGGTGCTACTAAACACCGTCTGCATCCTAGTATATATTTCAAACTAGAAATAAATTAAAGGTGAGGAGTTCTCACCGAGGGATCCACTCTGCCATTTCATTTCTGAATTTCTGAGTTCCCTTTTGATTTCTATCTGTTCCATCTCACTTCTTTTCACGCTGTTAATAATAAAAATCATATTTTTACTTCACCATTTCAACTATATAAAGATTCAAACTTTTCTAATATAAAAATTCAAACATCTCTAATCAAAAATCCAATCTTTTATGTTATAAAAATCTTTTCTTTCATATATGGTAAAAATCTAATTTTTATCTTCACTTCATATAGAGAAAAATCGAATTTTCATCCTGCTATTCAAATAGAAATTATATTTTTATATCGCTACTATATAGTTAAAAATTCTATTTTTAATTCGCTACTCATACAAAAATCATATTTTTATTATCATACCTATATAAAAATCATATTTTTAGTCCCTACATTATATAAAAATTATATTTTTATATCGCTACTCAAATAATAAAAATCACATTTTTATTTTGTCTACTTCATAGCAAAGATCACATTTTTATTCGTTTACTTTCAACATAAAAATCAAGTTTTCCTAAATATAAAAATCCAATCTTTATATATATAGAAATCAAATCTTTCTCAATATAAAAAAAATCTAATCTTTACTTTGCAATCCTATTCATAAAAATCAATTTTTTTCTATGTTTAAAACTAGTAGTATGGTAAAAATAAAAAGGAATTACCTTTTGTTGTTGTGTTAAGGGGATTACCCGCTTCTTCTCTTCGTCCCGGTGTTTGAACCCGACCTTCAAAGCTAGGGTTGGCCAAAACGGAGAGCGGAGGCGGTGTTTCCTGCTACTAACGTCAGGTGGAGCCCCTTGGCGATGCTGGCGAGAGCAAATGGCGGTGATGGGGTTGGAGGTGGTGTATCATGGCGACGGTGGCGGTTTTTATTCGGTGGCTGCGGTTTATTGGAGGAGGGGGAAGAGTTACGAGGGGGGGAGAGGGGTCTCGATCGGAGGGCTCGCCTGAGCTTCGGGGCGTGGGCGGCGGTGCTCTGACGGGGGGGGGGGGGGGGGGCGATGGATGGAGGGTGGCGATTTTCCTTTTTTCTCACTTTCTAAATGAATGGGGGGGCTGAGAGAGTAAAGATAGGGAGAGTTTTTTTTTATTATTATTTTAATTATTTCATTTCAAAAAGCAACTTTCAATTTCGACCTCAAACCGAACCCACCGACTGTTGTCCATAGCTGATTACCCCCATTCCGAACACAATGGGATATGTATCGTAAGCTGATTCGATCGTTTTGACCAGTTTTCATCAAAATCAAAATATAACTCTATATATTGAATTTGAACGTGCATTTCAATTTACTGGGGACACATACTAACTCGAAAAATTCCCGAAAGATATTTTCTAGCTTCGTATTGACGATACGGTCTAACAAAACTAGTTTCATCGAATTCTGAGACCGTTTGAAAAATGGCCATTTTCCAGTCGATTAAAATCAACTTAAACTGTCAAAACATGTTTTCCTTTGCCACGGTCACATATTGATTCGAAAAATTATGAATTTTGGAACCTAGTAATAACTTGACATCCCGGATCCAACAAAAGTGGTTTCGTAAAAAACCGAGGTCGTTTGCAAAATTTCAATTTATAAGGGCCAGAATTCCATAGCGGCTATTCTGAATTTTCCACTGGACGTATCTTTTTATCCCCGTTATGAAATTTCAATTTTTCGGATTCGTTGGAAAGATGTTCTCAATTAGATTCTAATGTTTTAGGTTTCGCTAAAATCTGGTTTATTTTGCACCTGGTACATTCATTTGAAATTTGAAATCGAATTATCGAACTACCGCGCCATTTTCAATTCCTTTTATAGTTATAAATAAATATTTATATTATAACGACAACATATATAAATATATACGTTCTAATTCTATTCAAAGTAAATTTCTCGTCGATATTATTTTAAATAATTCATTTTAAATATTCAAATTTCGCTAAAATTGCCAAAATAAAAATTTTAAATTGGCTCAGATTTCCGGGTTATTACAATATCCCCCACTTAAAACTTTTCGTCCCCGAAAAGGAACGAAGCCGAAAGTTGTTTAACCAATCAACTCAACTTTCCTTATTCTCATTACGGCTTAGGTTCTTCAACTTTTCAGTTTCTAAGAACTTTTCAAATTTTTCCAAAATTTGGCTAACACCCTAAATTTTTGAAAAATTTCGCCATAACCTTCTCTGCAATGGGGACTTAGGGATATTTCATATAGCCTCCCATGGACTTCTTCAATCCAAAAGAAAAAGAAAAAGCCAAGCGGCTAGCCAATCGGCTCATAAAATCATCATCACCCAAACAAAACAGTAAATTATGATAAACATGTACCTATTTGTCGGGCAAACAATTTTATTCTTCTTCTTTAGCCTCCTTGCTATGACCTATTAAATGTAAGTACATGTATATGCATGCATTTTCAAACATTTTTCCATACAGTTCAATATTAGGTTCAATCTGGCATAATGGTTCACAATTTCAAATCAATAATCAAACAACACAATCAACAATCAATTAGTTGATTACCATTTCAAATTCATAACTTTGATATATATACAGAAAATCATGTTTTTGATGCCAAATCACAACAATAAATCTATATAGTTTCGGTTCTCACACCAGTCTGATGGAAACACATAGATATCACACCTTCGTCACTCGAAAATAAATACTGGTGATGGTATACTTCATCATCAGGACCATGTCCGGGCAACTAGAGTGTGATTCTATATCTATCCAGTATATTAAAACTTCGAATATACGTTCATGACGCGTATATGCAAAATCTTTATATATTGGATTGTCCAAATTCAATACAAATAAAATATTCAAATACGTATAATTGATTTAAATTTTCAAAATAATATTGTTTTCATTTGAAAAATATACTCTTCACACTCGTTCTAGGATACTGCTGATCTTATCTCTAACGAGTAATTCTCATTGGATATTACTAATCCAATATCTGATGAATTCTTTTGTTCGGTTCTAATGTGTCTTGTTCTCGAGCTCTGTAAACTAAAGCTCTGATACCAACTGTAGTAACCCGTAACTTCCCCGGTAAGGAAAGCAGGGATTGCTTTGAGAACGCGACAAAATAGAACGCAAACAGAAGAACATTTCATTGTAATTACAACAACGCCATCAGAATACAAGAATATATAGAGTATGAATAAATATTACACATCAGAGATTACAATAAATTACAAAGCAGCAGAAAAACAACATAAAACACAACTGAAAGTAATACACGGATGCAGAGCTTTCCGAGCATCGTTCTAGCTGTAAATCAGGATCCTGTGAATATAAATCTGCAAAACCTAAATTACTAGCTGCCCGTGTCGAAAATAGGGGCGCCCAGAGTTTATTTTAAAACAATAAACTCCAGGTCAGTCATGTGACTGGTGTGGGAACTAAAACAGTTATTCAAAACTTTACTTTAAAAGAGAGTAATTCAAGGGACCACGCCGTATAACACGGAATGGGTTTCCTCCCAAGAATACCAGTGCATATAAATAAACAGCGCAATGCTTTTCGAAAAATGAAGCTATTATAAGACCCAGGTCCCATCACACAACGCAACGAAAGCCGGAGGATAGGGTTTTCCCTTATAATAGCCAAACATGCTTGGTACGTTTAAAACAAATCATTTGATACTATTATAAGTGTATAGTATCAAAACAATTTCAATCATAAATATCAATCATAGACGGCATAGTATCCCATGCTACTATGTCGCCATACTAGGCTCTACAAATAAATCCGAAATATCTCGTATTGGAAATTGGATTTCCGTCATGAGTCGAGGCAAGTGGCAAGCTCCTCTCCGCTTCGAGATACTCTAGCAAATGTCTCAGGACTACACACTCTGGGTAACCCTTGGATGCTTCAGGGCCGGTCCTCCCTTACGTTTGAGGATTAATTATTCCTGAACATACGTTTCCCGGTCCTAACAGACCTAAAATCGAGGCGCCTCATTCCAACAACCACATTGGTAAATATATATATAAATGTCAGCTAGTTTAAGCACTGACACCACCCATAGCAAGAAAGAAACGTTGTGCTCTCCCTGCAGTCCTTATCCCGTTTTTGACTCATACCGAGGTGTGAGGCTCGCGAATCCATGCTATACACAAAGTTATGCCACATGGTCCGTGCTTTGATCATCAACCACAAAGCTTTGCTTTTCAATAGAAGCATTGATCATATACCACTTAGGCGTGCCACACAGGCAATTCACTCCATGTGACTGATGTCCATCGATATACAACCTCTGAGCTCGTACGTCTCAGAGAAGGACGTTAAGCAAGAGAATAAATTCTCCGTCTCCAAACAGATGTATATTTAATAGAGATCAATCAACACAGAATAAAATCCAATGTCAGACACACAGTCAATTTACAAGTTCGTTCTGGGTCTGAACGAAACCGGAGGCACTTTCCTCGCATCTCCATCGATCTCCAAGTACGTCTGGACGATCACCAACTGATTCTCTCCTCTTAGGTGTACAACCCAATCAAGATCATCAGTAATCAACCGAACGATGTGAAGACTTCCGGTCTTCAACCACCGTCTTCGTCTTCGACATATCGTCGAATCGGTTATTCAGAATGGGTATAAACCCGGCCTTTCTGAATAACCCGCGTATATAATAAAAAAATGTTACACAAACACAACATACGCCTCATTCCAATTCATCGGTCACTAACCATAAATTAGCAAGAGAACAATTCCCCAAATATTAACCCCGAAGGATGAAACTAACATCAGATCAATACCCAGGAAACCATCCTTCTTAGCTAAACTACAGTTAGTTTCTAAATTTCACATTCTTAGGGAAAGGTTCCCATTAATTTTATCAAAGATAAATTCCTCTAAATTTATTCTTTAATCTTCCTTTGGATATCATTTCAAACCATGTTATGGTTTTCCAAACTAGTCGGGATTAGCGAACCACACCGAAGTAATTATTTATTTTATTTCCCAATCCCAACCTATTCATCCCATGAAGCAAAACAGGTAATACTCCATATCTAACACCACTGTCTTATCGGTAAAATTAATTACATTTCACGTTCAACTAATTAAAGATTTAACTATCGCTTTGGAGCAAAACTGGTGATACTCCATTCTCGATCATTTTCCAAATTTGATAATTTAAATTATCAACTCACATTTCAATATAATTACAGATTCATTAAAACTCCTTTTACTGGGTTAAAGAACTAATGTCATTTAAAACACAGTTCACGATAAACCCAAATCACATTCTATTTATTATCGGGTTAATGAACAAGTGTTATTTAAAACACCGTTCACGATAAACGCAAATCCCATTTGATATTAAATACAAGGCTCTGAATAGAAAATATATCGGCTTATATTCAATATCAAATTCTACGACCAACAATATTCGTATTGGAAATAACGATATAAATATATCTTTCAAATTCCCATATCAATATCTGTTTCATCACGAAATCCAACATCGAAATATTCCAAAGACAATTTCGATTCAAATCCATTCCAATTCAATTATTGCAAATTCTGGTTACTTTCAAAACCATTTCAAATCCACTTTATTTATTTCAAAAATAAATAGAATTCTAATTCTAGTTCAAAACTAGTTCATTTCGATAAAAATATATTTTTATCTTTACGAATGTGGAATTTTTCATCCCAATTCTTTCCAATTCATTTCTTATGATTTTACATAAATTATTGATATTTTTAATAATTTTATCAAGGCCCGTACAGTCGATTCCCAATAACGGTCATCGAACTGCACTTACAGCGACCGTTTCTGAAATTGATTTGGACATATCTCCAAATCTAACCATAAAATTTCAAATCTCTTGTATTTATTAAAAAGATCTTTTCGATACGAACCCAACGGTTCTGGTTTTAGGAGAATCCGACTGTCGGATCTCCCGTAATGTCCGTTCGAAGTCAATGGTCGAAATTCACGAACTATCGCGGTGCGGCGCGTTCTATTCAGGCCATTATATATATATAATATATATATATTATATATTTTGTCGATTTTCTTTTAAAATGAATTTTATAAATCGTTTCAAATTTGTCTCAAAAACAATTTCAACCTTCATTTCAAATTCAAATCAAAATTGAATTTTCCATTATAAATTCTTTTTACTTTCATTTCTATTTGATTTCAATTCAAATCGATTTCAATTCAATTTCAGTTCGTTTTCTATTTGATTTGAATTCATTTCAATTCGATTACAATTCGATTTGAATTCATTTCAATTCGAATTTATTTTATATTCAATTCAATTCGAATTCGTTTTATATTCAATTTAATTCGAATTCGTTTTATATTCAATTTAATTCGAATTCGTTTTATGTTCAATTCAATTCGATTTCGTTTTATATTCAATTTTTAAATCTCTTTTCAATATTCCTTATAAAAATGAATATAATCGATATAAGTATCGTTCGAGTCAAAATAGCGCATCTCTTATCAACACGGCTTTATATCTTTCAATAACTTCGTTATTCTATTCAACAAATGAATATTTATTCTACTCAACACATGAATCTATATTTCTTTCAACACATGACTAATCTCAACAAATGAGTACTGTAAACACGTGACTATTTTTGTTATTTAATATATTTTATAAAATTATGATTTCCATCGTTAAATTTTTAATCAAACTCTAACCATAAATTAGCAAGAGAGCAATTTCCTAAATATTAAACCTGAAGGCTGAAACCAACATCAGATCAATATCCAAGAGACCACACATCTTATCTATTTTCCAGTTAGTTCCAAATTTTATATATGATAAAGATGTAAATTCCATTGTTAAAATATTTCGTTCAACACATGACTAATCTCAACAAATGAGTACTGTCAACACATGAACCTTTATTTTATAATATTCTTTATTTTTCCAATTGGAGTGAGGCCCAATCAATTACCATATAATGTTAATTATATGGATTCCATACAACATATGTATATAATAGCAACGATAAAAAATCAACCATCATCCAAAGTGCACCACACAACTGCATAAGCATTTAATATAAATAACTAACGCTTACACAGTCTGTCGAACAATTGATCGACATACAACTAAATAATTGGGATTAGTGTACGTCAAATATCGTCCCAACACCCGTATGGGATTTCAATCCACAAACACTGAATATTATTTGTGCAGTTGGGCGATGTGTAAAATTTATCGTCCCAAACAATATCCTTTAAATAGGTGTACATAAACAAACCGTCCGGTTTGTAAATGAATCTTTATTTATTCAGATTCACGTTAAAAATTATACTTTTAACGATAAAATATTTTTAACTATATAAATATTTTATTTCATTTCACATCACACAATCAATTCAAACAAATTTATCAAGCAAACGAATAAATCAATCACCAAACAATCAACTAAACAAACAAGCTGTCCATGGTCTGTGGACGACAGGTGTCGGGTGCTACTAAACACCGTCTGCGTCCTAGTATATATTTCAAACTAGAAATAAATTAAAGGTGAGGAGTTCTCACCGAGGGATCCACTCCGCCATTTCATTTCTGAATTTCTGAGTTCCCTTTTAATTTCTATCCATTCCATCTCACTTCTTTTCATGATGTTCATAATAAAAATCATATTTTTACTTCACCATTTCAACTATATAAAGATTCAAACTTTTCTAATATAAAAATTCGAACTTCTCTAATCAAAAATCCAATCTTTTATGTTATAAAAATCTTTTCTTTCATATATGATAAAGTTCTAATTTTTATCTTCACTTCATATAGAAAAAATCGAATTTTCATCCTGCTATTCAAATAGAAATTATTTTTTTATATCGCTACTATATAGATAAAAATTCTATTTTTAATTCGCTACTCATACAAAAATCATATTTTTATTATTATACCTATATAAAAATCATATTTTTAGTCCCTACATTATATAAAAATTATATTTTTATATCGCTACTCAAATAATAAAAATCACAATTTTATTTTGTCTACTTAATAGCAAAGATCACATTTTTATTCGTTTACTTTCAATATAAAAATCAAGTTTTTCTAAATATAAAAATCAATTCTTTATATATATATATATAAAAATCGAATCTTTCTCAATATAAAAAAAATCTAATCTTTAATTTGCAATCCTATTCATAAAAATCATTTTTTTTTCTATGTTTAAAACTAGTAATATGGTAAAAATAAAAAGGAATTACCTTTTGTTGTTGTGTTAAGGGGATTACCCCCTTCTTCTCTTTGTCCCCGTGTTCGAACCCGACCTTCGAAGCTAGGGTTGGCCAAAATGGAGAGCGGAGGCGGTGTTTCCCGCTACTGACGTCAGGTGGAGTCCCTTGGCGACGCTGGCGAGAGCAAAGGGCGGTGATGGGGTCGGAGGTGGTGTATCATGGCGGCGGCGACGGTTTTTATTGGGTGGCTGCGGTTTATTGGTGGAGGGGGAAGAGTTACGAGGGGGAGAGGGGTCTCGATCGGAGGGCTCGCCTGAGCTTCGGGGCGTGGGCGGCGGTGCTCTAACGGAGGGGGGAGGGGGGGCGCGATGGATGGAGGGGGGCGATTTTCCTTTTTTCACTTTCTAAATGAACGGGGGGGGGGGGGGGGCTGAGAGAGTAAAGAGAGGGGGAGATTTTTTTATTTTTTTAATTTAATTATTTAATTTCAAAAAGCAACTTTCAATTTCGACCTCGAAACCGAACCCACCGACTGTCATCCATAGCTAATTACCCCCATTCCGAACACAATGGGATATGTATCGTAAGATGATTCGATCGTTTTGACCAGTTTTCGTCAAAATCAAAATATAACTTTATATATTGAATTTGAACGTGCATTTCAATTTACTGGGGTCACATACTAATTCGAAAAATTCCCAAAAGATATTTTCTAGCTTCGTATTGATGATACGGTCCTAACAAAACTAGTTTCGTCGAATTCTGAGACCGTTTGAAAAATGGCCATTTTCCAGTCGATTAAAATCAACTTAAACTGTCAAAACATGTTTTCCTTTGCCACGGTCACATATTGATTCGAAAAATTATGAATTTTGGAACCTAGTAATAACTTGACATCCCGGATCCAACAAAAGTGGTTTCGTCAAAAACCGAGGTCGTTTGCAAAATTTCCATTTTTAAGGGCCAGAATTCCATAACGGCTATTCTGAATTTTCAACTGGACGTATCTTTTTATCCCCGTTATGAAATTTCAATTTTTCGGATTCGTTGGAAAGATGTTCTCAATTAGATTCTAATGTTTTTGGTTTCGCTAAAATCTGGTTTATTTTGCACCTGGTACATTCATTTGAAATTTGAAATCGAATTATCGAACTACCGCGCCATTTTCAATTCCTTTTATAGTTATAAATAAATATTTATATTATAACGACAACGTATATAAATATATACGTTCTAATTCTATTCAAAGTAAATTTCTCGTCGATATTATTTTAAATAATTCATTTTAAATATTCAAATTTCGCTAAAATTGCCAAAATAAAAATTTTAAATTGGCTCAGATTTCCGGGTTATTACAGATTATATATTGATTTGTTTTTCCGTGAAGATTCCATAAAATGGAATGTGATTTGGGTCAGTCGTGAACTGTGTTTTAAATGACATTAGTTCTTTAACCCAGTAAAAGACAGGATTACATGTTTGTCATTGTATTTCGAACTATATGGTTGATCTCTACTTAATATATATCTGTTTGGTGGTGGATAATTTATCCTCTTACTTAACGCCCTTCTCTGGGACATACGAGCTCAGAGGTTATATATTGATGGATATCAATCGCATGGCATGAATTTCCTGTGTGGCATGCCTAAGTGGAAAATGATCAAGGCTTCAGTTGAAAAGCAAAGTCTTGTGGTTGATGATCAAAGCACAGCTTTAATATAGCGCCTCTTTGTGTATAGCATTAATTCGCCAGCCTCACACCCCGATATGGTGGTAAACTGATGGTTAGATCAGTATGCCTTTTAGAGGATGGACACCTTAATTGTAATAACCCGGAAAATACGAGCCAGTTTAAAAAATTTAAATTGGTGATTTCAAAGGAATTTGAACAATTGAAATAGGATATTTCAATAAAATAGTGAATTAGAAATAGTGAGTTAGTTTGAAGATTTGAATTCAAACTTTGACTGACTGTGCAGGGTGGAAAATATAACGGATTTTAGCGAAACCAAAAATATTTAAATCTGTTAGTCAATACCTTTCTAACGAATCTGAAAAATCGATGTTTCATAACGGGAATCAAAAGTTATGGCCGAATGAATTTTCAGAAAGGTCGCTATAAAGAATATATAGCCCTGGAAAATTGATATTTTGCATACGACCTCGGAATTCGACGAAACCACTTTTGTTGGGTCCGGGATGTCAAACTATTGCTAGGTTTCAAATTTCATAATTTTTGAAGCTAGTATGTGAGCGCGGCAAAAGAAAATGTGTTTGATCAATTTCTGTTAAATTGGATCGACCAGAAAATGGCCTTTTTCAAACAACCTCAGAATTAGACGAAACGAGTTTTGTTGGGACTGTAGAGTCAAAACATAGCTAGATTTATTTTTCTGGAATTTTTCGAATCAGTTTCTGGCCCTGGCAAATTGAAATGTACGTTCAGAGTTGAAAATTAAATGTTTTATACTTTAATTTGAAAAATAACTGACTGTAACAGTCGAATTGGCCTACGAAATATATCCCATTGTGTCCGGAATGGGGGTATTTAGCTAGGGGCGACAGTCGTTGGGTTTAAAAAGGAGTTCGTTTGAGAAAACACTATTTAAAAATTTAATAAAGTCCTCGGCCAATCAGAATTCTCCATTCATAATTTTAAAAAAAAATCCTCCAAAATCAACGGCGAAACCCGTTCGAGACCTTCTCTCCTCCGCCGCCGCCGCTACAGCAGCTTCCAGACTCCGCCACCACCGCCGTTCGCTTCGCCTCCCCCCCCCCTCGTCAGATATGACCTCAGCATCGCCACCCTCGTCGCCTGTGCCGCCTGAATCGAGCGTCCAAAGTTCCGACCTTCCCAGCGCCGCCGCCGCCGATCCTGACCACCGAACGCCACCAAACCACCACCGCTAGAAAGCCCTCTCCTCCCTCTTCCACGTCCAACTCGCTGATCATCCCCTCGTGCCCCGATTGTCGTGAAAACCGTAAACCTAGTTTTGAACCTTCGTGAAAGGTGAATTTTTTTTGATGTTTACACTTTGAAAAATCATATCTTTTTGGTGTGTTGACGAAATTCGATGAAACAGGAAACATCGGGACCGCAAGGAAGCTCTCTACCCAACAGAAGAAGCCGCGGATTTTTCTGACATCGTATCGATTTTTAGCACTCCGAAAACCAATGTGAGAAATCTAAATTAACGTGAAATTGAATGTAAAATGTCGTGTATAATTTATATTAGCGAAATATAAATTACATACGTATCGTATACCACATGTACATGCGTAGTGTAAGCTATATAAGCGAAGTATGAATTTTACATGCATAGAATAATGGATATATGTGTTGAAATGCAAGTGAAATATAGCAATTATATGTGTATATATATATATACTCCCCTCGTCCACAAACCATGGATGATATTTATTGTTGTGAATTGGTGTGAAATATTGGATGAAAAATACGAATGGTTGAATAATTGTTTGTGGTTGATATTGTTTGGTTGTGGTTGAAAAATACCCATTGGTGATTGAAATGAATTGGAAATATTTGTGGAAATAAAAATAAACATGCCGCCTGCGTGCGAATTAGATGCATGAATCCCCATTGTCAAAAACCGCGAGGTTTTAAGGTAGAGCGAGGAGCCGTACTAGGGACGGTGCCGGTTTTAACTACCCTGCCGTTATGCTGCCGAAATTTTGAATAATCTTTGTGTGTTAGAATTATTTTCATATGTTGAAATTATCTTCATGCGTTGAAATTAAAGCCATATGTTGAAACTATATCCATGTATGGAAATGTTTGTGTGTTGAAAAGTGACGTGCGAAAATTAAATTCATTTGTGAATGAATGTAGTGTACAAACAATAAAAATCACATTTTTATATATATATGAAGTATGAAAAATATTCGCCTTGTATAAATAGTTTCAACAATAAAAATTCCATCTTTCTAATATGAACAACATAAATAAAATGTCCATGTGTGGAAATGCTCATTTGTTGAGAAGTGTGTGTAGTGGAAACGTTCATGTGTTGAATAAAAAGATCGAACAATAAAAATTACATTTTTATTGAAACTATGAAGTGTTGAAAACATCCATTTGTCTAATAAATATTTTGAACGATAAAAATATCATTTTTTATCATATTTGTGATATGCTAAGGATATGCAGACGTTGAAATAAATATTTGTGAAAGAAATATTATTTTTAACATGCATAGGAACTAAATAAAATAGTCATGTGTAGAAATCTATTTTTGGTTCGCCAAAATTATCATCTTGGAAATGTGAAGTGTTAAAAATAGCCACTTGTTCAAATAAATGTGCATGAGTTGAAATATACATTAATTAGCTAATGATATGATTTTAGCCTATGCATGCAACATTAGAATGAATGGTGTTTTTAAACCAAAGTAAATCAAATATGAAATTGAATGGAAAATGATAAGTGATAGAAATTATGTTGTGCCCGACAAATAGGTACACATTTACTGCTTTGTTTGGGTGATGATTTTATGAGCCTGTTGGCTAGCCGCTTGGCTTTTCCTTTTTCTTTTTGATATGAGACGCCCGTGTGGCTATTTGGGAATTTTCCCAGACCCTCCCGTATAAAGGAGGTTATGGCAAAATTTTCCGAAATTTAAAGGCGTTAGTGAAATAATTGAAGTAGAAACGATATAGGAATTTTTGAATGAACTATATTTATATAAATATATAAATATAAATGAAATTAAAACGAAACGTGGCCGTGCAGTTCGTGTTTTGAAACCGTGATTTCAAACGACTAGTACGGGAAATCCGACCATTGGATTTTCCCGAAACCGCAACCGTTGGGTTCGCCTTGGAAATATCTTTCCAACGGCACCAACTTTGTGAAAATCCGACGGTTGGATTATCTGGAATGTTAAATTCAAATCTAAAGAAAAACAGCGCCAGAAACAATTATATTTATATATATATAAGTATAATTAAATTAAATCGAATAACGACGCTGCAGTTAATAAATTGAAATCGTAACTTCAAATGGCTAGTGTGGAAGATCCGACCGTCGGATTTTCCCAAAACTGAAACCGTTGGATTCGTTTTGAAAAGACCTTCCTAATGATATAAAATTTGTGAAGATCCAACGGTTAGATTTTCAGATATGTGTAAAACAAAATTAGTGAAAAGCAGCGCCAGTGCATCGACACGACCTGAAACGTCGTTTAATTAAATATGGCTGTTTTAAATTAAATAAAAATGGCGATATATCGTTATAAAATACTATAGACGATATAGGGTGGAAATAAACCAATTTCATTGTGTTTGCTTGATATGTGATGGTTGAATGTATTTGACACGAAAATTATAACTAAATAACTTAAATGTGAATGTTGAATAGTCCAACCATGTGATTAATTGATTTGAAAATCTAAATATACGTGGGTTATTTGGAAAGGCCGAGTTTATCTCATTTCAAATAATCGATCGACGTTGAGAAGTCGAAGAGTCAAAGATGGTTGAAGACTGACGATCTTCACATTGGATGGATGGGCGCTACTGATGCTCGTGATTGGAGTAGCTACCATGAAGGAATTGAAGTAGTAGCCGTCCAAACATACTGTTGATTGTACGGATATGCGAGGAATTGGTACCTCCGGTTTCGTTCAGACCCAGAACGGACTTGTAAATGGACTGTGTTTCTGACATTGGATTTTGTTCTGTGCTGATTGATCTCTGTTAAATATATATCTGTTTGGCGGTGGAGAATTTATTCTCTTGCTTAACGCCCTTCTCTGAGACGTACGAGCTCAGAGGTTATGTATTGACAGAAATCAGTCGCATGGAGTGGATTGCATGTGCGGCACGCCTAAGTGGCATATGATCAAGGCTTCTGTTGCAAAGCAAAGTCTTGTGGTTGATGATCAAAGCATGGTCTATGTGACGTAGCTTTGTGTATAACGTGAATTCGCGAGCCTTACACCCTGGTATGAGTCAAAAACGGGAGAAGGACCCAAGGAGTGCACGACGTTTCTTTCTAGCTATGGTGGTGTCAGTGACCTCCCAGCCCTGACATTTATATCTACTTTTCACCTGTGTGGTTGTTGGAATACGAGGCGCCTCGATTATAGGTCTGTAAGGACTGAGAAACCTGTGTTCAGGAATAATTAATCCTCAAAAGTAAGAGAGGACCGACCTTGGAGGATCCAGGGGATTGCTGTGTGCGGTCCAGGGACATTTGCTAGAGTGTCTCGAATCGGAGAGGAGCTTGCCCCTTGCCTCGACTCATGAAGGAACCCAATTTCCAATACGAAATATGCGGACGTGATTGTATTACTAGTATGGCGACATAGTGGTATGGGTCATTTATGCTGCCTATGATTGATATTTATGATTGAATTTGCTTTTGAAACATATATGCACTAGTAATAATATCAAACACTTTTGTTTTATACGTATGAAGCATTTTTGGCCATTATAAGGTAAAACTCTATCCTCCGACTTGCGTTGCATTGTGTGATGGGACCTGAGTCTTATAATGGCTTCATTTTATAAAAAGCATTGCGATGATTTAATCATTTACTTTATTTCATGCACTAGCACTCATTGGAGTAAACCCGTTCCGCGAAAGTGGCGTGGTCCTTTGATTTGCCTTATTATTGTTGTTAATAAGTTGAGTAGATTTCTCATACCAGTCCCATGACTGACTCGTAGTTTGTTTCACCTTGCAAACTCGGGTGCCCTCATTTTCACACGGGCAGCGTAGTTACAGGTTTCTGACGCACCTTTTGGCTCATGGCGAGGCTTGACTACACCGTGCTGACTTGGATTTTCTCCGCCATTATTGTATCTATATCAGGATTCCGCCATTGGCGATGTAGACTGACATTTATTTTGAGTACTCTTTATGTATGATTCCGCCTCAGGCGATGGTGATTGACTATGTATCATTATGTACTAAGTTGTATCCTGTACTGTGCTTCTCTGATGTGATGATATCTATATGATTCCGCTGTCATATGTGTGTAAATTATTCTATTTTCTGTTTATGCTATTATCTGTGATCTGCTAATGATGATTAATGTGTTATATTCCAATGATTATCCTTAACACCGTGTCACGGGGTTTTGGGATCGTCACAGCTGGTATCGGAGCTTTGGTTAACCTTAGTTCTGGAGTCTAACACATTAAACACTTCGTCAAAATAGAATCAGTAGTATTCTAAGGCGAGTCGCTCATTAGAGATAGGACTAGTAAAGTCCTAGAATGAGCCAAGCAGAATAAGAAAAACAATTGATCAATCCATCGTTATCTTTCCGTAAAATTTTCTGCTTAACTATGCAATTGACTATCATTTCTGTTGGCTGACTTTTTCTTGCTTATACAGAATTTGACAAATGGCTACCAGAGCAGCCGCCGCTAGAGGAGGCCGTGTCGGCCGAGGCCGAGGAAGGGGAGAAGTCCCAGCTCAAGAAGGACCTTTGATACAACCTCCGGCAGCTCAATCCTTCGAGCTAGACCGTGTAGCTAAGAGATATAAGAACTTAGGAGGCAAGACCTTCTCGGGTACTGGCACAGTAATAGAGGCCCTTGCATGGCTCAAAACATGCGAGAAAATTCTTGAAGGCCTAAGGCTTGGAGACGAAGACAAAGCTATTATGGGCGCCTGGCTTATGCAGGAACAAGCTGAACTATGGTGGGAATCTCTTACCGCCGGGAATAGAGAAGATGGAAGAACATGGGATGGATTCAAAGAACTCTTCAAGGAGAAATATGTCCCAGAACAAGCTCTAGAAAGAATGCACGATGACTTCGCCAATCTCCAGCAGGGGGATCTTTCCGTGCAGGATTATCTGAATAAATATACACTGTTGTCACCCTATGCTCCGGAGCTCGTCGCCACTGCGAAATCCAAAAATAAGAGGTTTATCCTTGGGCTAAGACGACAATATCATTATAGAGCCATGGCCCATGTCAAGCTCGAATTCAACAAGCTGGTGGAAATGACATGCAACTACGAAGACCTTGATCAAAGGCATCTGGATCAGGATCGCGCTAGAAACCAAGCCGGAAACAAGCGCAAGCCTGCTGTAAATCAAGGCGAGTCAAGCCAAGCAGCATCTTCAAAACCTCAGACGGGCAAGCCGCCAAGAGGAAATTGCTTTAACTGTGGTAAGCCGGGGCACTACTCAAACGTCTGCACAGCTCCGAAGAGGCAGAAGACAAATTCTCAAGGCTCAAGCCAAGGCTCCCAGAACCCTCACTCGTGCTTCAACTGTCGCAAGACCGATCATCTGGTCAAAGACTGTCCTTTGCTGAAGAAAGCTACAGTAGCTCACGTCTATGACGGGTCGAGCCCGCCAGCTGCTTCCGACGGAGCAGGTAAACCTGATGTTTTGGGAGGTACCCTTACAATTAAAAATATTCATGTTTCTGTATTGTTTGACACAGGTGCGTCGCGTAGTTTTATTGCTAAAAACACAGTGCACAAATTAAAGTTAAAACAGCGAAAGCTCAAGGAATCAGTGGAAGTACATAACCCGATAGGGGGTCCTATTACTCTCAGTACATGTTGTAGAGTGCCAATCTCTTATTCTTTCTACAAATTTCCCATTAATTTGATTGTTATGGATTTTCCCGAATTCGACGTTATCCTTGGGCTAGAATGGTTAACGAAATACGAAGCTGAAGTGAATTGTGCGGAAAAAATCGTTAAAATCCGAACGGAGCTTGGACATATATATATACCCTGTCATGGTTCGAATCCGAATAGAGAAGAATTTTGGTCGGCACTAGAACTTATCCCCACTTCCATAGAAAAGATTCCGATTGTTAGGAACTACGCGGATGTGTTTGAAGAAGTTGAAAACTTACCTCCGCAAAGAGAAATAGAATTCCGAATCGATCTAATTCCCAACGCCAGACCAGTGGTGCATCCAATTCGCAGAATGACTCCGAAAGAAAAAGAAGAATTAGGCGATCAAACTCGTCAACTGTTATGGAAGGGTCTAATCAGACCTAGTTTTTCTAATTGGGGTGCAGCTGTCGTGTTTGTCCCAAAGTCAGACGGTACTCTTAGATTATGTGTTGATTACCGAGACCTCAACAAACAGACGCTCAAAAATAAATATCCATTACCCCGCATTGATGATTTGCTAGACCAATTGAATGGGGCGAAAGTATTTTCCCGAATGGACCTAGCTACAGGTTTTCATCAATTGAGAATAGCAGAAGAGTGTGTTCCTTTGACAGCTTTCAGAGGTCAAGACATATTTTATGAATGGTTAGTAATGCCGTTTGGCCTATGCAACGCTCCAGCATACTTTGTCGATCTAATGAATAGAGTGTTCAGGGGAGTTCTGAATAAATTTGTCCTCGTATTCACCGATGATATTTTAATCTACTCCAAATCAAAACCCGAGCATGAAAAACACTTAGAACAAGTATTGGAGATTCTAAGAAAGAACGTCTTCAAAGCCAAATTCTCTAAATGTGTCTTCTGGCAAGAAGAAGTCAAATTTCTTGGCCATGTCGTGTCAGAGAAAGGAATTTCCGTTGACCCAAGCAAAATAACAGCGATTCAAGACTGGAAACAACCCACTACTCCCACAGAAGTTAGAAGTTTTATGGGGTTGGCTAGTTTTTATCGAAAGTTTGTTAAGGATTTTTCGAAGATATCCGGTCCGTTAACGAAGCTCACTAAGAAACATGAGAAGTTTAAGTGGACTTCCGACTGTGAAGAAGCTTTCCAGGAATTGAAATCGAAACTAACCACTACTCCAGTGTTAACTATTATCGATGGCAATCATGATTTAACGGTTTGGACAGATGCTTCTATTAGAGGTCTTGGTGCAGTGTTAATGCAGAGAGGCCAAGTAGTCGCTTATGCAAGCCGCCAACTGAAACTGCATGAGAAAAATTATGTGACTCATGATCTTGAGTTGCTAGCCATCGTTTTTGCCTTGAAAATATGGAGGCATTATTTATTGGGTGAGAAATTTATACTGCACACAGATCATCAGTCGTTGAAGTATTTATATACCCAGAAAGATCTGAATCTGAGACAGCAGCGTTGGCTAGAATTTCTTGCAGCGTATGATCTTGATATCCTGTATACGCCTGGGAAGGCTAACGTTGTAGCGGATGCGCTTAGTAGAAAAACCGCAATCATTTCCAATCTTATAATTACACCTGGATTGATTGATAGAATATCCGTTCTTCAGAAAAGTGACAATTTTGTGAAAGAGATGGTAAAAAGGATTCAAAGGGGCGAAGGCTCCAGTTTCCAAGTGGATAGTGAGGGAGTTCTGAGGCTGAATAGAAGAATATGTGTTCCCGACATCCCCGAGCTCAAAAGAGAAGTGCTAGATGAATGCCATAAATCCAAATTTTGCATCCATCCTGGGGTGAGTAAAATGTACAATGATATCAAACGCACTTTCTGGTGGAAGGCAATGAAAAGGGATATTTCTTTGTATGTTAGCAGATGTCCTACTTGTCAATTGGTCAAGAGTGACCAACAGAAGCTAGCGGGACTGTTGCAACCGTTGGAAGTCCCAGGTTGGAAATGGGAGCAGATTTCCGTGGATTTCATAGATGGTTTGCCGCGAACCAAGAAAGGTAATGACAACATTTGGGTAATCGTAGATCGCTTCACGAAGACTGCCCATTTTATACCTGTCAGATCCAATAGAACCGCTCAAAGTCTAGCGCAGATATACTTCAAAGAAATTGTTAAGCTGCATGGAATTCCCATCAGCATAGTTAGTGATAGAGATCCCCTATTTACTAGCAAATTCTGGGAGGCTTTCCAGACAGAATTGGGAATAAAACTGAATATGAGCACCGCTTATCACCCTCAAACAGATGGCCAAACTGAGCGGGTGAATAAAATTCTAGAAGATTTATTGCGGGCTTGTATAATCGATTTTGGTGGGTCATGGGAAGATCATTTGCATTTGGCAGAATTCTCATATAACAATAGCTATCAAGCAAGTTTGGGAATGTCGCCATTTGAGGCATTATATGGTAGACCCTGCAGATCTCCAGCATGTTGGGTAGAACCTGGCAACAGACTTGTGTTAGGACCCGATATGATTAGAGAAGCATCTGATAAAGTCGACTTCATTAAAAAGCGATTGAAAACCGCACAAAGCCGACAGAAAAGTTATGCAGATTCTAGAAGAAGAGATTTGACATTTGTTGTTGGCGATTATGTTTATTTGAAGGTTTCTCCGATGAGAGGAGTAATCAGATTTGGCAAGACTGGGAAATTGGCACCGAGATTTATTGGTCCCTTTCCTATACTCGAATGAATTGGAACTCTTGCTTATAGGGTTCAACTACCAGATTGGTTGCCTAGAGTGCACAATGTATTTCACGTATCCCAACTTAGAAGACATGTGCACGATCCGGATCTTGTTGTGGAAGAAGCAGCGCAACAGGATATAGACATACCTCCAGAATTATCACTCAGAAGAGAGCCATTAAAGATTGTTGGCAAAGAAACTAGAGAACTCAGAAGCAAAAAGGTTCATTTAGTTAAAGTGCAGTGGAGCAGTGATCCTAGAGACTGTACTTGGGAGACGGAGGAAAGCATTAAGCATGCTTACCCCAAATGCAGAGTGGATATCTCTGACTAACTCCGGGGCAAGGTACCTTTACAATACCTTGCATTTACATTTTATTTCCTACTTTACTGTTGTTTCCATTTCGAGGACGAAAAGTTTTAAGTGGGGGAGATTGTAATAACCCGGAAAATACGAGCCAATTTAAAATTTTTAAATTGGTGATTTCAAAGGAATTTGAACAATTGAAATAGGATATTTCAATAAAATAGTGAATTAGAAATAGTGAGTCAGTTTGAAGATTTGAATTCAAACTTTGACTGACTGTGCAGGGTGGAAAATATAACGGATTTTAGCGAAACCAAAAATATTTAAATCTGTTAGTCAATACCTTTCTAACGAATCTGAAAAATCGATGTTTCATAACGGGAATCAAAAGTTATGGCCGAATGAATTTTCAGAATGGTAGCTATAAAGAATATATAGCCCTGGAAAATTGATATTTTGCATACGACCTCGGAATTCGACGAAACCACTTTTGTTGGGTCCGGGATGTCAAACTATTGCTAGGTTTCAAATTTCATAATTTTTGAAGCTAGTATGTGAGCGTGGCAAAAGAAAATGTGTTTGATCAATTTCTGTTAAATTGGATTGACCAGAAAATGGCCATTTTTCAAACGACCTCAGAATTAGACGAAACGAGTTTTGTTGGGACCGTAGAGTCAAAACATAGCTAGATTTATTTTTCTGGAATTTTTCGAATCAGTTTGTGGCCCTGGCAAATTGAAATGTACGTTCAGAGTTGAAAATTAAATGTTTTATACTTTAATTTGAAAAATAACTGACTGTAACAGTCGAATTGGCCTACGAAATATATCCCATTGTGTCCGGAATGGGGGTATTTAGCTAGGGGCGACAGTCGTTGGGTTTAAAAAGGAGTTCGTTTGAGAAAACACTATTTAAAAATTTAATAAAGTCCTCGGCCAATCAGAATTCTCCATTCATAATTTAAAAAAAAAATCCTCCAAAATCAACGGCGAAACCCATTCGAGACCTTCTCTCCTCCGCCGCCGCCGCTACAGCAGCTTCCAGACTCCGCCACCACCGCCGTTCGCTTTGCCTCCGCCCCCTCGTCAGATCCGACCCCAGCATCGCCACCCTCGTCGCCTGTGCCGCCTGAATCGAGCGTCCAAAGTTCCGACCTTCCCAGCGCCGTCGATCCTGACCACCGAACGCCACCAAACCACCACCGCCAGAAAGCCCTCTCCTCCCTCTTCCACGTCCAACTCGCCGATCATCCCCTCGTGCCCCGATTGTCGCGAAAACCGTAAACCTAGTTTTGAACCTTCGTGAAAGGTGAATTTTTTTTGATGTTTACACTTTGATAAATCATATCTTTTTGGTGAGTTGACGAAATTCGATGAAATAGGAAACATCGGGACCGCAAGGAAGCTCTCTACCCAATAGAAGAAGCCGCGGATTTTTCTGACATCGTATCGATTTTTAGCACTCCGAAAACCAATGTGAGAAATCTAAATTAACGTGAAATTGAATGGAAAATGTCGTGTATAATTTATATTAGCGAAATATAAATTACATACGTATCGTATACCACATGTACATGCGTAGTGTAAGCTATATAAGCGAAGTATGAATTTTACATACATAGAATAATTGATATATGTGTTGAAATGCAAGTGAAATATAGCAATTATATATATATATATATACACTCCCCTCGTCCACAAACCATGGACGATATTTATTGTTGTGAATTGGTGTGAAATATTGGATGAAAAATACGAATGGTTGAATAATTGTTTGTGGTTGATATTGTTTGGTTGTGGTTGAAAAATACCCATTGGTGATTGAAATGAATTGGAAATATTTGTGGAAATAAAAATAAACATGCCGCCTACGTGCGAATTAGATGCATGAATCCCCATTGTCCAAAACCGCGAGGTTTTAAGGTAGAGCGAGGAGCCGTACTAGGGACGGTGCCGGTTTTAACTACCCTGCCGTTATGCTGCCGAAATTTTGAATAATCTTTGTGTGTTAGAATTATTTTCATATGTTGAAATTATCTTCATGCGTTGAAATTAAAGCCATATGTTGAAACTATATCCATGTGTGGAAATGTTTGTGTGTTGAAAAGTGACGTGCGAAAATTAAATTCATTTGTGAATGAATGTAGTGTACAAACAATAAAAATCACATTTTTATATATATATGAAGCATGAAAAATATTCGCCTTGTATAAATAGTTTCAACAATAAAAATTCCATCTTTCTAATATGAACAACATAAATAAAATGTCCATGTGTGGAAATGCTCATTTGTTGAGAAGTGTGTGTAGTGGAAAAGTTCATGTGTTGAATAAAAAGATCGAACAATAAAAATTACATTTTTATTGAAACTATGAAGTGTTGAAAACATCCATTTGTCGAATAAATATTTTGAACGATAAAAATATCATTTTTATCATATTTGTGATATGCTAAGGATATGCGGACGTTGAAATAAATATTTGTGAAAGAAATATTATTTTTAACATGCATAGGAACTAAATAAAATAGTCATGTGTTGAAATCTATTTTTGGTTCGCAAAAATTATCATCTTGGAAATGTGAAGTGTTAAAAATAGCCACTTGTTCAAATAAATGTGCATGAGTTGAAATATACATTAATTAGCTAATGATATGATTTTAGCCTATGCATGCAACATTAGAATGAATGGTGTTTTTAAACCAAAGTAAATCAAATATGAAATTGAATGGAAAATGATAAGTGATAGAAATTATGTATATGTAGATGCATATCTATTGAACAGGTTAAAGCAAAGGGGCTAGAGAAGAGAAATAAAATTTTGTGCCCGACAAATAGGTACACATTTACTGCTTTGTTTGGGTGATGATTTTATGAGCCTGTTGGCTAGCCGCTTGGCTTTTCCTTTTTCTTTTTGATATGAGATGCCCGTGTGGCTATTTGGGAATTTTCCCAGACCCTCCCGTACAAAGGAGGTTATGGCGAAATTTTCCGAAATTTAAAGGCGTTAGTGAAATAATTGAAGTAGAAACGATATAGAAATTTTTGAATGAACTATTTTTATATAAATATATAAATATAAATGAAATTAAAACGAAACGTGGCCGTGCAGTTCATGTTTTGAAACCGTGATTTCAAACGACTAGTACGGGAAATCCGACCATTGGATTTTCCCGAAACCGAAACCGTTGGGTTCGCCTTGGAAATATCTTTCCAACGGCACCAACTTTGTGAAGATCCGACGGTTGGATTGTCTGGAATGTTTAATTCAAATCTGAAGAAAAACAGCGCCAGAAACGATTATATATATATATATATATATATATATGTATAATTAAATTAAATCGAATAACGACGCTGCAGTTAATAAATTGAAATTGTAACTTCAAATGGCTAGTGTGGAAGATCCGATCGTCGGATTTTCCCAAAACTGAAACCGTTGGATTCGTTTTGAAAAGACCTTCCTAATGATATAAAATTTGTGAAGATCCAACGGTTAGATTTTCAGATATGTGTAAAACAAAATTAGTGAAAAGCAGCGCCAGTGCATCGACACGACCTGAAACGTCGTTTAATTAAATATGGCAGTTTTAAATTAAATAAAAATGGCGATATATCGTTATAAAATACTATAGACGATATAGGGTGGAAATAAACCAATTTCGTTGTGTTTGCTTGATATGTGATGGTTGAATGTATTTGACACGAAAATTATAACTAAATAACTGAAATGTGAATGTTGAATAGTCCAACCATGTGATTAATTGATTTGAAAATCTAAATATACGTGGGTTATTTGGAAAGGCCGAGTTTATCTCATTTCAAATAATCGATCGACGTTGAGAAGTCGAAGAGTCGAAGATGGTTGAAGACCGACGATCTTCACATTGGGTGGATGGGCGCTACTGATGCTCGTGATTGGAGTAGCTACCATGAAGGAATTGAAGTAGTAGCCGTCCAAACATACTGTTGATTGTACGGATATGCGAGGAATTGGTACCTCCGGTTTCGTTCAGACCCAGAACGGACTTGTAAATGGACTGTGTGTCTGACATTGGATTTTGTTCTGTGCTGATTGATCTCTGTTAAATATATGTCTGTTTGGCGGCGGAGAATTTATTCTTTTGCTTAACGCCCTTCTCTGAGACGTACGAGCTCAGAGGTTATGTATTGACAGAAATCTGTCGCATGGAGTGGATTGCCTGTGTGGCACGCCTAAGTGGCATATGATCAAGGCTTCTGTTGCAAAGCAAAGTCTTGTGGTTGATGATCAAAGCATGGTCTGTGTGACGTAGCTTTGTGTATAACGTGAATTCGCGAGCCTTACACCCCGGTATGAGTCAAAAACGGGAGAAGGACCCAAGGAGTGCACGTCGTTTCTTTCTAGCTATGGTGGTGTCAGTGACCTCCCAGCCCTGACATTTATATCTACTTTTCACCTGTGTGGTTGTTGGAATACGAGGCGCCTCAATTATAGGTCTGTAAGGACCGAGAAACGTGTGTTCAGGAATAATTAATCCTCAAAAGTAAGAGAGGACCGGCCTTGGAGGATCCAGGGGATTGCTGTGTGCGGTCCAAGGACATTTGTTAGAGTGTCTCGAATCGGAGAGGAGCTTGCCCCTTGCCTCGACTCATGAAGGAACCCAATTTCCAATACGAAATATGCGGACGTGATTGTATTACTAGTATGGCGACATAGTGGTATGGGTCATTTATGCCGCCTTTGATTGATATTTATGATTGAATTTGCTTTTGAAAATATATGCACTAGTAATAATATCAAACACTTTTGTTTTATACGTATGAAGCATTTTTGGCCATTATAAGGTAAAACTCTATCCTCCGACTTGCGTTGCATTGTGTGATGGGACCTGAGTCTTATAATGGCTTCATTTTATAAAAAGCATTGCGATGATTTAATCATTTACTTTATTTCATGCACTAGCACTCATTGGAGTAAACCCGTTCCGCGAAAGTGGCGTGGTCCTTTGATTTGCCTTATTATTGTTGTTAATAAGTTGAGTAGATTTCTCATACCAGTCCCATGACTGACTCGTAGTTTGTTTCACCTTGCAAACTCGGGTGCCCTCATTTTCACACGGGTAGCGTAGTTACAGGTTTCTGACGCACCTTTTGGCTCATGGCGAGGCTTGACTACACCGTGCTGACTTGGATTTTCTCCGCCATTATTGTATCTATATCATGATTCCGCCATTGGCGATGTAGACTGACATTTATTTTGAGTACTCTTTATGTATGATTCCGCCTCAAGCGATGGTGACTGACTATGTATCATTATGTACTAAGTTGTATCATGTACTGTGCTTCTCTGATGTGATGATATCTATATGATTCCGCTGTCATATGTGTGTAAATTATTCTATTTTCTGTTTATGCTATTATCTGTGATCTGCTAATGATGATTAATGTGTTATATTCCAATGATTATCCTTAACACCGTGTCACGGGGTTTTGGGATCGTCACATTAATGGTGTCGTGGATTCGGTCGGCCGAGATTGAGCTTAGTGCTCAGAGGGATAGCGCTCACCCCCCAATTCCCTGAGGGATAGAGTAAGCAGTGTTTTCTCTCGCAGATACATAAGCCGCAGTGATACTCGATTTCCCAAAAGTGCGGATGTGCATTACGGTGTTTTCTCTCGCTGAGACGTAAGCCGATGTGGATTGCACTACGCGATCGATCATTCGAAACAGGAGCCACCATGATGGAAATCCAATTTCCAAATACGACATTTTGCGGTCTTGATTGTAGAGCCTAGTATTGGCGACATGATATATGGTACCCATGCCGTCTATGATTGATACATTTATATTTGAAGTTGTTTTCTGCACTTATAGTAATAATATAAGATGAAATTTCACGTATCAAGCATATTTGGCTATTATAAGGGAAAACCCTATCCTCCGGCTTGCGTTGCAAATTGTGATGGGACCTGGGACTTATAATAGCCTCATTGTTCTTTATTTAGCATTGCGCTGTTTGTTTTATGCATTGGTATTATTGGGAGGAAACCCGTTCCGTGTTATGCGGCGTGGTCCATCGATTTACCTAACTTTAAAAATAAAGATTAATAATTGTTTTAGTTCTCACACCAGTCACATGACTGACATGGAGTTCATTGTTTTGACCTAAACTCTGGGTGCCCCTATTTCCACATGGGCAGCTAGTAGTTTTGGTTTTGTAGATTTATATTCAAATGATCCTGGTTTACAGTTGAAGCGATATTCGGAAAGCTCTGTATCCGTGTATCTGTTTGCAGTTGTGCTTTATATTGATTTCCGCTGCGATGCATTTAAATGTAATTTAAATCTCTGATATTTTTCTGTGTAATATTTATTCATACTCTGTTATATTCTTGTATACTGATGGAATTGTTGTAATAAGCAATGAAATGTTCTTCTGTTTGTGTTCTGATTTTTCGTGTTCTCGAAGAAATCCGGGCTTTCCCTCATGGGGAAGTTTGGGTCGCCACTAGTTTGACTTATGTGGTTGTTGCTATTGCGAGGCGCCTCAGATATATCGATGACTGTGTGGAGCCGATGGAGTCATTTGGCTCATTTACGCCCCCAAAGGGCGGGGAAACGCAGTGTTCAGGCATTTTAATCCACATCGGTGGACCGGCTCTAACAATCCAAAGGTCACTCGAGCTCTGACCTGAGGGGCGGACGAGAGGCTTTCGAATCGGTAAGGACTATCTTTTGCCTTGGTTCACATATGGAAATCCAACTACCAAATACGTGACATTGTAGTTTTGATTGTAGAGCCTAGTATTGGAGACATGATATATGGTACCCATGCCGCCTAGGATAGATACATTTATATTTGAAGTTGTTTTATACGTTATGCACTTATAATAGCATCAAATGATTTGTTTTAACGTATCAAGCATTCTTTGGCTATTATAAGGTAAAACCATATCCTACGGCTTGTGTTGCATTGTGTGATGGGACCTGGGTCTTATAATAGCTTCATTGTTCTTTATTTAGCATTGCGCTGTTGTTATATGCATTGGTGTTCTTGGGAGGAAACCCGTTCCATGTTATACGGAGTGGTCCCTTGATTTACCTAACTTTAAAATAAATATTAATAACTGTTTTAGTTCTCACACCAGTCACATGACTGTCCTGGAGTTTATTGTTTTCACCTAAACTCTAGGTGCCCTTATTTCGATACGGGCACCTAGTAGTTTTGGTTTTGCAGATTTATATTAACAGGAACCTGGTTTACAGCTGGAATGATATCCGGAGAGCTCTGTATCTGTATATCTCTTTCAGTTGTGTATTGTATTATTTTTCCGCTGCTATGTAATGTATTGTAATCTCTGATATTTTGTGATGTATATTATTTATTCATACTCTGTATATTCTTGTATTCTGATGGAATTGTTGTAATTAACAATGAAAAGTTCTTCTGTTTGCGTTCCTATTTGTCGTGTTCTCAAAACAATCAGGGGTTTCGAACGATCTTGGTCAATTTAGCGATTGATTCGGATCGAGCGAAATTCGCGATCGTTACACTTTTGGAATAGCTGGATGGAAAGTTATGAAGCAAGCTTATTAATAATATCTATGTATAATTGTGAAGTCTGTAAGTTGTAATGGTAATGTAACCAAGTATGTAAAATAACGTGCTATGATGTATCATGACTTTGATATATAATATTATGTGATATTATACTTTGTTTAATTCTGCTGTGAGATTCTGTTTTTTTATGTAGTTCTACCTTCTATCTATTTCTTATTCTTTAATAATGACACAACTTCCGAGGTCATCGAAAGTCGGGTGGTTACAGTTGGTATTAGAGCTTAGGTTACCAAATACCTAGGCTTTGGGTGAGTTTTGAGAGAAGTAGTTGTAATTTTATAATATTTACATACTTAGGATAGATTAACTTAGGTTATTTACTTGAGTTATTTTAATATCTCTCGATCAAGTATTGACTATCGACCTATTATACTCAGGTGATTGAATATGAGTAACCGTGGAAGAAGAGGTCGAAGAGCTAGTGGAACATCCACTACTACGAATGGGCATACCATTAACCAGAATATAGTAGAAAGCATGGATATAGTCGCCCCAGTTCAACCCAGGTCTAATTTAGCGTTTGTCTTTAAGGACTATACTACTCTAGGAGGAACGATATCCAAGGGAACCAAATCTATTATAGAAATCCAAGCTTGGCTGAGAGCATGTGAGAGGACCTTTATAGGGATGAAATTAAGCAACGATCAAAAGTTTCTCTTAGCTTCATGGCAACTCCAGGAAGCTGCAAAAGCATGGTGGGATGCACAGACGGAAAATGTTCTCGAAGAGGAGTTTACTTAGGAAAAATTCAAGGAGGAATTCGAGGCACAGTTTCTTCCTGCCGTAGGCAAGACCAGAATGTACAAGGATTTTATAAACCTCAAACAAGGGAGCATGGCAATAGTTTAGTATGAGAATAAGTTTAATGTGCTTTCCTATTTTGGACCGGAGCTGATCAACACTCCGCTCAAGAAGAACGAGATATTTATGGCAAGACTGAAAGACAGTTTCCAATTTAAGATAGTATGACATTTAAAGGTTCTATTTGTTGAGTTAATAGACATAGCACTTCGATATGAAGCATTGGATGCGAAGAAGCCAGTTATAATGGCATAAACTAGGGAAACCAGTGGAGCATCTCCTCTTAAAAGGAAATTTAATCCAAATTGGAAGAACAAAGGGAAAGGAAAGGTGGAGGGGAAGCCTGAAGATCATTACAAGAACGTAGAATGCCACAACTGTAAACAGAAAGTGCACATCGCTAGTGTAACGACCCAGGGGATCATGGAAATCGACAAAAACTCAATGTCGACTATCCAAGCATCGGAAATACCAGATAGTTAATGAAAGAAGTTAGAGGGTGAGAATAGATAAGATAGAAAATTAGAATAGAAGAAGAAAAAGAACATACAATAGAATCAGAGTAACACGAATCTCATAGCGGAACGAATAAAATATAACATAATTTTGAAATAAAACTAGTTTATGTATACAATAACATTTATCAGAGTACAACACTTACAACACATCGGAAATAAACAGTTACTATAAAATCCTGAAGCCTCCTGCTCCAAGCTCTCAGTATCTGTAAAATCCTGACTACTTGACTACCCGTACAAATTTGGGGACCCAAGAGTGTAGGTAAAACAAAACAAAATAAACTTCGGATCAGTCATGGGACTGGTATGAATAAACAATTTAAAACAGTTTGAGGAAAATAAACGATATCTCATAAGACCACGTCGTATAACATAGAACGGATTTTTCCCGTATGAGAATCCAAAACACTTGATTCATCATTCAAAAATCCTTTTGAAAGAAACGATAATTTTTATATCAAAATCCTTTTGATATTATCATAGTGTCTACCAACCACAATATTTTAATCATCTAGCACAACGCTTTCATCTCACGTTCCACACACATAATATATAATCAAAAACCACGGGCTCTTATTGGTTAATGAATTCCAATTGGCAAGATATGAGACCACCTTCTGATAGTGTACCTCTAGAGAGGAATACACTGGGTTCAACAAGAACATCTTGCAACCCATGCTAAACATGACTGGTCACTCATTTCGCTTAAGTGTACCGAATGTATTATTACCAACGGCTGGGATCAACAATCGTTTCCCGAAAAGGACAACATTGAAATAGATTATAGAAGTAAATGGAATTTCTCTAGATCAGGTGACAATACACCTTAATTGGCAGCAAACCACTTAGCCAAGCGACGTGCTCGATTTTATATCATTTCTCGGTTGTGAGGCTAGAGGCCATAACGTATAATTTTACAAACCACGCCTTTCTTCACTTTGAATGTCACATCGTCATACCCGCCAAATCACAAATTGATTTCTCTAAACATACCATGGGTAAATAGTTAAGAGAAACGAATTCTTCCGCCACCAAACGTAAATACGTTTGAAGAGATCAACTTACGTGATCTATTAAATATACTCTGTCAGACATTCTTTCATATAGGTTGTCCTGGGACGGGACAAACCGAAGGTATTATTCTGTAAACCCATCTTAGAAAATTTCTACCCAGGATTTACTGAACAACCCTTGCATAACTCCGTCTTCGATTATCTTCATCATATTTGATTCGCAACGCTAAGCCATATGGAGTGGTTTTTAGATAACATATCTGATTCTGGTCTTTCCGTATTGACAACGGAAATGGTCAAAATCTTTGATAGTCGGTGATTTAACTATCAAAGGAAAACATGTGTACAAACAACGGTAGTATTCCCAAATGGAAATCTTACTGATCAATCATAATTTCATTTCCCATTTATATTTCCATATATTCATAAATTCCTTATTTTCTAAAATAATAAAATATACGTTATTAACTTTGGAAAACGTTTCCATTTCTGATTCACGCATCAATATCATCCCACCTCTATCAGTCTCTAACTGTAAACTAGTAAGAGAAAAACTTCCCAAGTATAAACCCCGAAGGCCGAAACCAACATCAGATCGATACCCAGAAAGCCATTCAACTCAACAAATTTCCAGTCAATTTCTAATTTCAGTAATTCAATTTAAATTCCTAGTTCGAACCCCAAATTCCTTTATAATATTTTTTTGTAAAATATTTACTTTAATCTAATTTTTCATGTAGAATGTGAATAATATTTCTTTATAAAATCAAAATAGTTTGATTTCGTATTTAAAACCAAATATCCAAATTCTATTTATATTTTTATTTGCAGAATTATTCATACTAATCCCCTTTTTATTTCTAACACTTAATTCCCATTTATAATTCCCTTTATATTATTCTATTCTTTTTATATAAATCCTTTTATATAATTCTATTCATTTTACATAAATCCTTTTATATAATTCTATTCATTTTATATAAGTCCTTTTATATAATTCTATTCATTTTATATAAATATGTCATTTTCATTATTCACTTTGAAAATTTACTTTTTTACATTCCAGTATTTCATATTGTATTTAAAATACCAAATAACACGACCAATGTCATCATAATCAATCACAGATCATATATCACAATATATGGAAACAAACAGTATTATAAATATTGAGGAATCCAGTTGGATCCCTCCAACCTGTTTCCTTGCATCATAGATGTTAAACAATATAAATAGCATCGATTTCATTTCAATATGAAATATTCTGATAAACAAAATCAATATTTGATTAACGATTTATATATATATCGTTATCTATAATTTCAACCAATCAATTAGCAATTCAACCAAACAATCAACACACGACAATCAATCATCATTTATCAATACTAGATTATATTTATAAAAATATAAACTGTACAGAGTTAGTGATATTTACTCACATTGGACGATCATCGTTAAATAACAATTAAATTCTTTGATTCAGATGAACGATTAATTCTGCAATAAATTGTAATGGGTTCCAATTCACTTCCAGTCGGTTCCATTGTGAAGCCCTCGTCCATACGATCCCAATGGATCTGACCATTCATTAATCTGACACCGTATGGCAAAGATATTATAAATACAAGTTAATATACTATTTTATTTTTAAAATTAGCTTAATATAAAGGTTTAGCGGGCTTTACCCCCTTAACTTTGCAATGGCCCATTCAAATTCCTCAGGCCCGCCCACTACTTCTTCTCTCCCAAAATCAGACGCTCGCGACTTCCTGTAGACCACCATAGCCAATTCTTCCTTCCACAACAACTCCCTCTCCATACCACAAATCCTCCAATCGACCATTCCATCATCTCACTCTTCTCGTGCACTCCATCTTCCACCTAACACCGTCTAGCTCGCACCCAATCTCCTCATTGTGAAAAAATCGTTCTTCCAAACACCAAACAAAACTCGCGACATCAACATGCACCGGAATCCACCAAAAACACATGCAAGTTGCCATTTTCCATTGTGAACCCAAAACGACAAACACACCCTGAACTACAACATCCATTCTCAAAGAACCCAAACCTTAGTTTCGTTGTGATTAAAACCCCATCGAACAAAAAGCTGTCGATCCCCAACAATTGCACCTCAGTTTGAAGTAGCCCAGTCTCTGCACTCAAAAATATATATCACATGATTTCTGGATTTTTATCCTATTTGATAATGAATTCAAAAGCTAAGAATTGGTTTGCTGTAGAAAAGGAACGACGACGTATTGTTTTGACCAAAGAAAATTAAGTACTAGAGTTAGGAGAAGTTAGTGGATATTTATAGGAATAAGAAAATATTTTATTTTATTTTTAATTGATTATTTAATTTAATTATAATCAATCGCTGTTTGTATTTACCATTTAAGAATTCATACGATCATATACAATATCCAAATTCGATGAAAATAGAGAGACAGCTACAGTTCGACATTACGGACCCAACGAAACTAGTTTCATCGAATTCCGACTCCGTTTTCTCACACAATGTATTTTTAAAGTCAAATTATTGACTGCTTTTCACATTAAAATTCCGTACGGCCACATACTGACTCGAAAAATCACGAAAATTGAAATATGGCAATAATTTAATATTCTGAATCCAACAAAATCAGTTTTGTCAAAAACGGAGGTCGTTTTCAAAAATGGATATTTTTAAAGCTCTAAAAAACCCATTTAAATAGTAATATATTTAAAAATAATTAAATTAAATATTAATAAATTAATATTATCATATATATTCACATAGAATATAATACAGCTCCAAAATATTCCTATCTGAATTTATAACTCGACATTTCAAATACAGATTAAATCAGTATTCAATTTATATTGAAAATCCATTTATGATATAAATAAATCGTTATAAATTATAAAGGAATTCCATAGCGACTATTTTAAAATTTGATTTGGACATAACTCACAATCTACACGACGAAATCTCGATTTTTCTCTTCCATTAGAAAAATATACTTCACCAGCTCCGAACGTTTCTTGTTTCACAGAAATCCGACTTAAAACGGATTCTGTATATTCGTTTAAAGTTCGAATCGCCAAATTACGAATTGCCGCGCCATTTCGAGCTCGATTATAATTATAATATAATTATACATTCAACTATCATTTATATAATATATTCATTAATATAATTCAACTCTAAACTGAATTATATATTATAAAGATCCAATTCACACAATATTGTGAATTCCACTATTCTCCGACTATTCTAGAATTTAAATATTTTATTTAATTAGTATATTAAATAAATATTCAAACTTATTTAATTTAAACCATTAAATTACCAAACCATTATTCGAATAATTAAATAAAATTAATTATTAAATCATTAAAAAAATACGGGTCGTTACATTCTTCCCCCCTTAAAATAATTTCGTCCTCGAAATTGATAAGGTAGAAAACAAACCTTATTAACTGGATAAAAATTTATTTGTTTATTTCTTAACTCCAGTTTCACTGAACCAATAAATTTCAATTAAATATTAATTCATTCTATAAACGAAAATTTTCAAAATTTCTGAAAATTTTCTAACACCCTAAATTTCTGAAAAATTTCGCCAGCACCTCCTTTGTATGGCTCAATCTATACAACTCGCCTCTCTAGGCCTTTTCCAACCTAAAAGAAAATCAAATAGCCAAGTGGCTTGCCAAACATGCTTATACAAAATATAAACTTGTACCTTTTTGTCGGGCATATCATTATATCCTTTCCATCTGCTATTAATTCAGCATATACCAATGTCATCCCAATCAAACTCCAATACGTTTTATCCTCAACACAGTTATTCACTTATAACCAAGCTAAATCTCATTTCAAACTCGAGTTCCATTCTCGATCCCAAATTCTTAACTTATCAACTAAATTCCATTCTGGATTATTCTCTGATCAATTCCATTTTTATTTAACTTATCTCAAGTTAAATTCTAATTTTTTATTTACTTTTACCATCTCATCCTATTTAACTTCATAAGTTAAATTTCCAGAATTTTAATTCCTGGGTTTTTATTTCAAATCAATTTTAAATCATAATAACAATTCAAAACCTTTGAATTTTTGTACAACTTGTTTCTTCAAAACAATTTAAAGACAAAATTTTTGGTAGTAATCCGTCACTTAGAAACTCGAAAACGAATACCGATGATGCAGCTATCATCATCGAAATCTATTTTCCAGCGATAGAAGTGAGTTCAGTACTATATCACTTTTCAAAGCCATTTATAAACATTTCCACTTTGAAATATGTTTCAAAATACCATTCACAATGCTTGTAAAACAATTTAAAATCTCCCAGGATTTTAAAATCCTTATATATTCAATTCAATCCATTTATGAACACTTATTCAAATTTCCAGAGTTTTAGTTTCAATTCTGATTCAAATTCAGATTTAATTCATCTAATTTCATATATTTCACTTATATGAATTCTATTTGGTTATTTACATAACCGTTTTACTTTTATAATCTTATTTGATTATAATCACAACCAATACATCTAATATCTATACTTTTTATATCAAAAATATAATTTGGGTAAAATTATCATTTACCCTCTTTTCAAAATATAACGTGTCGGCTCATCATATTCGAGTGTTTAGAAACCCCTACCGATACAATAGATCAAACTGATCGACTAGAACTCTTAAACAACTCAACCAATAAATCTCTACAACATAAAACAATTTTTATAAAATTTACAAATACGTTCACTTGTATATATACACTCAACTCAATCTAGGGCATCACTAATCCCATCTCTACTGATTCACGCCACAGAGCCAAGGTAATTACTTAACCTTCAGCTCTGATACCACTGTAACGACCCAGAGGATTTACGACCATGGAAATCGACATAAACTCAATGTCGACTATCAAAGCATCGGAAATACCGGATAGTTAATGAAAGAAGCTAGAGGGTGAGAATAGATAAGATAGAAAATTAGAATAGAAGAAGAAGAAGAACATACAATAGAATAAGAGTAACACGAATCTCACAATAGAACGAATAAAATATAACATAACTTTGAAATAAAACCAGTATATGTATACAATAAAATTTATCAGAGTACAACACTTACAACACAGAGGAAATAAACAATTGCTGTAAAATCCTGAAGCCTCCAGCTCCAAGCTCTCAGTATCTATAAAATCCTGACTACTGACTGCCCATACAAATTTAGGCACCCAAGAGTTTAGGGAAAACAAAACAAAATAAACTCCGGGTTAGTCATGGGACTAGTATGAGTAAACAATTTTAAACAGTTTGAGGAAAATAAATGATATCTCATAAGACCACGCCGTGTAACATGGAACGGGTTTTTCCTTTATGAGAATCCAAAACACTTGAATCATCATTAAAAAATCCTTTCGAATGAAACGATAATCTTTATATCAAATTCCTTTTGGTATTATCATAATGTCTATCGACCACAATATTTTAATCATCTAGCAAAACGCTTTCATCTCACATTCCAAATACATAATATATAATCAAAAACCGCAGGCGCTTATTGGTTAATGAATTCCAACTGGCAAGGTATGAGACCAACTTCCAACAGTGTATCTCTAGATAGGAATACATCGGGTTCAACAAGAACATCTTGCAACCCAAGTTAAACATGACCGGTCACTCATTTCGCTTGAGTATACCGAATGTTTTATCATCAACGGCTGGGATCAACAACCGTTTCCCGAAAAGGACAGCATTGATTATAGAAGTAAATGGAATTTCTATAGATCAGGTGACAATACACCCTAATTGGCAACTAACCACTTAGCCATGCGGCCTACTCGATTTTATACCAATTCTCGGTTGTGAGGCTAGAGGCCATAACATAACCTTTTACAAACCACGCCTTTCTTCACTTTGAGTGTCACATGGTCATACCCGCCAAATCACAAATTGATTTCTCCAAACATACCACGGGTAAATAGCTAAGAGAAATGTAACACCCCACACCCGCTACGGTCACTCAGTAAGGGAATGCCATAACATCGGTGGAGTATTTTAAGTGAATATAGAACAGAAAAATTACAACAAGACAGATATAAGTAATACTTGAGAATTTAAAACATCATTTCATTGCAGCGGAAAGTAAAACATGTTTGGTTACACCAAAACCATAAACAAGAGTCAAGTACATAATATCCATCCTGATAAAACAAAAGTACATAATCCCACTACATAACTTAATAGCCATAATAGAAAAGATAAACTGAGCTTTACATCCACGGTCCAAGCTCCAAAAGATAGATAAAGCAGTCTGATCAAAGCCCACTAGTGCTAGGCCCACTCTGATAACCTGAGGGTTGGGAAAAAGATAAAAACAACGGGGTCAGACATAAGTCTGAGCGAGTCCTATAACTTTAACAATACAATCATTAAAGTAACCAGAGTAAGACATGAGCTTGATATACGGTAACGACTGGGGATAAATGGCTACACTAAGCAGCCAACTAGACTTAGGATGAACTAAGATAACCGTAAAGACGCATCTACCCACCCAAGGATAATTACTACACTGCACTACACCAGTCATTCCCAATTTAAAGGTTGATCCCACTAAGTATACTTAGTAATCTATAATTAGTAGTTTCGTGTACCCCTAGCTGACTACATAGGTGCCGTCTGCCCCTATTTCCACTAGGTGTACCCACTACCCCCCATTCGATCGGCTCCCTAACGTAGATACCCGTGCTGGCCCCACAGTGGGGTGTATCATCCCCCAAAGTGGCAACCTGATAATATCAACGGTGCACGGCTTATACCTACACGATGCAACAACGTCTTACTTACCAGCCCGGGTCCACACACGCATATGAAACCCGTTGGACTTGCGTTGCCACCGCTAACCCGTTTTGGCCTCTTACAGTCAAGCCCAATATGCGTGTCCCGTCCTCGACTTGGGTCGAGCCCACAAAGATACGTTTGGGATATTGGTTTAAATGGGCCCCCACAAGCTACCCACCTAAGCTTGTCATTTCTGGTGAATCCCACTTAACCCTTTAACCATGTCCACTTACATGTTATAAATTCTGGTTAAGTCATTTAATCATACTTAAATTGCCACTCAAGGTACCCACTAGATTTCCACATGCCACCCAAGGCACTTACTTGATTCCCACATGCCACCAAGGCACTTACTTAACCCTTTAA
This sequence comes from Allium sativum, assembly GCA_030737875.1. Classification (NCBI taxonomy): domain Eukaryota; kingdom Viridiplantae; phylum Streptophyta; class Magnoliopsida; order Asparagales; family Amaryllidaceae; genus Allium; species Allium sativum. Next base: position 282,554,548 of record CM060911.1, read on the forward strand.
TCATGTTTAATTACATGTTCCACTTTGGTTAAGTATTCTAATCGTATTTTCTATTGCCACCCAAGGCAACCCACTAGTTTCCTCATGCCACCCAAGGCACCCCCACTAGTTACTACATGCCACCCAAGGCACCCACTTAACCCCTCATGCCCCACTACATGCTAATTTGGTTAAGTGTTTCTTAATTAATTAAGATCGTAACCTTTGTAAAGACCTCTCACATTAGACTGTCTTTTATGGCAGCTGGATATGCCGGTTGGTTCCGGGCAGCCTTACACCATAACAGAGTCTAACCTCGTGTCTTTACACTTGTCACGTATTTAGTTTATGACTAAGACCTCTCACATTGGGCCAATCATTTGTAGCCGCTGGATTTGCCGGTCGGTTCCGGGCAGTCTTATGCTACAAAAGGGTCCAACCTCGTGTCTTAGTCGATTAATTACACCTAATTAATCACCCCCATAATTTGTATTAATTATCCCTAATTAATTACAAATATTTAAGATATGGGTAGACCTAACTCAATAGGTAAATTCCCAATTCCATAATATGGGTAGACCTAACTTAATAGGTAAATTCCCAATTATGTCCATCCACTTTATGGTATGTTTAATCATACCCACTTCACACAATTTTATGTGTTCATTCATTTTTACCCCATCGTCCCCACGTAAATACGTTAACATGACATACTTTAAAAGAGAAGATTAATCATACACACAATGGGTTCAACTTAGCATATCATTAGCATTATCATGGGTTTAAAAGGTGTCAACTTGCATATATGACCATAAACCCAACTTGCATAAATAACCAACCCAAACTTGCATGAATCACATATGTCATAAAGATGGTAACTTGCTTAAATGTTCATGTCATAGACCTATCATAAAGGTGTCAACTTGCATACATGTCATAGGTCTAAAAGGGATGAACTTGCACATGTACTTATGTCATACAAAGGGGTAAACTTGCATATGTATGTATGACATACAAAGGTGTAAACTTGCACATGTTACTTGCATATAATCAACCACCAAACTTGCATAACATGTCATATATGGACTTGCATATAATCAAACACCAAACTTCCATAACATGTTACATATGAACTTGCATATAATCAACCACCAAACTTGCATAACATGTTACATATGAACTTGCATATAATCAACCACCGAACTTGCATAACATGTTACATATGAACTTGCATATAATCAACCACCAAACTTGCATAACATGTTCCATATGAACTTGCATATAATCAACCACCAAACTTGCATAACATGTTACATATGAACTTGCATATAATCAACCACCAAACTTGCATAACATGTTACATATGAACTTGCATATGTATGTATGACATACAAAGGTAAACTCGCATATGTTATGCATATCACTAATCCAAACAACTTGCATAGATTATGCATATTATAGATCCAAACTCATAGGTTAAACTTGCATGTCATGTCACTTATTTCACACATGATTCTAGCATAAAACCAAGCATTTAACTTGCATAAAACCAAACACTTAGCATGCATAAAACCAAAAACTTAGCATGCATAAAACCCACCACTTAACATGCATAAACCCAAACACTTAACTTGCATAAACATAGTGTCATCATGAATAAGTGTTAAACATAGTGATTAGCAAACTAGCATCATAACATATGACCTAAAACCCATTGATCCGCAAGCAAAACCATATGATCTCATCACATCTCATCTACTTAGTTTAGCAATTGGTTATTAAAGTGATAGAAACTCACAAACTCCAAGATTAGCTCCTTAGATAGTTGCTTGATTTTGAAGTAGAGGTGGATTAGTAGTTGATTAGCTTGCAATCCTCTTCTCTAATTAGTGGAGGCTCCTTCTAAGTTGCATTTTGGCGGCATGATGGCATAGATTCTATTTTTAGTATGGATTAGGGTAGTCTTAGGGTGTATTTATAGAATTAGGTTGTGTTTTAGACCCTTAGATTAACCCTAGGTTAGTTTAGGTCCGTCAGATTTCGTCCCAAGCCCTCCAACCCAGCCCAAAACTCAACCAGGTGCACCCAGGCCAGAATCAGCCGATAGGGCAAGTCGACAGCCCTGTCGACTGCCAAGTCGACAGGCAAGTCGACAGCCCTGTCGACAGCCAAGTCGACTTGGCTGGGCGGGAGTTTTCCCGCCTGGCCCCATTTCTGCATGTTTCGAAATTCAAATTTCCCGAAAACTTCTTTGGGCCTTAACCGGGTCATACGGACTCCGATTTACAAAATTTCGGACTCTATTTCGCGTATTTTTCCGAGATGAACACAATGTCGTAACCCGTTTCCCCTGATTCTCACATCTGAGATTATTAATTCTGTAATTAGTGAATATCAGTGTTAACTGAAATTCGGGGTGTTACATTCTCCCCTCCTTAAAGGATTTCGTCCCCAAAATCTCCAAGTTAAGGAGAATGCATATCCTACCATCCAAACAACCATCTACTCAATCCATCAAACACGGGCATCCATTGTCCTTAAAACAATTTCTACTGATGTATGAGCATATGCAAAAAGTGTGTGTATATGTTCCCTATCTAATGTATGAACATATGCAAACCGTGATAGTGCCATGCATCCAATATGTATGCGAAAGAACCCTATCGACACATACTATATCTACATGAGTGCACCAAAATGCATCATCCATATGATAACACAACCATTATACATCCATAAATATAGCTACCTACACACAATTATATGCAATATGCAATATGAAGTGATTGAGTCGATCTAGTGTCTAGAGTGTGTGTATATGCATCCACGAGCAACCACTACCAAACACTTGCATCCACATGCATCCATCAATCATAACATGTCTCAAACACATGTTTCAACCATAGGTTTACCATATCTAAAGGTCAAAGGCACTAACAAGAGGACATACTAAAGATAAGATAAGTACTAGACAAACGATAAAGGAGAAGTTAAAAGACATACCCTCAAAAAGGAATGGGTACAATGAACGCATCTTCGCTTCCGTCTCCCAAGTAGCGTTGCCCTCATCTTCTCCCCATTGAACTTTGACTAGTTGAACCTCTCTATTCCTCAATTTCCTAGTCTCTGACCCAAGGATGCGAGTAGGAGCTCGTCGAATAGTCGCATCACGCTCTATCTCTACTTCTCTAAGCAAGCTCGGCTCTACCACCTCTGCGGTCTCATGTAGGCACTTCCTCAAATGTGACACATGGAATACATCATGTACACTACTAAGTCCGTCAGGCAACTCCACTCTATAGGCCATCTGTCCAATCCTTTCCTTAATAGGAAATGGTCCAACAAACCTTGGTGCTAACTTCCCAACAGATCCAAAGCGAACCACATTCCGTAACGGAGATACTTTGACAAAGACCATGTCCCCAACATCAAACTCAAGCTCTGTTCTCCTCTTGTCCGCATAAGATTTCTGTCTGTCTTGCGCCGCTTTCATCCTTCTTCGAATCAAATCAATCTTTTCCGAAGTCTCTCTAACCATATCGGGCCCAAATAAGATCTTATCTGTAGATTCCCACCAACATGTAGGTGATCGACAAGGCCTTCCATAAAGAGCTTCGAAAGGAGCCATGCCAATACTAGACTGAAAGCTGTTATTATATGCGAACTCCACCAATGGAAGATGCTCTTCCCATGTACCTCCAAAATCCAAGATACATAGCCTCAAAAGGTCTTCTAAAATACGATTCACCCTCTCGGTCTGGCCGTCCGTCTGAGGATGATATGCGGTACTCAAACACAACTGAGTCCCTACCGCCTCTTGCAAACTCTTCCAAAACTCTCTAGTGAAGATAGGATCTCGATCGCTCACTATACTGGAAGGTACACCATGCAATCTAATAATCACTCGAATGTAAACTGAAGCTAGCCATGGAGCAGTTCTCTTACTCTTCATGGGTATAAAATGGGCGCTCTTAGTAAGTCTGTCTACCACAACCCAAATTCCCATATTACCCTTCCTCGATCTCGGTAATCCATCGAGACACTATCCCACTTCCAAAGCGGAACCTCCAATGGGTGAAGCAACCCACCGGGTTTCTTCTGCTCCGCTTTCACTTGCTAGCACACCAAGCATCTAGCGACATACTCGGCCACATCTTTCTTCATACCGGCCCAAAAGAAAACTCGCTTCATGTCTTGGTACATCTTGTCCCCACCGGGATGAATGGTCATCTTCGACCGATGTGCATCATCAAGTATAGCCTTCCTCAAACCCTCGTCTTGCGGTACACAAAGTCTACCGTCTCTACGCAACCACCCCTTACCATCTAGGGTGTACCTACTCAAATGGCTGGACGACTCCCCCCCTTATGAGCTTCTCTACTAACTCAACCAACTGTGGGTCGTCTCGCTGTGCCTCACCAATCCGTCCCAAAAGAGTAGGCCTAACCTCCAAGGAGGCTAGCAAACCGGGTACAAAGTCAACAGAAGGTCTAAAGTCAAACATAGAAATAAACTCCAAGCTTCGCCATTCCACGAACAATGGACTCAAAGACAGCCTTTTTCTGCTTAAGGCGTCTGCCACCACGTTATCCTTGCCAGGGGTATACGCTATCTCAAACTCATAGGATGCTAAGAATTCCATCCACCTTTGTTGTCTTAAGACAATGCGCTCAAAGAGTCTCCAACACTTCCCTAAGATGTAGGGCATGCTTTTCTCCACTTCTAGAGAAAATCATGATATTCTCCCATGCAAAATCGTCACAACTATCCATCTCTCACGCAGACCACCCTAGTCGAACTCGACATCCCCCAAATGCAAGCCCCAAAGGCCTAAACCAATATCAGACAAACACCCAAGGGATACCTCCTTCGAATTCAGACGACCTACGTGAGATGATACTAGTAAAAATGGCTAAATAATTAAGCCCTTGTCCAACTCTGGATGTCCTCGCCAGTCTCGCTCCAAAACCACCGTTTATCCCACAACTGGCTTTGCTCAACCTATTGAGCCCATACGAAAACTTATTTCGCTCCTAGAAAAGACCAAGATGTCATTTACAAAGACCATCACGAACTTATTTAGGTACTCCCTGAACACCCTTCTCATCAAATCAATAAAGTATGCGGGGGCGTTTGTCAAACCAAATGGCATCACCAGCCACTCATAAAAACCCATCCGGAGTCCTAAAGGCAGTCTTCTCTATACTATCCTCAGCCACTCTCAACTGACGAAACCCCGTGGCTAAGTCCAACTGCGAAAATACTGAGGCGCCAACTAACTGATCAAAGAGATCATCAATCCTCGGCAATGGGTGTCTATTCTTCTTTGTGAGTTTATTTAGTTCTCTTTAGCCTACACAAAGTCTGAGGGACCCATCCGCCTTTATGGCAAAAACTACTGGAGCACCCCACTCCGATATACTTCGTCTTATGAACCCCTTCTCAAGCAAATCGCCTACTTGCTTATGGAGTTCCCTCCTCTCACGAGGAGCCATGTGGCACACTGGCCAAGATACTGGTTTGGCATTGTCTACCAGATATATTCGGAAGTCAATCTCCCGCTCCGGAGGTAAGCCCTTCACCTCCTCAAACACATCCGAGTATTCCCGGACCACTCTAACAGATCGCAAACTCTCGACCGACGTGTCAAGCGATTCTAGATAACTTAGCATAACAGATTCCATGGGATTACAAGAGATCTCGAGAGTGTTACCCAAGCGGGTCATAAGCCTAACAACTCTCCCTTCAAAATCAAGAACGGCACCCCTACTGGATAACCAGTCCATGCCCAAAACTAACCCATAGCCCGTGAAGCCCAAAAAGCATCACATCTAAACTCAACGCTAAGTATAGAAACTTTCAAACCTAAACACATCATGGAGACCCAATTGGGTTTGAAACAACTAAGGGATCATCTACTAAACTGGTGTCTAAGTGCAGTGACTCAACTAACAATGATGAGATAAACGAACTCGATGCGTCAGAATCAAATAAAGTTCGAACCGGATAATAAAGAAATCCAAATTCCAACCTAGACGGTCCTATCCCCATCTGGTACACTAGCCGTGAGGGAATACAACTACCCTCCAGGAGATTCCGTACCTTGCCCTTGCCTCTTTGGACAATCCTAATAAGGTGTCTTATTCCTCCCAAAAGGATAACTACTAGCCCTCTTCTTCCCATTCTCCACTCGTAACCTCCCATCAAAATGAGGTTTCGCTCTTCATTAACCAAACAACTATTTGAGCCTTCCTCCCATCGTCTATCCAATAGGTACCTACAAGTCCTCCTCCTTCTTGAACCAACTTCTAGTCCGACTAATGTCTAAGTCCCTTGAAGTGGTTTTCCATTCTTATCTATCTTAGAAAGATCATCTATACGCGGAGGGGAAACTCAAAACGAGAGAGGAAGAGATTCAAAACGGACAATTTGAAAGATATAGATATGGCTATTGGGGATTATGCTTTTCTTTCAAAAACTTTTCTCTTAAAAGACATGTTTTTGAAAATACTCCTTTCAAAAATATTCTTAGAAAATAGTTTTTTCTAAAAAAAAATATCTGTTCTGGTAACCTTAAGCTCTGATACCACGTGTAACACCCCACACCCGCTACGGTCACTCACTAAGGGAATGCCATAACATCGATGGAGTATTTTAAGTGAATATAGAACAGAAAAATTACAACAAGACAGATATAAGTAATACTTGAGAATTTAAAACATCATTTCATTGCAGCGGAAAGTAAAACATGTTTGGTTACACCAAAACCATAAACAAGAGTCAAGTACATAATATCCATCCTGATAAAACAAAAGTACATAATCCCACTACATAACTTAATAGCCATAATAGAAAAGATAAACTGAGCTTTACATCCACGGTCCAAGCTCCAAAAGATAGATAAAGCAGTCTGATCAAAGCCCACTAGTGCTAGGCCCACTCTGATAACCTGAGGGTTGGGAAAAAGATAAAAACAACGGGGTCAGACATAAGTCTGAGCGAGTCCTATAACTTTAACAATACAATCATTAAAGTAACCAGAGTAAGACATGAGCTTGATATACGGTAACGACTGGGGATAAATGGCTACACTAAGCAGCCAACTAGACTTAGGATGAACTAAGATAACCGTAAAGACGCATCTACCCACCCAAGGATAATTACTACACTGCACCACACCAGTCATTCCCAATTTAAAGGTTGATCCCACTAAGTATACTTAGTAATCTATAATTAGTAGTTTCGTGTACCCCTAGCTGACTACATAGGTGCCGTCTGCCCCTATTTCCACTAGGGGTACCCACTACCCCTCATTCGATCGGCTCCCTAACGTAGATACCCGTGCTGGCCCCACAGTGGGGTGTATCATCCCCCAAAGTGGCAACCTGATAATATCAACGGTGCACGGCTTATACCTACACGATGCAACAACGTCTTACTTACCAGCCCGGGTCCACACACGCATATGAAACCCGTTGGACTTGCGTTGCCACCGCTAACCCGTTTTGGCCTCTTACAGTCAAGCCCAATATGCGTGTCCCGTCCTCGACTTGGGTCGAGCCCACAAAGATACGTTTGGGATATTGGTTTAAATGGTCCCCCACAAGCTACCCACCTAAGCTTGTCATTTCTAGTGAATCCCACTTAACCCTTTAACCATGTCCACTTACATACTTAAATTGCCACTCAAGGTACCCACTAGATTTCCACATGCCACCCAAGGCACTTACTTGATTCCCACATGCCACCCAAGGCACTTACTTAACCCTTTAATCATGTTTAATTACATGTTCCACTTTGGTTAAGTATTCTAATCGTATTTTCTATTGCCACCCAAGGCAACCCACTAGTTTCCTCATGCCACCCAAGGCACCCCCACTAGTTACTACATGCCACCCAAGGCACCCACTTAACCCCTCATGCCCCACTACATGCTAATTTGGTTAAGTGTTTCTTAATTAATTAAGATCGTAACCTTTGTAAAGACCTCTCACATTAGACTGTCTTTTATGGCAGCTGGATATGCCGGTTGGTTCCGGGCAGCCTTACACCATAACAGAGTCTAACCTCGTGTCTTTACACTTGTCACGTATTTAGTTTATGACTAAGACCTCTCACATTGGGCCAATCATTTGTAGCCGCTGGATTTGCCGGTCGGTTCCGGGCAGTCTTATGCTACAAAAGGGTCCAACCTCGTGTCTTAGTCGATTAATTACACCTAATTAATCACCCCCATAATTTGTATTAATTATCCCTAATTAATTACAAATATTTAAGAATATGGGTAGACCTAACTCAATAGGTAAATTCCCAATTCCATAATATGGGTAGACCTAACTTAATAGGTAAATTCCCAATTATGTCCATCCACTTTATGGTACGTTTAATCATACCCACTTCACACAATTTTATGTGTTCATTCATTTTTACCCCATCGTCCCCACGTAAATACGTTAACATGACATACTTTAAAAGAGAAGATTCATCATACACACAATGGGTTCAACTTAGCATATCATTAGCATTATCATGGGTTTAAAAGGTGTCAACTTGCATATATGACCATAAACCCAACTTGCATAAATAACCAACCCAAACTTGCATGAATCACATATGTCATAAAGATGGTAACTTGCTTAAATGTTCATGTCATAGACCTATCATAAAGGTGTCAACTTGCATACATGTCATAGGTCTAAAAGGGATGAACTTGCACATGTACTTATGTCATACAAAGGGGTAAACTTGCATATGTATGTATGACATACAAAGGTGTAAACTTGCACATGTTACTTGCATATAATCAACCACCAAACTTGCATAACATGTCATATATGGACTTGCATATAATCAAACACCAAACTTGCATAACATGTTACATATGAACTTGCATATAATCAACCACCAAACTTGCATAACATGTTACATATGAACTTGCATATAATCAACCACCAAACTTGCATAACATGTTACATATGAACTTGCATATAATCAACCACCAAACTTGCATAACATGTTACATATGAACTTGCATATAATCAACCACCAAACTTGCATAACATGTTACATATGAACTTGCATATAATCAACCACCAAACTTGCATAACATGTTACATATGAACTTGCATATGTATGTATGACATACAAAGGTAAACTCGCATATGTTATGCATATCACTAATCCAAACAACTTGCATAGATTATGCATATTATAGATCCAAACTCATAGGTTAAACTTGCATGTCATGTCACTTATTTCACACATGATTCTAGCATAAAACCAAGCATTTAACTTGCATAAAACCAAACACTTAGCATGCATAAAACCAAACACTTAGCATGCATAAAACCCACCACTTAACATGCATAAACCCAAACACTTAACTTGCATAAACATAGTGTCATCATGAATAAGTGTTAAACATAGTGATTAGCAAACTAGCATCATAACATATGACCTAAAACCCATTGATCCGCAAGCAAAACCATATGATCTCATCACATCTCATCTACTTAGTTTAGCAATTGGTTATTAAAGTGATAGAAACTCACAAACTCCAAGATTAGCTCCTTAGATAGTTGCTTGATTTTGAAGTAGAGGTGGATTAGTAGTTGATTAGCTTGCAATCCTCTTCTCTAATTAGTGGAGGCTCCTTCTAAGTTGCATTTTGGCGGCATGATGGCATAGATTCTATTTTTAGTATGGATTAGGGTAGTCTTAGGGTGTATTTATAGGATTAGGTTGTGTTTTAGACCCTTAGATTAACCCTAGGTTAGTTTAGGTCCGTCAGATTTCGTCCCAAGCCCTCCAACCCAGCCCAAAACTCAACCAGGTGCACCCAGTCCAGAATCAGCCAATAGGGAAAGTCGACAGCCCCGTCGACTGCTAAGTCGACAGGCATGTCGACAGGCAAGTCGACAGCCCTGTCGACAGCCAAGTCGACTTGGCTGGGCGGGAGTTTTCCCGCCTGGCCCCATTTCTGCATGTTTCGAAATTCAAATTTCCCGAAAACTTCTTTGGGCCTTAACCGGGTCATACGGACTCCGATTTACAAAATTTCGGACTCTATTTCGCGTATTTTTCCGAGACGAACACAATGACGTAACCCGTTTCCCCTGATTCTCACATCTGAGATTATTAATTCTGTAATTAGTGAATATCAGTGTTAACTGAAATTCGGGGTGTTACAAGAAATGAATTCCTCCACCACCAAACGTAAATACGTTTGAAGAGATCATCTTACGCGATCTATTAAATATACTCTGTAAGACATTCTTCCATACAATTGTCCTGGGACTGGACTGGACAAACCGAAGGTACTATTCTGTAAATCCATCTTAGACAATTTCTACCTAGGATTTACTGAACTGCCCTTGCATAACTCTGTCCTCAATTATCTTCATCATATTTGATTTGCAATGCTAATGCCATACGGAGTGGTTTTCAGATAATATATCTGATCCCGGACTCTCCGTCTTGACAACGAAAATGTCAAAATCTTTAATAGTCGGTTATTTAACTATTAATGGAAAACATGTGTACAAACAACGGTTGTATTCCCAAATGGAAATCTTACCGATCAATCATCATTACATTTCCCATTTATTATTCCATATATTCGTAAATTCCTTATTTTCTAAAGTTACAAAATATACGTTATTAACTTTGGAAAACGTTTCTATTTCTGATTCACACATCAATATCTTCCCACCTCTATCAGTCTCTAACAGTAAACTAGTAAGAGAACAACTTCCCAAGTATAAACCCCGAAGGCCGAAACCAACATCAGATCGATACCCAGAAAGCCATTCAACTCAACAAATTTCCAGTCAGTTTCTAATTTCAGTAATTCCATTTAAATTCCTAGTTCGAACCCCAAATTCCTTTATAATATTTTATTTACAAAATATTTACTTTAATCTAATTTTTCACATAAAATGTGAATAATATTTCTTTATACAATCAAAACAGTTTGATTTCGTATTTAAAACCAAATATCCAAATTCTATTTATATTTTTATTTGTAGAATTATTCATACAAAAATCCTTTTTACTTCTAACACTTAAATCTCATTTATAATTCCCTTTATATAATTCTATTCATTTTACATAAATCCTTTTGTATTATTTTATTCATTTTACATAAATCCTTTTGTATAATTCTATTCATTTTATATAGATCCTTTTATATAATTGTATTCATTTTATATAAATACTTTTATATAATTCTATTCATTTTATATAAATATGTCATTTTCAATATTCACTTTGAAATTTTCCTTTTTTAAATTCCAGTATTTCATATTGTATTTAAAATACCAAATAACATGACCAGTGTCATCATAATCAATCACAGATTATATATCAAATCATATATCACAATATACGGAAACAAACAGTATTATAAATATTGAGGAATCCAGTTGGATCCCTCCAACCTGTTTCCCTGCGTCATAGATGTTTAACAATATAAATAACATCGATTTCATTTCAATATGAAATATTCTGATAAACAGAATCAATATTTGATTAACGATTTATATATATATATATCGTTATCTATAATTTCAACCAAACAATCGACACATAGCAATCAATCATCATTTATCAATATTAGATTATATTTATAAAAATATAAAATGTACAGAGTTAGTGAGATTTACTCACATTGGATGATCATTGTTAAATAACGATTAACTTCTTTGATTCATACAAACATTTTATTTTGCAATAAATTGTAATGGGTCCCAATTCACTTCCAGTCAGTTCCATTGTGAATCCCTCGCCTATACGATCCCATCGGATCTGACCATTCATTAGTCTAACAGCGTACGGCCAAGATATTATAAATACAAGTTAATATACTATTTTATTTTTAAAATAAACTTAATATAATCGTTTAGTGGGCTTTACCCCCTTAACTTCGCAATGGCCCATTCAAATTCCTCAGGCCCTCCCACTACTTCTCTCCCAAAATCAGATGCTCGCGAATTCCTATAGACCACCATAGCCAATTCTTCCTTCCACAACAACTCCCTTTCCATACCACAAATCTTCCAACCGACCATTCCATCAGCTCAATCTTCTCGAGCACTTCATCTTCCACCAAACATCGTCTAGCTCGCTCCCAATCTCCTCGTTGCAACAAAACCGTTCTTCCAAACACCAGACAAAACTCGCGACATCAACATGCACCGGAATCCACCAAAAACACACGCAAGTTGCCATTTTCCATCATGAATCCAAAAACGACAACCACACCCTAAATTACAACATCCATTCTCAAAGAATCCAAACCCTAGTTTCGCTGTGATTAAAACCCCATCGAACAAAAAGCTGTCGATCCCCAACAAATGCACCTCAGTTTGAAGTAGCCCCCTCTCAGCACTCAAAAATATATATCACATGATTTCTGGATTTTTTATCCTATTTGGTAATGAATTTCAAAGCTAAGACTTGGTTTGTTGTAGAAAAGGAACGATGGCGTATTGTTTTGACCAAAGAAAATGAAGTACTAGGGTTAGGTGAAGTTAGTGGATATTTATAGGATTAAGAAAATATTTTATTTTATTTTTAATTGATTATTTAATTCAATTATAATCAATCGTTGTTTGTATTTATCATTAAAAAATTCATACGATCACATACAATATCCAAATTCGATGAAAATGGACAAGCAGCTATAGCTCGACATTATGGACCCAACGAAACTAGTTTCTTCGAATTCCAACTCCGTTTGCTCACACAGCGTATTTTTAAAGTCAAATTATTGACTGCTTTTCACATTAAAATTCCATACTTCCACATACTGACTCCAAAAATCATGAAGATTGAAATGTAGCAATAATTTAATATTCCAGATCCAACAAAATTAGTTTCATCAAAAACGGAGGTCATTTGCAAAAATGGCTATTTTTAAAGCTCTAAATAAACCCATTTAAATATTAATAGATTCAAAAATAATTAAATTAAATATTAATAAATTAATATTAACGTATATATTCACATAGAATATAATACAGCTCCAAAATATTCCTATCTGAATTCATAACTCGACATTTCAAATCCAGATTAAATCGGTATTCAATTTATATTGTAAATCCATTTATAATATAAATAAATCATTATAAATTATAAAGGAATTCCATAGTGACTATTTTAAAATTTGATTTGGACATAACTCACAATCTACATGATGAAATCTCGATTTTTCTCATCCATTAGAAATATATACTTCACCAGCTCCGAACTTTTCTTGCTTCACAAAAATCCGACTTAAAACGGATTCTGTATATTCTTTTAAAGTTCGAATCGCTAAATTACGAACTACCGCGCCATTTCGAGCTCGATTACAATTATATTATAATTATACGTTTAGCTGTCGTTTATATAATATACTCATTGATATAATTCAACTCTAAACTGAATTATATATTATAAATGATCCAATTCACACAATATTGTGAATTCCACTATTCTCCGACTATTCTGGAATTTAAATATATTATTTAATTATTATATTAAATAAATATTCAAAGTTATTTAATTTAAACCATTAAATTACCAAACCATTATTTGAATAATTAAATTAAATTAATTATTAAATTATTAAAAAATACGGGTCATTACAGCTAGGTTTTGTAAGAATTCAGAGGCCAAGAATCCACATCAATCTCAACAACAACAGGGACCGGGTATTGCTTTAGTCTAGAAGACTTTATGCTATAATTGTCATTAGCGCGAGCATATGGTTAAAGATTGTCCATTTTTGAAAAGGGTGGCCCAACCAAAGGTCTATGCCATCAAGAACAAGCCATCAACCTCTAAGGACGTGAATGGGAAAGAATTTCTGAAAGGTACCTCATGTTTAAATGGAATTAATGTTCGTGTTTTATTCTATATCGGCAGTTCGCAGAGTTTCATTTATTTGGAAATAGTAAACAAATTTCATCTTACCCCAAATATTTCTTTAGATCCCGTTTTCCTATCTGACCCCATTGGCAGGAAGAGTGAATTGAAAATATTTTGCGATAATGTGGCGATCTCGTATCTTTCGCATTTCTTCCTTTTTGATTTCTATGTTTTAGATTTTAATGGTTTTGATATTATACTTGGTTTAGACTAGTTGAGTAAGGTCCAACTTAAGATTAAATGCGACAAGGAAACCATAACCCTAATAACCAAATAGATAGCAAAGCTAGGATACCGTGTGGGAAACCTGATATTCACACCTGTAGTTCGTATGCTTTTGAAGCACCACAAGGAAATCTGGAGACATCGGAGATTGTCAACGATTTCCCTGACATATTTGAGAAAGTTAGAAGTTTGCCTCCGTACCGGGAGATTGAATTCCGAGTTGATCAAATTCCGGAAGCAAGACCAGTGGTACAACCTAGAAGACGAATGGATCTGAGAGAAGTCATGGAACTTTAGAAGCAAACTCAAGATTTGTTAAATAAAAGGTTGATCAAACTAAGTTTTTCAAGTTGGGGTTCAGTGGTAGTTTTTGTGGTTAAGTCTGATGGATCACTAAGGTTGTGTGTTGACTACAGGGAATTAAATAATGTGACCATTTGAAAACCCCAAATTAATGATCTTTTTGACCAACCGCATGGAGTCGTGGTGTTTTCATAAACAGAATTAGCAACGGGATTCCACCAGTTAATAATTGCCGAGGATAGTATTCCTTTAACTTCCTACAGTGGTCCAGATTTCTTTTATGAGTTGGTTATTCCCTCTGGACTAACTAACCACCAGCATATTTTTGTAGATCTAATGAACCGTGTTTTTAGGAAGATTTTGAACAAGTTTTTCCTAGTTTTTCTTGACAATATCCTAGTCTATTTGAGGACAGAAGAAAAACACCGATATCATCTTAGAGTAGTATTGGAAACTCTAAGAAAGCATGTGTTAAAGGAAAAGTTTTCCAAATGCCATTTCTAACCATCAAAAGTCAGGTTTTTGGTCCATATTGTGATGGAGATGGTATCTCTGTTGATCCGATCAAGGTATAAGCAATGCAAAATTGGAAGCAACCCCAAACGCTGACAAAAGTATGTAGTTTCCTGGGATTGGCAGTATACTACAAGAGTTTTTTCCAAGATTATTCTAATATATCTTCTAACCTAACTATGTTAACCAAGAAAGGTGAGAAATTTATTTAGACTCCAAAATGTGAAGAGGCTTTCCAGGAGTTAAAGAAGAGGTTGACGAGCAATATTATATATACGCTTGGAAAATAAAATGTTGTAGTAGAGATTTAAGTAGAAATACAATCCTATATCTTCTGGAAGATACTCCGACTCTCCATGAAAGAGTGATAGGGAATCAAAGAAGAGATGCTATGCTGGAAAAATCAATCCAAGGAGTTATAGAGGGAGGAAGTCAGAATTTGAATTGGACAATCGAGCTGTTCTCAGGATTAATGGAAGGCTGTGTGTTCCTGATGTTAATGGGCTAAGACAAGAAGTTTTAATGGAGTGCCATAGATAAAAACCAAGTATTTGCCAAGGGTTTCACATAATGTATAAGGACAAAGGCGAGTATTTTGGTGGCCTGGGATGGAAAAGGATATTTTCGCTTATGTAAATAATTGTTTGTGCTGCCAGCAAATTAAAGGTAATCATCAGAAGGCAGCCGAATTATTTAACCTATAAAGATTCCAAGATGGAAATAGGGAACGATATCGATGGATTTCATAGATGGTTTGCCCAGAATGAGAAGAGGTTTAGTAATTTGGGTGATGGTGGATCGACTGATGAAAAGCGTGCATTTCATTCTTGTGAAACCAACTCGGAATGCAGCTTCATTAGCCGAGATCTTTATGAGAGAGATCATTTGATTACATGGAGTTCTCATAAGTATTGTAAGTGATAAAGAACCCATTTTTTATACAAAATTTTGGGAGGCTCTTCATATAACTTTGGGAACCAAGTTGAATCTAAGCACAGATTACCATCCTCAGATGGATGGCTAAACAGAAAGAGTAAATCGGATATTGAAAGACTTGTTGAGAGCGTGCATTCTTGATTTGGGAGGATCGTGGGAAGATCATTTGCATGTGGTATAATTCTCTTATAACAGCGGCTACCGAACCAGTACGGTCATGGCATTATATGAAGCTTTCTATGGAAGACCATGCAGATCACCAACCTATTGGATTGAATCAGGAGATAAACTTGTTCTCGATCCGAATATGATCCGAGAAGCAACTGAGAAGATTGAAATAGTTAAGAGAAGGATGAAAGAGGCACAGGATCGCCAAAAGAGCTATGTAGACGAGACGAAGAGATATTGAATTTTCTACAAGAGATCTTTTGTTTGTGAAAATTTCACCAATGAGCGATTAGATTTGGTAAAGCTGGAAAGTTAGCTCCAAGATATGTAGGACCTTTTCGTATTCTCAAAAGGATTGGATTTCTTACTTATAGAGTAGAATTACCATAACAAATTGTAGGGGTCCATAACATTTTCTATGTGTCCCATATATGAAAATGTGTTCATGATCCATCATTAAATTTGGAACCATCAGCCCAAAAATATCTCGAGATTGACCCAAACTTGATTGTGATCGTTATCCAATCCATGTTGTTGATCGAGAAGAAAAGAGACTCCATTTTAAGGTGGTGAAGCTACTCAAGATCCAATGGATCTAAAATCACAACAACTATACTTGGAAAATAGAGAAGCACATCAAAATGATCTATCCAGACTTTGCTATGGATAATATATTGATAATACATATTTGATTTGAATGTTACCATACGTTTGAAAATGAACTCTTCCAATATATTCAAACTTGTTGTGAGATTCATTCTTTGTTTATTTGCCAGATGACACCCCTTATCAAAAGAACAACTAAAAAGAATTTGACCTCACTTCAGATGATTAGACTCCGGACAGGTACTGGGATACCTGAGATAGTTGGCCTTAAGGAGTGGATAAAGCCAGTGCAACTCGAGGACGATGAGGATCGATATGTTGATTCAGAGGCATCGAGAGTATACCACGGGGAGCTTATGATTGAGGAAGAAAAGGAGGATAGTACGGATTATGTGGAGGAGAAGGATGACCATGAGTAGGAGGTAGAAAAGGAGGGAGGCTATGAGGACGATGGCGGTGAAGACGGTAGCAGCAATGATGATGATGTTGATATAGATGAGATTGAGGAGTACGAGGAAATTGAGGAGGAGGAGCCAGGTAAGGAAAATGATATCATGCCAGAGAAGGTGCAGGACAACCAAGTAGTTGAGATTCCACCGATAGAGAAGGATTGACTGTTGGCTGCATTATTGGAACTGATAGAGCATGAGCTTTTGGAGTTTTAGGCGGTAGGAGGTCACCTTGAGATACCAGTAGATTTTGAGTACCCTGATATGATGATTCTTCCATTGGATTCACTAATAGAGATTATTTACATCCCTGATAAGGATGGCGATGAGGAGGAGGATGATGTTGTGGAGGTGATTAATATTTCGGATGATGAGTTAGAGGATGTGATAGAGATGAGGGGTAGTGACTCTGAGTAGTGCAGTATGTTTGTAATAGGTTGTGATTATATATAATTTGTACCAGTCTATAACTCGAGCTAGTCGAGAATAAGACTTAGTATCGTATGATATGATATTTTGGGTATGATATTCTATGATATATTATCTTTTAATCTTTCTAGCTGTTGTTCACTATTTCGGGGTCGAAATTCTTTTAAGGAGGGTAGATTGTAATGGCTCGGTTTTTGAATAATTGTGTTCAACAATATTTTATAATATAATTGGGTAAATTTGACTTAAATATAGAAGAGAATTTAAAACAACCTTTTTATAAAATCTTAAGTATACATTTAAATTAATTTAATCCCTTAATAACTAAATATATGTATGTAAACTAGTAAGCAATATGTTATCATTTTAATTCTAATAAAATGAACTTAAGAAAAAAAGAATTTGGTTTTTACTACTTATAAAATTAAAATACCTAAAGTAAAAATATGTTACTTCATAGAAAAGGAATTTGGTATTTATGAGGGATTTAACACTTATGTACTAGAGATGAAAACCATTTAATGTTAAAATTTGTTTTGCACAATTGATGTGTTATTAAAAGCTATAGGGTATATAGGTATTAAATGGCTTAGATTTTTCTTGGCATCCAAGTTGGTTATTAAAAATGTTGAGTACATAGCTGGTATAGTACATATGTACCTCAAAAATGTGTTAGTCGTGTCTTCTTTGCCTTGAAGCTTATTTGCATAGCTAAAACCCTATGAAAATCCTTTCAATTAAGATATGCACAACTAAGTACTCTAGGCCAAATGTTTTCAATTAGCTATACAACAACTTCAGAACATTCCCATCAAACGGTGCATTCGTTTCCCATGCAAGAATTGAATGCCACACAATATTTTATCATTATTTTCATTTATAAATAGATACCCAGGGCACCCATTTCATTCACAAATTTTGGAACCAAAATTCTGAGTGAAAACTAAAGCAAAGAAACCCTAAGCTAAATTAAGGAACAGGAAGCAAACCAATGAGTAAACATTCACTGTTTTCCAATATAAACTACACTGATTTTATTCTTGAATACTGCAACATATATATGTATATATGCATAATTATGATTCTGTTGGAGATACTATTGAGCTAAACACCTGGGTATATGTTAGATTATGTCACTACTAAAAATTTTCATGTTGTCTGCATGTTTGAAACTATGGAAAACATATCACTTTTCCATTTTTAAAATCCTTAGTTTGAATTCAAGTGGGTTTTAGAACCTGACTTCTACATGGAAGTTGTTTTTAAGGGTCCATAGTATATTCTAAAAATAATTCCTATCTAAAATACGTCTCGTACGTATAAATTAGTATAGAACACAGAAAATAAAATTAAATACACATGTTTTTGACCATCATAAAATTGGGTTTCAGGTATAAGAATGTTTTCATATTAGCAAATCATGAATTTAGGTAGAAATTTCACGATTTTTAATGTCATGGTTGAGAAGATTTTCATAGTTCATCAAAAAGGGAAATGGGATGTTTTTTGGTGGTCTGAGAGCTCGTAGGCCACGAGATTTGGTTTGGAGAGTTGTAGGGATCTAGGCTACCAAGGAAAAATACTAAATGATTGTTCGAACGAGTGAATGTCGAATTTGTGGTCGACTTATGTTTTTTGTATGCTTTTTGAACGTTATGTTTTAGTGACGAACTACACCGCCATAGGTGCACCGAGTTGGCTCGCCCTAGGAGAGAAGGTCGAGCCGGGAGTCGGCATCATGCTGGTGAAATTTTACGTCGATCGGAGCTATGTGGTGGCTACGGTAGGAAAAAAGGTGACTGGTGGTTTGGGTTGTTCTTGTTTTCCATTTCAGGTTGAGGGATGATATTTCGATCGAGATGATCAAAGGTTGAGCTGAGCTAGGGTTTTGGATCAGGAGATGGAGATGTGTTTGTGGGATGGGTCGTGATTGTTTATCGTAGGCCTGAGGGTGTGTGCATGTGCACTGATGCACTCATGTGCATTTCAAAATATTAAAAGAAGAAGAGTGGGAAGTAGCAAGTTTATAAAGGGAAATGAAATGGGATTGGGCTGGGGAGATTTGGGTTGTGGGTTAAAGAAAATAGAAAAAAGGGAAGTGGGCCAAAGCCTAGGCTAGGGCAAAGGAAAAATAAGAAGGAAAAAGGAAAATAGAAGTAAGGGAAATAAGAGAAGTAAGAAAAAGAATGTAAGAAAATAAAGGAGAAAAGGAGAGTAAGGGGAGTATCAATAGTGTTGTTATGAGAAATAAAACAAATGGGGTTTTATCTCCAAAATTTTTATAATTAAATCATTTGTTTGATTCAAAATAAAATAACTATGTATATATATATACAATAATGTAATCATATCGTTTTTGTAACAGCAAAGTGAAATAGTTGATAGAAGCCGTCGACATAAATTTGAAGTAAAAAATCCATCAATATATATATATATATCAAAGTTGTTTTTAAAATAGGCGGAATTAAATTATTCTTTTGAAGAATTTAAATAATGAAATGATAGGATTTATTCAATTATTCTGAAGACAGGATAATTAGTTAAAATCCGATGTGTAAAATATAATCGATGTTATGTCATGATTTTTGGAAGGCGGTTAACTATCACTGATGTGATCAAATGTTTGATTTAAACATTGAAGTGTTATTTAGATTTAATCGACGTAGGTCGATAACCCATTTATAATTAGGAAATGATTTCAAAATCAAATCAATGATAAATAAATATGAATATATAAAACTCATTTCTCATTAAGTATCACTTGACCCTTAAAGACATTAATGTCCATTGTTTTGAAATGTCCGAAATTAATATTCCACTTCAATTCAATTTATAAGTTGCAGGTTCGAGTTTACTAAAGATAATCAAAGACGGAGTTGCGAAAGGGTTATTCTATTAATCGTAGATAGAAATTGCCTAAGATGGATTTACATAATAATACCATTGATTTGTCCGGTCCTAGGAAAACTTGTATGGACGAATGTATGACAAAGTATGTCTAACTGATCACGTACATTGATCTCTTTTTATGTTTTGTGGTGGAGGATTTCGTTTCTCTTAGCTTTATACCCATAATATATTTTTTGGGAAAATCAATTGGTGATTGGCGGAATTTAATGATGTGGTATTCAAAGTGAATGAAGATATGATATGCCTAACGGTAGGTGTATAGCCTTAAGCCTAACAAGGAGGAAATGGAAAAAATCATGCAGGGAGCATGGCTATGTGGGTCGCTCCCATTCAGATGTGTTATCTCCTGATCTAGAAAAAAACCGATTTGCTTCTTTATTATATCACTATTGTATTCTACGGTAATGGTTAGTGATCCTAATCGTTAGTGATGATACATTCGATACTCTCAAGTGGAATGAGGGGATAGTCATTTGTGGACCGGGCTGCAAGATATTCTTGTTAAACCCATTTTATTCCTCTCTAGAGATACACAATCGGAAGGTGTTTCCATACCTTGTCATAGTTGGAAATCCATTATCCATAAGCGCCAGGCGTTTTTTTTTTTTGTAAACTATGTAGTGGAATATGATATGCAAGCATTCTGCTATATTTTAATTTACTTTGAAAACCCTAGACACTATCATAATATCATATTTTGATATACAAAGTGGTTTGGTTCTCATTAGGGAAAATATGTTCCGTGTTTTTGTGCAGTGTGATCATATAAGTTACCCTTTATTTCTCAGCTTGTTTTAAAATTGTTTACTCACACCAGTCCCACAACTGACCCAAAGTTTATTTTCTGTGTTTTTCCTAATCTCTTGGGTACTCATAACAATTGTTATGAGTAGGCAAGTGATCCAGGTGTTGGATGGAACTTTTGGAATAGCTAGATGGAAAGTTTTGAAGCAAGCTTATTAATAACATCAATGTATAATTATGAAGTATGTAAGCTGTAATGGTCATGTAACCATGTATGTGAAAGAATGTACTCTGATGTATCGTGACTCTAATATATAATATTATGTGATATTATATTTTGTTCAGCTGTGAGATTTTGATGTTTTTTTGTAGTTCTATCTATTTCTTATTCATTAAGAATGACACGACTTCTAAGGTCATCGAAAGTCGGGTCACTACATTAACGACATATTTCCTTAATGATAACTCTTCTTACTTCAAATGGATGAAATTCTCCACTTGCATGCCCGCCTCGACATTAGGAAGAAACTTAGCCTTATATCTGGTTTCGAAGTTTTCCCAATTAAATATCCTATCTGCATTTTCCCCAGAAACCTTGTACCATTATTCCAAAGCTTCGCCCTTAAGATGCCGCGGCTACCTTATGTTTCAGTGGGTCTTCCCATCCCGTAACTTTGAAGATACAATCACACTCCGCTATCCATGCCTTAAATTCTAGAAATCATTCAGTTTCATAAAAAGACTTTCCACCTAGACTAACTAAATTCTTATAGAGACAAGGGAAGTTGAAAGCCACACTAACGAGTTGAGTCGTTAGTTCCGCTGAGGTTGTTAGGGGCAACAGGAACTTGTTCCATTGTCCTTAGTTACTGGTGGAACAACTTTGCTAGGTTTTTAGGCTTTCTCGGATTCCCTTGCCTTGATGGTTTCGCCTATTTCTGCTATCTAAAAAATGAAAAACCATCAGTGGAAATTTTTAAGATAGTATTTAAGTCAAAAGAAAGATCAAAAAGGAGAGATTACCTAGAATAACTGCGTATGTCTTGGAGGTATAGTATATATGTACATATTATATAATTTGAAAACATTTTCAAATAAAAAGTACGCCGCCCATATGTTTATTTCTCTGTAATCGGGTTACCTAGGCTTTGATACCAAATGTAACAACCCTCCCGGAATGAGCCTGAATACCAACCCAAAAAAGTCCCATTGGAAGTTAGAGTTATTCTAAACGAGTCATTAGTTACTATAAGGACTAATAGAAAGGTCCAACTAAAACTGAAGTGAAAATGTCACAGCAGGTGGGATAAAATATAATAACTAAAAATAGATGTACCATTAAATGAAATCCTCAATAAATGTCGATTACATCAAATTTCAAATGTCATGTCTTGGTAGATCAATGTTAATATCCCATAAATACAATAAATGCCAAACATGACAATAATAATAGTCTAATAAATCTCGTCCGCTAAGCTCCAGCCTTTACTTGTTCATTAATTAGGAATTCTCACCTACTAACCTGCTTTTGTTAAGAGAAGGGAAGTCAAAATAAATTCTAGTGAATGAAAATCACATAAGTTTAAATGGTGTCTATTTCCTACACTTGGCAGTATGAATTTATCATGTTATGTATAATCGAACTCAACACACATGCATTAAATTGGCGGACTACCCTACAGTCACTTAAGGAAAACCAATAAATATAAGGGCAGACTTATATGATAACTTAATACCCTTTGAGACGGACTACCTTGTGGTCACTTAAGACAATTTGAATTTATTTTATAGGTGGATTCCTCTTATGATCGCTTAATACCCTACTGGAGGACCTTGGTCACTTAAGGCCTAGTTTTCTAAGCATCAACATTACAACATATACTCTTAGTGTAAATCGAGAGATAGTAAGCATTCACTTATTACTCCAGAATGGAAAATGGCTAACCATCATTTATAACCTTCCCCTAGTGGACCCCTATGTCATTATTTAGCTATCATTACTGGTGAAATCCTAGTCACCTAATACTTCCCTTAAACAGGCGGTTCCCATTAAGTTGGCAATTCATGTGATTGTCGGAACTCTTAGTAACCCGTCCCTTGGTCAACTCATTACATAGTCCTAGATAAGAAACAGACAACTTCCAGAGAACTACAACACTCATTCGTTATTGTTTAGGACCATTTAATAACTCATAATTAGAGAAAGGCAAACTTAGTGATCACTTAAGACCTAATAAGGGCGATTCCTATGACACTAGCCCAAAACCAAGGAGTGACCCTTAGGAATGGACTTAGTCCTAACCATTTAATACCCGAAAAAGGCAGGTCAGCCTCTTAATACCTTCCCGAGGCAAGCCTACTTCACACACACACACACACACACACACATGACGTCTCATATTAAGTCGACCCCCTGTAGATGCTGGATTTTCTGGGTGGTTCAAGGCAGGGTTGCACAACAAGTTGGGGTTAACGTGGTGTCTTTGTGTATATATTATAATGCCTATAGCACCTATACCTATCACATTAACCCTACTTCCTGTAGATGATGGGTATGTCGGTCTGTTCCGGGTAGGCTTCTACTACAAGTAGGGGTTAACCTCATGTCTATGTGTATTAATACAATACTCAAATACATAAAAATTTCCTGTGAGGACATTTAAATTTGAATTTCTAATTAAAGGCATTTAGTACACATCTGACATGTATTTATAGTACATTAACAACACTACAAATGTTAATTAAAAAATGTGATTAAAGCAAGCGTAAAGAAATGTTCTAAAATGTAGAAATGTCAATCCTAACCTAAATTAAGGTTTACAAGTTTATTTTCCTAACTTCATCAACATAGTATATAACGTATTTTCACATTCAAATCAATAACAGGGAAATATCAAACATAAACAAAGTAACTTGTAACCTAGGTTTAAAAGATCACTTCAATAATAAAAGAAGGAAAAAGTGCAATATGACGACAACAACATACATAGTTTGTAGTGTCCCGAAATTCCGGTCCAATTTGAGCTGACCAAATAACACAAGTCCAACCCAAATTACACTAGAAACCAGAAAACTAATAGAAAGAATATACAGGGTGAGAATAGATAAGATAGAAACTTATAATAGAAGAAGAAGAAGAACACACAACATCAGAGTAAACACGAATCTCACAGCGGAACGAATAAAATATAACATAACTTTGAAATAAAAGATCGCACTTGAATATACATATCATTATCAAAGTACAGTACTTACAACATAGCGGAAATAAACCATAGCAAAATAAACGCTGCTGAAACCTCATGCTCTAGCTTTCCAAGTATATCTGTAAAATCCTGACTACTTGACTGCCCATACAAAATTGGGCACCCAAGAGTTTAGGGAAAACAAAACAAAATAAACTCTGGGTCAGTCATGTGACTGGTGTGAGTAAAATAGTTTGAGCAATAAACCGATATCTCATAAGACCACGCCGTATAACGGAACGGGTTTTTCCCTTATGAGAATCCAAAAAAAAATCTTTATATCAATTTTTTTTGATATTATAATAGTGTCTATCAACCACAATACAATAATCATCTAGCAGAAACGCTTTCATCTCACGTTCTACATACATAGTATACAATTAAAATCGCAAGCACTTATTGGATAATGGATTTCCAACTATGACAAGGTATGGAACCACCTTCCGACAGTGTACCTCTAGAGGAGAATACACCAAGTTCAACAAGAACATCTTGTAACTCAGCCACACACGACCGACCACTCATTTCGCTTGAGTGTATCGAATGTATATCACCAATGGTTGGGATCAGCAACCGTTTCCCGATAAGGGACAATATCGATAGATTAAAGAAGGAAATGAATATACTCTAGATAGGTGATTATACACCCTAATGGGAGTTACCCACATAGCCATGCTGCCTGCCCGATTTTTATCATTTCCCAGTTGTGAGGCTAGAGGCCATAACTTACCTTTTTACATATCATATCTTCATTTACCTTGAATGCCACATCGTCATACCCGTCAAATCATTATCGATTTCCTTAAAGGTATCATGGGTATAAAGCTAAGAGAAACGAAATCCTCCGCCACCAAACATCATACGTTTGAAGAGATCAATGTATATATGATCTGTTAAGCATACTCTGTCAGACATTCGTCCATACAAGTTGTCCTGGGACTGGACAAACTGAAGGCACTCTTCTGTGAATCCATCTTAGGCAATTTCTACCTAGGATTAACAAAACAGCCCTTGCATTTTACTCCATCTTTAATTATCTTCAACATATTTGGTTTGCAACGCTTTTGTCAATACGGAGTGGTTCTTTGGATAATAATCCAACCGGTCTCTCCATATTAACAACGTAAAAATGGTCAAAAACTTTGATAGTCGGTGATTTAACAATCAAATGAAAAACACGTGTGCAAACAACGATCTTATTTCCAATTGGGATTTCTATTGATCAAACATCATATATATATATATGTATATATTCATATTTCCTTATTTTCTATATTTAGAAAATATATGTTGTTAACATTTGAAAACATCCCCATTACCTATTTACATATCAACAGAACATTTTATTTTCAATGCTTAGAAAATGTCTCTGATTATATTTGGAAAACCTTTCCAAAACTCATTTATATGGGTTTCAAATGAACGTTGTATAAAACATTGTTATGACCACTAAATCCATAAATCGCTTATTTACTTATTATATCTCTAATCAATTTTCGCCATCGAACCTCAACTATTTCTTACTCAATTTCAAAGTCAATCAAGTTGGGGTAAAATTACCTCTCAGACCTTAACTGAACAACGTTCTTAACTTTGCAATAGCTAAAGCTCACCGCTCCGATTTCTACAATCGTTTGCTTACGCAAATTCTTGGATTCAGATTACGAATCCACTTCTTTAATGAAAACATTTATTATAATGTTAACGTTATAAATACTACATCTAAAATATCTAACTTATAATTTTAACTTTTATTTCTTACTTGGAATAATTAACCTAACAACTAATTTATTTATTTATAAATAAATAAAATCTTGATTAAAAACCGGAAAGTAATTAGTACTTTCCCGAATTCGATATAATCGAATTCGACGTATAACTCCCTTTCGAGTAATCTATATTCAATTAACTCCTTCGAATAACTAATATTCGATTAACTCCCTTCGAATAACCTATATTCGATTAACTCTCTTCAAATAACTTATATTCGATTAACTTTCCTCGAATAACTAATATTCGATTACCTCTCGTCGAATAACTTATATTCGATTAACTCACTTCGAATAAACTATATTCGATAACTCCTTTCTTCGAATAACAATATTCGATAACTTCTTTTAACTCTATTCGAATAACTAATATTCGATAACTCCTTTCTTCGAATAACAATATTCGATAACTCCTTTAAACTCTATTCAAATAACTAATATTCGATAACTCCTTTCTTCGAATAATAATATTTGATTAACTCTTTTCGAATAAACTATATTCGATTAACTCCATTCGAATACGATTAACTTCTTTTACTCTATTCGAATAAACAATATTCGATAACTACTATTTGATTAACTCTAATTCGATTAACTCTATTTGAATAACTCTATTCCAATTTAACTCTAATCGATTAACTCTATTTGAATAACTCTAGTTCGATTTAACTCTAATCGATTAACTCTAAATGGTTAACTCTAACTGGTTAACTCTAACTGATTAACTCTAACTGGTTAACTCTAACTGGTTAACTCTAACTACTTAACTCTAACTGATTAACTCTAACTGATTAACCCTAACTGGTTAACTCTAACTGATTAAGTCTAACTGATTAACTCTAACTGATTAACTCTAACAGGTTAACTCTAACCGTTTAACTCTAATCGATTACTCTAGTTAATTAACTCAAATCGACTAACTCTTATTCAAATAAATTATATTTGATAACTCTATTCGACTAATTCTATTCAATTACAAATACCTCCTTTTCTATTTATCTATATTTATTTCATATAAATATTTCCTTTATAACTTTATTTATTTCATAAATAAATATTTCCTTTTATAACTTTATTTATTTATCAAATAATTCCCTTTTCATCTTTATTTATTTTCTAAATAAATAAATCCTTTTTTTCAATTCTATTTGTAAATTTTTTACAAATATTTTCTTTTTTATTCTTCTTACAAATATTTTCCTTTATATTTATTTTACAAATATTTCCTTTATATTTGTTGTACAAATAATTCCCTTTATATTTGTTTCACAAATAATTTCCTTTATATTTGTTTTACAAATAATTTCCTTTATATTTGTTTTACAAATAAATTCTTTTTAACTCTTTGGTTTTATAATTATTTCCTTTTAAAAAAATCCTTTTCCTTTTATATATAAAATCCATTGATTTTATATAAATAATTTATTTTCAAAATATACTTTAAAAATCCCCTTTTTACACCGGTATTTCAAATACCAAATAAAAGTGATCGATATCATTCAAACACACATAATCAATAACAAATTATATATCATATCATATATCAAAATATATGGAACAAAACAGTATTTTATATATTGAGGAACCCAGTTGGGTCCCTCCAACATGTTTCCCTGCATCACGGATGTTAAACAATATAATTAACATCGATTTCATTTCAATATGAAATATTCTGCTAAACAGAATCAATATTTGATTAACGATTCATATCTATATATATTGTTATCTATAATTTCAACCAATACATAAGCAATTCAACCAAACAGTTAACACACAGCAATCAATAGATAATTATCAGTTCTAAAAATATGCTATAAAATATAACAGTTCAGAGTTGGTGAGTTTTACTCACATTGGACGATCATCGCTAATAACGATAACCATCGCTTGATTCAGATCGAAAATTTGTTTCGCTATAAATTGTAACGAGCTTCGATTCACTCCCAATTAGTTCCATGGTGTAGCGCTCATCCATACGATCCTAACGGATCCTGTTTTGTCCAATTCCGATGACGTATGCTCAAGTTATAATGATTACAAGTTTATATAACATTAAAATGGTTTTTAAATTAAAACTATAGTAATTGGGCTTTACCCAATTCATTACCAGCCCAATTGTCTTCACACCCGCTTCACAGTATCTCCTTCCCTTTGCTGAAAGAACCAGACTCCGTCCAGTTTTACAAAATGGCATTTTTCGTGTATTTCCTTTCAAATGCTCCGCTAATACCCATTAAACTTCCATTAAAAATATCAACACTTTAATTATATTCCCTTAAATCTTCCTTCAACTCAAACACTCGCGAACCATTCCTCCAACCACATTTCAGCACTTTACGAGTTCCTATAATGGCCATTCACGCATCACTTATCCCCATTACCACTCCTTCATGTCACCACGATTTCGAAAACAGGAACTACCATTACTCTTCTCTTCAAAATCACTTCGATCTTTTGCCAGTAAGATCAAACCCCCTCTTCTAAAATGCGACCTCAAGCCAACAGTCCAGAGAACCGAACAACTTCACCGAATCCTACTAGAAATTCACAACTCAAGCTAAATCCTCCTAAAAACTCAAATGTACATTTATTTCTACGAACTACTGCTTCACTATTTCAATTTCCTAAACACTAGACAATGAGGACTTGCGCTATACACAAGAATAGCGACGAAAAATGATTTTGAACAACCTAAAACCCATATATAAATGAAGAGCACCACTTAGTGATCAAGAATATATGTATTCCATGATTTTAGGATTTTTACTTGAATTTATATGAATTGGTGAAGGCACGGTTTTTGTTGGAGGAAGGAAAACACTAACGGCTTACGTTTTGACCAGAAGAAAAAGTGGAGTTAGGTTTCAGGAGGAATGAGATTATTTATAGGCTAATTTTAATACATTTTTTTTTGATTTTATATTCCATTTTAATGAATTGTTATCTTCCTTCAGAGTCTTTGAAACACCCCACCTCCGTTAAGGTCACTCACAAAGGTAATGCCTTAATTTTGGTGGAGGTTTATAAGTAAAAGCCACAGATAAACTCAAGACAGAAATAAATACACATATTTTAAACAACGGAAACCAAAGAGACTTTTTATTTCATCAATACGTGTTCAAAACATAACATTCCACAATTGTCTCAAAATACTTCCATCATTACAACCTCATAACTGTCTTGATTATTAAAGAAGCATAAAACATAAATAGAGTGACATAAATCCCCATAGTGATATCCAAAGCCATAGTCCAAGCAAAAGAGACCCAAATCATACATCTACGTTCTCGGAGCTTGTAAAGAGCCTGACTGAGCTGAGCTGTTTCCTCCCTGTGGACTTGGGGGGGAAACGAAAGAAAAGAAGACGAAAGAAAATAGGGTCAGACATAAAGCCTAAGTAAATCTAGTAACTCTTCAGTATGTGAATAAGAAAAGGGCATGATAGATATATACTGAAAATAGGAAAGTGTCACAAGCTAAGGAAGTATCAAATGTACTATCACACCCATACTATATCTCTGCATCTACTTGAGCTTATTCTAACTGGCACCCCATGTTGAGGGTGAAGTGATCCTCATTCTTATTAAAAGATCGGCTCCTACTCGTGTTAACATGTGTCATACGGCCCCCAAGAATTGTAGATACCTATGCTGGTCCCACCATGGGGTGTATCAAGACCCATGGTGGCGGCCCCGACACAAATTCTAGAAGGCATAGGTTATACTACTGGTGTCCCCAATGCCCTGGTTGTCTGCTCCGGAGTGTGTGCACGCCCGCATCCCGTTAGACCTGCACTGTGCACCCACCGCCGTCGTTTGACCGCTTACAATCAGCCTAGTAATCGTGCCCCACCCTGCCTAGTTTCAGGGTACCGTTAATACCAACCTTGGGTTACTGCTGAAACGGGTCCCTCGTTACCAGGATTTTCTAGTCAAACATGTTAAGTGGTTAAGTGTCTGTATTTACCTAACCCCACCCATCAATTCTTGTTAACATGTTGAATTTGGTTAAGTGTTATAGTTGACTTAACCCTACCATATGTCCTTAGCCTCTTAGGAGCACCTGACCACTCACATTAGACATGTATTGCTACGGTTATTGGATATGCCAATTGGTTCCGGGCAGGTTCACACCATAGCTCAGTCTAACCTCGGGTCCTTATTGGGCTCAATGCTTAACCACCCACATTGGATAGGTATTGTTGTGACTACTGGACAGCCGGGCGGTTCCGGGCAGGTTTACATCACAACTCAATCCAACCTCGGGTTAAGCATATCGTGTTTTCTAAATTTACATTTTTTATTACTTCTCAATTATATATGTAAATGTCATATCTTTTATGCTTGGGTATATCAATTCATACCGCTTAAATGCCATTGTCATTGGCATGTGCCAAACATGCCAACATATATTTTCATGTTTTACACCCAACGTTATTACCCCTGTTTATACGTTCGCAATGTTATAACAAATGTTGGGCTCGACACAATTCAGCCCAAATTTATAAACATAAGAAAAGGGGAAATCAAGAACATGTAATATTTTACAACATATAAGGGTGTGTGGCGCATGAACTTGCAATTTAGCGATACTAAAATAAATGATGGGTCATGTGAACTTGCATTCAAATCAAAGTATAACTAAGTAGATGACATATGAAATGGCATAGTTTAGGCTAATACAAACTTGTGTTTAAACATGTTTAACTTGGCATAATGTCAAACACAAAACTAGCATGTTGTATATTCACCAAAATGTCCAATTAAAGCATCTAATCACATAGCCTATTTCAACATGAACTTGCATAGTTTATGAAACCCAAACGATACTTAACATAGATCCAATTATACTTGCAAATAAACATGAACTTGCATAATTTATGAAACCCAAACGATGCTTAACATAGATCCAATTATACTTGCAAATAGACATGAAAATGATATCATAGGTTTTGGGTCATGTAGGCATAAAATGTTTCAAGTCTAAAACATGTTTACATAAATTCTAATTTTAGACTAAGGGAATATACATTGTCCATGCCTTCAACATATACATAAAGGGATCAATTTCTAATTTTTGCCACAAACTTGCAAGTGCCATTGTTTTCATATACAATTGTTCAATAGGCTTGCGTCAATCAATTTATGCCACAAACATCAATACACAAGACATGATAGAACCATCACAATACATAGAATTTATACAATACAAAGACACAATTCTATTTTCATTTACATCGAATCACATCACAATTTTTATTCATATTCTGAAAGGTCACTATACTTACAACGAATGCAGAATCTTGAATTCTGGATTCTGAATTCTGAAATTGAGATGCGCTCCTTTGGGTAGACTAACGTTGCGTTGATAAATTTGATTAAACTATAATATTCTTCTTAATTTGATTCGTCTCTAGGCTTTTCTCTTGACGGCTATGTTCAATTACTCCCTAGCAGCATAACGACTCCTTTCTCATTTTTTTGTGTGAATTTTCAGTTAAGACTTAGGGTGTATTTATAGATTTTTGAGTTGTTTTGAGCCGTCAGATGAAGACAGGAGGAATCTAGACCATTCAGAGTTCGAAGATCCAATCAAGAGGTGACACGTCAGCCCTAGTGACACACAGAGCCACAGAAATTCGAGCCAGAGCCAGACCTGGCCAGCCAGGTCGACCAGGAAGGTCGACACCCAGGTCGACACTATGGTCGACTTGGGGGGGACCAGGTCGACACCATTGTCGACCCTATGGTCGACCTGGTCTCTGGGTGGGAATTTTCCCGCCCAGCCCAGTTTGAACCTGAAATTCGAATTTTGAATTTTAAACTGAGCTGTTTGAATTTAAATTTGATTCTGAAACTTCCGAAGGCCATAACTCCTTAATATTGAGTCCGATTTGCGCAAAATCGGACTCTATCTCAAGCAGAATTCCGAGACGAACGCAATGGTACTCATTTTTCTTAATTATTTCATTTAGAATTAATTATACTTTAATTTGTGAAGCTTAGCGTTATAGAATTCACGGGGTGTTACATTCTCCCCCCTTAAAAGGATTTCGTCCCCGAAATCTTCAAGTTAGGAAGAATGTATATCCTACCATCCAACAGTCCATCTACTCAATCAACAAACACAGGCATCCACTGTCCTTAAAAGACTTCTAATGTTTCGTGATCATATGCATAGTGTGTGTATATGTCCTTATCTAATGCAGAAATCAGGCGGTCTACTGATTCAGTTGACCTCCTTAATGCGAATCATGTAAGTGTCATGAATCCATTATGTATGCAAATTTATCCTACTCATAATTCTACATGAGTGCACAACTATTCATACAAATGCGACAACCATAGGACATCATATCAAGTTTCAACCATATACAAATGAGAATACATATATATGCATATGCAATATGAAGTGACTGAACCGATCTATAACCTAGTGTGTGTGTATATGCATCCACGAGCAACCACTAGCAACCATTTGCAGCCATCATTTATTACATGTTTTCAAATACATGTTTACATCCATTTGTTTTCTACCTAAGGAGTTAGGAAAACGACCGAGGAGATATACCTAAAAAGATAGATAAAGCATAACTTAAGGAAAAAGAGAGATCAAAGATGTACCCTCAAAAAGAAGAGGGTAGGCAGCGCGTATTCTGTCCTCAGTTTCCTAAGTCGCGTCTTCCTCGGCGTCACTCCACTGGACTTTAACGAGTTTGACTTCGCGGTTGCGTAGCTTCTTTACTTCAGTTCCTAAGATGCGGGTTGGAACTATCCTCACAGTTGCTTCACGTTCTACTTCGGCTTCTTCTAGAATGCTTGGTTCCACCACTTCGGCAGACTCATGCAAACACTTCCGGAGGTGAGAAACATGAAAGACGTTGTGAACTCCGGCCACTCTCTCGGGTAGCTCTAATCTATAGGCCATCTTCCCAACCTTCTCGATGATAGGAAACGGTCCTACAAATCTTGGTGCTAGCTTTCCTGCGGATCCAAAGCGAATGACGTTCCTTAAAGGTGATACCTTAAGGAAAACCCTGTCCCCAACCTCAAACTGAAGGTTGGTCCTTCTTTTGTCGGCGTAGGACTTCAGTCTGTCTTGGGCAGTCTTCATTCTCCTACGTATCAAGTCCACTTTCTCCGAAGTCTCTCGAATCATATCTGGCCCAAGTATAAGCTTATATGTAGATTCCCACCAACAAGTTGGTGATTTGCACGGTCTTCCATACAAGGCTTCGAAGGGTGCCATACCGATGGTAGCTTGGTAGCTGTTGTTGTAGGAAAATTCCACGAAAGGAAGGTGATCCTCCCATGTCCCTCCAAAGTCAATAACGCAAAGTCTCAAAAGATCCTCTAAAACTCTATTCACCCTTTCCGTCTGGCCATCGGTTTGGGGGTGATAGGTCGTGCTCAAACATAACTGTGTGCCTACAGCTTCTTGCAGACTCCGCCAAAACTCGCTTGTGAAGATAGGGTCTCGGTCACTAACAATGCTGGAGGGTATCCCATGGAGTCGAACTATTTCCTTTAGATAAAGAGATGCTAGAGATGAGGCAGTCCTTTTACTTTTGATAGGTATGAAATGGGCGCTTTTAGTAAGCTTATCCACTATTACCCAAATGCTAGTGTTGCCTCTTCTCGACCTAGGCAGTCCATCAACGAAGTCCATTGAAATGCTCTCCCACTTCCACTGTGGGACCTCTAAAGGATGAAGTAGTCCTCCAGGCTTCTTCTGTTCCGCCTTGACCCGTTGGCAGGTCATGCACTTAGAAACGAAATCTTCCACGTCTTGTTTCATGCCGCTCCAAAAGAAAGTCCTTTTTATATCCTTGTACATCTTATCACTGCCAGGGTGTATAGTCATCTTGGAATGATGTGCTTCCTCGAGAATCTTCTTTGTCAACTCCCTTGCTTGTGGGACGCATAATCTTCCATCTCGCCTCAGCCAACCCGTATCATCGATGGCGTATCTACTGAGGTGACTAGAAGTCTCACCCCTAATAAGTTTATCAATCACATCAACAAGCTGAGGGTCTTCACGTTGGGCAGCCCCAATTGAGTCCAAGAGAGTAGGGCGTACTTCGAGAGATGCTAGCAAACCTGGTACAAAATCTGAGGAGGGCCTAAAGTTAAAACTGGTTATATACTCCAAGCTTTGCCTCTCTACGAAGAGTGGGCTTAAGGTCAGTTTCTTTCGACTCAACGCGTCTGCTACTACGTTGCCTTTTCTGGGAGTATAGGAAATTTCAAAGTCGTACGAGGCAAGAAACTCCATCCATATTTGCTGCCTCAAGTTAAGATCCTTCTGCGAGAAGAGATATTTCAACGATTTATGGTCAGTGTATAATTCGAACTTCTCACCTAGGAGATAATGGCGCCATGACTTAAGCGCAAAGACGATAGCGGCTAACTCAAGATCGTGGGTTGGGTAGTTCTTTTCATGAACTTTTAATTTTCTTCCACCATACGCTACTACCCTTCCTTCTTGCATTAGAACAGCGCCTAGTCCCGTTCCACATGCATCCGTGTATACTGTGAACATTTTGCTTCCATCTGGCAAGGTCAGAACTGGGAGCTGTTGTGAGAGCCCTTTTTTTAATCATTGGAAGGCAAACTCGCAGTACAAATCCCAAGTGAATGCCAGATTCTTCTTTGTTAGCCTTGTGAGTGGGACTGAGATTTTCGCGAAATCCCTAATAAATTTTCGGTAAAAACCGGTTAGCCCAAGAAAGCTTCGAACTTCGGTTGCATTTCTTAGTGTATTCCAATCTTGCACTGCCACCACTTTCGCGGGGTCCACGGCCAACCCTTCGTTGGACACTATACGCCCCAAAAATCTTACTTCTTTTCTCCAGAAGTGACACTTGGAGAATTTGGCTTTTAGTTGATGAGCTCGAAGAGTTTCCATGATTTTTTCAGATGCTAAGCATGCTCTTCCTCATTCTTTGAGAAGATTAAGATATCATCTACTAAGACAACCACAAATTTGTTGAGGAATTCTCTGAACACCCTGCTCATTAGGTCTACGAAATAAGCGGGTGCGTTTGTCAAGCCGAAAGGCATGACAAGCCACTCGAAGAAACCGTCTGGGGTTCTGAACGCCGTTTTAACAATACTATCTTCAGCTACTCTTAGCTGATGGAACCCGGTTGCCAGATCAAGCTGGGAGAAGACCGTCGCACCTACAAGCTGATCAAACAAATCGTCGATTCAGGGAAGAGGGTGCCTATTTTTCTTAATTTGTTTAACTCCCTATAGTCGACGCAAAGGCGAAGCGAACCGTCCGCTTTGGTTGCGAACACCACTGGAGCACCCCCATTCCGAAATGCTCCGTCTAATGAACCCTTTTTCGAGAAGTTCTTTAACCTGCTTACTGAGCTCCTTTCTCTCCCTTGGAGCCATGTGTCTGACAGGTAAAGCTACAGGCTTTGCGTTATCCACAAGATATATGCGAAAGTCTATTTCCCGCCTCGGAGGGAAGCCTTTCACCTCCTCAAAGACATCCGGATATTCTCGGACTACTCTTACTGATTGCAAATTCTCATCGGAAGCATCAAGCAACTCTAGATAACTAAGCATAACAGCATTCAAGGGATTACAAGAAAATTTCTAGAGTGTTACCAAGCCGAGTCAAGAGTCTAACTACTCTTTTCTCACTATCAAGAATGGCACTATTACCGGATAACCAGTCCATGCCCAAGATCAAACCATATCCTGAGAAGCCTAAGACAAAGGCATTACAGCTAAACTCAACGCTGAGAATAGAGATTTTCAAACCCAAACAAACCATTGACAAGTAAGCGGAGCCCCCAATTGGATTTGAAACTACTAAGGGATCTTCTACCATACTAGTGTCTAGATGCAGAGATTCTACTAAAGCAGATGAAATAAAAGAGTGTGATGCGCCAGAGTCAAAAAGTGTATGAACTGGATGATCATAAAGATGGACTACACTTTCTACAGAAATATTACTACCTCGTTCCTGCTGAGGTGCCACTAGCGCATGAACCTGACCCCCTGAATTGGATCCGGCTTTCTGTCCCTGCCCTTTCTTCTTTGGGCAGTCCTTAGCTTGGTGCCCAGCCTCTCCACAATGGAAGAAACCATCCATTTTCGCCTTTCTTTTCCGGCAGTCTTTTGATATATGGCCCACAATGCCGCAAAAATTGCACCTTCTCTTCTCACGGGGCTTATTGTTCTTCCCTCCTTTCTTGAAGTCTGTTTTCTTTGCTTGTAGACCCTCTTTCTTCTCTTCCACCTTAGTTTATTTCTTGCCGTGGTCTTCCTTGTGTAGCAATGCTATGTCCACCAAGCTTTCATAAGTCGCTCCCGTGGATACATGGGTCATGGCAAGGTTGTGTAGAGGCTCATTCAAACCCTTGACGAAACGAAGCGCCTTCTTATGTTGGTTGTTTACTAAGTCTAGCCCAAATGTAACACCCCGTAATTCTGTAACACTAGGATTCACAAATCAGGGCAGAATTAAAAATTAAAATCAAGGGAAACGGGCTGCGCCATTGCGTTCGTCTCGGAATTCTACATGAAAACGAGTCCGAGTTTGCGTAAATCGGAGTCCGTATGAGGAAGATATGGCCTCCGGAAGATTCAGCGAAGTTCAAATTTCAAACCAGGTCAAGTTCAAAATTCAAATCGGACCCAGATTAGGCTGGGCGGGAATTTTCCCACCCAAGGCACCCAGGTCGACTGGGTAGTCGACCTGGGGCACCCAGGTCGACTGAGTAGTCGACCTAGGTCACCCAGGTCGACTTGGTAGTCGACCTGGGGGTCGACCCCCCCTGCTTTTTCCTGTTTTCTGCACCTGGTTCGTTCTTCTGTATTCGGACGCCATCCTGACCAGATTCATTGACTTCTACACTATATAAACAGCCCTAGACTCCTTCTCTATTCACAATTCTTCTCTACCCTTATGCTGCAAAGATTCTTAGTGAACATGGCTTCCTCTCCTCCTCTTAATTAAATAATAAATAAAATAATATATATAAAATAAATCAAGACGAGGAGGTGCTGCTCAAAGACTTTCAAAGAGGAGATTCAAGCTAGAATTCAAGTGAAGATTCGAACGACTGCAACGACTGTTTTTCTACGAATCATAGCAACGCCATCTTTCTATTCTAATCTAATCCCTGTAAGTCAGTTATTTCTAGATTTGAACGTTTTTCTCTGTTCGTGACATGAAATTAAAGGAATAAAAGAATATGCCAAATCTCTCTCTCTCTCTATTCGAATCAGTGCCTATACACTTGAATCTAATTAAGAACTGTTATGATTCGAGGACAAATAAGACCGTGACTATGAAACTATGGACCTTAAAACCATTGCCTATGACTATGGACATTGCCTATGACTACGAACATTGCCGATGACTGTGACTGTGGCTATGAGGATTATTTCCTTGACTAAACCTGTGCCTTTGATTAGAAAACATAAACTATTGCCTATGACATAACAAGGACATCTGTGATTAAACACCTATGATTTATGACTAGGAAAGTGTTGCTTAAGTTCTGTGATTATGAGATTAAACCCGATTATTTATTCTGCATGTCCTTGGTTTTCTTTGGTTTTAGACCATGGGAATTTACCTATTAAGTTAGGTCTACCCATGTTCTTGAACCTATGTCTATATTCTGTCTATCCTTGGTTTTAGACCTTGGGAATTTACCTATTAAGTTAGGTCTACCCATGTTCTTGAACCTACGTCGTTATTCAAACCTTTTATGCCAGTTATTATGTCCATCCTTTTTTCGTAGCATCTTTGGTTCATTCCCTATTTTCTACGAGTCTAGATTTATCCATAATCTAGATTTAATCGCAATTATACGAACGGTGGGAATACGATTTGGGCATAATGTGAAATATACTAAAAACATAGTTATAAACTTGGAATCTGGCATAAATTGGGAACATGAATTATGGCATGTTCATAGAAATACAAATTGGATAAATTTAACATGAATTATAGGATGTGTAATTTGAATCTAGTATTGACTTGTAAATCTGGCATTTACATGAGTTATGAACTAAAATAATAAGACTAGTTAGATGTGAACTGTAATTAGAATGTTAAATCAGGATTGGATTAGCTAATTTGGCGTAATAAGTATATTGGTATAAATTTGAGATTGGCTATAATTGGGAATAACCGTCAGGTTTAGCAAAATCATGGTTAGTGACACTTAATTGGTATAGTTTACATACCAAAAGGCATAAATATGATATAGAGGGGAAAATGGGCCATAGAAATAAATGTAGACAATTTACATTAAAAGAGTAATTAGGAAATAAGTAAATTAGGATTAATTTACTTATAGAATTTTTCCTAAATGAGGAAATGTTAGTTTAGACAAATTAAAGGTTTGTTAACGACATCTCTTTTAATAATAAACCAGAAAGTTCTAGGGTGACAGAGAGGATAGTGTCTAGGCTTGGGTTTGGAAAATACAAGTTTCCTGCTCTCCCTGGCTATCCCTAACTGATCCGACGGACGGGATGGTTACTTTCAAAACCTGATTTGAAAACTAATCAAAACCCTTTGAACTTAGAAAACACGAATATGCCTAACCCGAGGTTAG
This sequence comes from Allium sativum, assembly GCA_030737875.1. NCBI lineage: Eukaryota > Viridiplantae > Streptophyta > Magnoliopsida > Asparagales > Amaryllidaceae > Allium > Allium sativum. Next base: position 282,593,327 of record CM060911.1, read on the forward strand.
ACTGAATTGCGATGTAAACCTGCCCGGAACCAACCGGCACATCCAGTATTCGCAACAATATCTGTCTAATGTGAGTGGTCGCGGCTTTAATTTATTTAGTTAAAGCTAGAACTAGAAAGGTAGGGTTAAGTTAACCAAGTCACTTAACCAGTTCAACGTGATAACTAAACTGATGGGTGGGGTTAGGTTCAGACTGACACTTAACACAGTTAAGCTAGAATGGGAGGGTTAAGTCCATAGGAACACTTAACCAACTTAACACAGTTAAGATAGAATGGGAGGGCTAAGTCCATAGAGACACTTAACCAAATTCAAGGTAGCAAGATAAGATTTGTAGGGGTTAAATAAAGTTTAATACACTTAGCCAAATTAACATGTTAACTAGACTAGAAGGTGGGGTTAAGTAAAGTTTAATACACTTAGCCAAATTAACATGTTAACTAGACTAGAAGGTGGGGTTAAGTAAAGTTTAATACACTTAGCCAAATTAACATGTTAACTAGACTAGAAGGTGGGGTTAAGTAAAGTTGATACACTTAGCCAAATTAACATGTTAACTAGACTAGAGGTTGGGGTTAAGTAAATACACTTAGCCAATTTGATATGTTATCTGGGCTGGACCGTAGGGTTAAGTAAACTTGAACACTTAACCATTAGATTGTGATTAAAGAATAGGGTTAAGTCTAAACATGAAGGGATAATACATGACCATTAGTAACATGTTAGTTAAGACAGACGGGCAAGGTTAAGTTAAAAAGGAACACTTAACCAATACAGGGTGAATGGGTAGGGTTAAGTAATAAGAAATACTTAACCAATATAACTTGGTTTGTGGTGGGGTTAAATCAAAATGAATTACTGATAACACTTAACCAGTATAACAGGATGAATGAAGGGGGTTAAGTTGGCTTGAATTGACTAATGACACTTAACCAATCCAAATTGACGGGAAAGGGAACTAAGTAGTAAACCTTAGAAAACAACGATTCTGGAAACTAAGTGGTAAATCTTAGTTAGTAAAACTATGTAGTAATTCTTAGTATAACACGGGAAGGAGCGAATGTCCGTTTGAGTAGGAAGAAGGCTCCAACGAATTGGGTTACGAAGCCCGAGGCCTCGAGGGGACGTGAGGGTACTCTTGGTATCCCTCTGTGAGGCTGCAGATGATCCTCCTGGGCTCACAGAGGTTAAGGTCTGCGTAGAAGAACCAGGGGTATGTCTTGGTTGCAATACATGGCAACCTAAAGACCAGGATGAACTGGCGTGATTCGGCGAGAAAACGGTAGCCCTGTGATAGCAACTCGTCGTCTACCATCCATCTTGAGTCAATCGAGATACGTGAAGCGGAAAGGCGGAGAACTCCAAAAGACCATATACTTGCTATCTAGTTATGGGTGAGGATGGCCATAGGATAGAGGGGCACCGGGGGCCGGCGTATAGTTCTCATTTTACAAGGTGTGCCTTTCATTAGTTGAGGGAGGGGTCAAGTGGGACCATAGCCACTGGAATAAAAACAGACCTTAGCATCTGCATCGGCAGATATCTGAAAGCTCCCGAACGAGTTCTGTATTCCTTGATTTGCCCTGTCACAGGACTCGGACCGCACATTACAGGACATGTGCATCAAGACAAGCGATAACGATTCGCGGTACATGCGTGGGGAAGTATAGGAACATATACCACTCTAGGTAGTGTAATCCCTAGTTGGACTAGGTGGCATAAATCCTGAATCCGAGAAGCGTTCAGCAGATAGCGTAAACTCTAGTTAAATCTAGAAAGCACTTGATAGAAAACCCTAGATTTGATCTAGGTAATAAATAATGAATGTATGCCGGAAGGCAATGGAAAATACAGGGATTGGGATCACGTTATCTTTACTAGTTGGGACACTAGATAGGCGGTGCAGAGATATAGAAACTAGTATAACAAGGAAATAGCGAAGCGGCGAAAGTATTAGAGCGTATCCAGTTTATCCTATCTTAGCATATCTTGTGACTACCTTGTCTAATCTTGTTGACCCTATCGTCATGGTGTAATCTTGTATTCAGTTAATTCATGTCGTTTTGTTTTTCCAAGTTCACATGCTAGAAGTTACTGAACTTACTCAGGCTTTATTTCTGACTCTGTTTTTCTTTCGTCTTCTTTTCTTCCGTTCCCCCCCCCCCCTAGGTAGTAAAGGAGGGAATAGTTTAGCTCAGGTTAAGTGGGACTGCCACTCTTTCCCAGCTTGAAGATTTGTCGAAGTTTGCTTGGATTCTCTTTTCAGATGCTATGGCTGGCTCTTGCTAAAATCGGGGAATATGAATGTTGTTTTTATGCTTCTTTATTTTGTAAGACAGATGATACTCTGATATTGTAAAGAAACCACTGTACAAACTATTTTATCAATAAAGCAAAGTTTTATTTTCCGATGTTTAATTTTCTGTCTGTCTTGTAATTTATCTGCATCTTTTACCCAAAATGCTCTACAGAACTTAGTGCGTTCCCTTTGCGAGTGACACTAACGGATGTGGGGTGTTACACGTGGTATCAGAGCTGAAGGTTACCAGATCAGATAAAGGATTTGAAAAATTATTTTCAAAACGGTTTTTAAAGAAGCATTTTCAAGAGAAAAGATTTGTTTTACAGACATATTCCCCAAAGCCATACGCACTATCTTCTCTTCCTCTGTTTAAATTCTTGTCTCGAGTCTCTGGGGCTCCTGGCTTTCTGGGAGGTAACCTCATCGAAGGGCAAAGTAGTGTCCGGCTTCCATCCATAGCCGTAGTTGTTTCATCTACAGGCAGTTTTCTTTCAAAGCTTATAGGGTTTTCGGGACGATCGAGGCAGTTTTCGAGAGATTTGTCAACATGACTACACACGGAAGGGGATGAGGAGTTTGGCTAAGGAGCATAACCCTAGGATGAGGAATTCATGGATGTAGACTGAGCACACGAAGGAGGAAGAAATTATAAAACCTAAGACAAGAGGAAGTATCTTTACTAGGGTATGATAGGGCATATACTTAAGGATAAGGGCAAGGACGAGATTTTTAGAAGGATAAGTACATGCTTTCGCCACCAAGCGTACCTAGGAGAAAGGTAGTCCGGTTGGAAGAGTCTAGTTTTCTGTTCGTGCTATTTCCTTAGGTTCTAGCGCTTCGCATTTGTTCATATCCACTTCCATAGTTGGGTCTCTGCACCATAGTACTTGTATAGTAGAAAGATCCCATAGAGTCTCAAATCCTATTGGTGGTCCGACCAGTTTATTTTTGGTTAGTAGGGATTTGAGAATAGCTATCGAGTTTGCTTATATCATCTCACGTAGATCGTCTAAATTCGGGGGAGATATTCCTTGGGTGCTTGTCTGATATTGGTTTAGGCCTTTGGGGCTTGTACTTGAGGAATGTCGAGTTCGGTTTGGATGGTTTGCGGGAGAGATGAATAGTTGTGGCAGGCACTCCAAAGAGCACGTAGTGACCTTTCGACTCTTATAGTTATGGCATGGCGGATAAGAGGGAAACCTCTAATCATCTTACTACGTATACCTGGTACCGTGATTGACATCTGTTTATTTTGGAAATGGAGATCCGGAACTTCACAATCGTGAAGTTAAATTAGTTAAGATACAGTGGAGTAAAGCTCAAGAAGGCTAGATACTAGCATCATACCCTTTTCCTTGAGGGTGCATCCTTGATTTCTTTGTTTTAGGAGCTTTACGCATAATTGTTTCTCTCTTTCCAAAGTATATCACCTAGGTCGTATCTTCGATCCTTAGGTAGAAGCCAATGGATGTAAACATGTATTTGAAACATGTTATGGTTGATGGTTGCAAGTGGTTGCTAATGGTTGCTTGTGAATGCATATGCATACGTATTAGGCACTAGATCAGTTCAGACGCTTTCATATTGCATTTACAGATATGTATTTGTTTGTAAATTGAACTTGATATGTTATCATATTGGTGTTGCATATGGATGAATGGCTGTGCACACATGTAGTATTTACATGACTAGGGATGCTTGCATACATGGTTGGACGCATGGCACTGACATGATTCGCATTAAGGAGGTCAACTGAATCAGTAGACCGCCTGATTTTACAGTAGATAAAGACATATACACACACTATGCGTATGAACATGAAAGCATTAGAAATCTTTTAAGGACAATGGATGCCTATGAGTGAATGGTTGAGTAGATGGGTGATTGGATGGTATGACACATTCTTCCTAACTTGAAGATTTCGGGGACGAAATCCTTTTAAGTGGGGGAGAATGTAACACCCCGTAATTCTATAACACTAGGATTCACAAATAAGGGCAGAATTAAAAATTAAAAATCAAAATCAAGGGAAACGGGCTGTGCCATTGCGTTCATCTCGGAATTCTGCATGAAAACGAGTCCGAGTTTGCGTAAATCGGAGTCCGTATGAGGAAGATATGGCCTCCGGAAGATTCAGCGAAGTTCAAATTTCAAAACAGGTCAAGTTCAAAATTCAAATCAGACCCAGATTGGGCTGGGCGGGAATTTTCCCGCCCAAGGCACCCAGGTCGACTGGGTAGTCGACCTGGGGCACCCAGGTCGACTGGGTAGTTGACCTGGGGGTCGACCCCCCTGCTTTTTCCCGTTTTTTGCACCTGGTTCGTTCTTCTATATTCGGACGCCATCCTGACCAGATTTGTTGACTTCTACACTATATAAACAGCCCTAGACTCCTTCTCTATTCACAATTCTTCTCTACCCTTATGCTGCAAAGATTCTTAGTGAACATGGCTTCCTCTCCTCCTCTTAATTAAATAATAAATCAAATAATATATATAAAATAAATCAAGACGAGGAGGTGCTGCTCAAAGACTTTCAAAGAGGAGATTCAAGCTAGAATTCAAGTGAAGATTCGAACGACTGCAATGACTGCTTTTCTATGAATCATAGCAACGCTATCTTTCTATTCTAATCTAATCCCTGTAAGTCAGTTATTTCTAGATTTGAACGTTTTTCTCTGTTCGTGACATGAAATTAAAGGAATAAAAAAATATGCCAAATCTCTCTCTCTATTCGAATCAGTGCCTATACTCTTGAATCTAATTAAGAACTGTTATGATTCGAGGACAAATAAGACCGTGACTATGAAACTATGGACCTTAAAACCATTGCCTATGACTATGGACATTGCCTATGACTGTGACTGTGGCTATGAGGATTATTTCCTTGACTAAACCTATGCCTTTGATTAGAAAACATAAACTATTGCCTATGACATAACAAGGACATCTGTGATTAAACACCTATGATTTATGACTAGGAAAGTGTTGCTTAAGTTCTGTGATTATGAGATTAAACCCGATTATTTATTCTGCCTTTCCTTGGTTTTCTTTGGTTTTAGACCATGGGAATTTACCTATTAAGTTAGGTCTACCCATGTTCTTGAACCTGTGTCTCTATTCTGTCTATCCTTGGTTTTAGACCTTGAGAATTTACCTATTAAGTTAGGTCTACCAATGTTCTTGAACCTACGTCGTTATTCAAACCTTTTATGCCAGTTATTATGTCCATCCTTTTTTCGTAGCATCTTTGGTTCATTCCCTATTTTCTACGAGTCTAGATTTATCCATAATCTAGATTTAATCGCAATTATACGAACGGTGGGAATACGATTTGGGCATAATGTGAAATGTACTAAAAACATGGTTATAAACTTGGAATCTGGCATAAATTGGGAACATGAATTATGGCATGTTCATAGAAATACAAATTGGATAAATTTAACATGAATTATAGGATGTGTAATTTGAATCTAGTATTGACTTGTAAATCTGGCATTTACATGAGTTATGAACTAAAATAATAACACTAGTTTGACGTGAACTGTAATTAGAATGTTAAATCAGGATTGGATTAGCTAATTTGGCGTAATAAGTATATTGGTATAAATTTGAGATTGGCCATAATTGGGAATAACCGTCAGGTTTAGCAAAATCATGGTTAGTGACACTTAATTGGTATAGTTTACATACCAAAAGGCATAAATATGATATAAAGGGGGAAATGGGCCATAGAAATAAATGTAGACAATTTACATTAAAAGAGTAATTAGGAGATAAGTAAATTAGGATTAATTTACTTATAGAATTTTTCCTAAATGAGGAAATGTTAATTTAGACAAATTAAAGGTTTGTTAACGACATCTCTTTTAATAATAAACCAGAAAGTTCTAGGGTGACAGAGAGGATAGTGTCTAGGCTTGGGTTTGGAAAATACAAGTTTCCTGCTCTCCCTGGCTATCCCTAACTGATCCGACGGACGGGATGGTTACTTTCAAAACTTGATTTGAAAACTAATCAAAACCCTTTGAACTTAGAAAACACGAATATGCCTAACCCGAGGTTAGACTGAGTTGCGATGTAAACCTGCCCGGAACCAACCGGCACATCCAGTATTCGCAACAATATCTGTCTAATGTGAGTGGTCGCGGCTTTAATTTATTTAGTTAAAGCTAGAACTAGAAAGGTAGGGTTAAGTTAACCAAGTCACTTAACCAGTTCAACGTGATAACTAAACTGATGGGTGGGGTTAGGTTCAGACTGACACTTAACACAGTTAAGCTAGAATGGGAGGGTTAAGTCCATAGGAACACTTAACCAACTTAACACAGTTAAGATAGAATGGGAGGGCTAAGTCCATAGAGACACTTAACCAAATTCAAGGTAGCAAGATAAGATTTGTAGGGGTTAAATAAAGTTTAATACACTTAGCCAAATTAACATGTTAACTAGACTAGAAGGTGGGGTTAAGTAAAGTTTAATACACTTAGCCAAATTAACATGTTAACTAGACTAGAAGGTGGGGTTAAGTAAAGTTTAATACACTTAGCCAAATTAACATGTTAACTAGACTAGAAGGTGGGGTTAAGTAAAGTTGATACACTTAGCCAAATTAACATGTTAACTAGACTAGAGGTTGGGGTTAAGTAAATACACTTAGCCAATTTGATATGTTATCTGGGCTGGACCGTAGGGTTAAGTAAACTTGAGCACTTAACCATTAGATTGTGATTAAAGAATAGGGTTAAGTCTAAACATGAAGGGATAATACATGACCATTAGTAACATGTTAGTTAAGACAGACGGGCAAGGTTAAGTTAAAAAGGAACACTTAACCAATACAGGGTGAATGGGTAGGGTTAAGTAATAAGAAATACTTAACCAATATAACTTGGTTTGTGGTGGGGTTAAATCAAAATGAATTACTGATAACACTTAACCAGTATAACAGGATGAATGAAGGGGGTTAAGTTGGCTTGAATTGACTAATGACACTTAACCAATCCAAATTGACGGGAAAGGGAACTAAGTAGTAAACCTTAGAAAACAATGATTCTGGAAACTAAGTGGTAAATCTTAGTTAGTAAAACTAAGTAGTAATTCTTAGTATAACACGGGAAGGAGCGAATGTCCGTCTGAGTAGAAAGAAGGCTCCAACGAATTGGGTTACGAAGCCCGAGGCTTCGAGGGGACGTGAGGGTACTCTTGGTATTCCTCTGTGAGGCTGCAGATGATCCTCCTGGGCTCACAGAGGTTAAGGTTTGCGTAGAAGAACCAGGGGTATGCCTTGGTTGCAATACATGGCAACCTAAAGACCAGGATGGACCGGCATGATTCGGCGAGAAAACGGTAGCCCTGTGATAGCAACTCGTCGTCTACCATCCATCTTGAGTCAATCGAGATACGTGAAGCGGAAAGGCGGAGAACTCCAAAAGACCATATACTTGCTATCTAGTTATGGGTGAGGATGGCCATAGGATAGAGGGGCACCGGTGGCCGGCGTATAGTTCTAATTTTACAAGGTGTGCCTTTCATTAGTTGAGGGATGGGTCAAGTGGGACCATAGCCACTGGAATAAAAACAGACCTAAGCATCTGCATCAGCAGATATCTGAAAGCTCCCGACCGAGTTCTGTATTCCTTGATTTGCCCTGTCACAGGACTCGGACCGCACATTACAGGACATGTGCATCTAGACAAGCGATAACGATTCGCGGTACATGCGTGGGGAAGTATAGGAACATATACCACTCTAGGTAGTGTGTCCTAGACTTGGGGGCATCGTTCGACAGGTAGCATAATCCCTAGTTGGACTAGGTGGCATAAATCCTGAATCCGAGAAGCGTTCAGCAGATAGCGTAAACTCTAGTTAAATCTAGAAAGCACTTGATAGAAAACCCTAGATTTGATCTAGGTAATAAATAATGAATGTATGCCGGAAGGCAATGGAAAATACAGGGATTGGGATTACGTTATCGTTACTAGTTGGGACACTAGATAGGCGGTGCTGAGATATAGAAACCAGTATAACAAGGAAATAGCGAAGCGACAAAAGTATTAGAGTGTATCCAGTTTATCCTATCTTAGCATATCTTGTGACTACCTTGTCTAATCTTGTTGACCCTATCGTCATGGTGTAATCTTGTATTCAGTTAATTCATGTCGTTTTGTTTTTCCATGTTCACATGCTAGAAGTTACTGAACTTACTCAGGCTTTATGTCTGACTCTGTTTTTCTTTCGTCTTCTTTTCTTCCGTTCCCCCCCCCCCCTAGGTAGTAAAGGAGGGAATAGTTTAGCTCAGGTTATGTGGGACTGCCACTCTTTCCCAGCTTGAAGATTTGTCAAAGTTTGCTTGGATTCTCTTTTCAGATGCTATGGCTGGCTCTTGCTAAAATCGGGGAATATAAATGTTGTTTTTATGCTTCTTTATTTTGTAAGACAGATGATACTCTGATATTGTAAAGAAACCATTGTACAAACTATTTTATCAATAAAGCAAAGTTTTATTTTCCGTTGTTTAATTTTTCGTCTATCTTGTAATTTATCTGCATCTTTTGCCCAAAATGCTCTACAGAACTTAGTGCATTCCCTTTGCGAGTGACACTAACGGATGTGGGGTGTTACACGAAATCTGGCCAGCTGATTAAACTGGTTAACATATTCCCTGATCGTCATGCTTCCCAGTTTCAGAGTTAGAAACTTCTCCATTTGCAGGCTTCTTTCTGCTTGGGAGAGGAATTTCATCTCAAATCTTGTCCTGAAATCTTCCCATGTTTCCACCGCCCTCTGAGCATTGGTAACTTCCCACCAATAGGAAGCTTCATCCTTAAGCAACCATACCGCTAGTTGTATCTTCTGCCTGTCATCAACCCCGAAGATGACAAACAGATCCTCATTCTCCTTTAGCCAGTTTCTTGCCCTACAAAGGATTCTGTCCCATAAAATTCTTTTCCACCCATTGCCTTGAAGTCTCTACATGTTTTTGCGAAGGCATTTCCATGAGGAGGTGATGGAGGAGGAGGAACCGCGGCCACTGGAGAAGGGATGTCTGCTGGGCCCGTGCCATTGGCCCTTACATCTAAGTACCTCCTAAACCAGCCGGGAATCGGCACTCCTTCCGGGAGGTTAAGGTCTCTAGACATGCTGAAACAGAAAGGAAAAATTCAAAATGAAGGACAGAGAGAGATAGATAGGGCACATGGCTTTGGGGGATTTTGTCTTTTATAAATATAACACTTTTTCTTGAAAAAATGCTTCTTTAATCTTTCCTTTTGAAAACAATTTCAAAAACTTTTATCTTATCTGGTAAACCTATGCTCTGATACCAAGTGAAACACCCAACCTCCGTTAAGGTCACTCACAAAGGGAATGCCTTAATTTTGGTGGTGGTTTATAAGTAAAAGCCACAGATAAACTCAAGACAGATATAAATACACCTAATTTAAACAACGGAAACCAAAAAGACTTTTTATTTCATCAATACGTGTTCAAAACATAACATTCCATAATTGTCTCAAAATACTTCCATCATTACAACCTCATAACTGTCTTGATTATTAAAGAAGCATAAAACATAAATAGAGTGACAAAAATCCCCATAGTGATATCCAAAGCCATAGTCCAAGCAAAAGAGACCCAAATCATACATCTACGTTCTCGGAACTTATAAAGAGCCTGACTGAGCTGAGCTGTTTCCTCCCTGTGGACCTGGGGGGGAAACGAAAGAAAAGAAGACGAAAGAAAAAAGGGTCAGACATAAAAGCCTGAGTAAATCTAGTAACTCTTCAGTATGTGAATAAGAAGAGGGCATGATAGATATATACTGAAAATAGGAAAGTGTCACAAGCTAAGGAAGTGTCGAATGTGCTATCACACCCATACTATATCTCTGCATCTACTTGAGTTTATTCTAACTGGCACCCCATGTTGAGGGTGAAGTGATCCCCATTCTTATTAAAAGATCGGCTCCTACTCGCGTTAACATGTGTCATACGGCCCCCAAGAATTGTAGATACCTATGTTGGTCCCACCATGGGGTGTATCAAGACCCATGGTGGCGGCCTCGACACAAATTCTAGAAGGCATAGGTTATACTACTGGTGTCCTCAGTGCCCTGGTTGTTCTCTTCGGAGTGTGTGCACGCCCGCACCCCGTCAGACCTGCACTGTGCACCCACCGCCGTCGTTTGACCGCTTACAATCAGCCCAGTAATCGTGCCCCACCCTGCCTAGTTTCAGGGTACCGTTGATACCAAACTTGGGTTACTGCTGAAACGGGTCCCTCGTTACCAGGATTTTCTAGTCAAACATGTTAAGTGGTTAAGTGTCTGTATTTACCTAACCCCACCCATCAATTCTTGTTAACATGTTGAATTTGGTTAAGTGTTATAGTTGACTTAACCCTATCATCTGTCCTTAGCCTCTTAGGAGCACCTGACCACTCACATTTGACAGGTATTGCTACAGTTACTGGATTTTCTGGTCGGTTCCGGGAAGGTTTACACCGTAGCTCAGTCTAACCTCGGGTCCTTATTGGGCTCAATGCTTAACCACCCACATTGGATAGGTATTGTTGTGACTACTGGACAGCCGGGCGGTTCCGGGTAGGTTTACATCACAACTCAATCCAACCTCGGGTTAAGCATATCGTGTTTTCTAAATTTACATATTTTATTGCTTCTCAATTATATATGTAAATGTCTTATCTTTTATGCTTGGGTATATCAATTTATACCGCTTAAATGTCATTGTCATTGGCATGTGCCAAACATGCCAACATATATTTTCATGTTTTACACCCAACGTTATTACCCCCGTTTATACGTTAGCAACGTTATAACAAATGTTGGGCTCGACACAATTCAGCCAAACTTTATAAATGTAAGAAAAGGGGAAATCAAGAACATGTAATATTTTACAACATATAAGGGTGTGTGGCGCATGAACTTGCAATTTAGCGATACTAACATAAATGATGGGTCATGTGAACTTGCATTCAAATCAAAGTATAACTAAGTAGGTGACATATGAAATGGCATAGTTTAGGCTAATACAAACTTGTGTTTAAACATGTTTAACTTGGCATAATGTCAAACACAAAACTAGCATGTTGTATATTCACCAAAATGTCCAATTAAAGCATCTAATCACATAGCCTATTTCAACATGAACTTGCATAGTTTATGAAACCCAAACGATACTTAACATAGATCCAATTATACTTGCAAATAAACATGAACTTGCATAATTTATGAAACCCAAACGATGCTTAACATAGATCCAATTATACTTGCAAATAGACATGAAAATGATATCATAGGTTTTGGGTCATGTAGGCATAAAAGGTTTCAAGTCTAAAACATGTTTACATAAATTCTAATTTTAGACTAAGGGAATATACATAATCCATGCCTTCGACATATACATAAAGGGATCAATTTCTAATTATTGCCACAAACTTGCAAGTGCCATTGTTTTCATATACAATTGTTCAATAGGCTTGCATCAATCAATTTATGCCACAAACATCAATACACAAGACATGATAGAACCATCACAATACATAGAATTTATACAATACAAAGACAAAATTCTATTTTCATTTACATCGAATCACATCACAATATTTATTCATATTCTGAAATGTCACTATACTTACAACGAATGCAGAATCTTGAATTCTGGATTCTGATTTCTGAAATTGAGATGCGCTCCTTTGGGTAGACTAACGTTGCGTTGATAAATTTGATTAAACTATAATCTTCTTCTTAATTTGATTCGTCTCTAGGCTTTTCTCTTGACGGCTATGTTCAATTCCTCCCTAGCAGCATGACGACTCCTTTCTCATTTTTTTGTATGAATTTTCAGTTGAGACCTAGGGTGTATTTATAGATTTTTGAGTTGTTTTGAGCCGTCAGATGAAGACAGGAGGAATCTAGACCGTTCAGAGTTCAAAGAGCCAATCAAGAGGTGACACGTCAGCCCTAGTGACACACAGAGCCATAGAAATTCGAGCCAGAGCCAGACCTAGCCAACTAGGTCGACCAGGCAGGTCGACACCCAGGTCGACCTGGGGGGACCAGGTCGACACCATGGTCGACCTGGGGTGACCAGGTCGACACCATGGTCGACCTGGTCTCTGGGCGGGAATTTTCTCGCCCAGCCCAGTTTGAACCTGAAATTCGAATTTTGAATTTTAAACTGAGCTGTTTGAATTTAAATTTGATTCTGAAACTTCCAAAGGCCATAACTCCTTCATACGGAGTCCGATTTGCGCAAACTCGGACTCTATCTCAAGCAGAATTCCGAGACGAATGCAATGGCGTAACCCGTTTCCCATAGTTCTTTCATTTAAAATTAATTATACTTTAATTTGTGAAGCTTAGAGTTATAGAATTCACGGGGTGTTACAGTCTAAAAATTCCTATGATCACGCATGATATCCAAAAATCACAAAAATGGACATACACCTACAGTTTGACATTGCGGACCCAACGAAACTGTTTCGTCAAATTTCGACTCTGTTTGCTCACACAGCGTATATTTAACTATCAAAATACTGACTTTTTTCACATTAAAAATCCATAAGGCCACACAGTGACTCTAAAAATCAGAAACTAGAAATCTAACATGTTACGGATCCTACAATATTAGTTTCGTAGAAAACGGAGGTTGTTTGCAAAATTGGCTATTTTTAAAGATCTAAATTACCCTTTTAAATATATAAATATATTTAAAATTAATTAAATTAAACATCTAAAAATAAATATTATCGTATATACTCACACTAGAATATCACACAGCTCCAGAATAATCCTATATGGATTTCTAACTCGATATTTCATCATCAGAGTCATATCGATATTCGATTTATATTTAAATCCTTTTATAAAATTAGATAAACTGTTATGGTTTTTAAATGGTTATGGCGCTGTTTTTCTGAAAATTTGATTTGGACATAAATCAAAATCTACACGACGAAATGCCAATTTTTCCCTTCCACTAGAAAAATATACTTCACTAGCTCCGTACGTTTCTTGTTTCACAGAAATCCAATTTAAAACGGACCATGTATATTCAGTTGAAGTTCAAATCGCCAAATAGCGAACTGCCGCAACGTTACGGGCTCGATTATAATTATATTATAATTCTACGTTCAAACTGTCGTTATTTAAATATATTTGCTAATATAATTAAATTTTAAACTGAATTAGATATTTTAAATAATCCGGTTCACACCATATTGTCAATTCGCTATTTCTGACTATTTCAAACATTAATATATTATTCTATCATTTAATTAAATATTCAATATTATTTAAATTAAATAACCTTTAAATTACTAAACCATTATTTTAAATAATTAAATTAATTAATTATTCGACCTTAAACGACAGGTCATTACATTCTCCCCCCTTAAAATAATTTCGTCCTCGAAATTGCTAAAGATAGAAAACAAACTCTATTAACTGGTTAGAACTTATTTGTCCACTTCTTGTCTTTATTTTTGATTGAACCAATTAATTTCAATTAAAATATTAATTCATTTCTACTAACGAAATTTTTAAAAATTCTTAAAATTTTCTAACACCCGAAATTTTCGAAAAATTTCGTCAGCACCTCCATTGTACTGGTCAATCATTACAACTACAAATCGTCTCTCAGGGCCTTCTCCAACCCAAAAGAAAATCAAACAGCAAAGTGGCTTGCCAATTCGGCTCATAAATTTTATGCTTATATCAAATATAAAATTGGACCTTCTTATCGGGCATATCATTATATCCTTTCCATCTGATGTTAACTCAGCATATACCCATGTTATCCCAATCAAATTCCAATATGTTTTTATCCACAATTTCAACCATTTGCTTATACCTAAGTCGAATTCCATTTCAAATTCGAGTTCCAATCTCAATTTCAAACTCTAACTCACCAACCCAATACCATTTCGGATTCTCATCTCATAATCCAAAATCTGGTCCTACTTGATATATTATATTCCAATTTGCTTTCCCAAATTTCCATTCAATTTGGTTTTATTTTAAAAAAAACTCTTCCTGGAAGTTTTAAACACCTTGGATCTTTCTAAAATCAAACAATCCTTTTCAAATTTCAAAGAAAACTTGTTTTCCTAAAACAATTCGAAAACAAAATCTTTGGTAGTAATCCGCCACTTAGAACTCGGAGATAAATACCGATGATGCTGCAGTCATTATCGGAATTATTTCCTAGCTACAGAAGTGAGTTCAATACTATATCACTTTTTAAAACCATTTTTAAACGATTCTATTTTGAAATTATTTCAAAATATCCATCTCAATGTGTGTAAACCCATTTAAAATCTCCTAGGATTTTAAAATTCTCTTATATCCAACCCATATACATATACAAACACTTTTCAACTTTTAGGAATTTTAATTCCAATTCCGGTTTTCATTTCAAATTTAATTTAACGATTTCCACATACTACACTTATATGAAATCTGATTGGTTATTTATATAACCATTTTAATTTATAACCTTACTTGATTATAATAAGAACCAATATATCCAATATATCATAATTCCAATATATATATATATATATATATCTTCTCTATATAAAAATATACTTTGGGTAAACTTATTTCCATTTACCCTCTTTTCAAAACATATCGTGTCGACCCATCGTATTCGAGTGTTTAGAAACTCCTACCGATATAGTGGATCAAACTAATCGATCAGAACCCATAAACAACTCAACCAATAAATCTACACGATATAAAACCAATTTTATATCAAATAACAAATACGTCCACTCGTATATATACACTCAAACTCAATCTAGGGTATTACTAACCCCATCTCTACTGAGTCATGCTACAGAGCCAAGATAAATACTTAACCTTCAGCTTTGATACCAACTGTAGTGTCCCGAAATTCCGGTCCAATTTGAGCTGACCAAATAACACAAGTCCAACCCAAATTACACTGGAAACCAGAAAACTAATAGAAAGAATATAGAGGGTGAGAATAGATAAGATAGAAACTTAGAATAGAAGAAGAAGAAGAAGACACAACATCAGAGTAAACACGAATCTCACGGCAGAACGAATAAAATATAACAAAACTTTGAAATAAAAGATTGCACTTGAATATACATATCATTATCAAAGTATAGTACTTACAACACAGCGAAAATAAACCATAGCTATATAAACGCTGCTGAAGCCTCCTGCTCCAGCTTTCCAAGTATATATGTAAAATCCCAACTACTTGACTGCCGGTACAAAATTAGGCACCCAAGAGTTTAGGGAAAACAAAACAAAATAAACTCTGGGTCAGTGATGTGACTGGTGCGAGTAAAACAGTTTAAAACAGTTTGAGCAATAAAACCATATCTCATAAGACCACACCGTATAACGGAATGAGTTTTACCCTTATGAGAATCCAAAAAAAATCTTCATATCAAAATTCTTTTGATATTATAATTGTGTCTATCAACCACAATATAATAATCATCTAGCAGAAACGCTTTCATCTCACGTCCTACATACATAGTATACCATCAAAATCGCAAGCACTTATTGGATAATGGATTTCCAACTATGACAAGGTATGGAACCACCTTCCGATAGTGTACCTCTAGAGGAGAATACACCGAGTTCAACAAGAACATCTTGTAACTCAACCACACATGACCGACCACTCATTTTGCTTGAGTGTATCGAATGTATATCACCAACGGTTGGGATCAGCAACCATTTCCCGATAAGGTACAACATCGATAAATTAAAGAAGGAAATGAATATTCTCTAGATAGGTGATTATACACCCTAATGGGAGCTACCCACATAGCCATGCTTCCTGCCCGATTTTTGTCATTTCCCAGTTGTGAGGCTAGAGGCCATAACTAACCTTTTTACATATCATATCTTCATTTACCTTGAATGCCACATCATCATACCCGTCAAATCATTATCGATTTCCTTAAAGGTATCATGGGTATAAAGCTAAGAGAAACGAATTCCTCCGCCACCAAACATCATACGTTTGAAGAGATCAACGTATATATGATCTGTTAAGCATAATCTGTCAGCCTTCGTCCATACAAGTTGTCCTGGGACTGGACAAACTGAAGGCACTCTTCTGTGAATCAATCTAAGGCAATTTCTACCTAGGATTAACAAAACATCCCTTGCACTTTGCTCCATCTTTAATTACCTTCAACATATTTGGTTTTCAACGCTTATGTCAATACGGAGTTGTGACGACCCGAAACCCCGTACTGACGGTGGCAAGGGTAATCTTTGGAATATAACACATAAACAGATCATAGCAGGGCAGAGTTAAATAAATACACCAGATAATGTACAAATAATACACTGGATAAACGTAATCATCAGAGTTACACAATATACAGGATCATACTTAGTACAAATACAGTTTAGCTATACATAAATGTCTACAGCGGAAAACAAACATAATATGTACAATAGGAGCTGAAAAGCATAAAATAGATAAATGATAGAATCCATCTTCAGCTCCAGCTATCCAGAAAGAGCCTGCTAAAACCTGATTATAAGGCTTCCCATGTAGAAAAATGGGCACCTGAGTTTGCAAGTGAAACAAACTACGAGTCAGTCACGGGGCTGGTATGAGAAATCTACTTAACACATTTATAATATGGCAAATCACAGGACCACGCCACTTTCGCGGAACGGGTTTACTCCATTGGATTGCCAGTGCTTTACAATAAGTAAATCTTTTAAACATCGCAATGCTTTTTATAAAAATGAAGCCATTATAAGACTCCGTTCCATCACAAAATGCAATGCAAACCGGAGGATAGAGTTTTACCTTATAATGGCCAAAATATGTTTGATACGAATAAAACAAAAAAATTGATATTATTACTAGTGTTTATAGGTTTCAAAACAATTTCAGTCATAACTATCAATCATAGACGGCATGGGTACCATATATCATGTCGCCATATATATATATATATATATATATGTACAATCAAAACCGCACGGTGTCGTATTTGGAAATTGGATTTCCGTCATGAACCAAGGCAAAAGATAGTCCTTACCGACTTCGAGACTCTCTAGCCCGAGCCTCAGGACCCAGATTCACGTGGGCCCTTGGATCGTCAGGGTCGGTCCACCGATGTGGATTAAAATTCCTGAACACTGCATTTCCCCGCCCTTTGGGGCGTAAATGAGCCAACGAATGACTCCATTGGTCCCAGATCGACCGATATAACCGAGGCGCCTCGCAACAGCAACAACCACATAGGTGAAAATAATATAATTGTCGGCCAGTTCAAGCACCGACACCACCTCTAACTAGAAAGAAACGCATGTCCTCCCGGAGGTCCTCTCCCGTTTCTGGTTCACACCGGGGTGTGAGGTTCGCGAATTCACGTTATACACAAAGTTATGCCATACAGGCCGGGCCTTAATCATCAACCACAAGACTTTGCTTTTCAACAGAAGCCTTGATCACTACATCTTAGCAAGCCACATAGGAAATTCACACCATGCAACTGATGGCTATCAATCACACAGAATAAATTCCAATGTCAGACACACAGTCCATTTACAAGTCTGTCCTGGGTCTGAACGAAACTGGAGGCACTATATACCTCGCAAACCCATCGATCTCCACGTACGTCTGGACGATCACCACTCATTATCCATATTCTGGGGTGCCTCCCAATTAGGACATCAGTTACCATCCAAACGAGGTGAAGATTTCCGGTCTTCAACCACCGTCTTCATCTTCGATTTCTTACCGTCGATTCAGTTATTCAGAATGGGATAAACCTGGTCTTTCTGAACAAATCGCGTATATAATAAACACGTGCTACACAACATACGCATCATTCCAATTCATCAGTTACTAACCGTAAATCAGTAAGAGAATGATTTCCCAAATATTAACCCCGAAGGCCGAAACCAACATCAGATCAAAACCCTGGAAACCATTCGACTTAGCTAACCTTTAGTTAGTTTTTAAATTTCACATTCCATATCGTTTATAATATTTTATAACGATTTATCTCTATTTTTATCTATATTTTTATAGCCCATTCATTCAAACGACGCTTCAGGCCGTAACGCGGCCATGGCGTTGTTTTTCTTCAGATTTGATTTACACATATCTGAAAATCTAACTGTTGGATCATCACAAAATTTATATCATTAGAAAGATCTTTTCAAAACGAATCCAACGGTTCAAGTTTTGGGAAAATCCGATGGTCGGAACTCCCAGTACAATCGTTTGAAATTTCGATTTCAAAATACGAACTGCAGCGTCGTTATTCGATTTAATTTAATCATATATATATATATTATCGATTCTGGCGCTGTTTTTCTTCAGATTTGAATTAAACATTCCAGAGAATCCAACCATTGGATCTTCACAAAGTCGGTGTCGGTGGAAAGATATTTCCAAAGCGAACCCAACGGTTTCGGTTTCGGAAAAATCCGATGGTCGGATCTCCCACACTAATCGTTTGAAATCACGGTTTCAAAACACGAACAGTAGCTTCGTGGTTCGATATAATTCAATTCTATTTATACATATATAAATATAATCGATTCTTCGTTTTCAAAACTATATTCTTTTCATACATTTGATAAAAATGATATTTTTATCTACCCGACATTTATTTCAACACTTCACTATTTTTAACAATTCATGTATATAATAAAAATGTGATTTTTATTGCAAAACAATTTATTTCAAAACACGACTATTTTATATAGTTCATATAGGTGATAAAAATATGATTTTTTATTATAAAACAATTTATTTCAAAACACGAATATTTTATATAGTTCACATAGGTGATAAAAATATGATTTTTATTATAAAACAATTTATTTCAAAACACGACTATTTTATGTAGTTCATATAGATGTTAAAAATATGATTTTTATTATAAAACAATTTATTTTAAAACACGAATACCATTCAACATATGAATTTCTATTCAACGAATGAATTTCTATTCAACACATGAATGTTTTCTGTAGTTTGTATATATATAGTAAAAATGTGATTTTTATTGTAAAACAATTTATTTCAAAACACGACTATTTTATATAGTTCATATAGATGTTAAAAATATGATTTTTATTATAAAACAATTTATTTTAAAACACGAATACCATTCAACACATGAATTTCTATTCAACGAATGAATTTCTATTCAACACACAAATATAGTTTCAACACATGAAAATAATTCTAACACATGAATATTATTCAAAATTTCGGCAGCATAACGGCAGGGTAGTTAAAACCGGGGTCGTCCCTAGTACGGCTCCTCGCTCTACCTTAAAGCCTCGTAGCTTTTGACAATGGGGATTTCATGCATCTAGTTCGCACGCAGGCGGCATGTATATTTTTTTCATTTCCACAAACTAATCCTATGTGGTTTCAACCAAATAATTCTTAACCACAAACGGGTAATTTTCAACCACAATCAATCAATTTCAACCACAAACAATTCCAATCAACCATTCGCTATCAATCAATTTTCACACCAATCACAACCAATAAATATCGCCCATGGTTTGTGGACGAGGGGCGTATATATATATAAGTATATTTCACTTCCGTTCAACACATATATAATTTTTACAACGCATATATAACTTATACATCGAACGTACAACTTATACAACGCTTATACATGAGGTGTACAACACTTATATAACTCATACTTCGACTATATAATTTATACATCGTCGTTTTCCATATCATTTATAATTCGGAAATCTCACATTGGGCTCCACTCCACCAAAAATAGCAGAAGGCTCAGAAAAATATGCGGTCTCTTCTAGAATGTAGAAGACGTCCACACGAGTCCACTGTCTCTTGTTTCACTGAATTTTGTCAAGAAACGAAAAAGATATGATTTTTACAGTGAAATCAAAAACCGTAGCGCTTTAAACGGCTATATTATAGTTTCATCCATTACCTCACTGATGTGTTCAAAACTAGGTTTTGAATTTTCGCGAGATCCGTGCAGCGATTCGTCGATCGGTCTTCACCACGAGGAAGAGCAGGGAGAGGCGCGCCTGGGGGGTCCCCTCCTGATGAACTCGATGGCCTGGATAGCCCTCGGCGGCGGCTTGAACGTCGGACGTTCACGGCAGTGGATCTCCCTAATTACTCAATGAAAAAATCCAAACTATATATGGATTTGAAGATCTTCTCGAGCTCTTCAAAATCTTCAACTGGAGGAGGGGCTGATTTTGCGTGGATTGATCGAAAAGTGGACGGGAAAGTTTGGAGGTGCTTCCGTCGTGCGTCGAGTTCAATCGGTGAGAGAGAAAGAGATCTGACCAGTGATATTTTTTTAATTTAAAAAGTTTTAAAAATCCAAAAATACCCCCTGCCTCCTACGAACTCCAATCCAAACCCAACGATTGTTGTCCCTAGCATTTTACCCCCATTCCGAACACAATGGGATATGTTTCGTAGGCCCATTCGACTGTTTCAGCCAGTTTTCATTCAAATTAAAATATAAAACATTCAATATTTGATTTGAACGTACATTTCAATTTGCCGGGGCCACATACTGATTCTAAAAATTCCCGGAAAATAAATCTAGCTATGTTTTGACGATACGGTCCCAACAAAAGTAGATTCGTCGAATCCTGAGACCGTTTGAAAAATGGCCCTTTTTTGGTCGATCCAATTTAATAGAAATTGACCAAACGCATTTTCCTTTGCCACGCCCACATACTAGCTTCAAAAATTATGAAATTTGAAACCTAGCAATAATTTAACATCCCGGATCCAATAAAAGTGGTTTCATCGAATTCCGAGGTCGTTTGCAAAATAGCCATTTTCACGGGCTACATAAACTCTAAGGCGACCTTTCTGAAAATTCGTTTGGCCATAACTTTTGCTTCCTGCAATGAAACTTCGATTTTTCAAATTCGTTAGAAAGATATTCACTAATAGATTTAAATATTTTTGGTTTCACTCAAATCCGTTTTTTTGCACCCTGTACAGTCAGTCAAAGTTTGAAATGAAAATTTGAAACTGCCGCGCCATTTCACGCTTTGTTTATAATTAGAAATAATTATATTTATTTTCAAACGTCGATTCAAACTCGCTTTTCGTCGTTATTATTTAAAATATTTATTTTAAATATTTAAAATCCACTAAAATAGCCAATTTAAAAAATTTAAATTGGTTCAGATTTTCCGGGTCGTTACAATCTCCCCCACTTATGACTTTTCGTCCCCGAAAAGGAACAAAGTCGAAAGTGGTTTGATTAATCAACTCTACTTCCAATCAGGCTTCGATTCTTCAACTTTTCAGTTTCTGAGAATTTTCAAATTCTTCAAAAATTTGGCTAACACCCGGAATTTTCGAAAAATTTCGCCATATCCTCCTTTGTACGGGGAGGGGTTTGGAAATTTATTGGGCCGTATTAGTACCCAATAAATCCTATAAAGCATACACATATTTATAGTGATATATTCTGGTGTTTACAGGGGAGCGTGTATAGATAATAACTCCAGAGAATAAATTCTCGTCACCCTGTCAAAGCCTGAGGAAGTGTGTATTTTTAATTGCTCCAGAGAATAAATTCTCGTCACCTCGTCCCGTGTGGGAAATAAATAATCCATGTGCCGTATCTAATAACTAGAGAGACGTGATTATTGTCAACTCCAGACCTGTGTGGGGTATTTATTAATCTGGCAATTTATCGTTACAATTTTATATGGTCCATATCAGTCAGCAGTTCAACCTGTAATATATAGTCATCGCCATACAAGTCTCTCACTTGTATGGTAAATCTTCCACCTCGTCACACAAGCTCGAAATGCTTATGTGGTATATGATGAAGTATGCCTATCTTCAAGAAGTATGCCATACAGTGTAGTTCAAAATAAATTGTTACAATCCTATGGCGACATTTATTATTTCACACAGAACAACCAACACTCTGCATCCAATGGCATTCACAGGAGTTGATATAATAATATTTCGCATCCAACTCATTATGGTTTACCTATTTGTCGGGCACGCAAATAAATTCTTTACTCAACAGCTAATCCATTTACCTGTTTCAAACATATATAATGCACATGTATATATTTCTATCTATTTTTAGCTCTGTTCAATGTGTGATTTAACCGAATAAATTCTACCATTCATTCTCATATTGATTAAATTTACTATTGTTCTAATAATTTAATTAACCAAACCTCCTATCACATAACACAAACAACAATCAATTTGTTTTTAACTTTTCAAAATCAAACAAATTAATTCATACACTCTTTTTAAATTAATCCGACTATAGAATTAAAAGTGCACATCCATGAAAGAAAATAACAACGAAGCAGAGAACTTAATGGAAATTTCAAAAAATGGTAAATGTACCTTGCACCGGAGTCAATCAGAGATATCCACTCGACACTTAGGATAGGCTTTCTGAATGCTCTCCTCAGTTTCCCAAGTACAATCTCGCGGATCTCCACTCCATTGAACTTTGACTAAGTGAACCTTCTTGTTCCTCAGTTCTTTGGTTTCTTTGCCAATGATCTTTAGCGGCTCTCTTCTCACAGCCAATTCAGGAGTAATTTCAATATCCTGTTGCGTTGCTTCTTCCATGATCAAGTCTGGATCATGAACGTGCTTTCGAAGTTGAGATATGTGAAATACAACATGCACTCCAGGCAACCAATCCGGCAATTTAACCCTATAAGCGAGAGTTCCAATCCGTTCAAGAATAGGAAACGGACCAATGAATTTGGGCATCAATTTCCCTGTTTTACCGAATCGGATAACTCCTCCCATCGGCGATACTTTCAAATATACATAGTCGCCAACAACCAATGATATATCTCTTCTTCTCTTATCGGCATAGCTTTTCTGTCGGCTTTGAGCGGCGAGTAATCGTTTCTTAATGAAATCGACTTTGTCGGCAGCTTCTCGGATCATATCAGGTCCCAATACAAGCCTATTACCAGGTTCGACCCAACAAGCAGGAGATCGGCACGGTCTACCATACAATGCTTTGAATGGTGACATTGTCAGGCTCGCTTGGTAGCTGTTGTTATAGGAGAACTCAGCCAAATGCAAATGGTCTTCCCATAATCCACCAAAGTCAAGAACACACGCCCGCAATAAATCTTATAAAATACGATTCACCCTCTCAGTCTGACTATCTGTCTGAGGATGATAAGCGGTGCTCAAGTTCAGCTTCGTTCCCAGTTCTATTTGAAGTGCCTCCCAGAATTTGCTAGTAAATATTAGATCTCTATCACTGACTATACTGAGCGGCACTCCATATAGCCTAACAATTTCCTTGAAATAGATCTGCGCCAGACTCTGAGCAGTTCTGTTCGATCTAACAGGTATGAAATGGGAGGTATTCATGAAGCGATCTGCGATCACCCAAATACTGTGATTTCCTTTCCTGGTTCTGGGAAAACCATCTATGAAGTCCATGGAAATATGTTCCTACTTCCAACCTGGAACGTCCAGCGGTTGCAACAATCCAGCAAGTTTCTGTTGGTCGCTTTTGACTAGTTGGCAAGTAGGGCATCGGCTAACATATAAAGAAATGTCTCTCTTCATCGATCTCCACCAGAAAGTGCGTTTGATGTCATTATGCATTTTGCTTACTCCTGGATGGATACTAAGTTTTGACTTGTGGCATTCATCTAGTACTTCCTTTTGGAGCTCAGAAATGTTAGGAACACAGATTAGACCTTTTAGTCTTAGAATCCCATCACTATCAACCTGAAAACTCGAGGGCTCGCCTTTTTGAATTATCTCTCTGAGCTTCTGAATAAAGTGATCATCCTTCTGAAGAGCAGATATTTTATCAATCAATGAAGTCGTAATAATAAAACTGGTGATCATTACATTCTTTCGGCTTAACGTATCGGCCACAACATTAGCTTTCCCTGGAGTGTATAGAATCTCAAAATCGTATGCTACAAGGAACTCTAACCAACGTTGCTGCCACAGATTCAAGTTTTTCTGGGTGAACAGATACTTTAACGACTGATGATCTGTAAACAGTTCGAATTTCTCACCCAGAAGATAGTGCCTCCAGATTTTCAAAGCAAATACGATAGCCAACAACTCAAGATCATGAGTGACGTAGTTCTGTTCATGTGGCTGTTGAGTCAAGGAATTCAAGATGTTTTGATCAATGACAAGGAGAAATTCAAGATCGACAAAAAGAAGAGATGCGATGGTGTTCAATGTTAGAGGTTGATTATTTAGTGTTTAGTTGAGTTATATTTGATAAAATCTATCCTCAAATAATCATATACCTCAATGTTTTTTGAATATATATGTGAATATATGTATGCACATTCATTGTGCATACTGCCTGAAACCGGTCGACCGGTTTCATTCTGGACGGTCGACCATTTCTGGGCAGAATGCACAATGAGCGTGCACACATGTATATAACGTATATATATTCAAATACCAGTCTACTGGTCATTTTTTACCAGTCCACTGGTATACGAACTGAAGCCATCTTTTCGAATAGACACCCTATTTCATCAATGGTTATGATCCTTTCTTTTCACCAAAAATCATCTCTATTTATTGCTTCTCTTCACCAATGATTACATCTCTCCATCCTCTATAAAAGCAACATGAAATCATCATTTTAATAACAACAATTATTTCTGTTCTTACTATCCAAGTGCTGATTTCATTCTTACTCTTTAAAAGCATTCAAAAGCTCACTATTCTCATATATCGTTATTTGAATCCTTGAATCTATATATTATTCTTTAGATTCAAACAACGATATCATCTTCTAAATCTTCATAATATCAAAGTCATATTTGAGGATAAGATTATAGGAAGGTTGTACAAGAATTGACAAATTCGTGTTATTAAGAACACACATTGTCAAACTACAAGTTTATGTCTTGTTTGACGTCCTCGGTGTTGTAAGAGGCGAGTTGTGAAGTCCTCGTGTTGATAGAGGCGTGAAATCCCGTTCGGCTGCTCGGGTGTTGTGAACCTGTTTTCCTCAGGGTTAAGTGAGGATAGTGTTTAGTGAAATTCGAGATAGGAGATCTGGGACTGGAGGTAGGACGGTGCTCCGAACCAGTATAAAAATCCCTGGTGTGATTTTTCTATTACTGCATTTACTTATCTGTGATATTGCTACTGTGAGATCTTTCTTAGTATATATCATATATTCTGCATATCCATATTACTGATCCTGCCTAAAGTCGTCTATCGAAACTTTCATTTGGTATCAGAGCAAGGTCATCCCATAACTGTAACACAGTTATTTGATATATTTTAGTAATATGGCAAATAACGCAAGCACTAGTAACACCACTTACACAGAAGGTCAGTCAACACAATGACCTCCTTTCTTTAATGGCCTAAACTATAACTATTGGGCAACACGTATGGCTTTTTATATGCAGTCAACAAGTTATGATGTTTGGAATGCTACTCAGAAAGAAATAGTCAATCCAACAACTGAGTATGCAAAATGGACAACTGCTGAGAAAACCGCAGCTGATGTAAATGCAAAAGCAATAAATATGTTGTTTTGTGCATTAGATCAAAACGAATATAACCGTGTTAGTATCTGTACCTCTGCATATCAAATTTGGCAAACGCTAAAAACCACTCATGAAGGTACTAACGAGGTTAAACAAGCAAAAATAGCTTTGTTAAAAAGTCAATTTCAAAATTTCAAAATGAAGCCGAATGAAACAATCAATGAGATGTATTCAAGGTTTCAAACCATTCATCATGCTCTTATCGGTTTAGGACAAAAATATTCTGATTTTGATGTAGTTTCAACAGTCCTACATTCACTGGCTAATGAATGGGAAGGAAAAGTATTAGCAATAGAAGAAGCTAATCATCTTTCCACCATGAAGCCAGATGAATTGATAGGAAATCTTATGTCCTATGAAGCTAACTTGCAGGCTCGAAAAGAACAA
Source organism: Allium sativum (assembly GCA_030737875.1). Lineage (NCBI taxonomy): Eukaryota > Viridiplantae > Streptophyta > Magnoliopsida > Asparagales > Amaryllidaceae > Allium > Allium sativum. The sequence goes on from CM060911.1 coordinate 282,619,590, forward strand.
AAAGAAGAAAAGAAAATTGTAGTTTTTCATGCTGAGAAAGATGAAGACGTCTCAGATTCCGAAGATGAGGATCTAGCATTCATTGCAAAAGGATTCAAAAAATTCTTAAAGCAACGAAAAGCTAGTCGATACAACAGAAAGAAGTTCGGATCAAATAAGCCATCATCATTAAATGTAGATTGCTTTAACTGTCATAAGAAGGGACACATGCAAAAGGATTGTCCAGAACAAAGGAAGAAGACAGAAAATGACAAGTTCAAACACAAAAAGTACAAGTCAAAGAAATGGGTATTCTCAGTGACATGGGATGATTCAGACTCATCTTCATCTGATAGTTAAAGTGACTCAGACAATGAACAAGCTAATGTATGCTTTATGGCAAAAGAAGATGAGGTACAAATTCCGAATTTTGAAGAAATTCTAGATATAAATGCTGAGTTAATGTATAAATTTAAAGACGCAAAACGACAATGCAAGCAAGCTCAAGCTGATTTAAGTAGAGCAGAACTTGAACGAGATATGTTAAAAGACGAGAAGAAAATATTAGAGGAGGAACTTGAAAAATCTCAATAATCATCATCTAATATTGATTCTCAACTATCTCTTTTGAGTCAAGAAAGTGAAACCCAAAAAGAGAAAAATGATGCTCTAACTACCGAAAATCATGAGCTTAAGGCAAAAGTCAAGATGTTAGACCTTGAAAAAGCTAGTTTACAAACAAAGTTAGATGACATTACTCAAAATGTTTCTAACTTTAACAAAGGTCGAGAAAATTTGACAAAAATTATTGAAAGTTCACAAACTGCTACAAATAAACAAGGTTTGGGATATAAGAAACAAGTTATCAAGAAACATCTTGGTAAAAGAAAAAGGAAAAATAAGGAAGTACGAGAAACTAAAGCTAAGAAAAATCTTAGTTTATTATATTCCAAACCAAAACCGATTGTGAAATTTCAAAAGAAGAATATCAAATCTATAAAAATGTGGGTTCCTAAAACAAATAACAATTTGATTAGGAACAAGTACATTCAAAAAATTTTGAGTTCTGTGCATCATAATCCAAATTATGTATATAAAGGGGATACCGGACCCGTATGGGTTTGGACTCCTAAGACCTAACTCTTAGGACCCTATAAAAAGGTGGGTGCCATGGACTTAATTTTATATTTTGCAGGTCCCACTTAAGAAAAGAGGAAAGTGGATACTAGACAGTGGTTGCTCGAAGCATATGACTGGAGACAAGAGCTTATTAACAAATATCACTTATTTGGATGATGGCTCAGTCACTTTTTGGAGATAATTCAAAAGGCTATATCATCGGCAAAGGCAATGTGAGCAATTACGGTACATCAAACTTACCTCTTATTACTAATGTCATGCTAGTTAGGAATTTGAAACATAATTTACTAAGTATCAGTCAATTGTGCGACAAAGGTTTTATCATTTCTTTTTCGAACAATAAATGTAGTATTTTAGATAAAGATCGAAATATAGCTTTTGAAGGATATAGAGACAGAAACATCTATATTCTGAATATGAATACCAATCATAATTCAGATATGTGTCTTGTAGCAAATGATTATGATCCATGGCTATGACACAAACATTTCTGTCACATAAACTTCAGAACTATTGACAAGCTAGCCAAGAATGATCTAGTTAAAGGACTACCCAAAGTAAGCTTTAAGGTTGATAATATTTGTGATGCATGTCAATTAGGAAAATTGACCAAATCGTCTTTCAAATCCAAGAAAGTCATATCAACGTTACAACCATTGGAGCTATTACATATGGATTTATTTGGACCAACACAGGTTCAGTCAATAAATCATAATCGATATGTGTTTGTAATTGTTGACGATTACTCTCGATATACATGGGTAATTTTCTTGAAAAACAAAAGTGACACTTTCAAACATTTCAAATCCTTCGTCAAAAGAATTCAAAAATCAAAAGGGGTTAAAGTTAAAAACATAAGAAGTGATCATGACGGAGAGTTCGAAAATAATGATTTTGAACATTTTTGCACAAAGAAAGGTGGAAATCATAATTTTTCGTTTCCTAGAACTCCGCAACAAAATGGAGTTGTAGAACGGAAAAATCGGACTTTACAAGAATGTGCAAGAACATTATTAAATGGATCCACTCTACCGAAACATTTTTGGGCAGAAACTATTGCAACTGCGTGTTATGTTTTGAATCGTGTATCTATTCGACCTCTGACCAAAAATACATCACATGAGCTATTTAATCAAAGAAAACCAAATATCTCATATTTCAAAGTTTTCTGTTCTAAATGCTTTATTTTAAATACAAAAGACCATCTTGGAAAATTTGATTCCAAATCCGATGAAGGTATATTTGTCGGATACTCGGAACGAAGCTAGGCCTATCGTATATTTAACAAGAGAACTAAAACTGTTGAAGAATCACTTCATGTTTCTTTTGATGAATTCTTTAAATCATCTCATATCGTATCAGATGACGAAGAAACCATAGTCACTGATAATCCTGTCATCACAAATAACGACTATGACTCAGAAATTGTTGACGATATCCCTCAACCTGCTGTGATACCTTCTCCACCAAGATTTAGATCTCCTCCGAGAATTCTAATAGATCATCCAGTACAAAATGTTATTGGAGAAGTAACATCACAAATTAGAACAAGAAGTCAACTAAATCAAATGGTTCATGTCGCATTCCGGATTTTAGTGAAACCAAAAAACCATAGGATCTATTTGACAATATCTTTCCAACGAATCTGAAAAATCAAAATTTCATAGCGGTAATCAAAAGATATGTCCAGTTGAAAATTCTGAATAGTCGCTATGGAATTCAGGCCCTTAAAAATGGGAATTTAGCAAACGACCTCGGATTTCGATGAAACCAGTTTTGTTGGGTCCGTGATGTCAAATTATTGCTAGGTTTCAAATTTCATAATTTTTCGAATCAATATGTGAGCGTGGCAAAGGAAAACGTGTTTGACCAGTTTCAGTTGATTTTAATCGACTGGAAAATGGCCATTTTTCCAACGGTCTCGGAATTCGACGAAACTAGTTTTGTTAGGACCGTATCGTCAATACGAAGTTAGAAAATATTTTTCGGGAATTTTTCGACCCCGGTAAATTAAAATGTGCGTTCAAATTGAATATATACTGATTTATATTTTAATTTAAATCGAAACTGATCGAAACGGTCGAATCAGCTTACGATACATATCCCATTGTGTTCGGAATGGGGGTGAAACGCTATGGACGACAGTCGGTGGGTTCGATTTCGAGTTGAAAATAAAAAGTTGCTTATAGAATTTAAAATAATTAAATAAATATATTATATTTTATAATCCTTCCCTCACCCCCTCCCTCCCTCATTAGTCAATCCCGGTACCCAGAAATCCGTTCCCCCTTTTTAAAACCCGACCCCCCCCCCCCCTCCATCGCCGCCGCCGCATTCACCGGAGTCGCCGCGGCCAGGCGCGACCGCGCCCCACCACCAACGCCGCTCCGGCGAGACCCCCTTCCACTCCTCCCTTTTTCTCCAACGCGAACCCAAACCTCCACAAATCCACTCCACCGGCCACGCCCTGGCAAGCCGCCACCCACCGGAGCACCAGCAGCCGAAGCCCCGCCTCCTTGACCACCCGAGCACCCCAAGCCGCCACCTCAGCATGCCGTGAGCACCCCCTTACCCCCTTCCTCCAGTAAAACAGCAACCCTCACCCCCTCGGCAACAAACTCCGACCAACCCGGCCACCTCCTCGACCACAGCGCGGACATCCACCCCTCCACCTCGAGCCCGGCGATCCAGAAATCGATTTGAGTGAGTTTTGTTTATTTATTTTATTTCCTTTTGTTTAATCAATATTTGATTGGTAAAAATCTGATTTATATGTGTGAAGCGTTGAAATTGTTCTTGAGTTTCAATGTAATCAAAATTTGATTTTTACTTTTATGTATAACATGAAAAGATACGACTTTTAGAAAGGTAATGTTATGATTTTTTTTTAGAAGAGTAAAAATTCGATTTTTATATATCGAATAGCATAGTAAAAATTCGATTTTTATATATTGAATAGCATAGTAAAAATTCGATTTTTATATATTGAATAGCATAGTAAAAATTCGATTTTTATATTTCGAATAGCATAGTAAAAATCCTATTTTTATATATTGAATAGCATAGTAAAAATTCGATTTTTATATATCGAATAGCATAGTAAAAATTCGATTTTTATATATCGAATAGCATAGTAAAAATTCGATTTTTATATATTGAATAGCATAGTAAAAATTCAATTTTTATATATTGAATAGCATAGTAAAAATTCGGTTTTTACATATGTAGTGGCTACGGGCAACGAAAGTGATAAGAGACGAGAACAGTGAAGATTTCCTGCATTAGAAGTGTCGTGGAGTTAGGATAGCTATTGGTGAGAACTTCACACTCTTTAATTTAATTTTCTAGTTATATATATATATATATACTAGGATGCAGACTGTGTTTAGTAGCACCCGACACCCGTCATCCACAGACCATGGATGGCTTGTTTGTTTAATTGTTTGGTTGTGTAGTTGGTTAGAGAATTTGGTTTGAATTGAATTGTTTGGTGGAATGAAATTGATTTGATTGATGTGTGAATGGCGTGGGCCTTCACTAGACCGGGGATAAGGCTAGGCCTTGTCCCGTTTCTAGTATCGTGCCGTTATGCCGCCGAAATTTTCTAAAAATAAGTTAAAAAATAAAGATAACATTTTATTTAATAAGATGAACCGAATAGAATATTCATAGGTTGAATAAAATAGTTTGATCGTTAAAAATATAATTTTTAACGTGAATGTGAATAAATAAATAATCATTTACAAACCGGACGGTTTGTTTATGTACACCTATTTGAAGGACATTGATTGGGACGATAAATTTTACACATCGCCTAACTGCACAAATAAAATATGTGTTTGATTGTTTGAAACCCCACACGGGTATTGGGATGATATTTGATGTACACTAATCCCGATTGTTTAGTTGTATGTCGATCGATTGATTGACAGACTGTTATAAGCGTTGAATATTTGTATTTGATGCTTATACAGTGTAGAATGCACTTTGGATGATGGTTGATTATTCATCGTTTTGATATATACATGTGTTGTAGAAAATCCATATAATTAACATTATATGGTAATTGATTGGGCCTCATTCCAGTTTCGAAAAAGAAATATTTGAAATAAAAATATTTGAAATAGAAATATTTGAAAATAGAATATTTGAAAAAAGGAAATATTTGAAAGAAATATTTGAGATAGAAATATTCGAAATAGAATATTTGAAAATAGAAACATATGAAGCCGTGTTGGTTAGATTGACGCCATTTTGACGTGAACGATATTTATATCGATTTTATTCATTTTATAATGAATATCGAAAGTGATTTCAAAATCTGATTTTTTTGAATATAAATGAATTCGAATTGAAATTGAATATAAATGAATTCGAATTGAAATTGAATAAATGAATTCGAATTGAAATTGAATTGAATAGAATTAGAACTGAAATTGAATTAGAAATCAATTTGAATTGAAATCGATTTGAAATGAATTTAAAACGAATTTATATTGGAATATTCAATTTTGATTTAAAATTGAACATGAAGTTGAAACCGTTTTGAAAATAAATTTAAAACGATTTATAAAGCACGTTTTGAATTGAAATCGACGAAGTATATATTATATATATTATATATATATAATATAATGGCCTGAATAGAACGCGCCGCGCCGCGGCAGTTCGCGAATTTCGACCATTGACTTCGAACGGATATTACGGGAGATCCGACCGTCGGATTCTCCTAAAACCGGAACCGTTGGGTTCGTATCGAAAAGAGCTTTCTAACGAATATTAGAAATTAGAAATCTAACGGTTGGATTTGGAATTATGTTCAAATCAAATTTGAAAAAGGTCGCTGTAAGTGCAGTTCGATGGCCGTTGATGGAAATCGACTGTACGGGCCTTGATAAAATTATTAAAAATAGTAATAATTTATGTAAAATCATAAGAAATGATTTAGAAAGAATAGGGATGAAAAACTCCATATTTGAAAAGATAAAAATAGATTTTTATCGAAATGAACTAATTTTGAACTAGAATTATAATTCTATTTATTTTTAAATAAATAAATTGGATTTGAAAATAACCAGAATTTCCAATGATTGCATTGGAATGGGTTTGAATCGAAATTGTCTTCGGAATATTTCGATGTTGGATTTCGTGATTATACAGATATTGTTATGGAAATTTGAAAGATATATATATATCGTTATTTCCAATACGATATTTGTTGGTCGTAAAATTTGATATTGAATATAAGCCGATATATTTTCTATTCAGAGCCTTGTGTTTAATATCAAATGTGATTTGAGTTTGTCGTGAATGGTGTCTTCATTAACACTGTTCTTAAGCCCAGTTGAGAAAGGATTAAATCTTTTTATTTGGATTTAATGAAGGGTACCAATTAAATGATATTTAATTGGAATTGAATTGGTATTGATTTTTGGGTTTATGGTGAACAGTGTTTTAAATAACACTTGTTCTTTAACCCGATAATTAATGAATGTGATTTTGGGTTTATTATGGGCCGTGTTTTTAAATGACATTGATTCTTTAACCCAGTTAAAGATTAAAACTAAGTGGAGTTTTAATGAATCTTTAATTAGATTGAAATGATCGAGAATGGAGTATCACCAGTTTTGCTCCAGGCGATAGTTAAATCTTTAATTAGATTTGAACGTGAAATGGTAATTAAATTTACCGATAACACTGTGGTGTTAGATATGAAGTATTACCAGTTTTACTTCATGGGATGAATAGGTTGGGATTGGAAAATTAAAACAAATGATTACTTCGGTAAGTTTCGTTAATCCCGACTAGTTGAATCGAAATTCAAAATAAGATTTGAGAATAAATTTTAATGATTTATCTTGGATAAAATTAATGGGAACTTTTCCCTATGAATGTGAAATTTAGAAACGAACTGTCGGTTAGCTAAGAAGAATGGTTTTCTGGATATTGATCTGATGTTGGTTTCGGCCTTCGGGGTTAATATTTAGGGAATTATTCTCTCGATTAATTTACGGTTAGTGACTGATGAATTGGAATGAGGCGTATGCTGTGTTTGTGTAACACTTATTTAAAATATACGCGAGTTATCCGGAAAGACCGGGTTTATCCCATTCTGAATAACTAATACGACGATAAGTCGAAGATGAAGACGATGGTCGAAGACCGGAGGTCTTCACGTCGTTTTGGTGATTACTGATGATCTTGATTGGGATGTACACCCAAGAAGATGGAAACAGTTGGTGATCGTGCAGACGTACATGGAGATCGATGGATATGCGGGGTACTAGGTGCCTCCGGTTTCGTTCAGACCCAGAACGGACTTGTAAATGGACCATGTGTCTGACATTGGAATTTAGTCTGTGTGATTGATTTCTATTAAATATATATCTGTTTGGCGGCGGAAGATTTATTCTCTTGCTTAACGCCCTTCTCTGAGACGTACGAGCTCAGGGGTTATATATTGATGGATATCAAACACATGGAGTGAATTGCCTGTGTGGCATGCCTAAGTGGCAAATGATCAAGGCTTCTGTTGAAAAGCAGAGTCTTGTTGTTGAGGATCGAAGCACGGTCTTTGTGGCGTAGCTTTGTGTAACGTTTACTTCGCGAGTTTCACACCCGGTATGAACCAAAAACGGGAGAGGACGTCAGGGGGGGCATGCATTTCTTTCTAGCTAGAAGTGGCGTCAGTGGTTTTACACGCCCTGACGAGTTTGACTTATGTGGTTGTTGTTGTTGCAAGGCGCCTCGGTTATATCGGTTTCGGCCGATGCATTCTGGTCGGCAGACGGACCAGACTTACACCCTATAGGGTGGGGAGACGTAGTGTTCAGGCATAATAATCCACATCGGTGGACCGGCCCTGAGGATCCAGGGGGCAGTTGCGGCTGTTCCTGAGGCTCGGGGTAGAGAGTCTCGAATCGGTTGAGGACTATCTTTTGCCTAGGTTCATAGATGGAAATCCAACTTCCAAATACGTGACATTTGCGGTTTTAATTGTAGAACTAGTATGGCGACATGATATATGGTACCCATGTCGTCTATGATTGATACTTATGATTTGAAGTTGTTTTATACTATGCACATATAGTAGTATCAAATAATCTGTTTTAAACGTATCAAGCATTCTTTGGCTGTTATAAGGGAAAACCCTATCCCCTGGCTTGCGTTGCATTGTGTGATAGGACCTGGGTCTTATAACAGCTTCATTTTTCTTTATTTAGCATTGCGTTGTTTGTTTTATGCACTGGTATTCTTGGGAGGAAACCCGTTCCGTGTTATACGGCGTGGTCCCTTGATTTACCCAATTTTAAAAATAAAGATTAACAACTGTATTAGTTCTCACACCAGTCCCATGACTGGCCTGGAGTTTATTGTTTTAACCTAAACTCTGGGTGCCCTTATTTTCGACACGGGCAGCTAGTAGTTTTGGTTTTGCAGATTTATATTCACAGGATCCTGGTTTACAGTTGGAATGATATCCGGAAAGCTTTGTATCCGTATATCTCCCCTAGTTGTGTATTGTATTATTTTCCGCTGCTATGTATTTAATGTAATTTAAATCTCTGATATTTCTGTGTATTATTCATTTATACTCTGTATATTCTTGTAATCTGATGCATTGTTGTAATATACAATGAAATGTTCTTTTTTATGCGTTCTGATTTGTCGTGTTTTCAAAACAATTCGTTCTTTCTCTTCTCCTCGGAGACCGGGGAAGTTCGGGTCGTTACAACATATGTGATGAATGTGCTCAACGGTCTCACATCTCGGTCACCAGCTCCGAACCGGAGGAGTACTACTCTCCGGAAACACCGAAGAGCAGACCGGAACGTTCGCATACTCTCAGACATACACCCAAACCCAAACGAGCTAAGAAAGCACTATTTTTTTCTCCGGGTACGAGAGAGAAGATCAATGAAATTCATCACTACCAGATTCATCAGTTGGATCTCCAGCGTCAACTGCATTATGAACAAAAACTCACATCTAATCGTTTAAATCTCTTAGAACAAATGATGTCATTTTTCTGTAGCACGGATAGACATGGGGTACACGAACCAATACCAATGCCACACCCTCCGTCTACATCTCGAAGTCCTAACTCATGGGACCGTAATTATGCGAGAAATGAAGGATCAAGAGAAAATTGGTCGCCATGGACGCCGAGAGTTTCGAATATTCAAGAAAAATCCGAAGACAAGTCATCTACCTCTCATTAAGTAATATCGTTTTTTAAACGTTTATGTTGCAAAATAATTTTTTAGTTTTAATTCTTATTTCTGTATTTGTTTTCATAATCTTCGTTCAAAATTCATGTTGAGTTGAAATAAATTAAAGTTCTCTATTTTCAAAATTTTCATAAACCAGAAAAGCAAGCATACACAGGAACGGTCGACCGTCTGGAATAGACCAGTCGACCGATAAAGGTCTCTGGAAATGTTTATTTTGTTGAACCGGTCGACCACCTGAAAACTACCAGTCGACCGTTCAATTCTCTGGAATTTTTTTTCAACTCAAAAGTACACCAGTCGACCGTTTATAATCCACCGGTCGACCGGTAATGTTCTCTGGAATTTATTACCCCTAGGAACCAGTCGACCGTTTTTAATCCAACGGTCGACCGACAAAGTTCTCTGAAACTTATTTACCCAGGAACCAGTCGACCGGTCCAAAAATAACGGTCAACCGATCACGTGTTTTTTCAGTTTTCCCTCTCCAAATCGACACGTCGAATCATTTTTACTACATCCTTTCATTGATTATTTATTCATCTCCTTCTCTAACTTTTGAAAAACCAAAACCCCCCAAATCAATTTCTTTTTATTTTCAATGGCACCTCCTCAAAAGAAACCCAAAAAATCATCCTCCACTCCACTTCAACCCATAGATGCTAACGTCAAACAATGGCTCATGGATCCTATTGCAGTGAAACGATGGAATGCTATGAAGGATTACACCATTCACGAAGGTTCTTTCATATATTTATCTGCTTTTATTGTAACAACCCGTATTTCGATAACATGTTAAGACGAGAATCAAGGCAGAATTTAATTTTAAAATTCTGAATCAAGTAAAACGGGCTATGCCATTGCGTTCGTCTCGGAAAAATACGCGAAATAGAGTCTGAGTTTTCGAGAATCGGAGTCCGTATGACCAAGTTATGGTCCGACGAAGTTTTCAGAAAATTCAAGTTCAAAAACGAGTTCTAATTTCGAAAATTTGGCCTAGAAGGCTAGGCGGGAAAATTCCCGCCAGCCACCCCAAGTCGACAGCCCTGTCGACTTGGGAGTCGACATGGCATGACCCAAGTCGACAGCCCTGTCGACTTGGGTGTCGACTTATGGTGGCCGGGCAGTTTTGCCTGGTGCACCTGTTTTCTGTTTTGGCTAGGTTTTTGGGCCTGGTTCGAAATCTGATGGTTCAGGTTGATCCTAGGGTTAATCCTAAGGTCCTAATCACTCCTAATCTCTATAAATAAGCCCCTAACCTACCCCTAAATCCTCATTATTCATTCATGCAACTAAACTATGACAAAATTATTACTCTCATGGCCTCCTCTCTCTTTATAAAATTCCTAAGTTATTTCTATGAGAGATTTTCAATGCATACAAGTGTTTTCAAGCTTGTATGAGCATCATTAGCTTGCATTCAAGTCAAGTTTCCATATTTACATCATAAAGCAAGAGTTTTGATTCATTTTGGCTCAAGGGTTTTTCTATTGGAGCTTGCATTTTGGGTTTATTCGATTGCATAAGGGCTTTGTCTCAATCTATATATATTTTTGTGTCTTCATAGCAATGTAAGCCCTTTCCCTACTCTTAGATATTAACTATGAAGTTAAATGTTCATGTTGCAAGTTTGGGTTTGATCATTGAGTATGATACATGCTATCATGTCATGCAAGTTTATGAAGTCATTATCTTGACCTTGTGGGCTAAAAGCTACAACCTTTATGTTGAAATGTTGCATTATGCAACATGAGAACCCTCATAACCTTTATGTCAACTTGCATATGAAGTCATAACCCTTATATGATGATATATGCGAGTTACTAGTCATCATTCCATGTCTTTTGTCACCATGATTCGCTTATGTGCCAAGTTTGGGTTTATGCATGTTTTTGAGGCTTAAGAATGTAACATGCAAGTTAATGAACACATTTGTGCCTCATTTGCCACCATGATTAACTTGTGGCTTAATATCCATTTTTGTCATGCCTTTGCCAAGTCTCTTCTTTTAATCCATTACGTTGTTGCGAACGTATATGCGAGTTTAAAAGCGTTGGGTTATGTTATGAGTAATTTCTAATGACATGAAAATATAACTTAAAAACATGACTTGAAATATAACATGGAAGTTGACATGTAAGTATGCTTGAAAATATGAAATTGGGAATTTACCTATTAAGTTAGGTCTACCCATACTATGGAATTGGGAATTTACCTATTGAGTTAGGTCTACCCATATTCTTAAGAAAACTTGAATATGGACATGACACTTAGATAATATAAGTGTGGCCAACTCGAGGTTGGGTTGAGTTTGTAGCGGAAATCTACCCGGAACCAACCGGCTTAACTAGTTGCTACAAACAATAGGACCCAATGTGAGAAGTTGGTCATGTTGTGCTTGAACCCGAGGTTAGACCAAGTTGTGGTGTAAAGCTACCCGGAACCGACCGGCTTAACTAGTAACCACAACAAAGTCTAATGTGAGAGGTTGAGGTGCATTAAGTAATTAATGTCACATGATAAGGTTAAGTAAGTTTCCTTAATGACACTTAACCGTATAATACAGTTAATGGATGGGGTTAAGTTAACTTAGACTTAACTAACCTAAACATGGAAATCGGATGGGGTTAAGTTAGCCTAGACTTAATTAATCCAACTTGGTAGTTTAAGGGGGTTAAGTTAAACACTTAACTAATCTAACACGATGATTTGATGTGGTTAAGTGACCTATACTTAACCAATCTAACTCGTTAATTTGATGTGGTTGAGTTAACCAATATAACGTGAAAACATGATAAGGCTAAGCCACGAATCGCTTGAATACACTTGACCGATTTGACTAAGTAAATTGATAGGGTCAAGTTAATATATACTTAACCAATCTAGAATGATAATTGGACGAGGTTAAGTCGTGAATTGCTTAATATACTTAACCAACTTGACACATGGTTTGTAGGGTTAAGTCTTGAACTTGGATACTTAGCCAATTTTGACATGATTTGTAGACGGGATTAAGTCATGAACTTAAGTGACACTTAATCCATTATATAAACCCTAGTTCAGAGAATTAGGTGGATAACCGTAATTAACAAGAATAACGGGAATAAGCTAAGGGGTAAACCTTAGTTGGAGAATAGCTAAGTAATAATTCTTAGTCAAGGAATTTTGGACCAGTTCATAGATTGGATGAGTAACCCGATACGGTAGGTCATCGTTTAAGCACACGAGTAGGAGCAAGTTATCTGATTTAGATAAAGGCTCCAGCGAACTGGTTAACGAAGCAGCGGCTTCGGGGAACGTGAGGATATTCTTGGTATCCCTCTGTGAGCTGCCAGGTGATCGCACTAGGCTCATGAGAGGTTAAGGTCTGCGTTAGAAGAACCAAGAGTATGCCTTGGTTGCTATACGAGCGACCTAAAGACAGGGATGGATAGGGGATAGTCGACGATACACGGTCGTGCCCTAGATAGCATTTCGTCAGGCTACCTACCATCTTTGGTCAAGCGTGTACGTACGGAAAGGCAGAGAACACCCAAAATACCATAATTGCTATCTAATTATGGTTGCGGTAAGGCTAGGATGTGGGTTGGCCAGTAGTGTGTTCTCATACAGGATTTATCCTGTCTTGTCTTTCACTAGTTGAGGGAGTGGTCTCGTGGGACCATAGCCACGTATAGGAAAAACAGACCTTAGCATCTGCATCGGCAGATAAATCGAAAGCTCCCGACCGAGTCCTGTATTTCTTGATCTGCCCTGTGACAGGACTCGGATGGCACGATGTGATACATGTGCATACAGTCATGGAAAAACGATTCACGATGAATGCGTGGGAAAAAGGGCGCGGTTGACGGTTAGCGTAATTCCTAGTGGCCCTGGGTGGTTGAACCCAAACCGAAATACGAAAACGTGCAATAGGTAAGCATAATCACTAGTGGTCCTAGGTGGCATAAGTCCTAGTTGCACAAACGATGATTCATGTTGGGAAAGCCTAGCTAGGTCTAGGGTAACAGTCCAAACGAGCTTAGGGATCATGGAATTACATTGGAGTAGTATAGAACCTCATGGGAAAGCCCGTACGGTCTACGGCAAGGAACTGAACATTTACATGGAAAGAAACATACGAGTTGAGTAACCTATAAATGCGATATATTAGGTTGACATGAACCATTACACGACTTTTGAGTAAGGGTCATTCATGGTTAACACATGATACGGTGGGGATACTAGTATGGTAGGTGCAGAGCTAAAATACAGGATAGATACCATGGGACGTTATACGTGATAGATATCTTGGGGATATTATACTTGATAGGAACCTGACGATGGGATACCTTGTTTTATCTTGACATCGTAATTTATCATGACACCTTAGTTTATCTGAGTTCAGTAGTTCACCCTGTTATTTTGATTTAGCTTATCTATCTTGTCATCATGCTTATGTTCATCTCAGTTTCTCATGTCAGTTAACTTTACTAGTTTTTATGCTGATAGTAGATAGGGCTTACTCAGTCTTTTTGACTGACCCGTTTTGTTTCGCCTCTTGTCTTCCGTTCCCCCCCCAGGTTACAGGGAGGAAATACTGTTGTTTAATTGGGACTTCTTCTGCTTGAAGGTCATCATGGATGGCTTGGACTTTTCTTGGCTATGGCTACTTTACTGTTTTACTTGGGGAATAATTTTCGAAAATGTCTTTATGCTTCTTTACTATTGCAAGACAGGTTTTGATGTACTCTGATGTAAAAGGCTTTAGACCTTATTTATTCATGTTATGAAAGTTTGATTTTACTTCCGCTATTTTATATGTTCTGTCTTGTGATATTTATGTGCATGTTTACCAATAATGCCCCTCTAAAGCTAGTGCATTCCCTTGCGAGTGACCCTAGCGGAGGCGGGGTGTTACACGTGGTATCAGAGCAGAAGGTTACCAGACTGGGCAAAAGTTTTTAAAGGCCTTCTGAAAACTATTTGAAAATCGTTTACAAAGAAGCATTTTTCAAGAAAATTTTCTTTTAAAAGAAAAAGGCTATTCCCCAAAGGCCATTAGCACTATCCTTGTTTCCTTAATTGAATCTCTTTTCCTTTCTTTCCTCCATCTGTAGTCACAGTGGTTTTAACTGCGACTAGTCTTTTCTATCTTCGAAAGTGCTTTCCATACGATGGAGGTGGTTCTCGAGAGACCAGTGGCCGCGTTATAAGAAAGGATAGTGAGAAAGAGGATAAAGGATACGAGCTTAAGGATGAGCAACTTGTTGGTATGGCTTAGTCCTCAAAGGAGGGAGAAAGATGAACAATGAAACCCATGGCGAGAGAGTACCTTTGGCATGGTAAAACGGGGCGGATAGTTAAGTATTATGGGACAAGGACAAGATCATCGGGAGGGCAATAGTATGCTCTCATTTCTAGGGTACCTCGGAAGGAGGGTAACAATCTTGTTAAAGGTTTAGCTTTTCTTCTCTATCATCCCGTTAGGACTTCGTTTTTCGTATCATTTAAGTCTGCTTCGATAGTTGAGTCTCCGCACCTTAAGTACTAGCGTAATAGAGAATCCCATTTTTGTCTCAAAGTCCTATTGGAGAATCAGTCCATTTATACATGACTTGTTTGGATTTGAGAATGTCTATGCCAAGTGTTGAGTTTGGAAATAATGCTTATGTTTATAAGCTATGGATGGATTCTAGGGATGAAGTGGTTATCCAGTAGGGGGTGCCACTCTCGGTTTTGATAGGAGGGTAGTTAGACCTTTTGACTAGCCTTGGTAATACCCTCGAAGTATCGTGTAACCTTTCTGAGGTTCTGTCATGACTAGTTACTTAGAATCCCTTGATGCCTTTATTGGAAATTTGAAGCCCGATCGAGTGGTGTTCGCCGATAAGACGGATGGTTTACTTCATTTATGCATGGGTTATAGAGATCACCCTAGTAAGTGCGCTTGATAACCTGGTTGACATCTGTTTACTTTCAAGAGAGAGATCTTCTACATGGAATACCTTATAGCATATAAACGAGATCCAAGATTCACTAGTGAATTTTGGAAAGCTTGCATGAGATCATGAGTACGCAGTCATGTTTGCGCTAAGTATTCTAGAAAAAGGATAAGTGCAAGTGGAACGAGAGGAGACGAAGAAATGAGTTCCAGCTCATGTTATGGAAACAGGAAATAAGAAGCTACGAAATCGCGAAGTTAAAAGACGGTCAAGGCACAATGGAATTAAGCTCAAGGAAATACGACTTTGATGGTCAAAGACTAGATACGCGCATGATATCTCTTTTTGGGAGTATATCCTTGATCCCTGTTTTCTGTAGAGCTTACTTATAGGCTATCTTTTGTGGACATCCTCTCGGTCCTATTTTCTGTTACAAACCCCGTAAGGAGTTTGTCTTGTTTAACTTCTCGACCCTGTTTCAGGGAATCCTAGGTAGAACCCTATGGATGTAAACATGTATTTGAAACATGTTATGATTGATATGGTTGCAAGTGGTTTCTCGTGGATGCGCGAATACACATTAGATACTAGCTCGACTCGGTCACATTTCATATTGTATATGCACGAGTATTTATACTTGTTTATGGATGAAATCGAATGTATTATCATGCGGTTGTTGCATATGAATGAATGATTGTGCACGCATATAGTATCTATATGACTAGGACTATTTGCATACATGTTGGATTCATGGCACTATACATATTTTGCATTAGAAAGATTATTCAGGCCTGATCATTAGCATTAGCTAAGGAACATGTACACACACGTTTTGCATATATTCATACAGCATTAGAAATCATCTAAGGACAATGGTTGCTTGTGGATGATGTTTTGAGTAGAGGAATGATGGATGGTAGGATATGTTCTTCCTAACTTGGAGATTTCGGGGATGAAATCCTAAAAGGTGGGGAGAATGTAACAACCCGTATTTCGATAACATGTTAAGACGAGAATCAAGGCAGAATTTAATTTTAAAATTCTGAATCAAGTAAAACGGGCTATGCCATTGCGTTCGTCTCGGAAAAATACGCGAAATAGAGTCTGAGTTTTCGAGAATCGGAGTCCATATGACCAAGTTACGGTCCGACGAAGTTTTCAGAAAATTCAAGTTCAAAAACGAGTTCTAATTTCGAAAATTTAGCCTAGAAGGCTAGGCGGGAAAATTCCCGCCAGCCACCCCAAGTCGACAGCCCTGTCGACTTGGGAGTCGACATGGCATGACCCAAGTCGACAGCCCTGTCGACTTGGGTGTCGACTTATGGTGGCCGGGCAGTTTTGCCTGGTGCACCTGTTTTCTGTTTTGGCTAGGTTTTTGGGCCTGGTTCGAAATCTGATGGTTCAGGTTGATCCTAGGGTTAATCCTAAGGTCCTAATCACTCCTAATCTCTATAAATAAGCCCCTAACCTACCCCTAAATCCTCATTATTCATTCATGCAACTAAACTATGACAAAATTATTACTCTCATGGCCTCCACTCTCTTTATAAAATTCCTAAGTTATTTCTATGAGAGATTTTCAATGCATACAAGTGTTTTCAAGCTCGTATGAGCATCATTAGCTTGCATTCAAGTCAAGTTTCCATATTTACATCATAAAGCAAGAGTTTTGATTCATTTTGGCTCAAGGGTTTTTCTATTGGTGCTTGCATTTTGGGTTTATTCGATTGCATAAGGGCTTTGTCTCAATCTATATATATTTTTGTGTCTTCATAGCAATGTAAGCCCTTTCCCTACTCTTAGATATTAACTATGAAGTTAAATGTTCATGTTGCAAGTTTGGGTTTGATCATTGAGTATGATACATGCTATCATGTCATGCAAGTTTATGAAGTCATTATCTTGACCTTGTGGGCTAAAAGCTACAACCTTTATGTTGAAATGTTGCATTATGCAACATGAGAACCCTCATAACCTTTATGTCAACTTGCATATGAAGTCATAACCCTTATATGATGATATATGCGAGTTACTAGTCATCATTCCATGTCTTTTGTCACCATGATTCGCTTATGTGCCAAGTTTGGGTTTGTGCATGTTTTTGAGGCTTAAGAATGTAACATGCAAGTTAATGAACACATTTGTGCCTCATTTGCCACCATGATTAACTTGTGGCTTAATATCCATTTTTGTCATGCCTTTGCCAAGTCTCTTCTTTTAATCCATTACGTTGTTGCGAACGTATATGCGAGTTTAAAAGCATTGGGTTATGTTATGAGTAATTTCTAATGACATGAAAATATAACTTAAAAACATGACTTGAAATATAACATGGAAGTTGACATGTAAGTATGCTTGAAAATATGAAATTGGGAATTTACCTATTAAGTTAGGTCTACCCATACTATGGAATTGGGAATTTACCTATTGAGTTAGGTCTACCCATATTCTTAAGAAAACTTGAATATGGACATGACACTTAGATAATATAAGTGTGGCCAACTCGAGGTTGGGTTGAGTTTGTAGCGGAAATCTACCCGGAACCAACCGGCTTAACTAGTTGCTACAAACAATAGGACCCAATGTGAGAAGTTGGTCATGTTGTGCTTGAACCCGAGGTTAGACCAAGTTGTGGTGTAAAGCTACCCGGAACCGACCGGCTTAACTAGTAACCACAACAAAGTCTAATGTGAGAGGTTGAGGTGCATTAAGTAATTAATGCCACATGATAAGGTTAAGTAAGTTTCCTTAATGACACTTAACCGTATAATACAGTTAATGGATGGGGTTAAGTTAACTTAGACTTAACTAACCTAAACATGGAAATCGGATGGGGTTAAGTTAGCCTAGACTTAATTAATCCAACTTGGTAGTTTAAGGGGGTTAAGTTAAACACTTAACTAATCTAACACGATGATTTGATGTGGTTAAGTGACCTATACTTAACCAAACTAACTTGTTAATTTGATGTGGTTGAGTTAACCAATATAACGTGAAAACATGATAAGGCTAAGCCACGAATCGCTTGAATACACTTGACCGATTTGACTAAGTAAATTGATAGGGTCAAGTTAATATATACTTAACCAATCTAGAATGATAATTGGACGAGGTTAAGTCGTGAATTGCTTAATATACTTAACCAACTTGACACATGGTTTGTAGGGTTAAGTCTTGAACTTGGATACTTAGCCAATTTTGACATGATTTGTAGACGGGATTAAGTCATGAACTTAAGTGACACTTAATCCATTATATAAACCCTAGTTCAGAGAATTAGGTGGATAACCGTAATTAACAAGAATAACGGGAATAAGCTAAGGGGTAAACCTTAGTTGGAGAATAGCTAAGTAATAATTCTTAGTCAAGGAATTTTGGACCAGTTCATAGATTGGATGAGTAACCCGATACGGTAGGTCATCGTTTAAGCACACGAGTAGGAGCAAGTTATCTGATTTAGATAAAGGCTCCAGCGAACTGGTTAACGAAGCAGCGGCTTCGGGGAACGTGAGGATATTCTTGGTATCCCTCTGTGAGCTGCCAGGTGATCGCACTAGGCTCATGAGAGGTTAAGGTCTGCGTTAGAAGAACCAAGAGTATGCCTTGGTTGCTATACGAGCGACCTAAAGACGGGGATGGATAGGGGATAGTCGACGATACACGGTCGTGCCCTAGATAGCATTTCGTCAGGCTACCTACCATCTTTGGTCAAGCGTGTACGTACGGAAAGGCAGAGAACACCCAAAATACCATAATTGCTATCTAATTATGGTTGCGGTAAGGCTAGGATGTGGGTTGGCCAGTAGTGTGTTCTCATACAGGATTTATCCTGTCTTGTCTTTCACTAGTTGAGGGAGTGGTCTCGTGGGACCATAGCCACGTATAGGAAAAACAGACCTTAGCATCTGCATTGGCAGATAAATCGAAAGCTCCAGACCGAGTCCTGTATTTCTTGATCTGCCCTGTGACAGGACTCGGATGGCACGATGTGATACATGTGCATACAGTCATGGAAAAACGATTCACGATGAATGCGTGGGGAAAAGGGCGCGGTTGACGGTTAGCGTAATTCCTAGTGGCCCTGGGTGGTTGAACCCAAACCGAAATACGAAAACGTGCAATAGGTAAGCATAATCACTAGTGGTCCTAGGTGGCATAAGTCCTAGTTGCACAAACGATGATTCATGTTGGGAAATCCTAGCTAGGTCTAGGGTAACAGTCCAAACGAGCTTAGGGATCATGGAATTACATTGGAGTAGTATAGAACCTCATGGGAAAGCCCGTACGGTCTACGGCAAGGAACTAAACATTTACATGGAAAGAAACATACGAGTTGAGTAACCTATAAATGCGATATATTAGGTTGACATGAACCATTACACGACTTTTGAGTAAGGGTCATTCATGGTTAACACATGATACGGTGGGGATACTAGTATGGTAGGTGCAGAGCTAAAATACAGGATAGATACCATGGGACGTTATACGTGATAGATATCTTGGGGATATTATACTTGATAGGAACCTGACGATGGGATACCTTGTTTTATCTTGACATCGTAATTTATCATGACACCTTAGTTTATCTGAGTTCAGTAGTTCACCCTGTTATTTTGATTTAGCTTATCTATCTTGTCATCATGCTTATGTTCATCTCAGTTTCTCATGTCAGTTAACTTTACTAGTTTTTATGCTGATAGTAGACAGGGCTTACTCAGTCTTTTTGACTGACCCGTTTTGTTTCGCCTCTTGTCTTCCGTTTCCCCCCCCCCCCCAAGGTTACAGGGAGGAAATACTGTTGTTTAATTGGGACTTCTTCTGCTTGAAGGTCATCATGGATGGCTTGGACTTTTCTTGGCTATGGCTACTTTACTGTTTTACTTGGGGAATAATTTTCGAAAATGTCTTTATGCTTCTTTACTATTGCAAGACAGGTTTTGATGTACTCTGATGTAAAAGGCTTTAGACCTTATTTATTCATGTTACGAAAGTTTGATTTTACTTCCGCTATTTTATATGTTCTGTCTTGTGATATTTCTGTGCATGTTTACCAATAATGCCCCTCTAAAGCTAGTGCATTCCCTTGCGAGTGACCCTAGCGGAGGCGGGGTGTTACATTTATCCTCTATGATGTTGAAGAATTGACGGTTAAGGCTCGTATAAAATCACTACTTACTTTTGATAAGAACAACATAGAGATTAATCATATTATGATTAGGTTGTTCTATGCTAACCTTAACCTACAGAAATTCAAACCAGAGAATACTTCTAATTGTCTTTGGTCCATTGTTTGTGGTCATCATGTTTTCATTTCGAAGGAAAGAATGGCCATGGTTCTCGGTTCACCTAATAGTGGTCAAGAATTTTCTTCTGATTTCTGTACAGTTCACACTCGTGATAGAATCAGTCATCTTTTTATCGAGAATCATAAAACAAGTACCAAGGCGAATAATTTACGACCCACAGCTCGAGTTATACATCATGTTCTAACACGACCTTTATTGCCAAGGGTTGGTAATTTTGACGCGGTTTATAAAGAAAATTTCAAAGCACTTTATGCGATCTATGGAGATATCGAGATAAATTGGATAAACATGATTTTCGACGAGATCCTGCTTGTGAATGACCGCACAAGGCCACACTTATTTTACAATGAATATATTATGCGGCTATTACTCGATTATGGAGTAAAATCTTGCGAATCTAAAATCTCCAAGCCAAAGTGCATTAACAAAGCAACTCGAAAAAGGATGAAGCTTCCTGACCCTTGTATGAGTATTATTCCTTTTGAGCAACACCAACAACAACGTCCTCAAGAGACCACTTCTTCTACGATTCCCAAACCTAAGCCCGAAGAAGTCAGGCTTCTTGACCCTTCGTCGTCAACTAAGGACTCGCTTACACGAATTGCACAAAACCAATTCCTTCTAGAAGCTAGACTTAAAAGAACCGACACCAAACTCGACCGTTTGGATACAAAGCTTGATAAACGGTTCTCCAAGCTTAAGTCCTTTTTTGGTACTATTTGGGATGCAATTTCTTGTGCATCGTTATCCTCCTCTGCTCAAATACAAGACCTGGGAAAACGTCCCATGCCTCCTACATTTACATGGTTAACATCTGAGGAAAGCACATCCTCAGGAAACAATGCTGGACATGGTCGCGGGACTTATGAGACCGAGGAGGAAGAAGAAGGAACCAACGATGACGAGGAATTGGAAGGATACAAGGATGAAGGACAAAGTAAAGCCATTGATTTGGAATCTACGGAATCAGATTCTCCACCTCACTAGCTTATTATCATTCGCATTTTATGATAGTATGTTTTAATTTTATGCAAAATTTAAAACCGGCACTTGTATATAAATAGTGTCGAATTTATTTTGGGTGTGTACGTCTTAAAACTTTAGGTACTTGACTTGCTTTTGGTATGTTTGGGTTGTATTATATGCTACAATATTGAATGCTTATTGTGCTTTTATAATTTGTGTGATCTCTATTCCTTTTTGTCGATGAAAAAGAGGGAGATAAATGCTACTAACAATGTGTTTTGCAGACATTTTTTTAAGTATGTATTTCAGGGGGAGTACACATTCAGGGGGAGTAATAAACTCTTTCAGATCTATATTGTCATCAATCAAAAAGGGGGAGAATGTTGAGTCAAGGAATTCAAGATGTTTTGACCAATGACAAGGAGAAATTCAAGCTCGACAAAAAGAAGAGATTCGATGGTGTTCAATGTTATAGGTTGATTATTTAGTGTTTAGTTGAGTTATATTTGTTAAAATCTATCCTCAAATAATCATATACCTCAATGTTTTTTGAATATATATGTGAATATATGAATGCACATTCATTGTGCATACTGCCCGAAACCGGTCGACCGGTTTCATTCTGGACGGTCGACCGTTTCTGGGCAGAATGCACAATGAACGTGCACACATGTATATAACGTATATATATTCAAATACCAGTCTACTGGTCCTTTTTTACCAGTCCACTAGTCTACGAACTGAAGCCATCTTTTCGAATAGACACCTTATTTCATCAATGGTTATGATCCTTTCTTTTCACCAAAAATCATCTCTATTCATTGCTTCTCTTCACCATTGATTACATCTCTCCATCCTTTATAAAAGCAACATGAAATCATCATTTTAGTAACAACAATTCTTTCTATTCTTGCTATCTAAGTGCTGATTTCATTCTTACTCTTTAAAAGCATTCAAAAGCTCACTATTCTCATATATCGTTATTTGAATCCTTGAATCTATATATTATTCTTTAGATTCAAACAATGATATCATATTCCAAATCTTCATAATATCAAAATCATATTTGAGGATAAGATTATAGGAAGGTTGTACAAGAATTGACAAATTCGTGTTATTAAGAACACATATTGTCAAACTACAAGTTTATATCTTGTTTGAAGTCCTCGGTGTTGTAAGAAGCGAGTTGTGAAGTCCTCGTGTTGATAGAGGCGTGAAATCCCGTTCGGCTGCTCGGGTGTTGTGAACCTGTTTTCCTCAGGGTTAAGTGGGGATAGTGTTTAGTGATATTCCAGATAGGAGATCTGGGACTGGACGTAGGACGGTGCTCCGAACCAGTATAAAAATCCCTGGTGTGATTTTTCTATTACTGCATTTACTTATCTGTGATATTGCTACTGTGAGATCTTTCTTAGTATATATCATATATTCCGCATATCCATATTACTGATCCTGCCTAAAGTCGTCTATCGTAACTTTCAGTGGCTTCAGCTGACGGCTAGCATAAGCAATCACTTGACCTCTTTGCATTAACACTGCACCAAGGCCTTCTCTAGACGCATCTGTCCAGACTTTCAAGTCCTGATTGCCGTCGATTATCGTTAACACTGGAGCCGTTGTTAATCTGACCTTTAGCTTCTGAAAAGCCTCCTCACATTTGGGAGTCCACTTGAATTTCACGTGCTTCTTTATAAACTTTGTTAAGTGACCAGATATCTTTGAAAAATCTTTAACGAACTTCCGGTAATAACTAGCCAATAAAAGAAAACTTCGGACTTCTGTGGGAGTACTAGGCTGTTTCCAATTTTGAATAGCTGTGATTTTACTTGGATCCACAGCAATTCCTTCTTTTGATACGATGTGGCCCAGAAACTTCACTTCATCTTGCCAGAATACACATTTGGACAGTTTGGCTTTCAAACATTCCTTCTCAAAATTTCCAGAACTTGTTCCAAATGTTTTTCATGTTCGGCCTTTAATTTAGAGAAGATTAGAATATCGTCAATAAAAACCAGAACAAACTTATTCAGGACTCCTCTGAACACTCTATTCATCAAATCGATGAAGTAAGCTGGAGTGTTACATAAGTCGAACTGCATTACTAACCACTCATAGAATAAGTCTGGACCTCTGAATGTTGTCACAGGAACACACTCTTCGGCAATACGAAGCTGATGGAAACCTGTAGCTAGGTCCATCCTAGAAAATACTTGTGCTCCATTCAGACGATCCAATAAATCATTAATTCGCAGCAATGGATATTTATTCTTTATTGTCTTCTTGTTCAAATCACGATAATCCACACATAATCAAAGAGTACCGTCTGACTTCGGGACAAACACCACTGCTGCTCCCCAATCAGAGAAACTAGGCCTGATCAGACCCTTCCATACATGTTGTCGAGTTTGATTGTCTAGTTCTTCTTTCTCCTTTAGGGTCATCCTCCGAATGGCGTGCACTACTGGCCTTGCGTTCGGAATTAAAGCGATCTTGAAATCAATTTCCCTCAGCGGAGGAAAGCTGACCACTTCTTCGAACACATCTGCATAATTCTTGACGATAGGAATATCTTTGGTGAGGTCCAGAATATTTTCTGTGACTACAGGGATATTTTCTATTTGAGCAGGAGAAACATCCAAAACTGCCCAGAAGTCTTTTCTATTAGAATTCTGACCTTCACAGGGAATGGTTATATAATCACCAGTTTTAATCTTCGCCTTAACGACCCTGTCGGCGCATCTAACCTCAGCTTCATATTTGGTCAACCATTCTAACCCCAAGATAAGATCAAACTCTGTAAAATTCATGACGACCGCGATTGTAGGGAACCGATAACGAGAAAAAGAAACCGACACCCCACAAACCCAACTGAGATCGAGGGAACCCCCAACCGGATTATGGACAGTCATTGGTTCTTTGAGCTTCTTCAAATTCAAATCCAGTTTCTTAACCGCATTCTTTGCAACAAAGCTTCACGACGCGCCAGTGTCAAACAGTAATTTAACTAGAATATCTTTGACAGTAAGCGTGCCTTCTAAGACATTTGGCCTTTCCTGAGCAGACGAAGATGTAGGCACTTCTGCCACTTCGTTTACATGTACTGCTTCAGATTTCTGTGATAGCTGGCAATTTTTCGCAATATGACCGGCCTGGTGGCACTTATGGTATCCTCTTTTCTCTTATAACTTCTTACCGGATTTAGACCCATCCTTTGTTTGTTTCTTTAGAGATCTGCAACTTATCGAGAGATGTCTTTTCCTATTGCAGTTATTGCATACAGCTGTCGTTACTGGTTCTTTCTCAGATCTAGCCCTTTTCCGATTGACTTTAGGCTTCTTACTGACCTCAAACATCGTACTGGCCTCAGGACGATCTGTTTCAGACTCACCTTTATTACTAGAACTGAATTCCTCTTCGTAACGCAACATGCCTTTCTTGTCGAGATCCTCATACTGGAAAGCCATGTATATCATTTCAGAGAAAGGAAGCTTCACATTCCTCATTACACTATTCTGATATTTTCTTTGCAGGCCATGAATAAACCTCAAATTCTTCCTCTTTGGGTCTTTAATCAGTTGATGGGCGAAATGAGAGAGTTCGTTGAATTTCTTATGATATTCTGGAATGGTCATATCTCCTTGTATCAGATAAGAGAATTCATCATATAACCGCTCAGTTGCTTCAGGAGGAGTAAATATTTCTAGGAAAATCACTTTAAATCTATCCTAGGGGATACCACCTTCTGGATTATCCTCAATAATCGAATCCCATCAGAACAAAGCTTCGTCTTTGAGTGCCCAGGATGCCAGTAATCTTTTCTGGTCATCCCTTAGCTTTAAACCGTCAAAGATCTTCTCAGCAGAACGAATCCAAGCTTGTGTTTTCATAATAGATTCTTCGCCCGAGAACGGTATTCCACCCATATTTCGATACTTAATCAAAAGGGCCTCAATATCTGGTTCTGCATTCCTTCTGATTCTGACACTCATTTTCTAGTACTTCTGCAAATAGCAGATCAAGTGTCAGGTCAACAGAAAAGATATTTCAAACATAGAGACATATCCTTAAATGTAAATGTGTCTATCGAGGTGTTATTTCATTTTGCTACTCATACTAGGATATAACTGATCCTATCTGTAATGAGTTATTCGTCCTAGAACACTACTGGTTCTATTTATGACGAGTTCGTTCTTATGTTATATCCCAGCACTAAGCTTAACCAAAGCTCTGATACCAAGCTGTGACGACCCCAAACCCCATACTAATGGTGGCAAGGGTAATCTTTAAAATATAACACATAAACAGATAATAGCAGGGCAGAGTTAAATAAATACACCAGATAATGTACAAATAATACACTGGATAAACGTAATCATCAGAGTTACACAGTACACAGGATCATACTTAGTACAAATACAGTTCAGCTATACATAAATGTCTACAGCGGAAAACAAACATAATATGTACAATAAGAGCTGAACAACATAAAATAGATAAATGATAGAATCCATCTTCAGCACCAGCTATCCAGAAAGAGCCTGCTAAAACCTGAATACAAGGCTGCCCGTGTAGAAAAAGGGGCACCTGAGTTTGCAAGTGAAACAAACAACGAGTCAGTCATGGGGCTGGTATGAGAAATCTACTTAACACATTTATAATATGGCTAATCACAGGACCACGCCACTTTCGCGGAACGGGTTTACTCCATTAGATTGCCAGTGCTTTACAACAAGTAAATCTTTTAATCATCGCAATGCTTTTTATAAAAATGAAGCCATTATAAGACTCAGTTCCCATCACACAATGCAACGCAAACCGTAGGATAGAGTTTTACCTTATAATGGCCAAAATATGCTTCATACGAATAAAACAAAAGAATTTGACATTATTACTAGTGTTTATAGGTTTCAAAACAATTTCAATCATAACTATCAATCATAGATGGCATGGGTACCATATATCATGTCGCCATATATATATATATATATATATATATATATACACACAATCAAAACCGCACGGTGTCGTATTTGGAAATTGGATTTCCGTCATGAACCAAGGCAAAAGATAGTCCTTACCGACTTCGAGACTCTCTAGCCCGAGCCTCAGGACCCAGACTCAGGTGGGCCCTTAGATCGTCAGGGCCGGTCCACCGATGTGGATTAAAATTCCTGAACACTACGTTTCCCCGCCCTTTGGGGCCTAAATGAGCCAACGAATGACTCCATCGGTCCCGGATCGACCGATATAACCGAGGCGCCTCGCAACAGCAACAACCACATAGGTGAAAATAATATAAATATCGGCCAGTTCAAGCACCGACACCACCTCTAACTAGAAAGAAACGCACGTCCTCCCTGAGGTCCTCAACCGTTTCTGGTTCATACCGGGGTGTGAGGTTCGCGAATTCACGTTATACACAAAGCTATGCCACACAGGCCGGGCTTTGATCATCAACCACAAGACTTTGCTTTTCAACAGAAGCCCTGATCACTGCATCTTAGCATGCCACACAGGCAATTCACACCATTCAACTGATGGCTATCAATCACACAGAATAAATTCCAATGTCAGACAC
The DNA here is from genome assembly GCA_030737875.1 of Allium sativum. NCBI lineage: Eukaryota > Viridiplantae > Streptophyta > Magnoliopsida > Asparagales > Amaryllidaceae > Allium > Allium sativum. Next base: position 282,646,714 of record CM060911.1, read on the forward strand.
ACAGTCAATTTACAAGTCCGTCCGGGGTCTGAACGGAACCGGAGGCACTATATACCTCGCAAACCCATCGATCTCCACATACGTCTGGACGATCACCACTCATTATCCATATTTCGGGATGCCTCCCAATCAGGACATCAGTTACCATCCAAACAAGGTGAAGATTTATGCTCTTCAACCACCGTCTTCATCTTCGATTTCTTATCGTCGATTCAGTTATTCAAAATGGGATAAACCCGGTCTTTCTGAATAACTCGCGTATATAATAAACACGTGCTACACAAACACAACATACGCATCATTCCAATTCATCAGTCACTAACCGTAAATCAGTAAGAGAACGATTTCCCAAATATTAATCCCAAAGGCCGAATCCAACATCAGATCAAAACCCAGGAAACCATTCGACTTAGCTAACCTTCAGTTAGTTTCTAAATTTCACATTCCATATCGTTTATAATATTTTGTAACGATTTATCGCTATTTTTATTTATTTTTTTATAGCTAATTCATTCAAACGACGCTTCAGGCCATAACGCAGCCATGGCGCTGTTTTTCTTTAGATCTGATTTACACATATCTGAAAATATAACCGTTGGATCATCACAAAATTTATATCATTAGAAAGATCTTTTCAAAATGAATCCAACGGTTCTAGTTTTGGGAAAATCCGACGGTCGGATCTCCCGGTACAATCGTTTGAAATTTCAATTTCAAAATACGAACTGCAGCGTCGTTATTCGATTTAATTTAATTATATTTATATATATATATATATAAATATAATCGATTCTGGTGCTGTTTTTCTTCAGATTTGAATTAAACATTCCAGACAATCCAACCGTTGGATCTTCACATAGTTGGTGTCGTTGGAAAGATATTTCCAAAGCGAACCCAACGGTTTCAGTTTCGGGAAAATCTGATGGCCGGATCTCCTGCACTAATCGTTTGAAATCAAGGTTTCAAAACACGAACTGCAGCTTCGTGGTTCGATATAATTCAATTCTATTTATATATATATATATATATAAATATAATCGATTCTTCGATTTCAAAACTATATTCTTTTCATACATTTGATAAAAATGATATTTTTATCTACCCGACATTTATTTCAACACTTCACTATTTTTAACAATTCATGTATATAATAAAAATGTGATTTTTATTGCAATACAATTTATTTCAAAACTTTTATATAGTTCATATAGGTGATAAAAATATGATTTTTTATTATAAAATAATTTATTTCAAAACACGACTATTTTATATAGTTCATATAGGTGATAAAAATATGATTTTTATTATAAAACAATTTATTTCAAAACACGACTATTTTATGTAGTTCATATAGATGTTAAAAATATGATTTTTATTATAAAACAATTTATTTTAAAACACGAATACCATTCAACACATGAATTTCTATTCAACGAATGAATTTCTATTCAACACATGAATGTTTTCTATAATTTGTATATATATAGTAAAAATGTGATTTTTATTGTAAAACAATTTATTTCAAAACACGACTATTTTATATAGTTCATATAGATGTTAAAAATATGATTTTTTATTATAAAACAATTTATTTTAAAACACGAATACCATTCAACACATGAATTTTTATTCAACACACGAATATAGTTTCAACACACGAATATAGTTTCAACACATGAAAATAATTCTAACGCATGAATATTATTCAAAATTTCGGCAGCATAACGGCAGGAAAGTTAAAACCGGGGCCGTCCCTAGTATGGCTCCTCGCTCTACCTTAAAGCCTCGCAGCTTTTGACAATGCGGATTTCATGCATCTAGTTCGCACGCAGGCGGCATGTATATTTTTTTCATTTCCACAAACTAATCCTATGTGGTTTCAACCAAATAATTCTTAACCACAAACGGGTATTTTTCAACTACAATCAATCAATTTCAACCACAAACAATTCCAATCAACCATTCGCTATCAATCAATTTTCACACCAATCACAACCAATAAATATCGTCCATGGTTTGTGGACGAGGGACGTATATATATATATATTTATATAAGTATATTTCACTTCCATTCAACACATATATAATTTTTACAATGCATATATAACTTATACATCGAACGTACAACATATACAATGCTTATACATGAGGTGTACAACGCTTATATAACTCATACTTCGACTATATAATTTATACATCGTCGTTTTCCATATCGTTTATAATTCAGAAATCTCACATTGGGTTCCACTCCACCAAAAATAGAAGAAGGCTCAGAAAAATATGCGGTCTCTTCTAGAATGTAGAAGACGTCCACACGAGTCCACTGTCTCTTGTTTCACTGAATTTCGTCAAGAAACGAAAAAGATATGATTATTACAGTGAAATCAGAAACCGTAGCGCTTTAAACTGCTATAATATAGTTTCAGCCGTTACCTCACTGATGTGTTCAAAACTAGGTTTTGAATTTTCGCGAGATCCGTGCAGCGATTCGTCGATCGGTCTTCACCACGAGGAAGAGCAGGGAGAGGCGCGCCTGGGGGGTCCCCTCCTGATGAACTCGACGGCCTGGATAGCCCTCGGCGGCGGCTTGAACGTCGGACGTTCACGGCGGTGGATCTCCCTAATTACTCAATGAAAAAATCCAAACTATATATGGATTTGAAGATCTTCTCGAGCTCTTCAAAATATTCAACTAGAGGAAGGGCTAATTTTGCGTGGATTGATCGGAAAATGGACGTGAAAGTTTGGAGGTGTTTCCGTCGTGCGTCGAGTTCAATCGGGGAGAGAGAAAGAGATCTGACAAGTGATATTTTTTTATTTATAAAGTTTTAAAAATCCAAAAATACCCTTTGCCTCCTACGAACTCCAATCCAAACCCAACGACTGTCGTCCCTAGCGTTTTACCCCATTCCAAACACAATGGGATATGTTTCGTAGGCCCATTCGACTGTTTCAGTCAGTTTTCATTCAAATTAAAATATAAAACATTCAATATTTGATTTGAACGTACATTTCATTTTGCCGGGGCCACATACTGATTCTAAAAATTCCCGAAAAATAAATCTAGCTATGTTTTGACGATACGGTCCCAACAAAACTAGTTTCGTCGAATTCTGAGACCATTTGAAAAATGGCCCTTTTCTAGTCGATCCAATTTAATAGAAATCGACCAAACGCATTTTCCTTTTCCACGTTCACGTACTAGCTTCAAAAATTATGAAATTTGAAACCTAGCAATAATTTAACATCCCGGATCCAACAAAAGTGGTTTCATCGAATTCCGAGGTCATTTGCAAAATGGTCATTTTCACGGGCTATATAAACACCATAGCGACCTTTATGAAAATTCGTTTGGCCATAACTTTTGCTTCCTGCTATGAAACTTCGATTTTTCAAATTCGTTAGAAAGATATTCACTAGCAGATTTAAATATTTTTGGTTTCACTCAAATCCGTTTTGTTTTGCACCCGGTACAGTCAGTCAAAGTTTGAAATGAAAATTTGAAACTGCCGCGCCATTTCAGGCCTAGTTTATAATTAGAAATAATTATATTTATTTTCAAACATTGATTCAAACTCGCTTTTCGTCGTTATTATTTAAAATATTTATTTTAAATATTTAAAATCCACTAAAATAGCCAATTTAAAATTTTTAAATTGGTTCAGATTTTCCGGGTCGTTACAGGAGTGGTTCTTTGGATAATAATCCAACCGGTCTCTCCATATTAAAAACGTAAAAATGGTCAAAAACTTTGATAGTCAGTTATTTAACTATCAAATGAAAACACGGGTGCAAACAACAATCTTATTTCCAATTGGAATTCCTATTGATCAAACATCATATATATATATTCATATTTCCTTATTTTCTATATTTAGAAAATATATGTTGTTAACATTGGAAAACATTCCCATTACTTATTTACATATCAACAGAACATTTTATTTTCTATGCTTAGAAAATGTCTCTGATTATATTTGGAAAACATTTCCAAAACTCATTTATATGGATTTCAAATGAAATTGTTATGACCACTAAATCCATAAATCGCTTATTTACTTATTGTATCTCTAATCATTCTTCGCCATCGAACCTCAACTATTCTTAGTCAATTTCGAATTTAATCAAGTTGGGGTAAAATTACCTCTCAGACCTTAACTGAACAACGTTCTTAACTTTGCAATAGTTAAAGCTCACCGCCCCAATTTCTACAATTATTTGCTTACACAAATTCTCGGATTCAGATTACGAATCCACTTCTTTTATGAAAACATTTATTATAACGTTAACGTTATAAATACTACTTCTGAAATATCTAACTTATAATTCTAAATTTTATTTCTTACTTGGAATAATTAACCTAACAACTTATTTATTTATAAATAAATAAAATCTTGATTAAAAACCGGAAAGTAATTAGAACTTTCCCGAATTCGATATAATCGAATTCGACGTATAACTCCCTTTCGAGTATCTATATTCGATTAACTCCTTCGAATAACTAATATTCGATTAACTCCCTTCGAATAACTTATATTCGATTAACTCTCCTCGAATAACTTATATTCGATTAACTTTCCTCGAATAACTAATATTCGATTATCTCTCTTCGAATAACTTATATTCGATTAACTTTCCTCGAATAACTAATATTCGATTATCTCTCTTCGAATAACTTATATTCGATTAACTCACTTCAAATAACCTATATTCGATAGCTCCTTTCTTCGAAACAATATTCGATAAATCCTTTTAACTCTATTCGAATAACTAATATTCGATAACTCCTTTCTTCGAATAACAATATTCGATAACTCCTTTTAACTCTATTCGAATAACTAATATTTGATAACTCCTTTCTTCGAATAACAATATTCGATTAACTCTTTTTGAATAAACTATATTCGATTAACTCCTTTCGAATAAACTAATATTCGATTAACTTATTTTACTCTATTCGAATAAACTATATTCGATAACTAATATTCGACTAACTCTAACTCGATTAACTCTATTTGAATTACTCTAGTCTGATTTTACTCTAATCGATTAACTCTATTTGAATAACTCTAGTTCGATTTAACTCTAATCGATTAACTCTAATTGGTTAACTCTAACTGGTTAACTCTAACTGGTTAACTCTAACTGATTAACTCTAACTGGTTAACCATAACTCGTTAACACTAACTGATTAACTCTAACTGGTTAACTCTAACTGGTTAACTCTAACTGGTTAACTCTAACTGATTAACTCTAACTGGTTAACTCTAACTGATTAACCCTAACTGATTAACTCTAACTGGTTAACTCTAACTGGTTAATTCTAACTGGTTAACTCTAATCAATTACTCTAATCGATTACTCTAGTTGATTAACTCAAATCGACTAACTCTTATTCAAATAAATTATATTGGATAACTCTATTCGACTAACTCAATTCGATTACAAATACCTCCTTTTCTATTTGTCTTTATTTATTTCATATAAATATTTCCTTTATAACTTTATTTAATTCCTAAATAAATATTTCCTTTTATAACTTTATTTAACAAATAATTCCCTTTTCATCTTTATTTATTTTCTAAATAAATAATTCCTTTTTTTCAATTCTATTTGTAAATGTTTTACAAATATTTTCGTTTTTATTCTTCTTACAAATATTTTCCTTTATATTTGTTTTACAAATATTTCCTTTATAATTGTTTTACAAATAATTACCTTTATATTTGTTTTACAAATAATTTCCTGATAATTTCCTTTATATCTGTTTTACAAATAATTTCCTTTATATTTGTTTTACAAATAAATTCTTTTTAACTCTTTGATTTCATAATTATTGCCTTTTAAAAAAAATCCTTTTCCCTTTATATATAAATCCATTGATTTTATATAAATAAATTATTTCCAAAATATACTTCGAAAACCCCCTTTTTACATTCTAATATTTTTTACGGTATTTCAAATTCCAAATAACAGTGATCGGTATCATTCAAACACACTTAATCAACAACAGATTATATATCATATAATATATCACAATATATGGAACAAAACGGTATTTTATATATTAAGGAACCCAGTTAGGTCCCTCCAACCTGTTTCCCTACATCACAGATGTTAAACAATATAATTAACATCGATGTCATTTCAATATGAAATATTCTGCTAAATAGAACCAATATTTGATTAACGATTTATATCTATATGTGTCGTTATCTATAATTTCAACCAATACATAAGCAATTCAACTAAATAGTTAACACATAGCAATCAATAGATAATTATCAGTTCTAAAAATATGCTATAAAAATATAACTGTTCAGAGTTGGTGAATTTTACTCACATTGGACGATCATCGTTAATAACGATAACCATCGCTTGATTCAGACAGACAATTTATTTTGCTATAAATTGTAACGAGCTTTGATTCACTCCTAGTCAGTTCCACGGTGTAGCGCTCGTCCATACGATCCTAACGGATCCTGTTTTTTCCGATTCCGATGACGTATGCTCAAGTTATAATGATTACAAGTTTATATAACATTAAAATGGTTTTTAAATTAAAACTATAGTAATTGGGCTTTACCCAATTCATTACCGGCCCAATTGTCTTCACACCCGCTTCACAGTACCTCCTTCCCTTTGCTGATAGAACCAGACTCCATCCAGTTCTACAAAATGGCATTTTTCGTGTATTTCCTTTCAAAGGCTCCGCTAATACCCATTAAACTTCCATTAAAAATATCAACACTTTAATTATATTCCCTTAAATCTTCCTTCAACTCAAACACTCGCGAACCATTCCTCCACCCACATTTTAGCACTTTACGAGTTCCTGTAATGGCCATTCACGCATCACTTATCCCCATTACCGCTCCTTCATGTCACCACGATTTCGAAAACAGGAACTACCGTTACTCTTCTCTTCAAAATCACTTCGATCTCATACCAGTAAGATCAAACTCGCACCCCTCTTCTAAAATACGACCTCAAGCCAACAGTATAGAGAACCAAACAACTTCATCACCGAATCCTACCAGAAATTCACAACTCAAGCTAAATCCTCCTAAAAACTCAAATCTACATTTAGTTCTACGAATTACATCTTCACCATTTCAATTTCCTAAACCCTAGACGATGAGGACTTGCGCTGTACACAAGAACAGCGACGAAAAATGATTTCGAACAACCCAAAAACCATATATAAATGAAGAGCACCACTTAGTGATCAAGAATATATGTATTCCATGATTTTAGGATTTTACTTGAATTTATATGAATTTGTGAAGGCACTGTTTTTGTTTGAGGAAGGAAAACACTGACGGCTTACGTTTTGACCAAAAGAAAAAGTGGAGTTAGGTTTTAGGAGGAATGAGATTATTTATAGGCTAATTTTAATATATTTTTTATTTTATTTTATATTCCATTTTAATGAATCGTTATCTTCCTTCAGCGTCTAAAAATTCATATGATCACACATGATATCAAAAAATCACGAAAATGGACATACACCTACAGTTTGACATTATGGACCCAATGAAACTGGTTTCGTTGAATTCCTACTCCGTTTGTTTACACAGCGTATTTTTAATTATCAAAATACTGACTGTTTTTCACACTAAAAATCCATACGGCCACACAGTGACTCTAGAAATCTAACAATAATTTAATGTTACAGATCCAACAAAATTAGTTTCGTCGAAAACAGAGGTCGTTTGCAAAATTGGCTATTTTCAAAGCTCTAAATAACCCTTTTAAATATATAAATATATTTAAAAATAATTAAATTAAACATTTAAAAATAAATATTATCGTATATACTCACACTAGAATATCACACAGCTCCAGAATAATCCTATATGGATTTCTAACTCGATATTTCATCATCAGAGTTATATCGATATTCGATTTATATTTGAATCCTTTTATAAAATTAAATAAACCGTTATGGTTTTTAAATAGTTATAGCGCTGTTTTTCTGAAAATTTGATTTGGACATAAATCAAAAATCTGCATGACAAAATCCCAATTTTTCTCTTGCACTAGAAAAATATACTTCACCAGCTTCGTACGTTTCTTGTTTCACAGAAATCCAATTTAAAACGGACCCTGTATATTCAATTGAAGTTCAAATCGCCAAATAGCGAACTACCATGACGTTACAGGCTAGATTATAATTATATTATAATTCTGCGTTCAAATTGTCATTATTTAAATATATTCTCTAATAAAATTAAATTTTAAACTGAATTAGAAATTTTAAATAATCTAGTTCACACCATATTGTCAATTCGCTATTTCTGGCTATTTAAGAAATTAAATATATTATTCTATTATTTAATTTAATTAAATATTCAATATTATTTAAATTAAACAACCTTTAAATTACTAAACCATTATTTTAGATAATTAAATTAATTAATTATTCGACCGTAAACTACGGGTCGTTACATAGTTCCCTTTTGGTGTTGCTTTACTTTACACATGAATTTTTACAAAACCTAAAATTTTTGTAACCTGTCTTGATATACTCAAACTATTTATTTTCAACAAATAAATGTTTAAACCTATATAATTTACAGTACCCAAATCTTGTGTATTTTCGCATATATAATTACAAATTAACAGAAATTAAATCAGACCATTATCAACACTACACAACACCTAAGAATCCTAACTTTCATTACATACATAATCAAAATCCAATATATTGACAAGATTGACCATTACCGCAATTTATAAGGGATTTAGGGGATTTATATGTATTTTGATTTCACGAAAATGCAAAGCCCTTTAGGCATAACAATCCAAATCTATTCTATCAAAATACTGAAAAAATAAACTTATAAAATTTCCACTCACAGAATTACTAGAAGAAGGATGAGGGGGCTGTGTAGAAATTGTTTGCTCGCAAATATTATATTCCAGACTTTCCCCTAAACCAACATACATATATGTATATGTGTGTGTGTGTGTATATATATATATACATATAAGAATCCAGTTAGAGTCTTATATACATACATACTCCAATTCTAGATTCTAATAATGAAATAAGATTAGAAAAGATAGAGAAATGGGATAGGGAAGAAGAAGAAATCTAACATGTCTTTTTTCTGGAATTCGGAATAATAGCAGAGAAGCAGAATGGAGACGCATAAGAGAATAAATTGTAGGGTTTGGGGAGAGGCTAAGGCCTTATTATAATTGCTAGAGTATGTGTGTGGCCTACCGGATTAGTTTATAAAATCTAGGTAGCCCATTCTAGATAAGTTACATGGATTATGATGTAAACCCCACACGGGTATTAGGATGATAATTTTACACATCTCTCAAGTGTGCAGTTAAGTCACGACTGTTTGTGAATGTGATGTAAACCCTACATGGGTATTGGGATGACGAGAAACACTAATCCCAATTGTATAGTTTGTCAATCCGTGGATTGACAAGACTATATAAGCGTTATTTATTTAAGGCTTATATGGTGTAGTGCACTGTGACGGCAAGGAATTTCGCTCGGTCCGAACCAGTCGCTAAACCGACCCAGACCGTTCGAAATGCCCTATCGTTTGAGAACAGGACATAACAGAACGCATACAGAAGAACATTTCATTGTATATTACAACAATGCATCAGATTACAAGAATATACAGAGTATGAATGAATAAATATTACACAGAAATATCAGAGATTTAAATTACATTTAAATACATAGCAGCGGAAAATAATACAATACACAACTAGAAGGAGATATACGGATACAAAGCTTTCCGGATATCGTTCCAGCTGTAAACCAGGATCCTGTGAATATAAATCTGCAAAACCAAAACTACTAGCTGCCCGTGTCAAAATAAGGGCACCCAGAGTTTAGGTTAAAACAATAAACTCCAGGTCAGTCATGTGACTGGTGTGAGAACTAAAACAGTTATCATCTTTATTTTCAACATTAGGTAAATCAAGGGACCACGCCGTATAACACGGAACGGGTTTCCTCCCAAGAATACCAGTGCATAAAACAACAGCGCAATGCTAAATAAAGAAAAATGAAGCTGTTATAAGACCCAGGTCCTATCACACAATGCAACGCAAGCCGGGGGATAGGGTTTTCCCTTATAACAGCCAAAGAATGCTTGATACGTTTAAAAACAAATCATTTGATACTATAATAAGTGCATAGTGTATAAAACAACTTCAAATCATAAGTATCAATCATAGGCGGCATAAGCGCCCCATCCCACTATGTCGCCATATATAGGATATACAATCAAAACCGCAAGGTCTCGTATTTGGAAATTGGATTTCCATCTATGAACCGAGGCAAAAGATAGTCCTCAACCGATTCGAGACTGTCTAGCCCGAGCCTCAGGAACAGCCGCAACTGCCCCTTGGATCGTCAGGGCCGGTCCACACGGAGTGGATTATTATGCCTGAACAATACGTCTCCCCACCCTATGGGGTGTAAGTCTGGTCCGTCAGCCGACCAGAATGCATTCGGCCGAAACCGATATAACCGAGGCGCCTCGCAACCGCAACAACCACATAAGTCAAACTCGTCAGGGCGTGTAAAACCACTGACGCCACTTCTAGCTAGAAAGAAACGCAAGTCCTCCCTGAGGTCCGTCTCCCGTTTTTGGTTCATACCGGGTGTGAAACACGCGAGGTAAACGTTACACAAAGCTACGCCACAAAGGCCGTGCTTTGATCATCACCACAAGACTTTGCTTTTCAACAGAAGCCTTGATCATTTGCATCTTAGCATGCCACACAGGCAAACCATCCTATGCAACCGATATCAGTCACACAGGATGAAATCCGATGTCAGACACACAGTCCATTTACAAGTCCGTTCTGGGTCTGAACGAAACCGGAGGCACCTAGTACCCCGCATATCCATCGATCTCCAAGTACGTCTGGACGATCACTAACTGTTTCCATCTTCTTGGGTGTACAGCCCAATCAAGATCATCAGTTATCACCCAAACGACGTGAAGACCTCCGGTCTTCGACCATCGTCTTCATCTTCGACTTATCGTCGTATCAGTTATTCAGAATGGGATAAACCCGGTCTTTCCGAATAACTCGCGTATATATTATAAAAGTGTTACACAAACACAACATACGCCTCATTCCAATTCATTAGTCACTAACCGTAAATTAATCAAGAGAATAATTCCCCAAATATTAACCCCGAAGGCCGAAACCAACATCAGATCAATATCCAGAAAACCATTCTGCTTGGCGAACCGCCAGTTAGTTTCTAAATTTCACATTCATAGGGAAAGGTTCCCATTAATTTTATCCAAGATAAATTCCTTGAATTTATTCTTCATTCTGTTTTTGAATCTCAATTCAAACTAATCGGGATTAGCGAACCTTACCGAAGTAATCATTTATTTTAATTTCCCAATCCCAACCTATTCATCCCATGAAGTAAAACTGGTTATACTTCATATCTAACACCACAGTGTTATCGGTAAATTCAATTACCATTTCACGTTCAAATCTAATTAAAGATTTAACTATCGCCTGGAGCAAAACTGGTGATACTCCATTTTCGATCATTTCAATCTAATTAAAGATTCATTAAAACTCCGCTTAGTTTTAATCTTCGACTGGGTTAAAGAATCGGTGTCATTTAAAACACAGTTCACGATAAACCCAAAATCACATTCCATTAATTATCGGGTTAAAGAACAAGTGTTATTTAAAACACTGTTCACGATAAACCCAAAAATCAATACCAATTCAGTTCCAATTAAATATAATTTAATTGGTACACTTCATTAAATCTAAATAAAAAGATTTAATCTTTTCTCAACTGGGTTCAAGAACAGTGTTAGTGAAGACACCATTCGCGACAAACCCAAATCACATTTGATATTAAACACAAGGCTCTGAATAGAAAATATACCGGCTTATATTCAATATCAAATTCTACGACTAACAAATATCGTATTGGAAATAACGATATATATATCTTTCAAATTCCCATAACAATATCTGTATCATCACGAAATCCAACATCGAAATATTCCGAAGACAATTTCGATTCAAATCCATTCCAATGCAATCATTGGAAATTCTGGTTATTTTCAAAACCATTTCTAATTCAATTTATTTATTTAAAAAAATAAATAGAATTATAATTCTAGTTCAAAACTAGTTCATTTCGATAAAAATCTATTTTTATCTTTTCAAATATGGAGTTTTTCATCCCAAATCTTCACAAATCATTTCTTATGATTTTACACAATTTATTACTATTTTTAATAATTTTATCAAGGCCCGTACAGTCGATTTCCATCAACGGCCATCGAACTGCACTTACAGCGACCTTTTTCAAATTTGATTTGGACATAATTCCAAATCCAACCGTTAGATTTCAAATTTCTAATATTCGTTAGAAAGCTCTTTTCGATACGAACCCAACGGTTCCGGTTTTAGGAGAATCCGACGGTCGGATCTCCCGTAATGTCCGTTTGAAATAAATGGTCGAAATTCACGAACTGCCGTGGCGCGGCGCGTTCTATTCAGGCCATTATATTATATATATAATATATATAATATATATTTCATCGATTTCTATTCAAAACGAATTATATAAATAGTTTTAAAATTCGTTTCAAAATCTATTTCAACTTCTATTTCAATTCAAAGCAAAATTGAATTCTTCTTTATAAATTCGTTTTAAAATTCATTTCTATTCAATTCGAATTTCAATTCAATTTGAATTCATTTCAATTCGCTTTCAATTCCTTTTGAATTCGTTTTCAATTCAATTCATTTCGAAATCGTTTTCAATTCATTTCATTTCGAAATCGTTTTCAATTCATTTCATTTCGAAATCGTTTTCAATTCATTTCAATTCGAAATCGTTTTCAATTCATTTCATTTCGAAATCGTTTTCAATTCATTTCATTTCGAAATCGTTTTCAATTCATTTCATTTCGAAATCGTTTTCAATTCATTTCATTTCGAAATCGATAAAATCGATATAAATATCGTTCACGTCAAAATGGCGTCAATCTAATCAACACGGCTTCATAAATTTCTATTTTCAAATATTCTATTTCAAATATTTCTTTTTCAAAATAGTTGTTATTATCAAAATATTTCGTTCAACACATGACCAATCTCAATGAATGAGTACTGTCAACACATGAACTTTTATTTCGATAAAGATGTAAATTTTAATATTAAAATATTTCGTTCAACACATGACCAATCTCAATGGATGAGTACTGTCAACACATGAACTTTTATTTTATAATATTCTTTATTTTTCAAACTGGAATGAGGCCCAATCAATTACCATATAAAGTTAATTATATGGATTTTCATACAACACATGTATATAATAGCATCGAAAAATAATCAACCATCAACCAAAGTGCACTACACTGTATAAGCATCAGATATAGATATTCAACGCTTATAACAGCCTGTCAATCAATCGATCGACACATTTAATCAATCAGGATGAGTGAACTTCAAATTTCATCCCAACACCCGTGTGGGGTTTCAAACAATCAAACGCATATTTTATTTGTGCAGTTGGGCGATGTGTAAAATTTATCGACCCAATCAATGTCCTTCAAATAAGTGTACATAAACAAACCGTTCGGTTTGTAAATGAATATTTATTTATTCACATTCACGTTAAAAAATTATATTTTTAACGACTAAACATTTTATTTCAACATATGAATTTCTATTAAGTTCATTCTTAAAATAAAATGATATTTTTATTTTTCTAACATATTTTAGAAAATTTCGGCGGCATAACGGCACGATACTAGAAACGGGACGAGGCCTAGCCTTGTCCCCGGTCTAGTGAAGGCCCACGCCATTCACACATCATCAAATCAATTCATTTCACCACACAATTCAATTTCAATCAAACAATCTCTAATCTATGCAACCAAACCAACAAGTCCATGGTCTGTGGACGGGTGTCGGGTGCTACTAAGCACCGTCTGCATCCTAGTATATATATATAATTAGAAAAGAAATTGAAAGGTGAGAAATTCTCACAAATAGCTATCCTAGCTCCACGGCACTTCTTTTGTAGAAAATCTTCGCCGTTATCCTATCTTCGCCATCTTCGTTGCCCGTAGTCACTATATATATAAAAATCACACATTTTTATATTTCGATGTCTTTAAAATAAAAATCACATTTTTATTTACTCACTTTCAATTTAAAAGTCATATTTTTATAATCACTTCATATATTTAAAAATCGAATTTTCACTACGATGTTCAATATATAAAAATCTCATTTTTTACTATGCTATTCAATATATAAAAATCGAATTTTTACTTCGAAGTTCAATATATAAAAATCGAATTTTTACTTCAAAGTTCAATATATAAAAATCGAATTTTTACTTCAAAGTTCAATATATAAAAATCGAATTTTTACTTCAAAGTTCAATATATAAAAATCGAATTTTTACTTCAAAGTTCAATATATAAAAATTGAATTTTTACTTCAAAGTTCAATATATAAAAATCGAATTTTTACTTCAAAGTTCAATATATAAAAATCGAATTTTTTCTTCAAAGTTCAATATATAAAAATCGAATTTTTACTTCAAAGTTCAATATATAAAAATCGAATTTTTACTTCAAAGTTCAATATATAAAAATCGAATTTTTACTTCAAAGTTCAATATATAAAAATCGAATTTTTACTTCAAAGTTCAATATATAAAAATCGAATTTTTACTTCAAAGTTCAATATATAAAAATCGAATTTTTTCTTCAAAGTTCAATATATAAAAATCGAATTTTTACTTTGACGCTATATGGATAAAAATGCTATTTTTACACCGCTACTATATAGATAAAAATTCTATTTTACATCGTTATTCTATATATAAAGATCTCGCCTTTTCAACTATAAAGATTTCATCTTTATAAAAATCAGCATTTTATTTCGACGTATAGAAAATAAAAATCAGATTTTTATTTTGCTACATACACAAAGATGATATTTTTATATTCTCTATCCCATAAAGATTATATTTTTAATACTTTAAAAATATAAAAATCATATTTTTTAATATTTCTATATAGTAAAGATCATATTTTTAATACTTTAAAAATATAAAGATCATATTTTTAATTCTTTAAAAATATAAAAACTATATTTTTATTACTTTAAAAATATAAAGATCGTACCTTTTCTATTTTAAAGTTTAAACCCTTAAAAAAAAATCAGTTTTTCTATATTTCTTTTTAAATCAGTTTTTAAATCTTATTAAAATTCAGTTTTTAATACTTATTAAAATTCAGTTTTTAATACTTATTAAAATTAGTTTTAATACTCTTTAAAAAAAATCAGTGTTTAAAATAAATAAATAAAATCAGAATTGAAAAAAAATTAATAAAAATAATAATAAAACAACACTTACCGGGGGGGTCTGACCTCTGGCGGCGGTGGCTAGGGCTACGGGCTTGGACGGGCAGGCGGATGCGGTGGTCGGAGGTTCGCCTGAGGTGGATGTGGGTGCGGCGGCGGCTTAATTGGAAGAGGAGGGAGATTCGCGATGGGGGGGGGGTTCGGGTCTCAACAGAAGAGGGGCGAGAAGGGAACGAGAGGGGTGGAGGTGGCGGGCGACGCGAGGTGGGGCCCTCCGGCGGAGGCGCGGTGGAGATAGGGGGAGCGACGGTGAAAAGGAGGATCGGGTTTTTTTTTCTTTTTCCCTTTTTTTTTTGTTGAGATAATTTAGAACGGGGGGGGGGGGGGGTCTGAGGGTTAAAGGAATATTTTTTTTTTATTATTAATTTATTTATTTTTTTCAAAAAAATTGACTTTCACATACGACCTCAAAACGAGGCCCACCGCCTGTCGTCCATAGCGTTTTACCCCCATTCCGAACACAATGGGATATGTATCGCTAGCTGCTTTGATCGTTTCGATCAGTTTCCTTTAAATCTACATTTAAATCGCTATATTGAATTTTAAACGCACATTTCAAATTACCGGGGCCTCATACGAATTCTAAAAATGGCAAAAAAATATTTTCTAGCTTCGTATTGACGATACGGTCCTAACAAAACTAGTTTCGTCGAATTCTGAGACCGTTGGAAAAATGACCAATTTCCAGTCGATTAAAATCAACTGAAACTGGTCAAACGCGTTTTCCTTTGCCACGCTCACATATTGATTCGAAAAATTATGAAATTTGGAATCTAGCAATAACTTAACATCCCGGACCCAACCAAACTGGTTTCGTCGAAATCCGAGGTCGTTTGCAAAATGTCCATTTTTAAGGGCCTGAATTCCATAGCGACTATTCAGAATTTTCAACTGGACATATCTTTTGATTCCCGCTATGAAATCTTGATTATTCGGATTCGTTGGAAAGATATTATCAATTAGATCCCATTATTTTTGGTTTCACAAAAATCCGGATTATTTTGCACCCGGTACATTCAATTGAAGTTTGAAATCGAATTATCGAACTACCGCGCCATTTTCAATTCTATTTATAATTATATATAAATATTTATATTCTAACGACGACGCGTATATTATATACGTTCGAATTATATTCAAAACAAATTTCTCGCCGATATTATTTAAAATAATTCATTTTAAATATTCAAAATTCGCTAAAATGGCCAAAATAAAAATTTTAAACTGGCCCAGATTTTCGGGTTGTTACAATCTCCCCCACTTAAAACTTTTCGTCCCCGAAAAGGAACAAAGTCGAAAGTGGTTTGATTATTCAGCTCTACGCTCGATCTGGCTTCCATTCTCCAACTTTTCAGTTTCTGAGAATTTTCAAAATTTCAAAAATTTGGCTAACACCCTAAATTTTCGAAAAATTTCGCCATAACCTCCCCTGCACCGGGAGCATCGGGGAATTTCAAATAGCTTCCCCGGTCCTTCAGATCTCAAAAAGAAAAAGAAAAAGCCAAGCGGCTAGCCAATAGGCTCACAAAATCATCATCACCCAAACAAAACAGTAAATTATGTAGTAAACATGTACCTATTTGTCGGGCAAACAAAATTTATTCTCTGGCTCTAGCCTCCTTACTATGACCTGTTCAATGATATATATGTATGCAAGCAGATGCGACCAATTTTCAATACAGTTCAATATTTGGTTCAATTAGGCATAATGGTTCAAAATTATCCAACAAATAAACAAACAACACAAACATCAATCAATTAGTGAATTTAAAGTTTCAAATTCATAATTTTGATACATATACTAAAATCGTGTTTTTGATGCCAATTCACAACAAAGTGTTCTAACTATATTAGTTTTGGTTCTCACACCAGTCCAATGGAAATATATAGAAAATCACACCTTTGAAACACGAACATAAATACTGATGATGCACGTGCTATCATCAGTACCTTCTCCGGGCGACTAGAGTGTGATTCTATATCTATCCAATATATTAAAACTTCGAATACACGCGGATCAGACGTATACGCAAAATCTATATATACTGGATTGTCCACATCAATATAAATAAATAATCAAATACGAATAATTGATTTAAATTTTCAAAACAAAATTTGTTTTCATTTTAAAAATATACTCTTCCCACTCGTTCTAGGATACTACTGATCCTATCTCTAACGAGTCATTCTAATTGGATACTACTAATCCAATATCTGATGAATTCTTTCGTATGTTTCTAATGTGTCTTGTTCTCTGCTTTGTAAACCAAAGCTCTGATACCAACTATGACGGCAAGGAATTTCGCTCGGTCCGAACCAGTCGCTAAACCGACCCAGACCGTTCGAAACGCCCTATCGTTTGAGAACAGGACATAACAGAACGCATACAGAAGAACATTTCATTGTATATTACAACAATGCATCAGATTACAAGAATATACAGAGTATGAATGAATAAATATTACACAGAAATATCAGAGATTTAAATTACATTTAAATACATAGCAGCGGAAAATAATACAATACACAACTAGAAGGAGATATACGGATACAAAGCTTTCCGGATATCGTTCCAGCTGTAAACCAGGATCCTGTGAATATAAATCTGCAAAACCAAAACTACTAGCTGCCCGTGTCAAAATAAGGGCACCCAGAGTTTAGGTTAAAACAATAAACTCCAGGTCAGTCATGTGACTGGTGTGAGAACTAAAACAGTTATCATCTTTATTTTCAACATTAGGTAAATCAAGGGACCACGCCGTATAACACGGAACGGGTTTCCTCCCAAGAATACCAGTGCATAAAACAACAGCGCAATGCTAAATAAAGAAAAATGAAGCTGTTATAAGACCCAGGTCCTATCACACAATGCAACGCAAGCCGGGGGATAGGGTTTTCCCTTATAACAGCCAAAGAATGCTTGATACGTTTAAAAACAAATCATTTGATACTATAATAAGTGCATAGTGTATAAAACAACTTCAAATCATAAGTATCAATCATAGGCGGCATAAGCGCCCCATCCCACTATGTCGCCATATATAGGATATACAATCAAAACCGCAAGGTCTCGTATTTGGAAATTGGATTTCCATCTATGAACCGAGGCAAAAGATAGTCCTCAACCGATTCGAGACTGTCTAGCCCGAGCCTCAGGAACAGCCGCAACTGCCCCTTGGATCGTCAGGGTCGGTCCACACGGAGTGGATTATTATGCCTGAACAATACGTCTCCCCACCCTATGGGGTGTAAGTCTGGTCCGTCAGCCGACCAGAATGCATTCGGCCGAAACCGATATAACCGAGGCGCCTCGCAACCGCAACAACCACATAAGTCAAACTCGTCAGGGCGTGTAAAACCACTGACGCCACTTCTAGCTAGAAAGAAACGCAAGTCCTCCCTGAGGTCCGTCTCCCGTTTTTGGTTCATACCGGGTGTGAAACACGCGAGGTAAACGTTACACAAAGCTACGCCACAAAGGCCGTGCTTTGATCATCACCACAAGACTTTGCTTTTCAACAGAAGCCTTGATCATTTGCATCTTAGCATGCCACACAGGCAAACCATCCTATGCAACCGATATCAGTCACACAGGATGAAATCCGATGTCAGACACACAGTCCATTTACAAGTCCGTTCTGGGTCTGAACGAAACCGGAGGCACCTAGTACCCCGCATATCCATCGATCTCCAAGTACGTCTGGACGATCACTAACTGTTTCCATCTTCTTGGGTGTACAGCCCAATCAAGATCATCAGTTATCACCCAAACGACGTGAAGACCTCCGGTCTTCGACCATCGTCTTCATCTTCGACTTATCGTCGTATCAGTTATTCAGAATGGGATAAACCCGGTCTTTCCGAATAACTCGCGTATATATTATAAAAGTGTTACACAAACACAACATACGCCTCATTCCAATTCATCAGTCACTAACCGTAAATTAATCAAGAGAATAATTCCCCAAATATTAACCCCGAAGGCCGAAACCAACATCAGATCAATATCCAGAAAACCATTCTGCTTGGCGAACCGCCAGTTAGTTTCTAAATTTCACATTCATAGGGAAAGGTTCCCATTAATTTTATCCAAGATAAATTCCTTGAATTTATTCTTCATTCTATTTTTGAATCTCAATTCAAACTAGTCGGGATTAGCGAACCTTACCGAAGTAATCATTTATTTTAATTTCCCAATCCCAACCTATTCATCCCATGAAGTAAAACTGGTTATACTTCATATCTAACACCACAGTGTTATCGGTAAATTCAATTACCATTTCACGTTCAAATCTAATTAAAGATTTAACTATCGCCTGGAGCAAAACTGGTGATACTCCATTTTCGATCATTTCAATCTAATTAAAGATTCATTAAAACTCCGCTTAGTTTTAATCTTCGACTGGGTTAAAGAATCGGTGTCATTTAAAACACGGTTCACGATAAACCCAAAATCACATTCCATTAATTATCGGGTTAAAGAACAAGTGTTATTTAAAACACTGTTCACGATAAACCCAAAAATCAATACCAATTCAGTTCCAATTAAATATAATTTAATTGGTACACTTCATTAAATCTAAATAAAAAGATTTAATCTTTTCTCAACTGGGTTCAAGAACAGTGTTAGTGAAGACACCATTCGCGACAAACCCAAATCACATTTGATATTAAACACAAGGCTCTGAATAGAAAATATACCGGCTTATATTCAATATCAAATTCTACGACTAACAAATATCGTATTGGAAATAACGATATATATATCTTTCAAATTCCCATAACAATATCTGTATCATCACGAAATCCAACATCGAAATATTCCGAAGACAATTTCGATTCAAATCCATTCCAATGCAATCATTGGAAATTCTGGTTATTTTCAAAACCATTTCTAATTCAATTTATTTATTTAAAAAAATAAATAGAATTATAATTCTAGTTCAAAACTAGTTCATTTCGATAAAAATCTATTTTTATCTTTTCAAATATGGAGTTTTTCATCCCAAATCTTCACAAATCATTTCTTATGATTTTACACAATTTATTACTATTTTTAATAATTTTATCAAGGCCCGTACAGTCGATTTCCATCAACGGCCATCGAACTGCACTTACAGCGACCTTTTTCAAATTTGATTTGGACATAATTCCAAATCCAACCGTTAGATTTCAAATTTCTAATATTCGTTAGAAAGCTCTTTTCGATACGAACCCAACGGTTCCGGTTTTAGGAGAATCCGACGGTCGGATCTCCCGTAATGTCCGTTTGAAATAAATGGTCGAAATTCACGAACTGCCGTGGCGCGGCGCGTTCTATTCAGGCCATTATATTATATATATAATATATATTTCGTCGATTTCTATTCAAAACGAATTATATAAATAGTTTTAAAATTCGTTTCAAAATCTATTTCAACTTCTATTTCAATTCAAAGCAAAATTGAATTCTTCTTTATAAATTCGTTTTAAAATTCATTTTTATTCAATTCGAATTTCAATTCAATTTGAATTCATTTCAATTCGCTTTCAATTCCTTTTGAATTCGTTTTCAATTCAATTCATTTCGAAATCGTTTTCAATTCATTTCATTTCGAAATCGTTTTCAATTCATTTCATTTCGAAATCGTTTTCAATTCATTTCAATTCGAAATCGTTTTCAATTCATTTCATTTCGAAATCGTTTTCAATTCATTTCATTTCGAAATCGTTTTCAATTCATTTCATTTCGAAATCGTTTTCAATTCATTTCATTTCGAAATCGATAAAATCGATATAAATATCGTTCACGTCAAAATGGCGTCAATCTAATCAACACGGCTTCATAAATTTCTATTTTCAAATATTCTATTTCAAATATTTCTTTTTCAAAATAGTTGTTATTATCAAAATATTTCGTTCAACACATGACCAATCTCAATGAATGAGTACTGTCAACACATGAACTTTTATTTCGATAAAGATGTAAATTTTAATATTAAAATATTTCGTTCAACACATGACCAATCTCAATGGATGAGTACTGTCAACACATGAACTTTTATTTTTTAATATTCTTTATTTTTCAAACTGGAATGAGGCCCAATCAATTACCATATAAAGTTAATTATATGGATTTTCATACAACACATGTATATAATAGCATCGAAAAATAATCAACCATCAACCAAAGTGCACTACACTGTATAAGCATCAGATATAGATATTCAACGCTTATAACAGCCTGTCAATCAATCGATCGACACATTTAATCAATCAGGATGAGTGAACTTCAAATTTCATCCCAACACCCGTGTGGGGTTTCAAACAATCAAACGCATATTTTATTTGTGCAGTTGGGCGATGTGTAAAATTTATCGACCCAATCAATGTCCTTCAAATAAGTGTACATAAACAAACCGTTCGGTTTGTAAATGAATATTTATTTATTCACATTCACGTTAAAAAATTATATTTTTAACGACTAAACATTTTATTTCAACATATGAATTTCTATTAAGTTCATTCTTAAAATAAAATGATATTTTTATTTTTCTAACATATTTTAGAAAATTTCGGCGGCATAACGGCACGATACTAGAAACGGGACAAGGCCTAGCCTTGTCCCCGGTCTAGTGAAGGCCCACGCCATTCACACATCATCAAATCAATTCATTTCACCACACAATTCAATTTCAATCAAACAATCTCTAATCTATGCAACCAAACCAACAAGTCCATGGTCTGTGGACGGGTGTCGGGTGCTACTAAGCACCGTCTGCATCCTAGTATATATATATAATTAGAAAAGAAATTGAAAGGTGAGAAATTCTCACAAATAGCTATCCTAGCTCCACGGCACTTCTTTTGTAGAAAATCTTCGCCGTTATCCTATCTTCGCCATCTTCGTTGCCCGTAGTCACTATATATATAAAAATCACACATTTTTATATTTCGATGTCTTTAAAATAAAAATCACATTTTTATTTACTCACTTTCAATTTAAAAGTCATATTTTTATAATCACTTCATATATTTAAAAATCGAATTTTCACTACGATGTTCAATATATAAAAATCTCATTTTTTACTATGCTATTCAATATATAAAAATCGAATTTTTACTTCGAAGTTCAATATATAAAAATCGAATTTTTACTTCAAAGTTCAATATATAAAAATCGAATTTTTACTTCAAAGTTCAATATATAAAAATCGAATTTTTACTTCAAAGTTCAATATATAAAAATCGAATTTTTACTTCAAAGTTCAATATATAAAAATCGAATTTTTACTTCAAAGTTCAATATATAAAAATCGAATTTTTACTTCAAAGTTCAATATATAAAAATCGAATTTTTACTTCAAAGTTCAATATATAAAAATCGAATTTTTACTTCAAAGTTCAATATATATATAAAAATCGAATTTTTTCTTCAAAGTTCAATATATAAAAATCGAATTTTTACTTTGACGCTATATGGATAAAAATGCTATTTTTACACCGCTACTATATAGATAAAAATTCTATTTTACATCGTTATTCTATATATAAAGATCTCGCCTTTTCAACTATAAAGATTTCATCTTTATAAAAATCAGCATTTTATTTCGACGTATAGAAAATAAAAATCAGATTTTTATTTTGCTACATACACAAAGATGATATTTTTATATTCTCTATCCCATAAAGATTATATTTTTAATACTTTAAAAATATAAAAATCATATTTTTTAATATTTCTATATAGTAAAGATCATATTTTTAATACTTTAAAAATATAAAGATCATATTTTTAATTCTTTAAAAATATAAAAATTATATTTTTATTACTTTAAAAATATAAAGATCGTACCTTTTCTATTTTAAAGTTTAAACCCTTAAAAAAAATCAGTTTTTCTATATTTCTTTTTAAATCAGTTTTTAAATCTTATTAAAATTCAGTTTTTAATACTTATTAAAATTCAGTTTTTAATACTTATTAAAATTAGTTTTAATACTCTTTAAAAAAAATCAGTGTTTAAAATAAATAAATAAAATCAGAATTGAAAAAAAATTAATAAAAATAATAATAAAACAACACTTACCGAGGGGGGGGTCTGACCTCTGGCGGCGGTGGCTAGGGCTACGGGCTTGGACGGGCAGGCGGATGCGGTGGTCGGAGGTTCGCCTGAGGTGGATGTGGGTGCGGCGGCGGCTTAATTGGAAGAGGAGGGAGATTCGCGATGGGGGGGGGGGGGTTCGGGTCTCAACAGAAGAGGGGCGAGAAGGGAACGAGAGGGGTGGAGGTGGCGGGCGACGCGAGGTGGGGCCCTCCGGCGGAGGCGCGGTGGAGATAGGGGGAGCGACGGTGAAAAGGAGGATCGGGTTTTTTTTTTTCTTTTTCCCTTTTTTTTGTTGAGATAATTTAGAACGGGGGGGGGGGGGGTCTGAGGGTTAAAGGAATATTTTTTTTTTATTATTAATTTATTTATTTTTTTCAAAAAAATTGACTTTCACATACGACCTCAAAACGAGGCCCACCGCCTGTCGTCCATAGCGTTTTACCCCCATTCCGAACACAATGGGATATGTATCGCTAGCTGCTTTGATCGTTTCGATCAGTTTCCTTTAAATCTACATTTAAATCGCTATATTGAATTTTAAACGCACATTTCAAATTACCGGGGCCTCATACGAATTCTAAAAATGGCAAAAAAATATTTTCTAGCTTCGTATTGACGATACGGTCCTAACAAAACTAGTTTCGTCGAATTCTGAGACCGTTGGAAAAATGACCAATTTCCAGTCGATTAAAATCAACTGAAACTGGTCAAACGCGTTTTCCTTTGCCACGCTCACATATTGATTCGAAAAATTATGAAATTTGGAATCTAGCAATAACTTAACATCCCGGACCCAACCAAACTGGTTTCGTCGAAATCCGAGGTCGTTTGCAAAATGTCCATTTTTAAGGGCCTGAATTCCATAGCGACTATTCAGAATTTTCAACTGGGCATATCTTTTGATTCCCGCTATGAAATCTTGATTATTCGGATTCGTTGGAAAGATATTATCAATTAGATCCCATTATTTTTTGTTTCACAAAAATCCGGATTATTTTGCACCCGGTACATTCAATTGAAGTTTGAAATCGAATTATCGAACTACCGCGCCATTTTCAATTCTATTTATAATTATATATAAATATTTATATTCTAACGACGACGCGTATATTATATACGTTCGAATTATATTCAAAACAAATTTCTCGCCGATATTATTTAAAATAATTCATTTTAAATATTCAAAATTCGCTAAAATGGCCAAAATAAAAATTTTAAACTGGCCCATATTTTCGGGTTGTTACATGCACTTTGTGTGTGAATTGGATGCAGTGTGATGGATGACTGGGTGTTATAATATACATTGTGCAAAGATTAATTATAAAATGGTTATTGGTTCATTGGTTAAGTCTCCATCAAGAATAATGGTTTTCAGCGAATGTTTTAATAGTGTAATAATAGGATGAAAATAAAAGTTTGATTTTAACGTCCGATTTTGAATAAACACGACGATATTAAAATATCGATGAATTTCTGTAACTGTAACAAGCCGTTATGAATTAATTTTCTTATAGTTATGGCCTATTGAAGTTTTAATTTCAAAATGAATAGTAACGATAAAAGGTGATGTTTAGATAGGTTATCAAGAAAGCGTTTTAAAAGAAGTTTATTTTCAAAAGTTTCTTGTTTATTTCAATAACGAATATCAGAAAAGTTCGAAATAAAAATATTGAAGTTCAAAAAATAAAATTATTTTAATCCTTATAATATTATTATAATGATATGACACTGAAGTAATAGATTTTTGGGTTGAAAATATAAAAATATTGTTTTGGAAAATTATTATATATATTTAAATAATATATAAAATGGTTTTGAAGCAATTTGTCATAATTTAAATATATACGTCGAATATGGATTAAAATAGAATGTGTCGCGCAGCGGTAGTTCGCGATTTTGACTTGTAACTTTAAATGAGTATACCAAGAGATCTTACCGTCAGATTTTCTCGAAATTGGAACATGTTGGATTCATTTTAAAAAGATCTTTCAAACGATAATAAGAGTTATGAAATCTAACGGCTAGATTTTTAGAAATGTTCAATTCAAATTTGAATAAAAACAGTGCCCTGACCCGTAATGATCTGTAATTGGAAATTACGGGTATGGACTATTTTTATATATACTAAAATAGTGAAAACTATTATAAATTACTGTAAACGATTTGAAATGGATTTAAGCCAATTTTACTTGGTTTTAAATGATAAAAGTGGTTAAGTGAAATTTTGCAGTTTTGTATAAAAGCTTATATAACTGATTTTGCGAAATAGTTTTGTGATAAGAATTTTAATTCGTAAATTGAATTGAATTCTTAAGTAATCCTATAAAATAGGTTATGAAATTATTTTTGGAAAGCCAAACAACTTAACCATATTTAAGAATAAGATTTTAAATCTTATGAAAAGAAACCAATTAAAGGAGACTTAATTGGTGAGTTAATAATTAAATAAGGATTTAATTTAATTTGATTAGATTTGTTTTGGCGCGAATTGTTCGAAAAGACCAAGTCTAACCCATTTCGAATAATTGAACGACGATTAAAAGTCGAAGATATTGAACACGGTGCAAGAGCTAAAATCTTCACATCGAATGGATTGTTGCTAATGCCCTGGATTCATGTAGCTCCTTTGAAGGGGTTATAGTGACAATGGTCCGGACGTACTTGTAGATTGTCCGGATGTGCGAGCACCTCTCTCTCCTGTATTAGACATACGGGACGAGGATTAAGGTGCCTTCGGTTTCGTTTAGACCCAGAACGAACTTGCAATGGATTATGTGTCTGACATTGTATTTCATATTGTATTAATTGATCTCTACTAAATATATATCTGCTTGGTGGCAGAGATTTATTCTCTTAGCTTAATATCCTTCTCTGAGACATATGAGCTTAGAGGTTATATATTAGTGGACATCAGTTGTATGATATGAAATGACAATGTGACATGTTGAGTTCTACAGGAAGATAGATAAAAGCTTTTTTTGAAAACAAAGTTTTGTGGTGTGTTAATTCGCAAGCTTCACACCCCAATATGAGTCAAAAACGAGATGAAGGACTGTAGGGAGGACATGCATTTCTTTCTAGCTAGAAGTGAAGCCATGGTATGGAGTCCAGGCATTTTACTTATGTGGATATTGGAATCAAGGCACCCCGGATGTGGCTTCCCAAGGCCATGGTGGTCGACGTACTGACCAAGAGCTTCAATAGGAACGATAAATGTATTATACAGGTACTAACTAATCAGCGGGAATATGCTGACCGGCTCTGTCGCTCCAAAGGGATAGTGTTTGCCCTAGGACATTCTGCTAGAGATGTTCTGAAGTTCAGATGAGGAAGGATCCCTTGCCTCGGCTCATGATGGAAAACCAAATTCCAATACGCGACTATATGATTTTAGTTGTAAACCTATATGGAGACATAATAGGATGAGGTATTATGCCGTCTAAGATTGATACATTTATTTTCGAAATTGTTTTTAACACTAAAACACTAATAATAATATCAAATGATTTTCTCGTATCAAGCATGTTTGGCCATTATAAGGTAAAACTCTATCCTTCGGCTTCCGCTTGCATTGTGTGATGGGATCTGAGTCTTATAGTGGCTTCATTTTTCAAAAAGCATTGCATTGATTTTATGCACTGGCATTTGTGTGGAGTAAACTCGTTCCGTGTTATACGGTATGGTCCCGTGATATGCCTTATTTTTAAATAAGTTATGTTAACTGTAGGATTTCTCATACCAGTCCTATGAGTGGCTCGTAGTTTATATTTCTCTTGCAAACTCGGATGCCTATAGTTTTACACGGGCAGCCAAGTGAACAGGTTTTTAGCTTTCTTTTGGATGTGTACTGGAGTTGTGGATGTTATTATGGACTTGGAGCTAAAGATGGACTTTTATGTTTCTTTTGAACTTTTTCAAGACTCTGTCTTATGTTAATTATGTTTGATTCCACTTCGTACTTGTTATCTTCAAGCTGAAACTTTATTTGTATAATTATGATCCTGTAATGTTGTAACTCTGATATTATTTCCGCTATTGTAAATTATTCTTTGATGTAATATTCTGTTATGTTATGTGATCTATTGCGTTTAATGTGTTATATTCCAACGACTATCCTTTCTTCCCGGGATCGGGAGTTTGGGTCGTCATAGGTGGTATCAGAGCTAAGGGTAAACCTTAGTTCTGGAGTATAACATATTAAAGCACTCATCAGAGATAGAATCAGTAGTATTCTAGATGAGTGGCTTAGAGATAGGATTAGTAATGTCCAAGTATGAGTACAGCACCCAATAGACACGTTTCTATTTATGTATATGTTTTTACGCTCTTGCATTTCCTTAAGATATCTTTTCTGTTGGCCTAACTCTTTTCATCCTATTTGCAAACATAGTAGAAAATGAGTGGAAGAGGCGGAAGAGGTAGAGGAAGAGGATGGGGCAATGTTCAGGCTGAAGCTCAGCAGCTAAACCCCGTAGGAGCTAGTAGTGCACCGGTTATGCCTCCTCAACAACAACTCGATTTGGAAGTGCTTTCTAAGAAATACAAGAATTCAGGCGGAGTTCCATTCTTGGGAAAAGAGTCAGTTATCGAAGCGTAAGCATAGATGAGATCTTGTGAGCGAATCTTTGAAGGTTTGGAATTGACTAATGATAGAAAAGGTTTCTAGCATCCTGGTTATTGAAAGATGAAGCCCTGATATGGTGGGAGACTTTTACGATGGGTAATCCAGGAGGTAATATTACCTAGGACAGATTCAAGGAGATATTCGAGGAGAGATTTATTCCCCAAAAAGAAGTTAAGCGTCTATATTATGAATTTTCCAATCTTAAGCAAGGGGATATGACCATCCATGAATATGTGAAAAAATTCAATGAACTCTCTTGCTTTGGTCCCGAACTGATTTAGAATCCCATCAAAAAGAATGTGAGATTTATAGAGGGTCTCCAAAAAAGATAAAGGAGTAAAGTGACAGCTCATGTGAGACTCATGTTTGTTGGAATGGTAGAGATGGCTCGTCGATACAAGAATATTGATAAGAGGAATGCCTTGGAGAATAAGGAGAAAGGCTATTCTAGTAAGAAGAGAAAATTTTCAATTAAGAAGCCAGAGACAATAAAGAATGAAGAGAAGCCTAAGGAAGAATGATCGAAGGCTATTATTACAACTGCCGCAAGCCATGACATTTGATAAATGATTGCAAAGCTCCCATTAGGCCGAGGAAGTCAATTGAAGAGACAAAATGTATTGCCACAAGAAGGGGCACATTAAGCCACATTGCTCATTATTGAAGAAGTCCGAGGTGTCTCATGTTTATAATGTGGCAGATACTCGAACAAGTTTTGCTAGCAGGGGAAGGCCAGATATCTTGGAAGGTACGCTTACCGTTAGAGATATTCCTGTTAAAGTGTTATTTGATACGGGCGTATCACGAAGTTTTGTTCTGAGTAACATTGTTAAGAAGCTAAATTTAAAACTTAGATATCTTAAAGAGCCTATTAGTGTTAACAATCCGATAGGAGGTTCCCTCAATCTTTTCTTGTGTTGTAGAGTGTCAGGTTCTTATTATTGTTATCGGTTTTTCGTTAATTTGATTGTTATGGACTTCGCCGAATTCGATATTATACTTGGATTAGATTGGTTGACCATGTACGAGGCAGAGGTTAAATGTGCTGATAAAATTGCTATAAAACCAAAATTGGAAATTACAAAATTATACCATGCAAGGGCCCAGATTCAGACAGGAAGGAATTTTGGTCTGCTCTTGAGATTTCCCCCACTTCTATCGAGAATATTCCTGTTGTTAAGGATTACGCGGATGTGTTTGTTGAAGTTGATAGCCTTCCTCCGTGAAGAGAAATTGATTTCAGGATTGATCTAGTTCCGAATGCCAGGTCAGTTGTACATCCGATTTAGAGAATGATGTTGAAGGAGAAAGGAGAGTTAAATAATCAAACACATCAACTTTTATGGAATAGTCTAATTAGGCCTAGTTTCCCGAGTGGGGGAGCAGTAGTGGTGTTCGTTCCGAAGTCAGACGGTGCCCTCAGATTATGTGTGGATTACCGAGACCTCAACAAGCAAACGCTCAAGAATAAGTAACCATTACCACATATAGATGACTTGTAGATCACTAGAATGGAGCGCGTGTATTTTCGAAGATAGACCTAGCTACACGTTTTCATCAATTAAGAATCGCGGAAGAGTGTGTTCCTTTGACAGATTTTAGGGGTCCGGATTTATTCTATGAATGGTCAGTAATGTCATTCGGATTGTGAAACGCCTTGCATATTTTGTAGATCTAATGAATCGGGCGTTTCGAGAAGTGTTGAACAAGTTTGTGCTAGTCTTTATTGATGATATTCTAATCTTCTCGGAGACAGTAGAAGAGCACACGAGACATTTGGAACAAGTATTGGATATTCTAAGAAAGAATATATTAAAGGCCAAGTTTTCCGAATGCCAGTTCTGGAAAAAAGAAGTAAAGTTCCTTGGTCATGTAGTATCAAAGGAAGGAATCTCCGTAGATCCGAGTAAGATTACGGTCATCTAGGCTTGGCAGCAACCAAGGACTCCTACTGAAGTTAGAAGTTTTTATTGGATTGGTGAGTTATTATCAAAATTTGTGAAGGATTTTTCAAATTTGTCTAGTCCTTTAATGAAGCTTACTAAGAAACATGCCAAATTCAGTTGGACATCAGAATGTGAAGCAGCTTTCCAAGAGCTGACAGAAAGATTAACTACTGCACAATGTTGACAATTATAGATGGTAATCAAGATTTAACCGTCTATACTGATGCTTCTAGTGAAGGAGTTGGCGTAATATTGATGCAAAGAGGCAAAGTCATTGCTTATGCAAGTCGTCGATTGAAGCTGCATGAGAAGAGGTACGCACTCATAATTTAGAGTTGTTAGCTTTGGTATTTGCCTTAAAGATTTGGAAGCACTACATACTAGTGAGAAGTTTGAGCTGCGTACGGATCATAAATCTTTGAAGTATCTGTTCCCCCAGAAGGATTTGAATATGAAGCAACAACTTTGGTTGGAGTTTTTGGCAGTATATGATTTGGATATTCTATATACTTCAGAAAAAGCCAATTTTATGGTAGATGCACTCAATAAAAAGAATGCAATTGCTGCTGATCTGATTATTACACCTTCATTGATAGAGAAGATTTCTGTTTTACAGAAGAATGATGAGTTTATTCAGAAGATTAGCAAAAGGAGTAATTATGGTGAAGTCTCGAACTACCAAATTTATAATAAAGGATTTCTGAGATTGAAAGGACAGATTTGCGTTTCAGATGTTCCAGGGCTAAAAAGAGAAGTACTGGATGAGTGTCATAAGTTTAAGCTCAGTATTCATCCAGGGGTACAGAAGATGTATCGAGATCTGAAACGCACGTTTTGATAGAAATCTATGAAGAGAGATACCTCAATATATGTTAGTAGGTGTCCAACTTGCCAACAAGTTAAGAGTAATCAACGAAAGGTCGTTGGGTTGCTACAACCATTAGAGATTTTGCAATGGAAGTGGTACTAGACGATAGATTTCATTGAAGGTCTGCGTAGAACCAAGACAGGTAACGAAAGCATTTGGGTTATTGTAGAACGCTTAACAAAGATTGCCCATTTTCTTCCAGTAAGAGCAAATAGAACAGCTCAGAGCCTTGCACAGTTATATGTGAAAGAAGTTGTTCGACTGCATGGAGTACCCAGCAGCATAGTCAGCGACAGAGATCCGATCTTCACCAGTAAGTTCTGGGAGGCATTTCAGTCTAAGTTGGGGACAAAGTTGAATCTTAGGCTGCATATCATCACCAGAAAGATGGCCAAACTGAAAGGGTGAATCGTATTTTGGAAGATCTGTTGCGAGCATGTATCCTTAGCTTTGGAGTTGTGCAGTTAAAGTGCTCAGCGGATACAATGCGATGGAGGTGCAAAAAGTTGTAGCGGGGATAAAGCGAGGAAATAGCGGGATATAACAGATTAGCCTAAAATATCATATTAAACTCATATTTAATGCTTTTACAAATGTACAAATGATAAATAAAAGGAAAACTAGCATTTTATTTAATTATAATTCGTACATTCTGAATTTTAAATAAAAGCATGTACAAGTATATGTAAATAAATTTAAACTCTTATTTAGTTTATATAGTTTAATTAAATTTAACATAATATTATAGTATTTTCTATTCTGAAAAATATATGTCAAAAAATTCTATTAATTTATTGGTTTTAAAATGTGAAAACGTTGTTTTCGATCCATTTCTTTTATAGAAGATATAGCGAATATAGCGGAATATAGCTGAAATAACGGGATATATCAGGAATATCAGAATATAGCGGGGCTTAAAGCGGAAAGGCTATTTCAGAGGCTATCTGAAAATAGCGTAGCGGTAGAAATCCTTTACGCGATATAGCGGGGACATGGCGGGGTAATAGCAGGGTATAATCTGCACATCTTTGGAGCATCATGGGAAGATCATTTGCATCTTGTGGAGTTCTCGTATAATAACAGCTTTCAAACTAATTCGACGATGTCACCATTTGCGGCATTATATGGTCGATCTGCAGATCTTTTGCATGTTGGATTGAGCCTAATAATCGACTAGTATTGGGTCTAGATATGATCCGAGAAGCCGCAGACAAAGTTAATTTCATTAAAAAGAGGTTAAAGTCGACAGAAGAGTTATGCTGATTCTAGAAGAAGAGACTTAGAATTTTTTGTTGGTGACCAAGTGTATTTGAAGGATTCTCCGTTGAGAGGAGTGATCCGATTGGGGAAGACGGGAAAGTTATCACCTAAATATATTAGTCAATTCGCGATAATATAAAAGGTTGGGACTCTAGCTTACAGAGTTCAATTGCCAGATTGGTTGCCTGGAGTGCATTATTTGTTTCACATTTCTCATCTCCGTAAGCCTGTGTATGATCCAGACTTAATTGTTGAGGAAGCATCGCAAGTGGATTTCGAAATTACTCCGAGTCTAGCAGTTTGTAGAGTGTCGATGAAGATAATTGACCGAGAAACAAGAGTGCTAAGAAATAAGAAAGTGAACCCGGTCAAAGTGCAGTGGAGTGGAGATCCTAGAGACTATACTTAGAAGACAGTGGATAGCATTAAATAGAGTGCAGAGTGGATATCTCTGGGTAACTCTTGTGAGAGGTAAACTTATGATTATGTTATCATTTCTACTTCAACTTTGCTTTAGTCTAATTTCAAGGATGAAATTCTTTTAAGTGGAGGAGACTATAACGATCTAGAATTTTAAAACCAAATTAAAATTATTTTTAATTTAGTTTAATAAGGATTTACGATCAATTTTGAAAATTCGATGATTTAAAGCTGATTTGAGCAGTTTATAAAGGAACATTATTGAGATGACCTCGGATTTTGACGAAACCAATTTTACCAGATCTAGAGCATCGAAAAATGGTTGGGCTCCAAATTTCGTAATTTTAGGAGCTAGTATGTGGGCATGTGAGAATTAAACGCATGCTGTGACAACCCGCTGAAATCAAGCGGGAACGCGATCGAAAAATAAAACGAACTCAAAATTCGATGAAACTTGTTCCGTTGGATCCAGAATTACGTTTTATGCTAGAGTGTAAATTTTCATGTAAATTTTTTTTTTGTTTGATCACATGGAGAGAAGACGTGAAGCTGAACTAACACACTTTGGCGTTCGTCGATGGAAAGTTCTTCTAAAACACCGAAATGAGGTGTCAATCCATCAACGACCCTAGGAGTTTTTCTTCCTCCTTCCCTTGTTGCAACACCTCATCAATCCGGCACAAAAATTATTTGCATAAAAACCCCTTTATTTTCTCCTCTTTCTCCTTTGTTCTCCAATTTTCTTCTAACTCCTTCACTTTCTTCCTCCTCCTCCCATGGTTGTCACCGCCCCTTCCCACCCCTTCAGCTTCCCACCCCTTCAGCTGACCGCCGCCGACTCCCCACACCACCACCAGCCTGCGCCGTCGTACCCAACACCCTCCGCCGCCGCCGTGGCCCCCTCCTCTTCCAAAAACCCTATATCACCAATTTCCAAGCAATTTAGCAATTAACCCCCCCCCCCCAAACTCCTCCTTTCCTCCTCCATACTCCACGTTGTGGGACCCCTAGCCCATGTCAGCCCTGAAATCCCCTCCAACGTGGGTCCCACCTCCAACGCGTGTGCCTATACCCCTAAACCCCTTTTGTTTCATCATAAACCTCCAGATCTGTGTGTATTCATGAGCGTGAGTGGGTCTGCGAGTTATTTCAACCCCATAGCTCCCAGATCCAGTCCTGTGAGTCGTCGAGAAGTGTCATAGGTGTCGTGCGTGAGTCGTAGTTGTGAGTGCGAGTCTGATTTCTTTCATATAAAGTTTGGTGGAGCGGAAACCCGTGGTGAGAAATCGAAACTCACGTAGATAGAGATTAAATTAATTAACTGTTAATTGTTAATTATGTATATTTAATTATGTTTAATATTGATCATTTATGTTTAATATTTTGTTAAATGTTGAATATTGTGGTAAAAATATGATTTTTATATCATATATGTGAAATCCTTTGAGTATATGACATTTGTATTATAAACAGTATCGATTAGTAAATGATTGGGCCTTAAATGGTTTTGGGTTGAGAAATTTATTGATTATTGTTTATTGGTTATGATAAAAACCCCACACGGGTTTTGGGATGGCAATATGCCTACACGTCTCCCAAGTGTTCAGATAAGCTACATGGATTATGATGTAAACCCCACACAGGTATTACGATGACAATTTTACACATCTCCCAAGTGTATAGATAAGTCACATTGATTGTGTAGAAAACCTACACGAGTTTTCGGATGATAGTTTACTCACACGTCTCCCACATGTGTAGATAAGCAATATGGATTATGATGTAAACCCCACACGCATATTGGCATGATAATTTTACACATCACCCAAGTGTGTAAACAAGTCACGACTATCTGTAAATGTTATACAAACTGCACATGGGTATCGGGATGACAAGAAACACTAATCCCAAGTGTGTAGTTTGTCAATCCGCCGATTGACAAAGTTGTATAAGCATTATTTATTTAAGGCTTATATGGTGTAGTGCACTTTGTGTGTGAATTGGATGCGGTGTGATGAATAATTGAGTGTTATAATATACATTGTGTAAAGATGAACAATAAAAATGGTTATTGGTTAAATCTCCATCAAGAAACATGGTTTTTAACGAATATTTTAATAATGTGATAATAGGCTGAAAATGGAACTTTGATTTTGACGTCCGATTTTGGATGGACGCGAAGATAATAAAATATCGATGAATTTCGTAACTGTAACAAGTCGTTTTGAATTAATTTTCATATACTTATGGCCTATCAAAGTTTTAATTTCAAAATGAATAGCAACGATAAAAAGTGAAGCTCAGATAGACTATCTAGAAAGCGTTTTAAAAGAAGTTTCTTTTCAAAAGTTTCTACTTTACTTTTATAACGAATATGAGGAAAGTTTGGAGTAAAAATATTGTAGTTTTAAAAATAATATTATTTTCATCATTATAATATTATTATAATGATATAATATTGAAGTAATAGATTTTTGGGTTGAAAATAAAAAAAAGGTTTGAAAATTTATTATATATTTTTAAAAAAATATATAAAATGGTTTTGAAGCGATTCGTCACAATTTATATATATACGTCAAATATGGATTAAAAAAGTTCGCAATTTTGACTTGTAACTTTAAATGAGTATACCGGAAGATCTGACTGTCGGATTTTTTCGAAATTGGAACTATTGGTTTCGTTTTGAAAAGATATTACAAACAATATTTAAAGTTTTGAAATCTAACGGTTAGATTTTTAGAAATGTTCAATTCAAATTTGAATAGAAACAGCGCCATGACCCGTAATGACCAGTAATTGGAAAGCACTGGTATGGACTATTTTTATATATATTAAAATAGTGAAAAATCATTATAAATGATTTGAAATGGATTTAAGCCAATTTTACTTGGTGTTAAATGATAAAAGTGGTTAAGTGAAATTTGGCGGTTTTGTATAAAAGCTTATATAACTGATTTTGAGAAAGAGTTTTGAGATAAGAATTTTAATTCGTAAATTGAATTGAATTCTTAAGTAACCCTATAAAATAGATTATGAAATGATTTTTGGAAATCCAAATGACTTAACCAGATTTGAGAATAAGATTCAAAATCTTATGAAAAGAAACCAGTTAAAGGAGACTTAATTGATGAGTCAATAATCCGATAAGGATTTAATTTGATAGGATTTGTTTCAGCACGAATTATTCGAAAAGACCAGGTCTAACCCATTTCAAATAATTGAACGACGATTAAAAGTCGAAGATATTGAAGACGGTGCAAGATCGGAAATCTTCACATCGAATGGATTGCTACTAATGCCGTGCATATGGGTAGCTCACTTGAAGGGGTTATAGTGATAGTGGCTCGGATGTACTTTTTGGTTGTCCAGATGTGCGAAGGTCTCTCTACTGTATTGGACATATGGGAGGAGGAATAAGGTGCCTCCGGTTTCGTTCAGATCCAGAACGAACTTGCAAATTATGTGTCTGACATTGTATTTTATGTTGTATTAATTGATCTCTACTAAATATATATCGGTTTGGTGGCGGGGAATTTATTCTCTTAACTTAACACCTTCGCTTAGACATATGAGCTTAGAGGTTATATATTGGTGGACATCAGTTGTATGGTATGAAATGACAATGTGGCATGTTGAGTGTTGATGGCAGATAGATCAAAGTTTGTGTTGAAAAGCAAAGCTTTGTGGTGCGTTAATTCACGAGCTTCACACTCCGTTATGAGTCAAAAGGGATGAAGGACCGCAGGGAGGACATGCTTTTCTTTCTAGCTAGAAGTGATGTCATGGTATGGAGCCCAGATATTTTACTTATGTGGATGTTGGAATCGAGGCGTCTCGGATGTGGCTGCACAAGGCCATGGTGGTCGACGTACTAAACAAGAGGTCCAATAGGACCGGAAAACGTATTGTTCAAGCACTGGCTAATCAGTGGGAATATGCTGACTGGCCCTACCACTCCAAAGAGATAGTATTTTCCCTGAGACATTCTGCTAGAGATGTTTCAAAGTTCGGATGAGGAAGGATCCCTTGCCTCGGCTCATGATGGAAATCTAAATTCCAATACGCGACTTTATAATTTTAGTTGTAAACCTATATGGTGACATAATAGGATGGGGTATTATGCCATCTAAGATTGATACATTTATTTTTGAAATTGTTTTCAACAATTAAACACTAATAATAATATCAAATGATTTTCTCGTATCAAGCATGTTTGGCCATTATACCCTAAAACTCTATCCTCCGACTTGCGCTTGCATTGTGTGATGAGACCTGAGTCTTATAATGGCTTCATTTTTCAAAAAACATTGCGTTGTTTTTATGTACTGGCATTCGAGGGGAGTAAACATGTTCCATGTTATACGGCATGGTCCTGTGATATGCTTTATTTTTAAATAAGTTAATTTAACTGTAAGGTTTCTCAAACCAGTCCCATGACTGACTCATAGTTTGTATTTCTCTTGCAAACTCGGGTGTCTATATTTTTACATGGGCAGCTAGGTGAACAAGTTTTTAGTTTTCTTTTGGATGTGTACTGGAGCTGTGGATGATGTTATGGACTTGGAGTTGAAGATGGACTTTTATGTTTCTTTTGAACTTTTTCAAGACTCTCTCTAATGTTAATTATGTTTGATTTCGTTGCGTACTTGTTATCTTCAAATTGAAACTTTATTTATATAATTATGATCCTATAATGATGTAACTCTGATATTATTTCCACTGCTGTAAATGATGTAAATTATTTTCTGATGTAAAATTATGCTATGTTATGTGATATGTTGTTGCGTTTAATGTGTTATATTCCAACGACTATCCTTTCCGCCCGGGATCGAGGGTTTCGGTCGTCATAATAATCTCCACCGATAGATATCTATTTTGTAACTGAAAATTCAATTAATGAATTTAAATTAACCATACTAATGCACTTTTCCAACGTCTCTAAACACAACAAAACCAGTATCAAAATATTCAAAGCTATGCGTCTAAAGGAAGAAACCACGCATGAATTGAAGTTCGTATATGGAAGATATGAAGGTTAAAAGTCACAAGGGTGATATGGTAATTTATTAGTTGAATACGAGCGTTATGCTATGCGCTTCGCACTTGAATTTTTTTATATAAATCTTTTATGCACATTCAAAGTAAAATGATTTATACACTGGTCATGGTTTTGTGTTAAGATCACATGATTCTGATTTTTATTTCTAAGTTGCAATATATGATTGTTGTTTTTTACTTCAAATTTCTATTTCCATTATCAACTAATGAAGAATGGATATGTAAATAAAGTTTATTTGCTAGATTATATTTTTAATGGATATTATAATTTACTAATATTTATAAATGGATATTTTGGATTTATATATAAAGTTTTTGTGTAAGATACTATTTTAATTGATATTGTAAGTTAATAATATTTATATACAAACATTTTGAATTGTTAAATGAAATTTACATATTAGATCCTCTTATAATATTAAGACTTAACAAAAATCTATGAAGGGTATTTTTGGCAATTCACGCTTATACCAAAAAGTGTGACACTAAGGGTAGTACAATTTTTAAAGATATAATCCAATGTACAGTACTTCGCAACACCAGACTCCCCTTCCAACCACACCTTCGGCTACAGTTGTATGCCGCCACTAACCACCTAGAGCTGTTTCACTACTAGCGTAGGATCCTCATGACCAAGCACACCACCTCACCACGTCCAACCACCCATAGTCACGGCCTGCCACCAAGATTCCCAATGCTTCATTGGACAAATTCCAGCTTCTGGGTCATGATTTCATCAAGTAGAAGTTGCTTTTGGGTTTATGTTATCGAACTCTACGATTTTACATCCACAATTTTACAAATCTACGCACAAATCAAAAACCTTAAACGACTACCAGGCATTTGTGATTCCAAACATTGATTCCAAACGTGTACCACCCTTATTTTACAAATTATGTTGGTGTTATAGATGGTACACATATAATGACACACTATACACATTCGCTTATTTCTTATATTAGACAAAAATGTTTTGCTACACAAAACATTTTAACAAAACATGCTTGTTCGATTTACATTTTGTTTACTTATGTTATATCTCATTGAGATGGTATTGTGCATGAAAGTAAAAAAAAAAAAGATTAATGCAGCTACAAATAATAAAAACTCAAACTTTTCTATCCAACAGGACAATATTATTTAGTAGATTCAGGATGTACCTACTTCAAATTAGATATTTACCACCTATCGAAATATTATATTCGACAATTTCACAAAAGCGCAAATTAACCAAAATCTGATGATGATCTATCTTTTTTTTTTTTTTTAATTTCTATCGATCAAATTTACGTATGACAATTAAAAGAGTATTTGGTATATGAATAAAAAGTTTACAATTTTGAAGAATATGTCAATATACCCTTTAAAACTCAGGTAAACGTCGTTGCTACAATGCTATATACAAATTATACGGAAATATAATATTGATGATTCGATTTTATGATTTATAACGATGATCAGGATCTTGTTCCAAAAGAATGTCATAATAAATATTATAGTAAGAGATATACCACAAACACAGTGGTCTAATAAGTACAAGCAAGCAATGAAACTACAACACTCCACGATAGCGTGAGAAATATTGTTGTAGCAATGGTCTAATAAGAACAAGCAAGCAATGGAATTACAACACTCCACGATAGCATGAGAAATAAATTTGTTGTAGTAGGACTGAGCCGAGACATTATAATTATATCATTTTACTTGCTTCTTTAAATATATAATTGTCCTCGAATACTATAGTATTTTTAAACTTAACAATTTATTTCATTTAGATTGCAATTATTTAACGCAAATTACACAATAAAATTTTAATTAACTATAAACTAAAATGATTAATTCAAATACCCCCACACAAACATGTCTTTCGCATTATCAAAGACACTCCTCTTTCAATCAACTTTCTCATCCAAATTATCTGCTCAAATGCTCTGGTTGTTTTTGTAAAAAACAAATCGGTAATGTAATAGTAGTGGATGTTTGGTAGATTACTCTTGGTGTAGTGTCAAAATGGGAAAAGAGATCAAAAACAAGATCAGAATCATGTCATATATCATTATAGGGAAGAGGGGGAACAAATGATAAATCGTCTACCCTTACATCAAAATCAATCGGCATATCAAAGTCAAAAGGTGTAAGGCCAAGCTCTTCTCAAGGAAAATGAAATTGAAACGTATGGACGGTTCTATACCCATAACAAGTATGGTGGCAACTATATGAACATTTGCATTTATAACTATGGACACCCAAGTGTAAAATTACACGATAGGTTCAAATATTTTCTAGAAAAGTATTCTAGTAACTAAAATACGTAAAAAAGTGGTTGAATCAAGCTCATGCAGAAAATTAACTATTTTTTGAGTGTTTGCCAAGTGCTTAGGATAATGTTTTAAGTAATAAACTAAATTGCGATGATGAATAATCCTAGATAGTTTTGAAATTAAGGAAATAGTGAATTTGTAATGACAAGAAAATGAAGGGTAGTTTCCACTCATCCGCCTCTACAACCCAATTTCCAGCTACGGCCACCTACGCTACCTTCCACTTGTCCCATGCATTCCACAACCACCTCCATTCATTTGGTGGACTCTTTCAAGTTTCAACAAGTGATTGCATCCCAAAGAAACAATTAAATTATCACCCATCAAGCCTCTTCTTTGACGACCACCGTTGCCATTGATACTTTCTCAAGGATCAACTTGTCACGGAAAA
Organism: Allium sativum; assembly: GCA_030737875.1. Lineage (NCBI taxonomy): Eukaryota > Viridiplantae > Streptophyta > Magnoliopsida > Asparagales > Amaryllidaceae > Allium > Allium sativum. Next base: position 282,687,112 of record CM060911.1, read on the forward strand.
TTTCGAGCAATCTACTCATTTCCATGCACATTGATTTACCTAAATGACTTGTTTCGATTGATTTTAAGTGTAAAATGAGGTTTTATGTTTTGAAAATTATGGGTTTTACGATATTTTCGAATGTAAAATAAAGAATGGGAAGGAGAGGTCATTCGGTTGAGGGTAATAACCGAATCAACCTACGCTTTATTGTTTTATTGATGAAACAACTTAGTTTTTGTTGTTTTATTTTGAGCGGTGGTACCATACAAAATTTGCAAATATGACCAAATATCATACTTAAATATAAAACCTGGACATTTGGTTTGTTTTAAGTTTAAAATAATTGAATGATGTCAGTTGACGTAAACTTAAATGTCATGGATAAATATTACATACAGTAATTTTAAAATAACACGAAAGCATTTTTTATATTTTATAAATGTAAATCCAAAGCATAAATTAATAACTATAGTAATAGAAGTAAATGATAAATTCGCTAGGATTTTTTTAATTTAAATTTCCAAACAAGCCGCTTAATGACACAGATAAGCAAAAAGAACAGTTTAGCTAAGATTCTTGTTAAATTTCAAAAACACAAAACATGTCTATAAAAAAAATACATGTAAATTAGGTTTCAATTTTACGAAAATCATCAAAAAGCATCAAAAATCAATGTAGAAAACTACCAAACTTCAAAACCTAATTAAATTTAATCATCTTTGTATTCATACAAGAAAAGTGGAAAAATGATTTGAAAAAAAAAAAAAAAATCATGTTTCAGCACAAATATGCAAAAATAACTGCATTTTTTCAAAAAAAATGGAGATATTAACGCAATTATAATCATTAATTGCATATTTTTATGCAATTTTTGCTAAATGCTTTAAATTTACAAATTTAATTCTACATTTATTCAACATCACATTACTGCAAAAAAAAAACATCAAAAAACAATGTAGATTGCAAACAAATGGAAAATAAATCACTTCCCAAAAAGACGAATAAAGCAACTGCTTTACAGAAAAATTACAGACGTGTCTGTACTTTTTTGATGCACAAAGACATATCTGCAAAACACTACGGTAATGGTTACAGATACGTCTGGCACTTTTTTACAATAAGTACATATATTTCAACATTTTTCTCTTTTCAGTAATCTTCTTTTAATATTTACAAAAAATTAAAATTAAAATAAACATAGAAGCTAAAAATCATGAAAACCACGTTGTTATAGTTTAAGGGACCTGTTTTGCATGAAACTTCAGACAATGACCCACCTTGTATAACACTTGATTTTAGAGACTCGTCCTTTATTTTCACTAAGCAAAAACACTGATATTTGAGCTAATAACTAGTAGATGACAGTTAAGCGGTGGGGGTCGTACGCTTCCCTATAAATCGCCTGTCACTACCAGAAGATTTGATCTCTAGTTCTTAATTCATGTGCTTCTTAGGAGGATCGAGTTTGCCCCTGGCTTGGCCTTCTTAAGCTCCTTTCTGATGCTAACTTGTTTCATTAGGTCCCCTTTACAGCTTCTTTAACAAGACAACGAGTTGGTTAAGGTTTCCCCCATCACTTTAGTTCGCAACGACAACATTTGTTTCGATGTTGAACGAGTCTATACTCAACGGTAATTTGGGATAATGATGACAATTTCCAACAATTTGGGCTAACGATTAAACTGAAGGCGACTTCAATTTATATAGAAGTGGCGTTGAATTTTGATTGGAATAGGGAATGTGATAAGGGTTGATGACCTTTTGGGTTTTTAAATGACAATTCGAAATTGAGATCGTTCATTTCAGAATCTATTTTTGAAAAAAAAAGAATTAAAATTTCAACTAGCCAAAATCCTTTGAAAAAGGTAAAAACTATTGAATTTTAAAATTAAATAGTATGGATGACATCATCCGATATAGGTGATATTTACGTGTAAACGATTTAATGACACTTTGCGTTTTTCAACTAGCCAACATTCTTCGAAAAATGAAAAAACTACTGAAATTTGGAATTAAATAACATAGGTGACTATTAATGTATGGGTGATATCATCTTGTATGGGTGGTACTTACATAAATCATTTAATAATTTTAAAATTAAATCATTTAATAATTTTAAAATTAAATCATTTAAATTATGTAAGTTTAAAATTCCAACTACTAGTTTAAAATTTGAAATTTGAATTCCAAACTTTTAAGTTAAAACTTATAATTTTAAACTTTGCAATTTCAAATTCAAATCTTCTCTTTTGAATTTTCTGATTAATAATTCAAATATACATTTCAATATTCAAATTTAAAATTCATATTTGTAATTTTTACCTTGTAGTTCCAAAAAAAGTTCTAATTTTTCTGCATAATATGTATGTATGTGTGTATTATAATATGATTTGATCAAAGCTTTAAAAAAAATAGTAAATTCATTGCTAGTATGATTCAATCCACACGTGAATGCCACGACCGTTGATGATAGGAAGAACCAATAGAGCAGAAAGTTCCAAAATGTCAAGGTTATTAATTTTTAACTCATTTCCCTGATCCAATCAAAATTCAACGCATCTTCTATATAAATCAGCCGCCTTCAACTGAATTGTTATCCAAATTTCAGTAAGTTGTTGCCGTTATTGATATCCCAAGTTACTGTTAACCGTATCCAGCACCAAAACAAAAGTCACTACCGTTGCAAACGGAAGAAAAGAGAAGGGAAAGCCTAATCAACTTGGTGCCATGCCGAAAAAGCAGAGAAGCAAACCTAATGAAACAAGTTGGCAGCAGAAAGCGCCAAAGAAGACGAAATCGAAGGCAAACTCGATCCGCCTGAACACCACTTGGACCAAGACCCGGTAATCAAATCTTCTAGCAGTGACTGTGACTGTGAATGTTAAGTGCTCAAGTGGCAGCAAAGCATGCCACCCCCACCTAGGGGTGTCAAATGGGTTGGGTTGGGTCTAAATGGGTTGGGTCGAGTTTTGACCCAACCCATTTATAACCCATTCTCTTTGACCCATTTATTACCCAATCCGTTTGTAACTCAACCCACTAATAAGTGGGTTACCCATTTAACCCAGGTATCTAAAGTTGATTTACGAAAATGAAAAGTAAAAAAAAAAATATTCGAAAATTACGATTTTTAAAGCTAAATATGTCAAAATTACGAAAATGCCCTTCATGTTGAAAAAAGTGAAAAAAATAAATAAAAATTAAAAAATCCAGAAAATTACGAAATGAAAAGTAAAAAAAGAATTATTCGAAAATTACGATTTTTAGAGCTAAATATGTCAAAATTACGAAAATGCCCTTCATGTTGAAAAAAGTGAAAAAAACAAATAAATTTTAGAAAATCCAGAAAATTACGAAATGAAAAGTAAAAAAAGAATTATTCGAAAATTACGATTTTTAAAGCTAAATATGTCAAAATTACGAAAATGCCCTTCATGTTGAAAAAAGTGAAAAAAACAAATAAATTTTAGAAAATCCAGAAAATTACGAAATGAAAAGTAAAAAAAAAATATTCGAAAATTACGATTTTTAAAGCTAAATATGTCAAAATTACGAAAATGCCCTTCATGTTGAAAAAAGTGAAAAAAACAAATAAATTTTAAAAAATCCGGAAAATTACGAAATGAAAAATAAAAAAAGAATTATTCGGAAATTACGATTTTTAAAGCCAAATGTGTCAAAATAACGAAAATGCCCTTCATGTTGAAAAAAGTGAAAAAAACAAATAAATTTTAAAAAATCTGGAAAATTACGAAATGAAAAATAAAAAAAGAATTATTCGAAAATTACGATTTTTAAGGCTAAATATGTCAAAATTACGAAAATGCCCTTCATGTTGAAAAAAGTGAAAAAAACAAATAAATTTTAAAAAATCCGGAAAATTACGAAATGAAAAATAAAAAAAGAATTATTCGGAAATTACGATTGTTAAAGCTAAATGTGTCAAAATTACGAAAATGCCCTTCATGTTGAAAAAAGTGAAAAAAACAAATAAATTTTAAAAAATCTGGAAAATTACGAAATGAAAAATAAAAAAAGAATTATTCGAAAATTACGATTTTTAAAGCTAAATATGTCAAAATTACGAAAATGCCCTTCATGTTGAAAAAGTGAAAAAAACAAATAAATTTTAGAAAATCCAGAAAATTACGAAATAAAAAGTAAAAAAAGAATTATTCGAAAATTACGATTTTTAAAGCTAAATATGTCAAAATTACGAAAATGCCCTTCATGTTGAAAAAAGTGAAAAAACAAATAAATTTTAAAAAATCCGGAAAATTACGAAATGAAAAATAAAAAAAGAATTGTTCGAAAATTACGATTTTTAAAACTAAATATGTCAAAATTACGAAAATTCCCTTCATGTTGAAAAAAGTGAAAAAAATAAATAAATTTTAAAAAATCCAGAAAATTACGAAATGAAAAGTAATAAAAGAATTATTCGAAAATTACGATTTTTAAAGCTAAATATGTCAAAATTACGAAAATGCCCTTTATATTGAAAAAATGAAAAAAACAAATAAATTTTAAAAATCCAAAAAATTACGAAATGAAAAGTAAAAAAAGAATTACTCGAAAATTATGATTTTTAAAGCTAAATATGTCAAAATTACGAAAATGCCCTTCATGCTGAAAAAAGTGAAAAAATAAATAAATATCAAAATATCCAAAAAATTTATTATTTTGAAAATCAATATTTTAAAATATCTTTTTTTACTTTTCATTTTGTAATTTTCTGGATTTTCTGAAATTTTTTCATTTTTTTCACTTTTTCTAAAATGAAGGGAATTTTAGCATTTTTAGCTTTAAAAATCATTATTTTAAAATAATTCTTTTTTTACTTTTCATTTCGTAATTTTTTGGATTTTCTGAATTTTTTTCATTTTTTTCACTTTTTCCAATATGAAGGGCATTTTCGTAATTTTGGTTCTTTTAGCTTTAAAAATTGTTATTTTGAATTAATTCTTTTTTAACTTTTCATTTTGTAATTTTCTAGATTTTCTGAAATTCTTTCATTTTTTTCACTTTTTCCAAAATGAAGGGTATTTTCGTAATTTTAGCATTTTTAGCTTTAAAAATCGTTATTTTAAAATAATTCATTTTTTACTTTTCATTTCGTAATTTTTTGGATTTTCTGAAATTTTTTCATCTTTTCACTTTTTCCAATATGAAGGGCATTTTCGTAATTTTGGTTCTTTTAGCTTTAAAAATCGTTATTTTAAATTAATTCTTTTTTAACTTTTCATTTTGTAATTTTCTGGATTTTCTGAAATTTTTTCATTTTTTTTCACTTTTTCCAAAATGAAGGGTATTTTCGCAATTTTAGCATTTTTAGCTTTAAAAATTGTTATTTTAAAATAATTCTTTTTTTACTTTTCATTTCGTAATTTTTTGGATTTTCTGAAATTTTTTCATTTTTTTCACTTTTTCCAGTATTAAGGGCATTTTCGTAATTTTGGTCCTTTTAGCTTTAAAAATCGTTATTTTAAATTAATTCTTTTTTAACTTTTCATTTCGTAATTTTCTGGATTTTCTGAAATTTTTTCATTTTTTTCAATATGAAGGGCATTTTCGTAATTTTGGTCCTTCTAGCTTTAAAAATCGTTATTTTAAAATAATTCTTTTTTAACCTTTCATTTTGTAATTTTCTTGAATTTTTTAAATTTTTCCATTTTTTTCACTTTTTCCAAAATAAAGGGTAGTTTTGTAATTTTGACATTTTTAATTTTTAAATTTTAAGTTTTTATAAATGTGTGTTTTTAATTATAGATTTCAAGTTTTTTATAAATGAGTATAATGGGTTATCCATTTATGACCCTTTTAAAAATGGGTCAACCCAACTCATTACCCATTTAATAAAATTCATAAATGGGTTAACCCAACTCATTTGTGGATAGGGTAAATGGGTTGGGTAAACGGGTTGGGTCATATTTTGACACCCCTACCCCCACCTCTTAACTGTTATCTACAAGTTATTAGCACTAATATTAGTGTTTTTACTGGTATATGTAATTAAGCACTAATATTAGTATTTTTGCTGATATATGTAATTAAGCACTAATATTAGTGTTATCTACAAGTTATTAGCACTAATATTAGTGATTTTTACTGATATATGTAATTAAGCTGCTTGTTTGGAAATATAAATAAAAGAATGATTTAAGCGAATTTTATAGTTTTCGTTTCTTACTACAATTATTTATTTATGCTTTGGCTTTAACGTTTATAAACTTAAAACAAATTTTTTTACAGTAGTATATTCCTACATGTAATATTCATTGTTACTTTTAAAATTACTATAGTATATTCCTGTATGTGATATTTATAGTATATTCCTGTATGTGATATTTATGTATGATTTATGAACAATGTGAATCACTTGATTATTTTATCATCCCTGGATGCCTTCCCATTCAAATTCATTTCAAATAACTTCTAGATCAGATGCTTTAGACGTAGGGATGGCAATGGGGCGGGTCTAGGGTCCAAACCCGCTTGACCCGCTCCTGTTTTGACCCATTTAGACCCGCCCCATAGGGTCTTCGGGGCGGGTAGACCCGCGATCCGCTTTTGGAGGTCCGGGTCTAGGGTCGGGTCTGGGGCATGGCTAACCCGCCCCAATCCGACCCGCATGATCGAAACATCATTCAAACTCTTTATAACTATAACTATTACTTGTTAATCTTTTAGATTTACATGGTTATAACTTGAATATTATATTATTTCAATTGACAAACTATAAAATTTTCATTGCATTAAGTTGCATCAATGATAATCATAAAATAACAAATGCATACATTTTGAACTATTATCTTACAACTCATTTTATAATATTCTCTTGTCATTGTGAACACATTATAATATGCATATAATTTATCATTTAGTGATAAAAAAATATATAAATATATAAATTTGTGTACACTAGAACATAATCACCGGGTCGCGGGGCGGGTCGGGTCTACCCTGACCCGTACGGGTTTCGGGTACGGGGCGAAATTCCAGACCCGCACCGGGTCTACGGGGCGGGTCTGGGGCGGGGTTTAAAAAGTCCGGGTCGGGTCTGGGGCACGAGAAACCCGCCCCAACCCGCCCCATTGCCATTCCTATTTAGACGTAATAAGTAACTTCTAATGCAATGTACGAATAATTGAGATTACTATTTACCTACTTTTTGCATAATTTTAAAACTAATTACTGTTCAATAATTTATCCTAATCACAAAGCACTTACGCACCTACACATTTATTTGTCTACTATGACTACTCATCTTTGTATTAAATTCTGTCATTTTCAACCTATAACCTCCAACAGTAACACTAAAAAGTAACAGTTAAATCACCACACAATATAAATCACTTGCTGCATATCATATTTTGACAAATAGAAACTTAAAACGATATGAAGAAAATAAGTAAGCTATTAATTTACGAAGTATGTTTGAGGGTTTCATCAATGGTTCTTGCGTGTGTTACTGCTTTACTGCTCGGCCTAGATGAAGAGACCAAGAAAATTGTGTTTATACAGAGAAAAGCCCATGTCAAGGATTTGCAAGCACTTTGGTTTTATACTTTTTTTGCTATACATATACATACATACACACACATTTATTTAACAGTTCTTCTAACTTAGCATGATTCTGCCAGGATCCTGACCATAGTCGGTACTGTTGCCGCTGGCTATCAGTTTCTACAACTATGCAAATGCTTGGTGTTTGCTTTGCTTGGTAAAAATAATATTTGCAGCAACAGCAAACTATGGTCTTGGTTATGCTTAATACTTGATCAAGTAAGTTAGCCTGTTGTTTTTTCTACGATCTAAACCAAGAATTCATGTTGTAAAACCTTCAACAATAATCTGGAGGAAGATACCCATCAGCGTACAAATTCTTTAAAATCAAACAAAAACTACAGAGTTATTAGATCAAGTAATTTTATTGATTATCAAAAGAATTATCTCCCTCTGAATGAGTTATATTTCATAGTCCATTAGAAGGGGGGGGGGGGGGGGGGGGGGGTTGGTTAAAATTTCTACAGATGCTGTTATGCATAAAACCAGCAAAGTTCTTGGTTTGTACTTACCTGTCCTAATAAATAAGTCAGTTGTACCTGTCTCTAAATAATTTATTTGTTGCAACCATGAATAAAGAAGTATACTTTTTAGAGTTCCATGTGAAATGTAGTGCAACTTTTGAGCAAATCTTTCCATATATATCTTTGTTTTAGTTTCAACCAAAGATAAGAGAACACTAACAAATTATAGTTAAATATAAATAAACAGGGAATGACATACGTGACATTTGGAGCAAGTATGGCAGCAACACAAGGATCAATGGTAGCAGTTACAGGAATGAAGCAGCTTCAGTGGCAGAAGCTTTGCAACATCTATATCAGATTCTGTGTCCAAGCTGGTTTTGCCATTTTTATTGGTTCGCTGTGCTCTGCTGTAATGATACTCCTGACCTCGTTATCTGGTTACACTTTGTTCAGACTATATTCGTCCAGTGCTCGCTCTTCTTCTCGTGTGACCAGATGGTCTATGTTCTGGAATGTTAGCTAGCAATCTTTTGTTTAATAAATTTGATGAAAATATGCATTATAAAACTGACTGTGTGAGACAGTTAAAAATACAATATATAATCACTTGAGCACATCCAGCAATCATAAATAATCATACATGCTTTGTTGATAAATTCATACTTAGTTTGAAGAATTTTTGAGAAAAAATGCAAGAACTAATCAGCATTAAACATGATGCTGGTTCACATAAAGCACATAAAGTGATTTCTAATATGCAGTTACACAAGGCATATGAACAGGTCCTAATGATTGCAACTACAGATACCAAGTGACAAAATAAGAGCGCTATGAACATTTATCACTTTTGGATGTAGAGTTTGGTTATAATCGGTTGATAGAAGTTGGTATCAAATGATAAAATAGTTTTACAATTTGAACAGATGTTAAAGGTGTCAAAATTGAGGTAGAATTAGTTTCATTTGTGGATGATAACACAATGTACGCTAGTTTTACGGAATATTTAAATAACTGAGATTATCGTGGAAGTCTTATAATTATTTCCATCTTGTCCTACAATCTTCAATCTTGTTCCTCAGCCCGAAACACGAACACTGTACACTACACGCACAAAAAGGTTGAACTTGTTGTGTGAAATTTCAATTAATTTGCACTAACTCCAAAATTGCGACGGAATACTCAGATGCAAAAGCGGCAGTAGCAGCGATAGACAACTGCTAATTCAATGAACAAAATCTCCAAGCCAAAAAATAAAATAAAAATAGAGCACATAGATTTAACGTGATTTGACCAGATTGCCTAGTCTAACAATTATTCTTTTATATTACTGAAGAAAGAACAAAAGAGAGAAATTACAAAATTATAGGTAGCAAAGTGGAGAGACTAGCCTATAATTACAAATTGAATAATAGTGGCTGTTTTCACCGCCTTCATACAAATGGACTTTAGAATGAAGGAATAACTTGGACACTATGCAAATTAATTTCTCTATTATCTTAAAACTTTTAAAATATCGTTGATTTGATTTCAAATAGAAAGTGGTGATCTCGATTCCTATTTGTTTCTTCAATTGATCGAGTCTCCATGTATAAAACTTTTCTTTCTACGTGGGGATTGTTAATGGGACTCCAATTTTGGTTAAGGGAAAGATAATTTTAAGGGGACCCTGTCTTATTAATTATTTGTTAAGGGAGGTTGAATATAATAGGTGGATGGTGGATACCCAGTGCCAAAGGCTCCCGTACTCAAGCGCGAGAGGACTTCCCAGATCAGTCTCCCGTCCTGGTACTATTCTCACGGCTTTCCGGGCTCTGGGGGTGGTCGATTAGTGCCAAGCCTTTCCCTCACATATGTGAAGAGGCCGGGACTCGAACCTGCGCGCTCCAGATTACCAGCCGGGTAACCTTACCGTTGCGCATGCTGGTCAAATCACGTTAAATCTATGTGTTCTAGATCTATTTTTTTAGACTAGGCAATCTGGTCAATCTATAGATTTAAAAAAATAGAGCACATAGATTTTAAAAAAATAGAGCACATAGATTCAAAAAGAAACCAAACTACCCTTCCCTACGTATCACATGCTGGTAACCCTAACTTTTTCTCTAAAAAGCGATCGACAGAAAACGACACTGCTTCAAAAACCAAATTAAATTGCATACATAACCCTAGTTCCTCCACCATGGTTCGAATGAAGATAATGAAGAGAAAGCAATCAAATCTCAATGTAATGACGCATAATTTTGAATTATTTGCTCGATCGGCTTTTTCTTTTTTTTGACGGAAAAAAAAAACGTTATAAGGTTATTATTGGAATTTTTATTTATTGTTTTAAGGGGAGGCTAATTTATTTTGTTCCCCCATAACAATTTTAAAATAAGTTAAAATTGTAACCCCTTAACCAAAATTGGAGTTCCATTAACAATGTCCTTCTACATATCCATCTAGCAAAATTTCCTCTTATATCTTTCCACATATAAGCCCAATTAATTAATTGAATTAATTAATTAATTTCTCTCTTCTTTGACAGATATATAAATCATAAAAAAAATAACAAATCACCTGAAACAAACATCATAATAAACAAATAACACACATTCAGCCTCAATTCTTAAAATACTGATCATGGTCGTTTATGGATGCCTGCCTTCTTCAATTCACAAGATATAACTTTCTGGCACAAAATATCTACTTAATCAAGCTTAAAACTTAATTAGAAACTTAAAATCATGTTATATACACTTCAGGATAGTGGTTATAAAATATATATAATAAAGACAATACAAATAGTATTCCAGAAAAAATGGTCATCAAAAAAATGGATATCATGTATGTTTTAAGATTTGAAACCATAGGTTTTAAGACTTCAATCTAGGCTATTTCTATTCATACACCAATGATAACATAACATATACAAGAAAATACAATAAACTCATATGCACCAATAATTACTTTACCTACATCTCTTTAACTAAATTATCCTTGTCTTCATCTTCATCGTCCTCCCTCTTTAGAACTTAAAACTCAATTAGACTAATCAAGATATTCCTATCATTAAATTTAGTCATAATAAAACAAAATGAATTTTATTTTTTAGCACTGGTATTGGAACTTCATTAACCTCATAAGTGATAATATGTTTCATTAACTTCATAAGTGATAATATGTTTCAATAACTTCATTAAAAAATGTATAGATTTGATGAAATATCACTAATTTTAATCTTTAACTTGATGGCTTATACAAAAAAGATAAAAAAAAATTGCAATTAAAAAGATGGGTAATTTAGTCAAAGATTTTTTAGCAAAATAACAGTGTATATTAGACAAAAAATGGTGTATGAATTGAATTTTCCTTCAATCTATAATGGACAGCTATACTCTGTATCATCCCACAGCTACTGTTTGTATGGTTAAACAATAATGAAAAATAAGTTCAAGAAAAAGGTATATCCAACTTTTCGTGGTGATAATATTTTCAAACCAAACAATATAATTCATACTATTTAATATAATACAAAAAATAAACTATTGACCACAATTTTCTTCAACACACTACCAAATTATCATTTACTCAGCTAATCACTCTTCGATTCGGAAGACAATTCTCTATGATATAATCGTCCTAAATTGTGCTCTACGTGCCAGTTTCGTGAACCTGGCAAATTTGAAGACGAAGTAAATTTAACTATTGTCAACTTTAATGTCAATAACATCAACCTAAAATATTCCAGACATGTGATAGACAAACTACAATACTAACTGAAACTTGTATCTAAACTATCCTGCACATATCAAAATCATTCATCAAAGATCTGTTAAATTTTGGTTACAAGTAACATGAGGTTGGAGATATTATATTAAAGATTAATCCAAGCACAGTGAATGTCGAGAAGGCGCCAAGAACAATAAGCATAGAAGAGGAGTGTAACAAAGGCATGCACATTTGATCCGAAGGGAGCAGAATAAGCAAGTGCAAGCAACACGTGAAATTATCAAATCTGCAAATAGTGGATGAACGCCAGAAAGTATGATAGCAATTAAGAACAATACAAAGGTAGCACTAGCAGTGATATTGATACAAAGGTAGCACTAGTCTGTGGGTGTACTTCATGTCATTAAATGGATTTTTTTTCTTTTTAAAGAACCCTGAAAATTGGGCTCATGGTGGAGGAAAAGTGTGCAACTAATGTTGTTACAGCTCAAACTCTAATGGCAATATTGTAACACAAGATAAAAGCAATAGGAAATAATAATCTAAATCCAGAATTTGTTGAACCCTACATGCACGCCGATTACACACAAAGCCTGCCAAATTTGTGCCACCAAGAGTTGCATTGTTTCCAAGAGAACGAGATGGCCCTAAATAGATATCAATGTTCGAAGCATGATTTCAAACAATTCACTTACTGTTCTACTCTAAAATTAAAAGGACAATCCTTGTCAAAGCATTTAATATATGTAAGTCGTGGTGCTTTTGTCATATTAACATTTCTAGGCCATTTGATCTGTAATTTCAGAGTTATTTTCCCTACTACGGCTCAACGTAAAATGTATAATGATCAAAATAATATGTACGAGGCATTACAATGAAGTGGCATACTGTAGTACAAGATAAAAACAATGGCAAATAGTCATCAGGGTTTAAAATTTTGCTGGTCCCTACTTGTGTCTGCCATCGCTTACATGAGGCCTGCAAAATATGTGACTCTAAACACTTGCATCGTTTGCAAGTGCATGAGACGATCATAAATAGGTATTCATGTTCCAAACATGATTTTTGAATTATCATTTATTGTCGTATTCCAAGTTTTCCCACTAACAAAACAATCCTTGCTGAAGCATTTGTGAACGCAAGTGTACGTAAGCAACAGGGCTTTTGTTGTATAGGCATTTTTAGGCCATTTGATTTGTAAGTGTTTGGTAACCATATTATACTTAAACGTCTACGTGGAAGAAGTTAATAATCTGGTCTTTCTCTAGCTATATGGGTAGAAATTTTCCAAACTCAAAGAATTCATTTTAAAATTGCTAGTGATGTTATTTACCCCGTAAAATGTGGTTTTTTTTTTAAGCTTTAAATAATTTGATAGTTCGCAATATTGGCCCTTATTTTAAAAACTGAAAAACAAAAAATAGGAAGGTTGGACATCTCCCTCTCCCTCTCCCTCCCTCCCTCCCTCCCTCCCTCCCTCCCTCTCTCTCTCTCTCTCTCTCTCTATATATATATATATATATATATATATATATATATATATAGACACACACACACATACACATACATATATATATATATAAAATAAATTCAATAAAAATAAGATTCAACATCAAAATTTATGAAAAGTAACAATTTAAATTGTCAATCTCGATTAGGAAAAAAAAAGATGGCGAGGGTGATAAATTCGAGGAAACAACAAATAAATAGTTTTAACGGATTTGCATCATCACACAGCGTTAAGAATTTTGAATCATGGTTTTAGAGTTTTTATTTTGAATAGGAGACACCAACTAACAATTTATAGGATAAATTATAATGTAATTCCAATCCATGATTATATTAAACTGTAAAATTTAACAAAATAATAGTGATAATCATAAACTAGTGATTTGATATTTATGTAAACATGGACAGCAGCTACTTTAGCCCAATTTATTATAATATAAAAATGCAAAATATACAAAAGCAAACAAAGTAGGGCATAGAGCAAGCGTTGTGCTATTTGCTATTGACTAGCTTGTTTCTCAACTGAATCAGTACATTACATGTCATTTTATGACACATCACGAATGTTGTGCAACGTACGTATGGGACAACATGGTCAACAAGGGATGCATTGAAATAAATTATAAGAATAATAACAGTAACTAGTAGGAGATAATCAAAAGAGCATGTTAAACATAAATATGATCTAGCAAACTATACATACTATGATTCACAAACATCATGTATTGATAGGTGAACAAACAAAATGAAAGAGAAGGCAAGTATAAATGAAGAATCACATGTATTAATGAAAATCATAAAAAGTGATACTAACATCAAGTACACACACCACAAATCACTCATTCAGACTGAACATACCAGTATTGAAAAAAGAATCAAACAAACCTCAACCAAGTCTTCAGTTGCACAGATAAGTACCACTAGAATACCTATGCATATCCTCACTGAAATCAGCTACACCCTCAGCTACTGGTCGCAAATACACACCGGATAATGTAATAGCTCCTTGTCCTTCAAATTTCACCAATGCATGCACCTCAACTTCTCCTTCGCTCGCATCAACATCCAAAGGAATCCTGGCCCTCAACCTTCCAGCAGGACCCTTTAGAGGAATATCCGGAACATTCCAAATAATCTCCTTGTCTCCTCGATTCAAAATTGCTTTTGGAGATACCTTTAAAAGTGTCGGGTCAACTGGAAGCTTAAGGATGAATGTCACATTAGTCAATGGAGTCGGTAATTCAGGGTTAGAGGCATACTGAATCATAGCTGAGAGCAGTGTCCCTGTATGCCTCTTCACTAACCGAACTCTCAGAGGTAACGGAGTAAGTTTAGGCTGTAGACTAAACTTAACTATAGGAATTGGCTCTTCCTTAGATTGTGTTCTAACATGAAACATCCCATTTTCTAAGCTACTAACAGAAGAACTCATCAAAGCAGCTCTCTTTACTCTATTTGTCCCTTCAATTTTAAAAGAAAACTCGGTTTCTTTTCCATTCGCCTGCTTTATAGGTACTGTCCTCAGAAAGATTGTACCTTTGAACGCAACTCGAGCAAGCAACGACTCTCTAAACTCCGCACTGATCTCTTCTGTAATGAACATTTCAGGTCCAGTCATTTCCTTCTTTTTTTCCACCAACAGATTTTCCAACGGAGTTTTACCATCTTCAGTCTTCTTGGCAGCATCCGGCGCTACGCCACCTGCAGTTAAAAACTCCAACCCCCCTAATCCTTGTGATTTAGTCTTGTCTTTATTCTTAGTGGTAATAAACTCAGATGCATCTAAACCACCACCAAACGCATTATCCAGCCCTTCAAAAGTTTCTGACAAAGTAGCTTCTTCATTACCAAACTCGATACCACCATATTCTCCTTCAAATCCTTCAACTCCAACAAATGTTGGTTTCGTAGCTTCTGCAGGTGGCAGGCTTGTAACATCCAAACCTGCCAACGCCAGTTGCATGTCGGATTCCTTCCCTTTCTTAAATCCACTAACCAAACTCTCCTCCACATTAACAATTTTCTCGCTTGCTGCAAACGGATCCTTTTCTTCTTCACCCGCAGCCGTTTCTTCACCAATACCAAGACTCTCATCAGTCTGCTGCATTGGAACAATTGTGCTTGCAATTTCATCTCCAGCATTTAGGGTTTCAGTAGGCAACTCAAAGTTCATGTTTTCAAGAACTTCGAGATTCGAACTTCTTTCGATTGCCTGAGACTCACAGACCCCTCCCCATGAATCTGCTCCTCTTACCTTATTCTCTGCATCCACGGCTGTGTGGACCATCTTGGCTATTGAGTCGCCATGAATTGATGAGAGAATTGTTGCTAACCTCACACTTCCAACTCCTCTTAGAACTATATCTAAAGCCATGTATACTTCCGGGTACTTCTTGTGCAATTTCTCTGCAGTGACGTCAACGCCCTTGCAAGCAGCGACTACCACACTGACGGCTTGGTTGACGGTATTGATGGTATCGAAGATGTTGACATCGTCACAGGTGGTGACGCCAAGGACGTAGATGGTGTTGACGAGGCGATATACAACACGGTACTTGGACTCGACGCCGACGGTGATCTGACCGCTGGAGGCGGTGAGGGGATCGTCCCCGAGAAAATCTGGTTCGGCGGATTCAGGTTCAGGTTTGGATTTAGAGCTGAGGGAAAGGCGGGTTGAGCGGAAGGACGAGAGGGCGGAGAGAGCACGAGATGGCGGGAACCATTCGCGAGTTTGGAGGAGGATGTCGGATCCGTTAACGGGTTGGAGAGAAAGGGCAAGGCACGACATTCTTGGATCCGATAAGAGAATCACTTGTTTTTGATCTAGGCCTTGTCGATTTGGGATCTGGGAAAGTGTGGTGTTTGGAATTTCTCTGGAGAGAGGAGGAGCTGTGCTCCGATGGTATTTTAATAAGGTCAATAATAGCGAGCCACGCTTAAATGAGACATAATTAAAGTGTGGTGCAAAGAGCACGAAACAAACTGTTCTTCCTAATACCACGACTAAAAATTACCATAAGAATTAATATTACACTCTTAATACCACACACTTAAAAAATAGGGGTTACCATACAGTTTTACCCCATTTCTATTTCGCTCGATATTTGTTCGTCCTCATTTCTAAAATCGATCAACGAGCTAAAGCCTAGATTTATAACCGATCAACGAACTCGACGCCGCAATGCCGAGGAATATACAATAGTCGTGAATAAGGTTTGAATTAAGAAAACTAGAAGAGGAAGTGAAAGATTATGGTTTTTAGATCACCAAACAATTAAGAGATTATCATACGAACTTGAACTTTCCCGCTAGAGATGCTTAGAAGACAACGATTACGAGAGATTATGGTTTTTTGATTAGCTTAGTACGTGATTAGTTCGACAAATAATGATTGAGTGGGAGATTATAATGGAAAGGTAATGTGATATTAGGAAACATACAAAATTTAATGAGTTTTATTTTTTTAATTGCGGTATTAGGAAGAACATATTAGGGTGCCCTTAGCAACACACTAATTAAAAATGGATCCATTTCTAATGCATGTCTCTGTTTTCCTGTAGCAGTTTATATCCGTGTCCTTTATGAGCTGCTACTTAAAAAGAAAGATTCAAAAAATTGTATACAATGATGGAAGATTGTTGTTGGTACTCGGCCTTTTAGCTCGGCTGTCAGAAGCAATCCAGACCAACACAACTCGACCATTGTGTGGCTAAACGATTCAGAAGTGTCATTCGATCACATAGAGATTAAGTTCAGACAGAGTCGTGCAAGTATGATCGTCCAAGCTCATTAAAACAACTCTTAAATGGCTAAGTGTTTGGGGGTCGGTATAAATTCATACCGTGATCGGTATGAATCCCCACGCCCCAAATAGCTCAACAAATAATTCTAAGGCGTTGGGGATTGGTAAGAACCACCAACCATCCGAGATCGGTATAACTCAACAACCATTCAGGATCGGTACAACTCCCCACATCTTAGAATTCCTCCAAGTCCCCGAGATTGGTAAGGATCCCCGGCCATCTTGGGTTGGAACGAATCCACAAAACATTAGGGGTCAGTGCAACTCCCAAAATCACTTAAAACACTATATGTTGAAGGATTGGTATTACCCATGAAAGCTTCCAGGATTGGTGTTTCATCATGAGGACTTCAGGATCGGTGTGAATCCCGAATTTCACCAATTCACATCCAACTTCAAGCCTTCGTATTCCCCGATCCATTAAGCAACTTCCAACCAAACTTCACCAGAAGACAAAGCAAAGCCAGAAGAAGAGCTCGCCATGCCCAAATCCTAAAAATCAATCAACTTTTTCGAGATGGGTACCGACCCAAGGTTGGTACTGATCCTGATGCATTGGGATTTGGGCCCTAGACCTTCTTAGGCTCCTTCCTATGCACTTGCCTGGCTTCCCTCCAATATCTCCCTATAAATGCCCCTCTTGGATACGAGAAAATGATCATTGGAGGGGACTTTGGGATCCTCGTTAGGTTTATTGGCTTGTAACGACACACATTTTACGTATCAGAGGATCGTAAAATATTTTTATTTTAATTCCCTGAGGGTCGGATCATTATCATATTTTGATAAGTTGGTTATGAGAATGTGAGACATGTCCATAATTTTTACCAATTTTATTTGTGACCATTTTTCCTCTGTCATTTTTGTACAAGGCCTAACTTTTGACTAGAATTGAATCAGGTGCTAAGATTGATATCATTGGGAAGGAAATGATGATTCCAATTCCGTAGTTTGGTCGCATTAAAGATTTGGTTTAGCGGTTTGGAGTCGATGTTTTAATGCTACACATTTTATGGACAAATTAATTAGTCATTAGTGGGCTGATTAGTGAAGCCCATTAAGGCTAGAGGTTGTTGGCTATAAATAGAGGGGTAGAGGCAAAAAGAATAGTTTAGTTTCTTCATTTCTCTATTTTGTTGGGGTTTGATATTCTCCAATCAAATACCTCTCCACATTATTTAATTCATAGATCTAGATTAGTAGATTAAAGATCAACATCAAGGAAGAGTGGATCGCATCAAATTGGTTGATTTGAAGATCGTTCTTCGTTGTCCAGATTTGTAGAACATTGTTTTCAAGCTATTATGAAGATTTGGTGAGTGATAAACATCTCTCACACGGATTCAATCGAGCATATGGTTGTTTGATCTTATTTACATGATTTCAAGTTGTTTTTACTTAGATCTAATCGATGTAAGTATATTTTTAATTCAAATCACCATAGGATCTAATCTAGGAAGATTTTAACGATAATTCATAAGTTAATTTATGTATTTGTGCAAGTTTAGATCCATTCATTGATTTGTTCATTGTTGGAGAATTTTTTATGATCGTATGATGGTGATTGGTGTGCTTATGATTGTTTGATTATTACTTGATTGTGCAATTGATTGTTTGTTGGAGTTGTTTGATTTTGGTCGTGTAATTTTAGTTCGATTGAAAGAGTTTGGAGTTAGAATTGATTTCGGGTTTGGACCGTTTCTTGGTGCAAAACACATGATGGATCGGGGCTCAAGTTTGGATGGATCGGTGTAACGTGTTTAGACGTGGAAAATGATGGATCGGCGAGGCTTCGGGAAATGGATTGGTGTGTGGCAAATGGGATGGATTAGCCATGAAAATTAAATGGATCGGCAAGGTAGAAGCAGATGGATCGGTGCGGAAGAGGGTTGGATCAGGCAGGGATGGATCAATGGATCAGCATCGCTTATACGCTATGGATTGATAGCGAATCAAAATATGATGGATCGGCACGAAGATATGATGGATCGGTCAAGGCAGCATTCATGGATCGACATGTTTTTACATGATGGATCGGTTATGAGTATTGCGATGGATAAGTAATGCCGCCTGAAGCATTGTGTTTGATCGATTGGATGCGCCTGTTAAAAAGGTGGATCGGGCAAGTAGCTAACCAGTGGATCGGGGATGGCTGAGTGTTGAGGGACTATAGCATTCTGAAAACGCTGTGGAAAGAAAATGAAACGATGTGTATTGTTATCCATAGCAAAGGGTGAAACATTCTGAATCGAGTATCGACCAAACGAAGTGTATTTTTTGGTTCGACGTCGGATGTGGCTTCGGAATAAATTCAAGATGGAACGTTCAAAATGTTGTGAAGTGTTCGTTGATTGTCGAAATGCAACAAATGTTAAGATGACCCAAGGTTGTTGAGTTCGTGGATAATGGTTGCTCGAAAAGTCGCTTGAGCTTATGAATAGTCATCAAGTTGGATGACTAGAGATATTGAAGGCAGAGGGATTATAGTTAATCGGAGGTTGTAGCGGACTCAAAGCAGGGGTATAATGGGGACACATAAAAGACTAGAAGTTAGCTGGTTGAGTACCCTGGGTATCGTTGAAAAGCCTAGATACGACTCACGATGGTGTATGGAGTTTTGCTAAAACCAGGGTTACCATTAGCCCTTGACTAATGGCAAGTTGGGCCAGTCATACGATTAACGATGGTTTTAAGGCTAGGTAGGCGGTGATAGCCAGAGTCATGGATGTTGCTTTGCTTGTATCGTCTTGTGTAGATTGTTCGATGTCGAAGGAGATATCTCTTGGGTGCTTGTCTGATGTTGGTTTAGACCTTCGGGGCTTGTGCTTGAGTGATGTTGATATTGGTTAGGATGGTCTACATTGGATACTAATTGCTTTGTCTGTTTGCTCTATCTGATTATTCTAAAGGCTGGAACTGTCAAATGTGGAGGAGATGGGTTGGGTTCTTCTCTAATGATTGTGTTTGTAGATTAGATGATTAGTCTGCCTATTTCTCATATAATTTATTGATAATGTTAGATAGTTGTTTTACCGCTCATTAAGACTATTATTGTAATGACCCGCATTGGCAGAGGTATTATAATTAATTAATTTAATTATATAAATAGTGATATAGTGAATTAAATGGTCGTGGAATTAAATAATGGTGAATATTTAATAAAAATAATAAATTAAATAATATATATAATTCTGAAATAATCAGAATTGGCTGAAATGACGATATGGTGTGAACCGGATCATCTGTGATATTTAATTCAGCTTGGAATTGAATTGGAATAACGAATATATTATATAAACGACAGTTTGAACGTAGAGTTATAATATAATTAAAATCGAGCTCGAAATGGCGCTGCAGTTCGTAAATTGGCGATTCGAACTTCAACTGAATGTACAGGATTCGTTTTAAGCCGGATTTCTGTGAAACAAGAAATGTGTGGAGCTGGTAGAGTATATCTTTCTAGTTGAAGAGAAAAATCAGGATTTCATCGTGTAGATTTTGATGTACGTCCAAATAATTTTTTAGAAAAGTCGTTGTGGAATTCCTTTATAATTTATAAAGGAATTATTTATATTTTAAAAAGGAATTTCAGTATAAATCGAATATCGGATTGACCCAGATTGAAATATCAAGTTAGAAATTCATATAGGAATATTCTAGAGCTGTATGATATTCTGCTGTGAATATATACGATAATATAAATTTATTTATATTTAAATATATTTATATATTTAAATGGGTCATCTAGAGCCTTAAAAATAGCCAGTTTTGCAAACGACCTCAGAATTCGACGAAACTAATTTTGTTGGATTCGTAATATCAAATGATTGTTAGATTTCCAGTTTCATGATTTTTGAAGTCAGTATGTGGCCGTGGGCGATTTTAATGTCAAAAAAACAGTCGATAATTGGACCTTTAAAAATACGCTGTGTAAGCAAACGGAGTCGGAATTCGACGAAACCAGTTTCGTTGGGACCGTAATGTCGAACTCTAGCTACATGTCCAATTTCGTGATTTTTGGGTACCGTATGTAGTCACGAGAATCTTTAGAAAGCAAAATGAGTATATAAAAGAGAATATGCCAAGAATATTTCTTTTATAAAATATCTAGATATTTGTTAACACTATATATACCCCCTCAAAGTTTTCTAAAACCTAATTTCAGCTCTTCCTTAGTCAAATTCTTTTCCGCCGTTGGTTTTTCATTTCCAACGTGAAGAACACCATTTCAGAAAATCAAAGAAAATGAAACAAAAATCCTATAAATCATGGGATGCACATATTCTCGATCACTGAGTGATGCTCTTCAGTTGTATATGGGTTTTGGTTGGTTCGATCAACCTTTGGTTCGCTGGAAAAGGGTATGCCGTAGTTCTAGGGTTAGCAATTTCTTTCGATTTGGGCGAGTTGGTTGTTTTGGACTATGTAGTTGGGTTTCAATCTGTGAATGGCACTTGTGAGCACCACTTTTGTGAGGGCGATGAAAGTTTTGGTTCGATATACGAACAGTTACTGAGTGAAAGAGGGGGTCGACGCAACTGATTTCGAGTTGAAGATTTAACATATGAAGTGGAAGAGAATTTGATGGAGATCGAGATGGTGGTGGCTGCATTCGATTTCGTTTGGAGATGGAGGAATGGGAGCGAACTGGAGTGGCATTAATGGTGAAAATGGTTCCGTCGGTTTTATTTTGAGAGGTGCAGTCTGTACAAAACGAAGATGATGTTGTTGGGATTGTGATGGAGCGTTGAATGGTGTTATTTGTGTGGGATATAGTGGAAGGATGGAACTGTTTTGTTGAAGAAGGTTCGGCCACTCAATTTTGTTTGAGGTCTTGTTGACGCTGGGAGAAAGAAGGTGGAAAGCGGGTCTGGGTTTAAACATTTGGGTCGGGAGAGGTAATCATAAGAGGCCCAATGAAATAAATGTTTAGTTTTAATTTAAAGTCAAGTACCGTGTTAAGTTCTTAATATCATAACTTGACCATACGTTGTCAGAATTGAGCGAAACAAGATCCGACAGGATCGTATGGACGGACACTACACAATGGAACTGACTGGGTGTGGAGTGGAGCTCGTTTGAATTTATGGCGAAATAAATTGTTTGATTCAAATCAAACAAACAGTTTATCGTTCTTTAACGATGAACTGCCAAAGTGATTAAATCTCACTAAATCTGAACAGTTTATAAATTCATGTTGTATTTTTAGAACTGTTAAATATTGGCTGATTGACTGTGTGTTGATTGTTTGATTGAACTGCTAGTCAGTTAGTTGAATTTCTATATTGATTCTGTTTAACAGAATATATCATATGGAACTGAAAGTGATGTTATCTATATTGTTTAACATCTGTGATGCAGGGAAACAGGTTGGAGGAATCCAACTGGATTCCTCAACATTTATTTTACTATTTTTCATATATTGTGATATATGATGTGTTATATAATCTGTAATGGATTATGTGTGTTAGAATGATATTGATCCTTGTTATTCGATATTTTAAATATCATAAAAGACCCTGGGATGTAAAAAGAATTTTTCAATGTATATTGAAATAAAAGGGATTTTATAAAATCAACAGATTTTATAAAAGGAAATATTTCGAAGGTAAATAAAAAGGGGAAATGTTTATAAAACGAATAGAGTTTTATAAAAGGGAAAAATGTTGATAAAACAAATAGAATAGAAAAAAGGAAATAACTAGAGTAGAATAAATAAAGATATAAAAGGAAATATTTGTAAACCGTTTACAAATAGGATTGAAAAGGAAATAATGTAAAACCATTAGCAAATAGATTAGAACGAGAAAGGTTTGTAAACCATTTACAAATCAATCAGAAAGAGAAATGTTTGTAAACCATTTACAAATGAGGTTGAATAGGGGATATTTGTAAAACCATTTACAAATAGAATTAAAAAAAGGAAATCATTTGTAAAGTGAAGAACCGTTACTAAAAGTAAATCTTTATAAATGAATAGTTTAATCGAGTTAAAAGGAGTTAATCGATGTTAGTTTAATCGAGTTAAAAGGAGTTAATCGATGTTAGTTTAATCGAGTTAAAAGGAGTTAATCGATGTTAGTTTAATCGAGTTAAAAGGAGTTAATTGATGTTAGTTTAATCGAGTTAAAAAGGGTTAATCGATGTTAGTTTAATCGAGTTAAAAGGAGTTAATCGATGTTAGTTTAATCGAAAGGAGTTAATCGATGTTAGTTTAATCGAAAGGAGTTAATCGATGTTAGTTTAAATCGATTAGAGTTAAAGCAAATGAGTTAATCGAATATAGTTTATTCGAATAGAAAGTAAAAGGAGTTATCGAATATAGTTTATTCGAAAGGAGTTAAGTGAAACGAGTAAATGAATAGCGTTAGTCCGATAGAGTTAATCCAATAGCGTTAGTCCAATTGAGTTAATTGATAAGGGTAAATCGAGTAAAGTAAATTGAATAGAGTTATTGAATATACTTTATTCGAAGGAAAGAATTATCGAATAAGAGATAATTCGAAGGAGAGTTACGTAAGGAAGTTGTTAAAGAATTAAAAGGTGAACTTTGTCTATTTCAAGGTTAGAAACGTTGTTCAGTTAAGTTCTGAGAGGTAGTATTACCCCAACTTGATTGACTTCATTTTTAACTAAGGAATGGTTAAGGTTCGATAGTGAAGGTGGGTTAAAGGAATTTAGTTAATAAGCGTAATGGTTTGAGTTGGCATCGCGATGGTTTGTTTAAAACATTTGTCTAAGTCCAATAAAGGAGTTTTGGAAATGTTTTCCAAATAAGAACCGGAAATGTTTTATGATATAGGAAACAAGAAATGGAAATGTTTTCCAATGGTAATAACATATATTTTCTAAATTTAGAAAATAAGAAATGTTGAATATAGGGAAACAGGTGATAACTAAACTAATGAAATAAAGAGATAAATGTTGAATGATGATTGATCGATATAATTTCCTCCTGGAAATAATGTCGTTGTTTGCACACCTGTTTTTCTTTGATGGTTAAATCACAGACTATTGAAGTTTTGACCATTTTAACGTGGTTAATATGGAGAGACCGGTTGGATTATTATCCAAAGAACCACTCTGTATTGGCATAAGCGCTGCGAATCATATATGCCAAAGATAATTGAAGATGGAGTAAAGTGCAAGGGCTATTGTATAAGTCTTAGATAACAGTGTCTAAGATGGATGTATTGAATAGTGCCTTCGGTTCATCCTGTTCCTGGATGACTTGTATGGATGGATGTCTGACAGAGTATTTCCAGACGATCACGTATATTGATTTCTCCAACCGTACCAAGAGTGGAAGCGGAGAAGGCAACTTCTTTTAGCTAACACATAATGTATGGTTGAGGATGTCAATCGGTGATTTGATGGATTTGACGATGTGACATTCGAAGTGAATCTGGTGTGATGATAAAGCGTAGCTTCTAGCCTCATCAACCGGTAAATGACAGAAATCGGGCAGGCAGCATGGCTAAGTCGGTCGCACCGAAGTAGGGTGTATAATCACCTGATCTAGAGTTTCATTTACTTCTAAAAATCTATTGTTGATGCTGTCCCATTTGGGAAACGGTTGCTGATCCCAACCGTTGGTGATATACATTCGATACACTCAAGCGAAATGAGTGGTCGGTCATGTGTGGCCGGGTTGCAAGATGTTCTTGTTGAACCCAGTGTATTCCTTTCTAGAGGTACACTAGCGAAAGGTGGTTCCATACCTTGTCATAGTTGGAAATGCATTACCCAATACGTGCTTGCGATTTTGATTGTATACTATATATGTAGAACGTGAGATGAAAGCGTTTCTGCTAGATGATTATTATATTGTGGTTGACAGACATTATTATAATATCAAAAGGTTTTTGATATAAAGCTAATTTGGATTCTCATAAGGGAAAAACCTGTTCCGTTATACGGCGTGGTCTTATGAGATATCGATTACCTGCTTGAACTGTTTTAAACTGTTTTACTCATACCAGTCCCATGACTGATCCGAAGTTTATTTTGTTTTGTTTTCCCTAAACTCTTGGGTGCCTAAATTTGTACGGGCAGTCAAGTAGTCGGGATTTACAGATATACTGGAAGAGCTTGGAGCAGGAGGCTTCAAGATTATATAGCTATAGTTATTTCCGCTGTGTTGTTAGTGTTATACTTTGATAATGATGTATATTCAAGTACAGATGTATATTTCAAGTTATGTTATATATATTATATGTTATTCGTTCCGCTGTGAGATTCGTGTTACTCTGATGTGGTGTTGTTCTTCTTCTTCTATTCTAATTTTCTATCTTATCTTTCTTCACCCTCTGTTTTCTTTCTATTAATTTCCTGATATTCAGTTTAATTTGGGGTTGGACTTGTGTTTTTGGTCAGCTCAAATTGGACCGGATTTTCGGGTCATCACAATTATTTGACTTAAGGTTTTATGTCTCCCTCTTATTATCTTGGGTTGTTCATCCGGTTGTGGATGGGCATACTGAGTAGCAGGTGACAGGTAGTAGATCTTGATGAGGACGATGCTATTGAGCGACGACGAGCAAGAGGATGGCGTGTTATTACCTATTATATACTATTTGTTGTTTTCCGCTGTTATGCTTGATGTATTCTCTGAGTGACCTATAGTGAGGCAATTTGTACAGAATTTGATGTTGTATCCAGTTTAATGTTTGGATAATTCATAATGATATGAAAATTTTGAAATTTTGCTTTACTATTATTGCCTGTTGTATAAGTTTTATCATATTTTATCCTTGCGTTGTGAGTTATACGAAATGTTCCACTTGTGTTATTCCTACTCTGATAATCGTTCGTAGTTGCCTAGCACATCTTTCAGCACATTATTCCTCTTGTTAAGTGCAGGAGTTATGGGGGGTCGTCTCATTTGGTATCAAAGCTCTGGTTAATCGATTTTAGCTAAATTTTGAAGAAGTAGTGGCATATAAGAGACATATTTGTAGATTTCTGATGGATGTATACCATATTTTAGTGTATAGTATAATAGCGAATAAACTTCATTTGCAGTTTTTCTCATGTGTGGACTAATCATTTTATATTTCATATTTAGAATGAGTCATCGAACGTCGAGACATACTGCTAGGGAAGGGCCTGTTCCTGAAGGGAGAGATGGCGATATACCAGAATACCCAGCTATGTTCGAAGCCATGGTGGCAGCGATCATAAGGAGGGTACCCGCTCCAGAGACAGTTGCAGTAGATATGGGGATTCAAGTGCAAGTGCCTACGATTGTAGACTTCGCGAAGCTGTGCGAGGACTTCACCACTCTAGGAAGGAAGTTGTTTAAAGGAACATAACCGATTGTAGCGATTCAGGGGTGGCTTGATACTTGCATTCGGATATTCGAAGACTTAGGCAATGATGATGTGACTAAGAGGAAGCTTGCAACAAGGCAGCGATAGGGTAGAGCTATGGATTGGTGGAACTCTATCACTTTGAGACCCCAAAAGATGAGATCACGGGGGATCAGTTCCAAGTCAAGTTTGAGATGAAGTTCACTTCTACCGTTCAGAAGTGTAACAGCCTGCTTTTACGTAACGGAGGATGGTAAAATATTTTTATTTTATTCCCTGATGGTTGGATCATTCTCATATTTTAATATGTCGTTTATGAGGATGTGAGACATGTCCATAATTTTTACCAATTTTGTTTGTGACCATTTTCCCCTATCAGTCTTGTACAGGGCATAACTTTTGACTCGGATGGAATCAAGTATTAAGACCCATGTCATTGGAAAGTAAATGATGTTTCCCTTTGCATAGAGTGGTCACATTAAAAATTTGGCGTTGTTTTAAGGTTTAACAGTTGGATATTCTGGTTTAGTAAGCCATAATGGGTTGATTTGGAGAGGCCCATTAGCGGGCTGGTGGAAGGCTATAAATAGGGAATAGGAGGCATGGATAATAGTTTACTTTCTCTATTCTCTAATTTGGAAGAGCTAGAGGTCCTTCATTCCTCTATCTTTTACATCTTTCCACCATTAGAGCTTAGAGAATCGAAGATCTACATTGCTTGAACCTAGATCTACGCCATTCAAATAGAGAGATCATCAAATCGAAGAGTTTAGAGCAAATTCTTCGTTGTCCGGAATCATAATTCATTTATTTTGGCTTTTTCTGGGGATTTGGTGAGTGATATGCATCTCTCACGCAGATTCAATCAATTATATGAGTTGTAGATCTTAATTTCATCATTTTCAAGTCGTTTTCCTTAGATTTACATCATGGTGTATTTTCATATGAACCATCATAGGATCTAATCTAGCAACTTTAAACCGGTAATTTGCATGTCATTTCATATGTTTATGCAAGTTTGATCCATCATTTTTGGCTTAATTATTGAATTATCATGATTTGGAGCAATTTCTTTGATCAAATTATGATAATGGTTATTTTGATGTTATTAAAGATTTGTTGAAGTGTTTATGATTGATTTGGATGTTTGGGATGAGTGGATTTCATCGTCGTTATCGTTTGTCGAAGATTTGGTCAAATTTGGAGTTTTTTTGGTCAGATCTAGAGTCATGTTGTTTTTAGCATCAGTCGGGTCGTATTTCTTCCTGTCCACGAAATGAGGCTATGTCACAGGAAGTCAAGGCGCCGGGGTCATGTCGCAAGAAGTAAAGGCGCCGGAGATCATGTTCCAAGAAGTCAAGCTGCTGGAAGCCAAGGCGCAGGAAACCAAGTCGCATGAAGCTAAGTTGCGGCACGACCTAATGGTGGAAACCGACAAGGAGAACGACCTGGTAGAGAACGACCTGGCGGGAACCGAAATGGTGAAAGTCAACATGGTGGAGACCGAATGGGGACCGACATGGCGTGTTCGACTTGATGAGTCATGGCATGTTCGGCTTGGGGAGTCATGTAACAAACATGGATTTTCGACCCCGAAAATCGACACAAAACACCATGTTGAACATTCAAGCATCGAAAACACCAGAACATTATTAGAAAGAAATTAGAGGGTGGGATAAGAAATAAATAAATATTAGAACAGAAGAAGAAGAACCAACACAACACAGAGTCTCACATCGCAGCGGAACAAAATATAATATATAAATAAACTTTATTGAGAGCTTAAATAATGCTTACAGTCATCAGAGTACATCAATACAACTGGACAGTAATAACAGTCTATCCTCATATATATATAACACACAGCGGAATAATAACGATATAACATCATACATCTGAACTGCTTCAGCCCGTCTTGGATTTCACAGCATCTGATAACCTGAACCTGTACAACCCGACCTAACCCGAGCATTTACAAAACATCGGGTCAGTCTGGTGAACTAGAGTGAGAAAAACTTGCTAAGTTTATAATATCATCCAACTTGATTTTAAATTTCAAAATACTTTTTGAAAG
This sequence comes from Allium sativum, assembly GCA_030737875.1. Lineage (NCBI taxonomy): Eukaryota > Viridiplantae > Streptophyta > Magnoliopsida > Asparagales > Amaryllidaceae > Allium > Allium sativum. The sequence goes on from CM060911.1 coordinate 282,715,534, forward strand.
AAAAGGATAATCGTAAGACCAAATCCATACATAAAAACGGATGATTTTTACCTTACGATAACCCAGAACATTTGAAATCAATATCTTATTCTGATATTATAATTGTGTCTAAATACAAATAAATAGAATCTAGCAGAGCGCTTGCATCTCACGCTCCACATATATAGTATACAAACAAAACCGCGGGTGCTTATTTGGAGATTTGATTCCAATTATGACAAGGTATGGAACTACCTGCCGATAGTGCATCTCTAGAGGCGAATACACTGGGTTCAACAAGAACGTCTTGCAACCCGGCCCACAGATGACCGACCACTCATTTCTCTTAAGTGTATCGAATGTATATAACCAACGGTTGGGAGCTACCCACTATTTTCCCGAAAAGGAACAACATCGATAGATTAAAGAAGCAAAAGAATTTTCTCTAGATAGGTGATTATACACCCTAATGGGTGCGACCCACATAGCCATGCTGCCTGCCCGATTTTTGTCATTTCCCGGTTGATGAGGCTTGAGGTTTTGAATCTCCTTTCCGGAACATTTAGCCACCATTCACTTTGAATGCCACATCGTCAAATCCGCCAGATACCACTAATTGACGTCCACAAAAATACTCTTGTTGTTAGGCTAAAGAAGTTTCCCTTCTATGCCAACAACTTGGTACGTTTGAAGAAATCAACGTACGTGATTCATTTGGAAATACTCTGTTAGACATTCGTCCATACAAGTTGTCCTGGGACAGGACAAACCGAAGGCACTCTCCTACCACATCCTAGGAATCACCCTATAGATCAGTAGCGAGTAGTCCTTGCAATCTGTAGGTTCCAATTATGACAGAATCATTGTCAAATATATATCTCTAGGGATCAGCCAGAGAAATTTGACAATAGTTCCCCCGCTAATGCAGATTTACGGTCTTCAATTGCTCTATCTCGATCAGCATCAGATATCTTCTTCGTTTACGTATTTGTTGGTCGGAATGGTTTTCGAATATAAATTCGATCCCGGTCTTTCCATACCAACAACGCATTGGATATGCTTTTGATAGTCGGTTATTTAACTATCAAAATAAACAATCATCAAAATAAAATAAATCCATTGGTTTAGTATACAGCGTCACTTGGCCATTAAAAATAATATATCAGTTTTAATATATTAATATTCTCAAATCATTTTATTTATATACTTAGAAAAATATTTTAAAATCACTACCCCATTTCTTGTTAACTACCATTTCAAACCATTTATTATAACGATATTTATTATATCAAATTGGAAAATCAATTCAATTTATCATTTCAAACAATCGTTACGATACCTCCTTTGTTTCGTTATTTGAACACCATAATCGTCACTTTCCCTTTCAGAATAAACTCACTCCAAATCCCATCTCCTTATTTTTGAAAATATCGTTATATTTTCCTCAACCTCCTTTTTATTTCTTTTATTATGGAAATATTACTTCATATTCTCAAGCCCCTTTTATATTCTGGAATCCCAATTTATATATTCCTAAATTCTTCAAATAACGTTACGTTATTATTCCTCATAATAAATTACTTCAAATATCTCTACTATTACAACTAATATCATCTTTCGATAATCCTGAAGTCGTTCAAGTTGGGGTATTTTAATTACCTCTCAGACCTTGATCAACAACGTTCTTATCTTAAGATAAATATCAATTGTAATACAAAAACCCATATTCACTCTAATGCCAACAAATATCTCTTTACTATTTTATTTAAATAATGGTTTTATAAATCCTTCTTACTTTTGAAATCTCCTTTTTAAATATATTACTGTTAAATTCGTTGATTTAGTACATGATTGATAAGACATCAACTTTAATTTGAAATTAACGCTTTAACTTCCCATCTTTTTTTTATAAACTCGTTTATAAAATTCTGGTATAATATAAAACCCTTTTCATTTCGACTTCCCTTACTTAATTCAAACATTAAGTAACATATATTTTAAGCATAGTATTCGCTTAAAATCTTGTTTATAACTTAATTCGCCAACTTGGTATAGATATGAACCCCTTCATAAATTCCCTTCAAAACTCACTTATATGTCATTACTAACTTACTTAAATGAACTTCATTTAAGAAATAACTCCTTAGATCATCATTAATTAAAATTATAATTTACTTGATCATTAACTAGAATAAATATTAAATTCCCTTTTTAATTCTTATAAAGTTAAACAATTATTCATTAAATGGTTTCATTAGATTAATCGGCACAAAACTAATTTAATTTAATAATCAGTTTCCGTTAAAACAGTTGGCTAAGTCAATTCTAAAACTTGATTAATTCGTTGATCAACCCTAACTCGTCTTTTCATTAATAATATTATTAATTTAAATATTCGCTTTTACTTCGATTATTATTTAATAAATAATAATCAAATTTCAAAATAATCTTTTCTTAAAAATAATTAATATCATTCGTAAGTCGCTACATTAGTCCTTGCTCACTTGCATCCATCTTAGTCATATAAAAATTAGCTTTAAAAGAAATCATTCAATAATGTAGATGAAGCACGTGCTTCGCACACGGTAGTTTTTGGTACAAAAATGGTGGTCAAAACAATCAATACATAAATGCGGTTGGTTTATTATTTCTTTTTTATAAACTTCACTAAAATAATATATTTCAAAAATCTATATTCAGTTATAAAATAAATTTCATAACTTTATTTCTATCGATTCACCACCTGACGGTAAATCAATCTTTATAAAACAGTTTGTATTTTGGCCATCTGCTATTTGTTTCTCAACCAATATAACTCATTGGTTAATAACCAAACAATTGTTGAATTTGAATTCAAGAATTAGTAACCAAATCAATAATCCAATCATATGGGTTAAACAGTTCATATAATGATCATATGCAGATAAATATTCAACTGATAGATGTCAACCAACAAAAATAATTCAAGCATCATTTAAATACGTAACCAACAAGGTAAGTTACCTTGTTTGGAAATCATCGTTAAAAATAACGATGACATTTTATTTAAATTAAACAGCATTTAATTTAAATAATCGATATAAAAATATTCAACCGACATCCAGACAATTGGTCAATCAACCAGTATTAAGCAAACATATCATATAAATAATAAACCCGACTTATAATAATTATAATTGAGATAACTGAGTGAGTTTAACTCACCTTGGTTTTGGTTCACCGTTTAATCGGTTCGTTTCAGTTAAATTAAACAGGCGTTTAATTCAACTGAAAATTCCACTGCTTTCAACTTTGTCCAGATCTGCTCCACAATAAAGTGCTCTTCAATATGGTTGCAACGTAACTGATGGTGTCACCCTCTGACATCGTATACACAAGTTATTAGATTAAAATGTTCATACGATTAATATTTAAATTATTCCAAAATAATTCTATTTTTCTTTTATATTTAAATTTATTTAAATTTGAAGATAAATGGCCTTACCCACCCGCAAATGTTGTTCCTCATCCGCACTTGCTTGTTCCCATCCATCATGTTGCATTCAATTTTTCCTAGCTTTCCCTTTTTACGTTCAGATCTCATTTGTTTGTCTCCCTCTATGTATTTTTATTTATACATAAAAACTTTCGAACCTGCCTTTCCTGCATGGGAATGACAACCCCTAGGCCTCTTCACAATCCCATGTCTCCACCATAACCTCCACGTTCTTTGCTTTCTTCCGCATCCTACAGACATTCTAAATCTCCTGTTGCCACTTTAAATAATTCCAACTTCCCTTGCGTTTATTTCCTTCACACATAATACCAGTTCACATTACTTTCTTCTCTCTTCCCAGCTTTTAGCAACAATCCACACAACTAACCCACTCCACTTCTGCTGCTACGCACTGCCCATGCTGCATGCATCCAAGCATTTATCCCACGTCCGTATTTCCTTCCATTTATTAACGTCAGCATCCTTCGCATTTATTTTCCTTCTTTTCTTTTTTCTTTCTTTCTTTTTCTATATTTTTTTCTTCATATTATTGTCGCAAGGCCCAAACACCAGTTCCAAGCCCACCACCGGATTCCCACTACCACTTTCAACTCGTTTGCATGGTAAAACATCTTTCCCAAACAATACACCGTGAGCACCAAAGCTCCTTTACCCTCTAATCCCACGTCAGCCTCCTTAGACAACACACAGTGAACTGGAAAGTACAACCTCCTCCATGTTACATCATCCATGCAAACCACCTCCCCTTTAACTATTCTTCCCAACGAAATATCTTCCTGCTAATACTTCTTCACCATCCTCTCTTTGAACCATCCCATTCGCCTTTTCTATTCCAAACATTTCTTCTCATATATACATGCCGCGCTAAAAACTTCCCCATCTTAAAATATTCATCTGCTCCTCCCTTGTTTCATTTCATGACTGCCGATCTTTTCTTCGCTCCATACAAAAACAACACTACAGATTCTGCTCTCTGCTCCATCCTTCTGGTACACGCACCCTTCGAGCCCAAAAAGGGACTCACGAATAGTGGTACAGACCCCTTCCCTCCGGACAGTTCTCAGGTTCGCGCGACTTCTTTTTTTAAACAGCGGTATTTCGGTTCTAAGTGAAAGGAGGATTTTTGTTTTGAATCGTTTGCAGAAGAGAGGATGAGGAAAACAGCTTCATGGGAAAAAGTTTGGAGAGAACAACGCATTTATAGCAGAAGAACCTTGGCCACCACAGTTTGTGAAGTTTAGGGCTCACGTAATAGGTTTATAGGCAACTTAGAACAGCTGTTGTGATATTGATATGGTAGCCTCTATGTATTTCTTTTTAGTCTTAGGGTAGGAGCAATTTTTTCAAAATGGCATGTGCGATAGGTACATATCTGAACGAAAAAGATTGGTTCAGACGCCATGTGCTAATTAATGTACATACAGGAATACAGGATAGGCTACCCTTTTCAACTAAGTTGATTTGTGCAGGTTTGCATGTGTACGGGGAGAGAAGGTGGTCTGATTGTCATGGGTATGGGTCTGAGCATATAAACATTGCACATGGCTTTGGTAATTGTGACATGGGATAGGCACTAGTGTAGGTGTACGTATAGATTGATGTTCACGAAAAATATAAGGCATGTGCAATTTGATACTTAGACTGTGGCAACGTATGTACTCAATACAATTTGTAATTTGTTAATACAATGAATATTTAGTGTGGTGCAAGCTTTCACCTTAGATTTTTTTATTTCTATTTGTGTGATGCATCAGTTGTCTAAAATTTAGAAGATTAAACAGTTCATTGGAATCACTAACTAATTTTAAAAGAAGAAGCAAAACTATCTAAAACCACCGACTGTTAAATTAGCACTAGTAATCATACAAATCGCAACATTGATAAATATATATTTGCTGCATGAACGGCTATATATTTATTAGGGTATGTGTGCATATTGCTAAAACGAAAAGAACTGGGCTGGTCGTTTCAATTGGCATGTGTGGTCATTTAATTATATCGTCGATCACCTTGAACATTCAATATTCGAACCGATATATATATATATATACATATATATATATATATATACATATGAACTCAAAATATAAACAATATAGATTTTTAACTCAACATTTCATATTCCGAGTTAAACGATATTAAAAATCCTTATTACGTTTAAAAATAAACGTTATTGTTTATAAATGATTTCCATAACGACTATTTTAAAATTTGAATTGGACATAACTAACAACATATAAGCCGAAATCCCGAATTTCTCTTTCATTAGAAAATTATAAACTAATGGATTCAAACGTTTTTCTTGTTTCACCAAATTCTGACTTAAAATGGATTCTGTATAACTCAATTGAAGTTCAAAATTCAATATTACGAACTACGGCGATGCTATGCGCTCATTTATGATTAATTATAGATATAAACGTTCAATCGTTGTTAAATAAACGAATTTCATATTAATATCCATTAACATTTCTAATAGAATATTTAAAACCAATTTAAATATTCGAATTCAAATAATCGAAAAATCCGGATTGTTACATTCTTCCCCCCTTAATAGAATTTCGTCCCCGAAATTACTAGATAAGAAGAATACTCTAAACCCAATTTATTTCCAAAATTATCAAAGTTTAAAATTTTACAAAAATTCGTCAGCACCTCCTCTGTACTGCTCGATCTGAACAACTACAACTCCCCACTCCGGCCTTACATTGATCAAAAAGAAATAAAGTCGAGCGGCAACCCAACTCAGGGATATAAAATCATCACCCAAATCAATATATATTAAAGTTTACCATTTTGTCGGGCAACTCATACTCTAGTCGTGAGGCAAATCAACTAAGTACTCTTCGTCTTCCATCCTGCACCAACTCGATATCCATTGCCAATGACAGATATAGGATTAAATCGTTTCAGTTTCATTCCATATTCAATTTATTTAGATTAATTCTACTGAAATTTATTATTCATTTTTCATTCAATTGTTAATGAATTTAATTATTCAATCAATCTAGCATCCAATAAACAATCAATCAGCATAAAAGTCATTCCATTTTTCTTCAAGTTTCATTAACTTAACTTATGGTTTATTTAATTATATATGAAAAATTCAGTTTACCAATTTTCCTGCTATAGTAACTTATTCAAATTCATAATCAAATTTGAATCCCTATTCAAATCAATCTATGAACCAATATCAATAATTTGATAAAATCACTGCTTTTCTATACAAAAATATATTTTGGCCAAAATTATTTCATAAAATAACACAATACAAAACATTTGTATATAAAGTTTACAAATACGCTCTCTCGTATATATACACTCAATCTCGATCTGAGGTATTACTAACTAAATCTCTATCGAGTTACACCACAGAGCCAAGGTTATTCCTAAACCATCGCTCTGATACCATTGTAACGAACAGGGATTTTCGACCCCGAAAATCAACACAAAACACCATGTCGAACATTCAAGCATCGAAAACACCAGAACGTTATTAGAAGAAATTAGAGGGTGGGATAAGAAAGAAAGAAATATTAGAACAGAAGAAGCAGAACCAACACAACACAGAGTCTCACATCGCAGCGGAATAAAATATAATATATAAATAAACTTTATTGAGAGCTTAAATAATGCTTACAATCATCAGAGTACATCAATACAACTGGACAGTTATAATAGTCTATCCTCATATATATATATATATAACACAGCGTAATAATAACGATATAACATCATACATCTGAACTCCTTCAGCCCGTCTTGGATTTCACAGCATCTGATAACCTGAACCTGTACAACCCGGCCTAACCCGAGCATTTACAAAACACCGGGTTGGTCTGGTGAAACAGAGTGAGAAAAATTTGCTAAGTTTATAATATCATCCAACTTGATTTTAAATTTCAAAATACTTTTTGAAAGAAAAGGATAATCGTAAGACCAAATCCATACATAAATACGGACGGTTTTTACCTTACGATAACCCAAAACATTTTGAAATCAATATCTTATTTTGATATTATAATAGTGTCTAAATACAAATAAATAGAATCTAGCAGAACGCTTGCATCTCATGCTCCACATATATAGCATACAAACAAAACCGCGGGTGGTTATTGTAGATTGGATTCCGACTATGACAAGGTATGGAACCACCTGCCGATAGTGTATCTCTAGAGGCGAATACACTGGGTTCGACAAGAACGTCTTGCAACCCGGCACACACATGACCGACCACTCATTTCGCTTGAGTGTATCGAATGTATATCACCAACGGTTGGGAGCTACCCACCGTTTCCCGAAAAGGAACAGCATCGATAGATTAAAGAAGCAAAAGGATTTTCACTAGATAGTTGATTATACACCCAAATGGGTGTGACCCACATAGCCATGCTGCCTGTCCGATTTTTGTCATTTCCCGGTTGATGAGGCTTGAGGTTTTGAATCTCCTTTCCGGAACATCTGGCCACCATTCACTTTGAATGCCACATCGTCAAATCCGCCAGATACCACTAATTGATGTCCATAAAAACACTCTTGTTGTTAAGGTAAAGAAGTTTCCCCTCTATGCCAACAACTTGGTACGTTTGAAGAAAACAACGTACGTGATTTATTTGGAAATACTCTGTCAGACATCCGTCCATACAAGTTGTCTTGGGACTGGACAAACCGAAGGTACTCTCCTACCACATCCTAGGAATCACCCTATAGATCAGTAGCGAGTAGTCCTTGCAATCCGTAGGTTCCAATTACGACAGAATCATTGTCAAATATATATCTCTAGGGATCAGCTAGAGAAATTTGACAATAGTTCCCCCGCTAATGCAGATTTACGGTCTTCAATTGCTCTATCTCGATTAGCATCAGATATCTTCTTCGTTTACGTATTTGTTGGTTGGAATGGTTTTCGAATATAAATTCGATCCCGGTCTTTTCATACCAACAACGCATTGGGTATGCTTTTGATAGTCGGTTATTTAACTATCAAAATAAACAATCATCAAAATAAAATAAATCCATTGGTTTAGTATACAGCGTCACTTGGCCATTAAAAATAATATATCAGTTTTAATATATTAATATTCTCAAATCATTTTATTTATATACTTAGAAAAATATTTTAAAATCACTATCCCATTTCCCGTTAACTACCATTTCAAACCATTTGTTACAACGATACTTATTATATCAAATTGGAAAATTAATTCAATTTATCATTTCAAATAATCGTTACGATATCTCCTTTGTTTCGTTATTTGAACACCTTAATCGTCACTTTCCCTTTCAGAATATACTCATTCCAAATACCATCTCTTTATTTTTGAAAATATCGTTATATTTTCCTCAACCTCCTTTTTATTTCTTTTATTATGGAAATATTACTTCATATTCTCAAGCCCCTTTTATATTCTGGAATCCCAATTTATATATTCCTATATTCTTCAAATAACGTTACGTTATTATTCCTCATAATAAATTACTTCAAACACCTGCTACTACAGCTAATATCATCTTTTGATAATCCTGAAGTCGTTCAAGTTGAGGTATTTTAATTACCTCTCAGACCTTGATCAACAACGTTCTTATCTTAAGATAAATATCAATTGTAATACAAAAACCCATATTCACTCTAATGCCAACAAATATCTCTTCACTATTTTATTTAAATAATGGTTTTATAAATCCTTCTTACTTTTGAAGTCTCCTTTTTAAATATATTATTATTAAATTCGTTGATTTAGTACATGATTGATAAGACATCAACTTTTAAACTTTAACGTCTTTAAATTATCTGTTTCATTATCTGGATTTTTATTCCATATCTCGTTACTCGATCTTTTACCCAATTTATTTAAAATAATCCCTCTTTATAATCGTTTCAATCATTCCCCCTGTAACGAAAAGGAATTTCGCTCGATCCGAATCAGTCGCTAAACTGATCAAGACCGTTCGAAATGCCTGATTGTTTTGAGAGCACAACAAATTAGAACGCAGACAGAAGAACATTTCATTGTCTACTACAACAATTCCATCAGAATACAAGAATATACAGAGTATGAATAAATATTACACAACAGAAAAATATCAGAGATTACAATACATTACATAGCAGCGGAAAATAATACAAACACAACTGAAGGAGATATACGGATACAAAGCTTTCCGGATATCGTTCCAGTTGTAAACCAGGATCCTACGAATATAAATCTGCAAAACCAAAACTACTAGCTGCCCATGTCAAAATAAGGGCACCCAGAGTTTAGGTTAAAACAATAAACTCCAGGTCAGTCATGGGACTGGTGTGAGAACTAAAACAGTTATTAATCTTTATTTTAGGGTTAGGTAAATCAAGGGACCACGTCGTATAACACGGAACGGGTTTCCTCCCAAGAATACCAGTGCATATAACAAGACAACGCAATGCTAAATAAAGAATAATGAAGCTATTATAAGACCCAGGTCCCATCACACAATGCAACGCAAGCCGGAGGATAGGGTTTTTACCTTATAATAGCCAAAGAATGCTTGATACGTTTATAAGTGCATTTGATACTATTATAAGTGCATAGTGTCAAAACAATTTCAATCATAAATATCAATCATAGGCGGCATAGCATCCCATGCTACTATGTCGCCAATACTAGGCTCTATAAATAAAACCGCAAAGTCACGTATTGGAAGTTGGATTTCCATCTGTGAACCGATGCAAAAGATAGTCCTCTACCGATTCGAGACTGTCTAGCCCGAGCCTCAGGACCCAGACACAGGTGGGCCCTTGGAGCGACAGGGCCGGTCCACCGATGTGGATTAAAATTCCTGAACATTGCGTTTCCCCACCCTTTGGGGCGTAAATGAGCCAACGAATGACTCCATCGGTCCCAGATCGACCGATATATCCGAGGCGTCTCGCAACAACAACAAACACATAAGTCAAACTCGTCAGGGCGTGTAAAACCACTGACGCCACTTCTAGCTAGAAAGAAACGCATGTCCTCCCTGAGGTCCTTCTCCCGTTTCTGGTTCACACCGGGGTGCGAGGCTCGCGAATCAACGTTACACAAAGCTACGCCACACAGACCGTGCTTTGATCATCAACCATAAGACTTTGCTTTTCAACAGAAGCCTTGATCATTTGTCACTTAGGCATGCCACACAGGCAATTCACTCCATGCGTTTGATATCCATCAATATATAACCCCTGAGCTCGTATGTCTCAGAGAAGGGCGTTAAGCAAGAGAATAAATTCTCCGCCGCCAAACAGGTATATATTTAATAGAAATCAATCGCACAGACTAAAATCCAATGTCAGACACACAGTCCATTTACAAGTTCGTTCCGGATCTGAACGAAACCGGAGGCACCTAGTACCCCATATATCCATCGATCTCCAAGTACGTCTGGACGATCACTAACTGATTCCCTTCTCTTGGGTGTACGGCCCAATCAAGATCATCAGTAATCACCCAAACGACGTGAAGACCTCCGGTCTTCGACCACCATCTTCATCTTCGACATATCGTCGATTCAGTTATTCAAAATGGGATAAACCCGGTCTTTCCAAATAACTCGCGTATATAATAAACAAGTGTTACACAAACACAACAACCGCCTCATTCCAATTTAGAATATTCTTTTATTAAAATATTCTTACACTTTGGGAAAGGTTCCCATTAATTTTATCAAAGATAAATTCTTTAATTTTATTCTTTAATCTTCTTTTGAATATCAATTCAAACTAGTCGGGATTAGCGAACCACACCGAAGTAATCATTTATTTTATTTCCCAATCCCAACCTATTCATCCCATGAAGTAAAACTGGAAATACTTCATATCTAACACCACGGTGTTATCGGTAAATTCAATTACCATTTCACGTTCAAATCTAATTAAAGATTTAACTATTGCCTGGAGTAAAACTGGCGGTACTCCATTCTCGATCTTTTCAATCTAGTTAAAGATTCATTAAAACTCCACTTAGTTTTAATCTTTAACTGGGTTAAAGAATCAGTGTCATTTTAAACACGGTTCACGATAAACCCAAAATCACATTCCATTAATTATCGGGTTAAAGAACAAGTGTTATTTAAAACACTGTTCACGATAAACCCAAAAATCAATACCAATTCAATTCCAATTAAATATTATTTAATTGGTACACTTCATTAAATCTAAATAAAAAGATTTAATCTTTTTCTCAACTGGGTTTAAGAACAGTGTTAATGAAGACACCATTCATGACAAACCCAAATCACATTTGATATTAAATACAAGGCTCTGAATAGAAAATATATTGGCTTATATTCAATATCAAATTCTACGACCAACAAATATCGTATTGGAAACAACGATATGTGTATATATATCTTTCAAATTTCCATAACAACATCTGTATAATCACGAAATCCAACATCGAAATATTCCAAAGACAATTTCGATTCAAATCCATTCCAATTCAATTATTGGAAATTCTGGTTACTTTTAAAACCCTTTTCCAATTCAATTTATTTATTTTAAAAATAAATATATTATTATTCTAGTTCAAAACTAGTTCATTTCGATAAAAATCTATTTTTATCTTTTCAAATATGGAGTTTTTCATCCCATTTTTTCATAAATCATTTCTTATGATTTTACACAAATTATTGATATTTTTAATAATTTTATCAAGGCCCGTACAATCAATTTCCATCAACGGCCATCGAACTGCACTTACAACGACCTTTTCCAAATTTGATTTGGACATAATTCCAAATCCAACCGTTAGATTTCAAATCTCTAATGTTCGTTAGAAAGCTATTTTCGATACGAACCCAACGGTTCCGGTTTTAGGAGAATCCGACGATCGGATCTCCCGCAATGTCCATTCGAAGTCAACGGTCGAAATTCGCGAACTACCGCGGCGCGGCGCGTTCTATTCAGGCCATTATATTATATATAATATATATATAATATATATTTCGTCGATTTCCTCTCGAAACGAATTTTATAAATCGTTTTAAATTCGTTTTCGAAACGATTTCAACTTCATATTCAATTTCTAATCAAAATTGAATATTCCAATATAAATTCATTTTAATTTCATTTCAAAACGATTTCAATTCAATTTCAATTTAATTCGAATTCATTTCTATTCAATTTCAATTCGAATTCATTTCTATTCAATTTCAATTCGAATTCATTTCTGTTCAATTTCAATTCGAATTCATTTCTATTTAATTTCAATTCGAATTCATTTTTATTCAATTTCAATTCGAATTCATTTCTATTCAATTTCAATTCGAATTCAATTCTATTCAATTTATCAGATTTTGAAATCATTTTCGATATTCATTAAAAAATGAATAAAATCGATATAAATATCGTTCGCGTCAAAATGGCGTCAATCTAATCAAAACGGCTTCATATATTTCTATTTTCAAATATTCTATTTCAAATATTTCTATTTCAAATATTTCTTTTTCAAATATTTCTATTCAAATATTTCTTTTCAAATATTTCTTTTTCAAATATTTCTATTCAAAACTGGAATGAGGCCCAATCAATTACCATATAATGTTGATTATATGGGTTTTCTACAACACATGTATATATCAACAATGACAAATAATCAACCATCATCCAAAGTGCATTCTACACTGTATAAGCATCAAATATAAATATTTAACACTTATAACAGTTTGTCAATCAATCGATCGACATACAACTAATTATTGGGATTAGTGTATGTCATATATCATCCCAATAACCGTGTGAGGTTTCAAATAATCAAACACAGATTTTATTTGTGCAGTTGGGCGATGTGTAAAATTTATCGTCCCAATCAATATCAGTCAAATGTATGTATATAAACAAATCATCCGATTTGTTTATATTTATTTATTCACATTTACGTTAAAAATTATATTTTCAACTATAAAATATTTTTAACTATATAAATATTTTAATTCTTTTCACATCACACAATCAACTACACATCAAAATCAAACAAACAAGCATACAAGCCATCCATGGTCTATGGACGACGGGTGTCGGGTGCTACTAAACACCGTCTGCATCCTAGTACATATCTTAACTAGAAATAAATTAAAGGTGAGGAGTTCTCACCGAGGGTTCCACTCTGCTGTGCTTTGCTTCTGAACTGCTGAACCGTCTGGATCTGTTTGAAATTCCAATACAGTTCTCTTCACGCTATTCATAATAAAAATTATATTTTTATCACTTCATTTCAATAAATAAAAATCATATTTTTATTTCAAATATTTTTACAACGCTTCTTACTATATAAAAATTATATTTTTATCACTTCATTTCAATAAATAAAAATCATATTTTTATTTCGCTACTATATAGATAAAAATTCTATTTTTACAACGGTATTCATATAATAAAGATTATATTTTTATATCGCCACTTATATAAAAATCACATATTTGCTCCTTCTACATAATAAAGATCAAATCTTTAATACTTCTATAATGTAAAAATCATATTTTTAATCTTCTACTAATATAAAAATAACATCTTTAATATTTCTACTATATAAAAATAACATCTTTAATATTTCTACTATATAAAAATCATATTTTTAATCTTCTACTATAATAAAAATTATATTTTTATTATCTACATTATATAAAAATCAGATTTTTGATCCACTACATATATAAAAATCCTATCTTTCCTCAATGTTATACACATTAAAAATTTAAACTTCTTTCTTTACTTCATATAAAAATTCCTCCTTTAGTTATATAAAATTTCAGTCTTTAATCCTATAAAAATTATATTTTTAAGGTTATACAAGAACTGAAAATCAAAATCAATGTAAAATAAATCAAGAAAACTTACATTTAAGGATGGAGAAGGGTATAGGAGGGGCTGAGGTGGCGCGCAGGGGGTTGGAGCGGCTGTGGGTGGTGGTGTGGCGGCTTTACAGGCGGTGGGCGGCAGAGCTTTATGGCTCAGGGCGTCGTTCGGTTTTGGGGGAAGAAGAGGGAACGGAGGAGAGAGGGAGGGGGATCGATGCTGTCTTGGGGGAGCTCGCCGGAGGCGATCGTGGGCGGCTCCATCATCGCGCGGTGGAGGGTGCGTGGCAATCACCACCAGCGATTTAGATTTTTAGGGTTTTTTTTTATTTTAAATGTCACGTTGACCTGAAGAGAGAAGGGGAGGGAGAGTATATGAGGGAAATTATATTATTTAATTATTTTAAATTCCTTAAAAACAACTTTTTATTTTCAACTCAAATCGAACCCACCGACTGTCGTCCCTAGCATTTTACCCCCACTCTGAACACAATGGGATATGTTTCGCAGGCCAATTAGACCGTTACGATCAGTTTCCGTTGAATTTAAAATATAAATATTTATATATTCAATTTAAATACACATTTCAAATTATCGGGGTCACATACTAACTCGAAAAATTTCAAAAAAAATATTTTCTAGCTTCGTATTAACTATACGGTCCTAACAAAACTAGTTTCATCGAATTCCGAGACCGTTTGAAAAATGGCCAATTTTCAGTCGATTAAAATCAACTAAAACTGGTCAAACGCGTTTTACTTCGCCACGCTCACATATTGATTCGAAAAATTATGAAAATTGGAATCTAGTAATAGCTTGACATCACGGATAAACAAAAGTGGTTTCGTCGAAATCCGAGGTCGTTTGCAAAATTCCCATTTTTAAAGGCCAGAATTCCATTGCGACTATTCTGAATTTTCACCTGAGCATATCTTTTGATTCCCGCTATGAAAATTTGATTTTTCGGATTCGTTGGAAAGATATTCTCTGTTAGATTCTAATATTTTTGGTTTCGCTAAAATCCGGTTTATTTTGAATCCTGTACATTCATTTGAACTTTGAAATCGAATTTTCAAACTACCGCGCCATTTTCTATTCTTTTTATAATATAAAATAAATATTTATATTCTAACGACGATCTATATAAATATATACGTTCGAATTCTATTCAAAATAAAATTTTCGTCGTTATTATTTAAAATAATTCATTTTAAATATTCAAAATTCATTAAAATTGCCAAAATAAAATTTTTAAATGGGCTCGGATTTCCGGGTCGTTACACCCCCGGGAGATCTTACTTTAAATCTCATCAATTTCACTTAATACCATTACTAAGTAACGTTAGTTTGAAATTAACGCTTTAACTTCCCCTCTTTTTTTATAAACTCGTTTATAAAAGTCCGGTATAATATAAAATCCTTTTCATTTCGACTTCCATTACTTAATTCAAACATTAAGTAACATATATTTTAAGCATAGTATTCGCTTAAAATCTCGTTTATAACTTAATTCGCCAACCTTGTATAGATATGAACCCCTTCATAAATTCCCTTTAAAACTCACTTATTTGTCATTACTAACTTACTTAAATGAACTTCATTTAAGAAATAACTCCTTAGATCATCATTAATTTAAATTATAATTTACTTGATCATTAACTAGAATAAATATTAAATTCCCTTTTTAATTCTTATAAAGTTAAACAATTATTCATTAAATGGTTTCATTAGATTAATCGGCACAAAACTAATTTAATTTAATAATTAGTTTCCGTTAAAACTGGTGGCTTGGTCAATTCTAAAACATATTAATTCGTTGATCAACTCTAACTCGCCTTTTCATTAATAATATTATTAATTTAAATATTCGCTTTTACTTCGATTATTATTTAATAAATAATAATCAAATTTCAAAATAATCTTTTCTTAAAAACAATTAATATCATTCATAAATTGCTACATTAGTCCTTGCTCACTTGCATCCATCTTAGTCACATAAAAATTAGCTTTCAAGGAAATCATTCAATAATTTTGATGAAGCACGTGCTTCGCACACGGTAGTTTTTGGTACAAAAATGGTGGTCAAAACAATCAATTCATAAATGTGGTTGGTTTATTATTTCTTTTCTATAAACATCAATAAAATAATATATTCCAAAAATCTATATTCAGTTATAAAATAAATTTCATAACTTTATTTCTATCGATTCACCACCTGACGGTAAATCAATCTTTATAAAACAGATTGTATTTTGGCCATCTGCTATTTGTTTCTCAACCAATATAACTCATTGGTTAATAACCAAACAATTGTTGAATTTGAATTCAAGAATCAGTAACCAAATCAATAATCCAATCATATGGGTTAAACATTTCATACAATGATCATATGCAGATAAATATTCAATTCAACTGATAGCGGTCAACCAACAAAAATAATTCAAGCATCATTTAAATACGTAACCAACAAGGTAAGTTACCTTGTTTGGAAATCATCGTCAAAAATAATGATGACATTTTATTTAAATTAAACAACGTTTAATTTAAATAATCGACATAAAAATATTCAACCGACATCCAGACAATTAGTCAATCAACCAGTAATAAGCAAACATAGCATATAAATAATAAACCCGACTTATAATAATTATAAGTGGGATAACTGAGTGAGTTTAACTCACCTTGGTTTTGGTTCACCGTTTAATCAGTTCGTTTTAGTTAAATTAAACGGGCGTTTAATTTAACTGAAAATTCCACTGCTTTCAACTTCGTCCAGATCTGCTCAACAATAAAGTGCTCTTCAATATGGTTGCAACGTAACTGATGGTGTCACCCTCTGACATCGTATACACAAGTTATTAGATTAAAATGTTCATACGATTACTATTTAAATTATTCCAAAACAATTCAATTTTTCTTTTATATTTAAGTTTATTTAAATTTGAAGATAAATGGCCTTACCCACCCGCAAATGTTGTTCCTCATCCGCACTTGCTTGTTCCCATACATCTTGTTGCATTCAATTTTTCCTGGCTTCCCCTTTTTACGTTCAGATATCATTTGTTTATCTCCTTCTATGTATTTTTATTTATACATAAAAACTTTCGAATGTGCCTTTCCTGCATGGGAATGACAACCCCTAGGCCTCTTCACAATCCCATGTCTCCACCAGAACCCCCACGTTCTTTGCTTTCTTCCGCATCCTACAGACATTCTAAATCTCCTGTTGCCACTTTAAATAATTCCAACTTCCCTTGCGTTTATTTCCTTCACACATAATATCAGTTCACATTACTTTTTGCTCTCTACCCAGCTTTTAGCAACAATCCACACAACTAACCCACTCCACTTCTACTGCTATGCACTGCCCATGCTGCATGCGTCCAAGCATTTATCCCACGTCCGTATTTCCTTTCATTTATTAACGTTAGCATTCTTCGCATTTATTTTCCTTCTTTTCTTTTTTTTCTTTCTTTTTCTATTTTTTTTTTTCATATTATTATCGCAAGGCCCAAACACCAGTTCCAAGCCCACCACCGTATTCCCACTACCACTTTCAACTCGTTTGCACGATAAAACGTCTTTCCCAAACAATACACCGTGAGCACCAAAGCTCCTTTACCCTCTAATCCCACGTCAGCCTCCTTAGACAATGCACAGTGAACTGGATAGTACAACCTCCTCCATGTTACATCATCCATGCACACCACCCCCCTTTAACTATTCTTCCCAACGAAATATCTTCCTGCTAATACTTCTTCACCATCCTCTCTTTGAACCATCCCATTTTCCTTTTCTGTTCCAAACATTTCTTCTCATATATACAGGCCGCGCTAAAAACTTCCCCATCTTAAAATCTTCATATGCTCCTCCCCTGTTTCATTTTGTGACTGCCAATATTTTCTTCGCTCCATGCAAAAACAACACTAGAGATTTTGCTCTCTCCTCCCTGCTCCATCCTTCTGGTACATGCACCCTTCGAGCGCAAAAAGGGACTCACGAATGGCGGTGCAGACCCCCTCCCTCCAGACAGTTCTCAGGTTCGCACGACTTTGTTTTTTTTTAAACAGCAGTATTTCGGTTCTAAGTGAAAGGAGGATTTTTGTTTCGAATCGTTTGCAGAAGAGAGGATGAGGAAAACAGTTTCATGGGAAAAAGTTTGGAAAGAACAGCGTATTTATAGCAGAAGAACCTTGGCCACCATGGTTTGTGAAGTTTGGGGCTCACGTAATAGGTTTATAGGCAACTTATAATAGCTGTAGTGATGTTAATTTGGTAGCCTCTATGTATTTCTTTTTAGTCTTAGGGTAGGAGCAATTTTTTCAAAATGGCATGTGCGATAGGTACATATCTGAACGAAAAAGATTGGTTCAGACGCCATGTGCTAATTAATGTACATACAGGAATACATGATAGGCTACCCTTTTCAACTAAGTTGATTTGTGCAGGTTTGCATGTGTACGGGGAGAGAAGGCGGTCTTATTGTCATGGGTATAGGTCCGAGCATATAAACATTGCACATGGCTTTGGTAATTGTGACATGGGATAGGCACTAGTGTAGGTGTACGTATAGATTGATGTTCACGAAAAATATAAGGCATGTGCAATTTGATACTTAGACTGTGGCAACGTATGTACTCAATACAATTTGTAATTTGTTAATATAATGAGTATTTAGTGTGGTGCAAGCTTTCACCTTAGAATTGTTTATTTCTATTTATGTGGTGCATCAGTTGTCTAAAATTTAGAAGATTAAATAGTTCATTGGAATCACTAACTAATTTAAAAAAAAGAAACAAAACTATCTAAAACCACCGACTATTAAATTAGCACTAGTAATCATACAAATCACAACATTGATAAATATATATTGGTTTATATGTAGGGTACGCTGCATGAACGGCTATATATCTATTTGGGTATGTGTGTGCATTGCTAAAACGAAAAGAACTAGGCTGGTCATTTCAATTGGCATGTATGGTCATTTAATTATACCGTCGATCACCTTGAACATTCAATATTCGTACTGATATATATATATATACACATTCGAACTCCAATAGATTTTTAACTCAACATTTCATATTCCGAGTTAAACGATATTAAAAATCCTTATTACGTTTAAAAATAAATGTTATTGTTTATAAATGATTTCCATAACGACTATTTTAAAATTTGAATTGGACATAACTAACAACATATAAGCCGAAATTCCGATTTTTCTCTTTCATTAGAAAATTATAAACAAATGGATTCAAATGTTTTCTTGTTTCACCGAATTCTGACTTAAAACGGATTATGTATAACTCAACTGAAGTTCAAAATTCAATATTACGAACTACGGCGATGCTATGCGCTCATTTATAATTATAGATATAAACGTTCAATCGTTGTTAAATAAACGAATTTCATATTAATATCCATTAACATTTCTAATATAATATTTAAAACCAATTTAAATATTCGAATTCAAATAATCGAAAAATCCGGATCGTTACAAGTCAAGTCGTACGGTGGTTTAAATAGTCATGTCGTGGGCGACATAGAGAGTCATGTCGTATGCGACATGGGGAGTCATGTCGTGTTAGACATAGGGTTGTTTCTAGAAAAAAAATCGGGTATGCCCCAGAACCCGTGCCGCAGCGCAGTGCGGTCTAAACATTGTGGTTGGGGGATGAACGCTGTGGTTCAGAGATGTTGTAACTTCGAGGGGAATACAAGTGGGAATATTCAAAGTGTTGAATGTGTTCGTTGATCGGTGTGGAACAATGAATGAGATGACAACTCAAAGGTCGTGAGTTGGTGGATAATGGTTACTCGAGAAGGTTGCTCGAGTTATGAAAAGTCGTCATGGTTGGATGACTAAAGATGCGAATGCTGAGAAGTTATCGTTTTCGTAAATTCTAGCAGGCTCAAAGCAGGGGTACAATGAGGGCACCCAAAAGACTAGAAGGTTATTCGTCGAGTACCCTGGTTATCGTTGAAAGGCCTAGTTGTTAAGGTTGGACAAACATACATATCGTTGAAAGGCGTATGGAGTTCATGCTAGAACTGGCGTTACCATTAGCACTTGACATGTGGCAAGATTGGCCATCATGCAATTAACGATAGTTTCAAAGCAGGAATGGTGGTAATGGCCAGAGTCTATCATGGATGACCAGTTACTTTGTTTGTACCGTCTCAAATAGATTGTCCAACGTCGAAGGAAATGTTTCTTGAGTGCTTGTCTGATATTGGCTTAGGTCTCTAGGGCTTGTGCTTGAGGGATGTTGAACTAGATTAGGATGGTTTATGTGAGATATATATAATCATGATGTCATGAATGCTAGTGGTGTTTGCTTTTGATTGCCATAAATGAATGATTATTCTGATTACCATGGATGTATGGTTGAAGTGTTTGATGTTAAGGCTATCACTATCCAATGTGGGGAAGAAAGGGTTGAGTTCTTCTCTTGTGTTGTGGGTAGATTTGTTCATTTATTTACTAATTCTCATATACTTTATGGTTGATGTTTGTTAGTTGTTTCATCGGTCACTAAGACTGTTGTTTGACTCAAGGTTTTATGTTTCCCTCTTATTACCTTGGGCTGTTCATCCGGTTGTGGATGGGCAGAATAGGTGAAATGTGATACCTTAGTGAGGACGATGTTGCAGTTCGGAGGCGAGCAGGAGACTGGCGTATTATCTTACCTACTATATAGTATTTGGCTTTCTGCTATTTGTTATTCTCTGAGTGCAGTAGTGAGGCTATTAGTATAAACACTATTGTTGTAATCCAAGTGTATGAATATTATTTTCTAGTTGTTATGAATGTTTAGTGTTTTCTGCTTCACTATTAATATTACCTATTGTATATGTTCTATTATATTTTATCCTCACGCTGTGAGATTTATGATAGGTTCCGCATGTGTTTTCATATTTAGACGATCATCCATAGCTGGCTGACACACCTTTCAGCGCATCATTCCTCTTGTTTAGTGTAGGGGTTGCGGGCGGTCGTCACAAGAAGTCTCTTCTGTTCAAGAGATTTATTGAGCTAAAGCAGAATGATAGACCAGTGTTGAAGTATGTTTCTGATTTTGAAGCTTTGTTTAAGTATGCTCGTTCATATGTTGATACTCCTTACCAAAAGAATGACAAGTTTGTCATGGGCTTGGACAAATATCTTAGGAATCATCTGGATGATCACTTGGAGGATACTTATGAGAAGATCATAAAGAAATCTTTAAGGCACGATAGTTTGTTTCCAAAGGAAGAGGCTATTGTTGCAGCTAAAGTGAAACCAAAACCACAGCAGGGTGGTAATAACAAAAAGAAGAAGCAGCTACAACAAAAAGGAAAGATGGTCAAAAAAAGTAGATAAGCGAGGTGATATGCTTCAACTGCCAGCAAAAGGGCCATTTTTCCAAGGTTTGCAAAAATCCGAAAGCTGAGAGGAAATGCTTTAACTGTGGGAAGCCTGGGCATAACAAGGATTATCCAGAACCGCCGAAAGGAAAGTAGACTATGAAGGCTGGATGCTTTGGAAGCTGTTCCATCTTCTTCGAGGGATCCTAAGGAGGAGGCGAAAGGGAAGAGATTTGTCGTTCAAGGTACTCTTTCCATTAGAAATGTTTCAGTTCGAGAGTTTTTCGATACCGGAGCATCAAAATCTTTCATTTGCAATGAGCTTGTATGTCGCTTGGGTTTGGAACCTGAGATTTGTGATAGACCATTGATTGTGACTAATCCAGTTGGGGGTTCGTCTAGTTTGTATGTGATTTGTCATGGTCTAGTGTTATTGAGTCATGGTTGCTCGTTTGTGTGTGATTGCTTTGTTTTGACTTCGCTGGGTTTGGGTATGGACTGGCTCAAGAGGTAAGCGGCAAAAGTGGATTGCGAGAAACTCAAGGTGATAGTCGAGAATGTGAAAGGGAGAATGTTTGTGATTCGATGTAAGCCAGAAGACAGGTCTTCGTAAGCTATTTATATTCGCTTGTGAATCAACGGTAAGACTTGTCATCTGTGTCGATCGATAGTGAGTTTTATGATGTCTTTGACGAGGTCAAAGGGTTGCCGCCACATTGCAAGATTGTTTTCAGGATCGATTTGGTTGAAGGTTCTAGACCTATCGATATGCCTCTTAGACGGATGGTGCCTAAGGAACAGCGAGAATTAGAGGTGCAAGTACGTGACCTTTTCGGAAAAGGATTCATTCGGAGAAACGTGTCTGAATGGGGTGCACCAGTTATGTTTGCAACAAAGGATGATGGATCTTTAAGACTTTGTGTGGATTATCATGAGCTGAACAAGGTGACCAAGAAGAACAAGTATCCATTACCAAGGATAAACGACTTTTTTTATCATCTTCACGAAGTCAAGGTGTTTTCTCAGAAGGATTTGGCAACGAGATCCACCAGTTGAGGGTGACAAAGGATAGTGTGCCAAACATAGCTTTTAAGACACTATCTGGTTTCTTCGAATGGCTAGTAATGCCATTTGGGTTGTCTAACGCACTAGCGCATTTTGTGGATCTTTTAAATAGGATTTTCAGAGATTAGTTGAACAAGTTCGTGTTTGTGTTCGTGGATGATATTCTGGTTTATTCCTAGAATAAGGAAGAGCATAAGGCGCACTTACGAGTTGTTTTGGAAATCTTGCGAAAGCATTAGTTAATGCTGAGTTTTCGAAGTGTCACTTTTGGAAGATTGAAGTGAGATTCTTAGGCCATCTTGTTTCTGAAAATGGAATAGCGGTCGACCCCTCTATGATAGCCGCAATTAAGGACTAGGATAGACCTAAGAATGCAAGGGATGTTCGGAGTTTCCTTGGGTTGGCGGGTTATTATCGTCGTTTTATAAAGGATTTCTCCAAGATAGCCGCACTGTTAACAGGATTGACAAAGAAGAACTAAGTGTTCACATGGGATGCGAAGTGTGAGCAAGCTTTAGGGATTTTGAAAGAGAGACTGATGGGTGCTCATATTTTGACGATTCCAAGTGGGAATGAAGAAATAGTGGTATATACTGATGGATATGGTGCTGGACTTGGAGCAGTGCTGATGCCGAAAGATAGATTTGTGGCCTACGCAAGTTGGCGGCTGAAACCGCACAAGAAGAATCATCCAATTCATGATTTGGAGTTGGCAGTGGTCGTGTTTTCTCCGAAGTTGTGGAGACATTACATGTTGGGAGTTCGATTTGAGTTGTTTATAGATCACAAGTCGTTGAAGTAACTTTTCCTCCAAAAGGATTTGAAGCTTTGGCAGCAACAATGGTTAGAATTTCTGGCATTGTATGATTTTGGTATAGCCTATACTCCTGGTTAAGGTAACGTAGTGGCAGATGCATTGAGTCGAAGACATGAAAGCTTGGGAGCGACGTTTTCGAAATGGAAGCACCTCAAGTACTTGGAAGGATTTGATTTCAGTCCTAGGTGCGAGTTAGAGCCTGAGATGTTGGCAAGCTTATCGATAAGACCTACTCTCATCGAAAGCATTGGCGAAAGCCAAAAGCATGATGCAAAGCTTGTCGAGGTCATCTAGAAGTTGGAACCAGAGGATAAGGATTTCGAGGCCGATCGAGATGGTTGGCTTTGGAAACAAGGACAACTGGTTGTTCCTGATATTGATGGATTGAGAGATGAAGTTCTAAGAGAATGTCATCACTCAAAGTTGACGATTCATCCTAGTGGTAACATGATGTATCAGGACATGAAACGAGCTTACTATAGGAATGGTATGAAGCGGGTTATTGGAAAATTTATTTCCAAGTGCATGAACTATCAGTTGGTGAAAGCTGAATAGAAGAAGCTGAGTGGATTGCTTCAGCCATTAGAAATTCCTAGTGGAAGTGTTTGAGCAGATATCGATGGATTTTATCGATGGACTACTAGAACTAGGGCAGGAAACGAAGGAATTTAGGTCATGGTGAATCGCGTGACCGAAAGCGTAAGATTTATTCCTATCAGATTGACTAGGGCAGCATCAAAGTTGGGTGAGCTATATATAAAATGGACAGTTCGATTCCCTGGTATCCCAAAAAGCATAGTGAGTGATTGAGATCCATTGTTCACGAGTGGATTTTGGAAGAGTTTGCAAGAGAATTTGGAACCAAGTTATGTTTGAGTATGACTTATCATCCCCAGACCGATTGTCAAACCGAGAGAGTTAACCGAGTTTTGCAAGATCTCCTTAGAGCTTGTGTATTGGACTTTGGGGGGTCCTGGGAACACTATCTACATTTGGTTGAGTTCACATATAACAACATTTACCAATCGAGCATTGGGATGGAACCATACAAGTGTTGTATGGTAGACCATGTAATTCTCCGGCATGTTGGATGGAGACTGGAGATAAGTTGATACTTGAGCCTGAGATGATAAGAGAGATCTCGGATTGTATCGAGATCGTTCGGCAACGAACGAAGGCAGTCCAAGACAGTCAGAAGATTTACTCCGATAAACGTCGAAAATAATTGGAGTTCGACGTTTATGGCATAATTTTCGTGAAGATTTCGCCATTGAAAAATGTTTTTTGGTTCGAAAATAAAGGAAAGTTAGCTCCAAGGTTCGTTGGACCATTTCCGATAGTCGAGCAGATTGGCAAGCTTGCGTATAGATTGAATTTACCCAAGAAGATGTCGAGTGTGCACAATGTTTTCCATGTGTCGTTTTTACGGAAGTGCAACACGATTTGAATGTAGTGGTATCTCTGGATCAATACGAAGACCCAAAAGTCGAGTCCGTTGTTTTGAGACCTCGTAAGCCGCTTCGTCTTATGGGGAATGACACGAAATAGTTTAGGAGGAAGACAGTTAAGCCAGTCAAGGTGCAATGTAGTGAGGATGATAACGATTGTACGTGGGAGATGGAAGATAGTATGAAGACGATCCATCCAGAACTCTTCGTCGGTATGACCCATTAGTGTCATGCCACCTTCATTGTTTCAAATCTCGCAAATATCACCTGAGATTTCCTTCGAGATCTCGTTTTGGGCTTCTTCCGAAACGAAATAGCAAATATCACTCTAAATATCCTTTCGAATATATTGCCCGAAATATTACAGTATCGAACAATATATCGACCAAGGCGAAATACTGGAATATCTTCTGAGATCTTGTTTTTTTGTTAAAATTTAAATCTAAACAAGAACAATAATTAAAAAACTCAAATCTAGCCATGATAATCTTTCTTTATTTTATATTTTGCATGTTAAATGTCCCTATTGTATGTTCATATATGTTTTACAATACTTATGGTTTTCATATTCTTTTTTACGTACATGTTACCTATTAAATTATGTATTTTATGGTATATTTATGCTGAATTTTTTAATGTTTTGGATCCTTTTAATGTTTTATATCTAACAATATTTCTGTTTTAAGAATACTACGATTTAGAGTATGAATAATCTTTAGCAAAATAAAGAACAATAAAGTTATTTTGCAATTCAGGTTTAAGTTACGTTAATAGCATTCATAAAATTCATTTTGTAAACATAACATTTTTTAACATATCATGTACCCCGAGATTGTTCCGATATGAACTTTCAGACCCGAGATGGAAATCCAAGACAAACTACCGAGTTAGACTCATCTCGTCCGAGATCTCCTCCGATACGAGATCAAGTCTATAAAATTGCTAAGATGAAACATGACCAATATTCGAGATTTAAAACCTTGGTTACCATCCACCATTATAACTTGTTTTATTATTAGAATTCTGCGTGCTAGGTTAAGTCTATGGATGCATGGCATGATGGATGCTAGTTTGGATTATATATTGGTTGTTAGTGGATGATAGGCATGCGGAATTGGTTCTGGTTGCTTGTGTTTGTTTGGGATTTCGAGGGAAAAATTCCTAAAATGGGGGATAATTTAACGACCTGCATTTTACGTATCAGAGATCATAAAATATTTTTATTTTAATTCCTTGAGGGTCGGATCATTCTAATATTTTTGATATGTTGGTTATGGGGATGTGAGACATGTTCATAATTTTTACCAATTTTTTTTGTAGCCGTTTTGCCTCTGTTAATTTTATACAGGGACTAACTTTTGACTAGAATCGAATCAGGTGCTGAGATTGATTTCATTGGGGAGGAAATGATGTTTCCAATTTCGTAGGGTGGTCACATTAAAGATTTGGTTCAGCGGTTTGGGAGGAATCGTTGTTTTAGTGCTACAAATTTTTTAGATGGACTAATTAGTCATTAGTGGGCTGATTAGTGAGGTCCATTAAGGCTAGGGGTTGTTGGCTAAAAATAGAGGGGTAGAGGCAAGAAGAATGGTTTGGTTTCTTCGTTTCTCTATTTGGTTGGGATTCGAGATTCTCCCTACTCGATTCAAATACCTCTCAACTTCATTTATTCATAGATCTAGATTAGTAAATTGAAGATCAACATCAAGGAAGAGTAGATCGCATCAAATTGGTTGATTTGAAGATCATTCTTTGTTGTTCTTCACTGTCCGGATTTGTAGACCATTATTGTCAAGCTATTTTGAAGATTTGGTGAGTGATAAGGAACTCTCACATGCATTTAATCGAGCATATGGGTTGTTTGATCTTATTTTCACGATTTCAATTTGTTTTCACCTAGATCTAACCGATGTAAGTATATTTTCAATTCAAATCACCATAGGATCTAATCTAATAAGATTTTGACGGTAAATTCATAAGTTGATTCATGCATTTATGCAAGTTTAGATCCATTTATTGATTTGTTCATCATTTTATCATTGTTGGTGAATTTCATTTGATCATATGATGGTGATTGGTATGCTTATGATTGTCTGATTATTACTTGATTGTGCAATCAATTGTTTGTTGAAGTTGCTCGATTTTGGTCATGTAAACTTCGATTAGATTGAAAGAGTTTGGAGTTAGAATGGATTTCGGGTTTGGACCGTTTCTTGGTGCACAAGACATGATGGATCGGGGCTTAAGTTCGAATGGATCTGTGTAACGTGTTTAGACATGGAAAATGATGGATCGGTGAGACTTTTGTACATGGGTCGGTGCGTGGCAAGTGGGATGGATCCGCCATGAAAATTAGATGGATCGGCAAGGTAAAAGCTGATGGTTTGGTGCGCAAGAGGGTTGGATCGGGCAGGGATGGATCAATGGATCGACATCGCTTATACGCTATAGATCGGTAGCGAATCAAAAGATGATGGATCGGTCCAGATCTGATGGATCGGCACGAAGATATGATGGATCGGTCAAGGCGACATTCATGGATCGACATGTTTTTACTTGATGGATCAGTTATGAGTAGTGCGATGGATAAGTAACCCCGCCTGAAGCGTTGTGTTTGATGGATAATATGCGCCTATTAAAAAAGTGGATCGGGCAAGTGGCTAATCGGTGGATTAGGCAAATCTGATGGATCGAGCATGGTAGAGTGCTGAGGGACTATAATGTTCTGAAAACACTATGGAAAGAAAATGAAACGCTGTGGATTGTTATTCATAGCAAAGGGTGAAACGTTGTGAATCGAATATCGACCAAATGAAGTATGTTTTTGTTCTGACATTGGACGTGGCTTCGAAATATATTCAAGATGGAATGTTCAAAGTGTTGTGAAGTGTTCGTTGATCGTCCAAATCAACGAATGTGAAGACGACTCAAGGTTGTTGAGTTCGTGGATATTGGTTGCTCGATAAGTCACTTGAGCTTATGGATAGTCATCAAGCTGGATGTCTAGAGATATTGAAGGCTGGAGGATTATTGTTCGTCGGAGATTCTAGCAGACTCAAAGCAGGGGTATAATGGGGACTCCCAAAATGCTAGAAGTTAGCTAATTTAGTACCATGGGTATCGTTGAGATACGAGGATGGAATATGGAGTTTTTCTAGAACCGAGGTTACAATTAACCCTTGACGGTTGGCAAGTTAGGCCAGTAATATAATTAAGGATGGTTTCAAGACAAGGTAGGCGGTGATAGCTAGAGTCATCGATGTTGATTGCTTTGCTTGTATCGTCTTGTGTAGATTGTTCGACGTCAAAGGAGACATCTCTTGGGTGTTTGTTTGATGTTGGTTTAGGCCTTCGGGGCTTGTGCTTGGGGGATATTGATATCAATTAGGATGGTCTACACTGGATAACTACTTGCTTTGACTGTTTGCTGTAGCTAATTGTTGTAAAGGCTATCATTGTCGAATGTGGAGGAGACGGGTTGGGTACTTCTCTGATGATTGTGTTGGTAGATTAGATGATTAATCTTCCCATTTCCCATATACTTTATTGATGATGTTAGATAGTTGTTTTATCGCTCATTAAGACTATTGTCTAGCTCAAGGTTTTATGTCTCCCTCTTATTACCTTGGGTTATTCATTTGGTTGTAGATGGGTAACTGAGTAGCAGGTGATAGGTAATAGATCTGGATTAGGATGATGCTGCTGAGCTACGATGAGCAGGAGGCTGGCGTGTTACTACCTATTATCTACTATTTGTTGTTTTCTGTTGTTATGCTTTATGTATTCTCTAAGTGACCTGTAGTGAGGCAGTTTGTACAAAATTTGATGTTGTATCTAGTTTAATGTTTGGATAATTCATGATGATATGAAAAGTTTGAAATTCTGCTCAATTCTGCTTTACTATTATTGCCTATTGTATATGTTCTATTATATTTTATCCTTGCGCTGTGAGTTATACGACAGGTTCCGCGTGTGTTTTTCAACAATTCTAATGATCATCCAAGTTGCCTGGCATGTCTTTCAGCACATTATTCCTCTTGTTAAATGCAGGAGTTATGGGCGGTTATCACATGGCTTCTTGGAATTTGGGAGTTTTCTTCTCACTTTTGGCACTTGGGATCCTCATGGCTCTTATACTTTCGGGAGAAGTATTAATCTCACCTTGGTAATTGACTAAAGTTGATTAACGAAGCGCTATATTACCGAAGTGGACGTACGCTTTGACAAGCTGAATCGCTATGTAGCTTCATATTCAATATGTAATGATGATGCTACATTGTATATTAGAAAACATCAAGCTACATGTATCATGAACATGAAGATGATTATATATTGAATTTACGTTTTGAAGTTTGGCAAATTTTTTACTTTGAATTTTGATGTTTTTTGATAACTTTCGAAAAATAAAGATCTAAGTTACAAAGTTTTAAGGCAGAGATTTTTTGTGTAATTTTAAACCTAACAGAAACCATAGCTAAATTGTCCCTTTGATAAAAGAAAGGTCCTACAGTTTATAAGAAAAGTCTTCTATATTTTTTTAAAGATATAAACATTTATTTAAAATATTGAAAGCGAATAAAACAATATTGTTTGATTTCTGGCTGAATCGAAAAATAAATTATTAAAATAAGAATTAAGTTGACTAAATTAAATTATTTGTTGAAGTACTTATATTCATACATATGAAATGTTTACTGATTGAAAATAAAAATCTATATTTGCTTTATTATTGATAATTAATACGCAAAAGGAAAAGAAGATTGGCAATTTCATTACGTAAACCCGGCATAAAAGCTTGTGAGTCGGTAAAAAACACTTTGGTATATGTGAAGTCCGCCCATAACTCATGCACTTTACAAGGGAAATAATGCACTGAAAGACGTGTCAGGCAGCTATGGACGATCATCAAGGTAGAATAACACAAACGAAACATGTCGTATAACTTACAACGCATGGATAAAATATAATAGAACATATACAACAAGAAATAATTGCGAAGCACAATTGAACAGAATTTCAACATTCCATATCACCATGAAAATTTCCATACAAGCAACTGTATTACATCGGAATATGTACAAAGAGCATCCCTACAATTTCACTCAGAGTAACATACATCAGCGGAAACAATAGATACGTATAGTAGAAAATACGACGTCATCCTCTTGCTAGTCGTCACTCAACCACACCGTCTTCACTAAGATCCATAACCTGTCACTTAGTCTACCCATCCACAGCATGGACTAACAACCCAAGGTAATAAGAGGGAAACATAAAATCTTGAGTCAGATAATAGTCTTAATGAGCGATAAAACAACTATCAAACTCATCAATAAAGCATATGGATAATAGGCAGTTCAATCATTTGATATGCCATTACATCAATAGAATAGGACTCCTAATCCCACTTCTCTTCCATAACCAACGGTCATAGCCTTCCTAGAGAATTAGAGTAAAAACAAAAAGTAATATCCATAGCAACCAATTATTGAGTATGGACCATCTTAATCAAGTTTAATACCCCTCGAGCACAAACCCCGGAAGCCGAAACCAACATCAGGTAAGCACCCAAGAAATATCTCCCTCAATGTTGAATAATCCACACAAGATGATACAAGCAGACAATAACATTCATGACCCTGGTTATCACTGTTTTCCTTGCCTTGAATCCATCGTTAATTGTATGACTGGACCATCCTACCATCCGTCAAGGGCTAATGATAACCTCGGTTCTAGAAAAATTCCATACGCCATGGTGACTCGTATGTAGGCCCATCGTGACTGCCCAGGGTACTCGACTAATCACCTGGTCTTTTGGACGACCCTATTATACCCCTGCTTTGAGTTCGTTAGAACCTCCGACTAACGACGATTCCTCAGCTCTTCAACTCTAGTCATCCTCCTTTATGGCTATATTCGTCATCTTAAGCATTGTCTCGAGCAAACCATTATCTATGAGCTCAAACCACCTTTTGAGTCGTCTTTATAAACTCGTTGCATCATCCCATGATCAAAGATCACTCAACCCTGCTTTGAACATTCCATCTGAATTCAACATCAAAGCCCCAACATTCATTGGGTCACAGCTTCATCATGTTAGGTCCAACGACCACTAAACTTCATAGATAACCTTCCTGAACCATGCTCATCAATCTCACCAAAAATCAACTCATTAAGATCATTCTATGATGGTTCGTTCATAACCCATCATATGGGTCGCCAACCACATGGGTCGCCCATCCCATGGGTCGCATCCGATCCATCCACGATCCATGGTCTATCATGACCGACCCATCTCCAAGCCGACCCATGCTCACTTTCCTTTCCATGCTCGGCTGACCCAAAGCTTCCACAAACCAATCCGTCTCTAGTTGACGTGACCAGATCCATCACCAGTCAACCCGATCCATTTGTGAAGCTTTTCACCAAGTTTTCCACTCCATGCTCCTCCTTGATGATACTGGCCTACCCGACCCATGCCATGAGTCGTGAATGACCCGATTCATTTCCTATGACCAATCAAAACATGGAGTTTGGAGCCTAAACTTTCTAGGCTTCCTCGACTCCTTCTTCGGAGCTCCTTCGCTAAGTTTCGTCTGATTTCGATCAGCTGAACCTTCGATTTTCTCTGACCAACCAATCTAAGCTTTAATGATGAACATTTATGCATACAATTCATCCAAAACATACATTTTCGACCAAACAATCAATGGCATAATAAACAATCATCACACCAATATTAGCACAACAAATAATCATCATACAATCATACTAAATTCAATAAATCATGAAATAATGATAATTGAAACAACATTTGGATCTAAACTTGCATACCGTTTATGATGAGCATATGATCTCAATGTTAACATATGAATTGCCATTATAATTAACTAATTTAGATCCTATGGTGTGATCCGAATTCAAAATATACTTTCATTGATTGGATCTGGATGAATATAACTCGTATGAATGAATTTAAGATCAAATAAGCCCACATACTTGACTGAATCCGTGTAAGAGATGATTATCACTCACCAAATCTACAAAATATCTACAAATCAACAATCTCTAATCCCGAACAGCGAAGAACGGCCTCTGAATCAATCCACTTGATGCGATCTGCCCTTCCTCGATGTTGATCTTCAATCCTAGCTCGCAAATTTTTGAATTGAAATGAAGTGGAGGTGTATTTGATTGGGCCGGAGAATCATAGGCACCCAACCAAATGAGGAAGCGAAGAGACTAAATAATTCTCTTTACCTCTACCCTCCTATTTAGAGCCAACATCCCCTAGCCTTAATGAACCTCACTAATCAGCCCACTAATGACTAATTAGCCTGTCTAGATAACAAGCAACACTAAAACATCGATTTCTCTAAAACGCTCAGCCAATTCCATAATGTGACCACTCTACGGAATTGGAAACACCATTTCTGATCCAATGAGATCAATCCCAGCTCCTAATTCGATTCCATTCAAAAGTTATTCCCTAAACAAAAATAACAGGGGCAAAATGGTCACGAACAAAATTGGTAAAAATCATGGACATGTCTCACATTCCCATTAACAACATATCAAAAGATGAGAATGATTCGACCCTTGGAGAATTAAATAAATGATCCTTCATTTCATAAAATGTGGGTCATTACATTCTTCCCCCCTTTAGGAATTTCTCCCCAAAATTCCAAGCAAGCACGAGAAACCAAAACTATTCTGCATGCCTATCATCCACGAGCGGCCACTCTACCATCCAATCTAGCATTGAACAAGCCATGCATCCATAGCCTTAACCTTGCATGCAGATTTCTAATAATAGTATAAGTTACCATGGTATACGGGTGATATGATATCAATGGGTCACACGGACGAAGAGTTCTGGATGGGTCATCTTCATACTCTCTTCTGTTTCCTATGTACAATCATCATCATCCTCGCCCCCATTGTACCTTGACCATCTCAACCACCTTCCTCCTAAGATGTTTCGTGTTGTTCCCCACAACTCGAAGCGGCTTACAAGGCCTTGAAACTACAGGTTCGACTTCCGAATCTTCACACTGATCCGGAGATACTACAACATTTGAATCGTGCACACATTTTCGTAGAAAAGACAAATGAAAAACATTGTGCACACTCGACATCTTCTCAGGTAAACCCAAACTATACGCGAGCTTTCCCATTCGTTTGACTATCGAAATGGACCAACAAATCTTCGAGCTAACTTTCCTTTATTTCTGAATCGATCACCATTATTTAAAGGTGAAATATTAACGAAAACCATATCACCTATGCCGAACTACAAATCCTTTCGACGCTTATCGGTGTAACTTTTATGACGATCTTGAGTTTCCTTCATTCGTTGTCGAATGATCTCAATACAATCTGAGGTTTCTTTTGTCATTTCTGGCCCAAGTATCAACTTACCTCCAGTCTCTAACTAACATTCTGGAGAATTACATGGTCTACCATACAATGCCTCATATGGTGTCATTCCAATGCTTAACTGGTAACTGCTATTATAGGAAAACTCAACCAAATGTTGGTCTTCCCAAGATCCCTCAAAATCCAATACGCATGCTCTAAGGAGATCTTCCAATACTTGATTAACTTACTCGGTTTGACCATAAGTCTGGGGTCGATAACCCCTACTCAAACATAGCTCAGTTCCTAAACTCTTTTGCAAGCTCTTCCAAAATCCACTAGTAAACAATGGGTCTTGATCACCCACTATGCTCTTCGGGATATGATGGAATCGAAATATCCATTTTATATATAGCTTGATGTTGTGCTAGTCTACTTCGAAGGAATAAATCTTGAACTTTTGGTCTAGCGATCCACTATGACCTAAATACCTTCATTTCATGCACTGGTCCTAGGTAGTCTATCAATACTTGCTCCCACTTTCACGTAGGAACTTCCAATGGCTAAAGCAATCAACTCGACTTCTTTTGTTAAGCTTTCACCAACTGGCAGTTCATATATTTGGAAATAAAACTTCCAGCATCGCTCTTCATACCTTCCCAATAATAAACTCACTTCATGTCTCAATACATCTTATTACCACCAGGATGAATCGTCAACTTAGAGTGATGACATTCTCTCAGAACCTCACCTATCAATCCATCAATATCGGGAACAACCAGTCATCCATTCTTACGAAGCTAACCATCTCGATCGACTTCGAATTCCTTATCCTTTTCTGGTTCTACTCTCGCTTCCAACCTTTGGATGATCTCAACAAGCTTTTCGTCATTCATTTGGCTTTCGCCAATCCTTTCGATGAGAGTAAGTCTATCGATAAACTTGTCAATATTTCACGCTCTAACTCACACTTAGGCTTGAAATAATATCCTGCCAAAAGCTCAAGATGCTACCATTTTGAAATCATCGCTCCCAAACCAGCATGTCTTCAACTTAACGCATCTGCCACTACGTTACCTTTACCACGAGTATAGGCAATACTAAAATCATAAGATGCTAAAAACTCTAACCACTGTTGCTGCCGAAGATTCAAATCCTTTTGTGAGAAAGGATACTTTAACGACTTGAATAGCTCGAATCGAACTCTCAATAGGTAATGTCTCCACATCTTCAGAGAAAACACAATCGCTATCAACTCCAAATCATGAGTCAGATAGTTCCTTTCGTGTGGCTTTAGCTGTCGACTTGCATAGGCCACAACTCTATCCTTTTGCATCAGCATTGCCCCGAGTCCTGTACCCCATGCTTCGGTATATACCATCATATCCTCATTCCCACTTGGAATAGTCAAGATAGGAGCACTTGTCAGTCTCCCTTTTTGGATCCCAAAAGCTTGCTCACACTTCTCATCCCATGTGAACTCTTGGTTCTTCTTCATCAATCATGTAAATGGTGCAGCTATCTTGGAGAAATTCTTGATAAATCGACGATAATATCCCGCCAACCCAAGAAAACTCCTAACATCCATCGCATTCTTAGGTTTATCCCAATCTTGGATTGCTGCCCCCTTAGCGGGATTTACTGCTATTTCGTTTCCAGAAACAACATGGCCTAAGAATCTCACTTCATTCTTCCATAAATGACACTTCGAAAACTTAGCTCTCAGCTAATGTCTTCGCAAGATTTCCAAAACAACTCGCAAGTGCGTCTTATGCTCTTCCTCATCCTGGGAGTAAACCAGGATATCATCCACGAACACAAGCAAGAACTTGTTCAACTGATCTCTGAATACCCTATTCATAAGATCCATGAAATATGTTGGTGCATTAGTTAATCCAAATGGTATCACCAGTCGTTCAAAGGAACCGGATGGTGTCCTAAAAGCGGTCTTTGGCACACTATCCTTTGCCACTCTCAACTGGTGAAATCCCATCGCCAAATCCATTTGGGAAAACCCCTTGGCTTCGTGAAGCTAATCAAACAAGTCATCTATCCTCGGCAATGGATACTTGTTCTTCTTAGTCACCTTGTTCAACTCACGATAATCCATACACAATCTCAAAGATCCATCAGCCTTGGTTGCAAACACAACTGGTGGACCCCATTCGGACACGCTACGCCGAATGAATCCTTTTCCTAAAAGGTCACTTACTTGTACGTCTAACTCTCGCTGTTCTTTAGGCACCATCCACCTAAGAGGCATAACGATGGGTTTGGCTCCATCAACCAAATCAATCCTAAACTCAATCTTGCTATGCGGCGACAGACCTTTGACCTCGTCAAAGACATCATCAAACACACTAGCGATCGGCCTTTTGGCTTACATCGCATACATCGCATCACAGCCATTCTCCCTTCCACATTTCTGACTGGCATCTCAACTTTTCGCAATCCACTTTAGCCACATACCTCTTGAGCTAGTCTATACCCAAAATATTCCCGAACCCAGCGAAGCTCAAAACAAAACAATCACACACAAAGAACAACCATGATTCGATGACACTAGACCACGATAAACCATAAAAAGATGAGACGAACCCCCTATTGGATTAGTCACAATCAAAGGTCTATCAACAATCTCGGGTTCTAAATCCAATCGGCACACAAGCTCGTTGCAAATGAAAGAATGTGATGCTCCAGTATCAAATAACACTCTAACTGAAACATCTCTGATAGAAGCGTACCATGAACAACAACACTCTTCCCATTCTCCTCCGCCGTAGGAGCTCTTAAACAAGTTGGCATAGCCTCTAAGCCTTCACTATCTACTTACCCTACGATGGCTCTGGACAATCTTTCTTGATATCCACAGGCTTACCATAGTTATGACACTTTCTCTCAACTTTCAGATTCTTACAATTCTTGGAATAATGGCCCTTCTACTGACAGTTATATCAAGTCACCTTGCCTTTCTACTTCTTCTGGCCATCGTTCCCTTGCCGATGTTGTTGCTTCCTCTTTCCATTCCACTTTTTCTTATTACCTCCATGTGTTGGTTTCGGATCCTCTTTGGTTGCAATGACTTCTTCCTAGGGAATCAAACTTCCATGCCTAAAAAATTTCTCAAAAAAATTTCTCATAAGGTTCATCCAATTGATCAATCAACTTATTCCTAAGATACGTATCCAAGCCCATGACAAATTTCTAGTTCTTCTGATACAGAATCTCAATATATGAATGAGCATACTTGGAAAAAGCTTCAAACTTAGAGACGTACTCCAGCACTGGCCGACCACTCATCTTTAGCTCAACAAACTTTTTGAATAGAACTGACTTCTGGGCAATAGAAATGAACTTTGTATCAAACTTGATTCGGAACCGATTCCAAGTGATCTCATCCTCGGAAGTTTCTAAAGTGTCAGAGTTCCATCAATCCATTCTCTGCCCTATAGCTGCCTTGATGCAAGCTTCCTCTTAGTTGCATCGTTAATACCCAAATCTCTGAAATCTAAACACAAGTATCAAGCCACCCATGAATCTCGGCAGTCGACTCTATCTCCAAAAATGGATTCCCACCAAGAGTGGTGAAATCCTTACACAACTTAGCGAAATCAACAACCATATGCACCTGCACTTGAACACCAACATCTATCGCGGTTGCTTCTGAAGCGGTTACCCTCCTCGTGATCTCTGTTATCATGGTCTCAAACATAATTGGGTAATCGAGTAATCCAACATCTACCCGCCACAAGAAGACTCATCCCTAAGAGTATGTCTCAAAGATCGACGACTCATTATAAATCTGAAAATAGAATGATTAGTCCACACATGAGAAAAACTACAATGGAGTTTAAGTGCTACTATACTATACACTACAATATAGTAATCATCCATTAGGAAAGTACAAATACGTCTCTCATACGTCATTACGCCCACGGATTTTGGATAAAATTGATTAACCAATGATTTGATACTAAATGTTAATACTTCCCATAACTCCTTCACTTAAAAAAAAGGAAATATTGCACTGAAAGACGTGTAAGGAAACTATGGACGATCTTCAAGGTAGAATATCACAAACGGAACCTGTCGTATAACTCATACCACATGGTTAAAATATAATAGAACATATATAACAGGAAATAATAGCAAAGCACAATTGAATAGAATTTCAGCTTTCCATATCACCATGAAAATATCCATACAAGCAATTGTATTAGATCAGAATTAGTACAAAGAGCCTCACTACAATTTCACTTAGAGTAACATACATCAGCGGAAATAACATATATGTATAGTAGAAAATAATATGTCAGCCTCCTGCTCATCGTCGCTCAGCAGCACGTCTTCACTAAGATCTACAACCTATCACTTAGTCTGCCAATCCACAACATGGATGAACATCTCAAGGTAATAAGAGGGAAACATAAAACCTTGAGTCAGACAACAGTTTTAATGAGCGATAAAACAATTATCAACATTATCAATAAAGTATATGGATAATAGGCAGTTCAATCATCTGATCTGCTAATACATCAACATAATAGGATTCCCAATCCCACTTCTCTTCCACAAACCTACGGTGATAGCCTTCCCAGAGAATTAGAAAAGAAACAAACAGTAACATCCATAGCAACCAATTATTAGCATGAACCATCCTAATAAGGTTTAATACCCATCGAGTACAGACCGCGAAGGCCGAAACCAACATCAGATAAGCACCCAAGATGTATCTCCCTCAACGTCGAATAATCCACACAAGATGATACAAGCAAACAATATGACCCAGCTATCACCATCTGCCTTGCCTTGAAGCCCTCGTTAATTGTATAAATGACCCATCCTGCCATCTGTCAAGGGCTAATGGTAACCCCGGTTCTAGCAAAACTCCGTACGCTATCGTGACACGTATCTAGTCCCATCGTGACTACTAAGGGTACTTGATTAATCACCTAGTATTTTGGGCACCCCCATTATACCCCTGCTTTGAGTCCGCTGGAGCCGGCGACTAACGACTATCCCTCGGCTCTTCAACTCTAGTTATCCTCCTTAACGACTATATTCGTGAGCTCAAGTGCCTTCTTGAGCAAACCATTATCTACGAGCTCAAACCACCTTTTGACTCCTCTTCATAACCTCATTGCATCATCCTACGATCAACGATCACTCAAGCCTGCTTCGAACATTCCATTTGAATTCAACATCAAAGTGATAACATTCGTTGAGTCACATCTTCATCATGTAAGGTCCAACGACCACCAAACTTCATAGATAGCCTTCCTAAACCAAGTTCATCAACCTCACCAAAATTCAACTCATTCGGACCATTCTATGATGTGTCGTTCATAACCCATCATATGGGTCGCCCACCACATGGGTCGCCCATCCCATGGGTCGCATCCGATCCATCCATGACCCACGATCCATCATGACCGACCCATCTTCAAGCCGACCCATTCTCACTTTTCTTTCCATTCCCGACCGACCCAAAGCTTCCACAAATCAATCCATCTTTAGGAGACTGTCCCAATTCCATGCGACCTGATCTATCACTAGACGACTCGATCCATTTTGAAGCTTTTCACAAAGTTTTACACGCCATGCTCTACCTTGATGATACTGGATGACCTGACCTATGCCATGGGCCGCGAACAACCCGATCCATTTCCCACGACACACTAAAACATGGAGTTTGGAGGCCAAACTTTCCAGGCTTCCTTGACTCCTCCAGAGCTCTCCGCCAAGTTTCGTCTGATTTCGATTAGTCGAACCTTCGATTTTCTCCGACCAACCATCTAAGCTTTAACTATGAACATCTACGCATAGAATTCATCCAAAACATCCATTTTCGACTAAACAATCAATATCACAACAAACAATCATCACACAAACATTAGCGCAACAAGTATTTATCATACAATCATATTAAATTCACCAAATCATGAAATAACGATAATCGAAACAACATTTGGATCTAAACTTGCATATTGTTTAAGATAAGCATATGATTTCAATGTTAATATATGAATTGTCGTTATAATTAACTAATTAGATCTTATGGTGTGATTCGAATTCAAAATATACTTACGTTGATTGGATCTAGGTGAATATAACTTGTATGAATGAAATTAAGATAATTTGATTCCATGTGAGAGATTATTATCACTCACCAAATCCACAGAATAGCTAAAATCAGCAATCTCTAATCCCAGACAGTGAAGAACGACCTTCAAATCATTCCAATTGATGTGATACCCTTCCTCGATGTTGACCTTCAATCCTAGCTCATAAATCTATGAATTAAAATGAAGTGGAAGTGTGTTTGATTGGGATGGAGAATCACAGACACCCAACCAAATGAGGAAGTGAAGAGACTAAACAGTTATCATTACCCCTATCCTTCTATTTATAGCCAACATCTCCTAGCATTAATGGACCTCACTAATCAGCCAACTAATGACTAATTAGCCTGTCTAAAGAACAAGCAACACTAAAATAACGATTTCTCCGAAACCGCTCAGCCAAATCCTTGTGACCACTCTACGGAATTGGAAACACCATTTCTAGTCCAATGAGAACGATCCCAACTCCTGATTCTATTCCATTCAAAAGTTATTCCCAAAACAAAAATAATAGGGGCAAAATGGTCATAAACAAATTTGGTAAAAAACATGCACATGTCTTACATTCCCATGAACAACATATCAAAAGATGAGAATGGTTCGATCCTTGGAGAATTAAATAAAAAAAAAATTATGATCCTTCGATACGTAAAATGCTGGTCGTTATAGTATGACTTGATGGGGTCTATGTTGGTTCTTGATTGTCAAATTCAGTACTTGTTTATTTAGAAATCTATACTATACTATTAAGAATGAGTTAGGTTTCGGTAGCGCACGAGCTCGCTCCAGTATTTGAAAGGAGAATATCTTGGCATGTCACTTGGAATGTTAACTCAACTGTCCCTCTTTACATCAATTTTAAGCTCAAACGACATGTACCCTCTCTTTTTTCCTCTTTGTAATGTCAATCCCTTTTCTTTCCTCCTTCCTCCCTTTTTCGAATTCGGATTCGATGTTGTGGGCCCATGTCTTTTCCATTCTTCCTTTCTCTTCACCTACATGATAACGTCTATCTCCTATTGATACTTATCCACTCCATCCTCCTTTTCTACCGCTAACCATTTTCCATGCCAACTTGTGGACATGCAGGATTGGTTTATCAAAGGGTTTAATGTTGGCACTTCTCACAGTGTAATTGCTACTTTTTTACATTAGGTTTAGACTGCCTAGGTTACGCTTATCCCTATATTTTCCATTGGTTAGGGTTGCTGATTTCCCCAACAACATTCAATTTTTTTACTCTATTGGGTTTGTGATAAAGGTTAAAAACAAGGTATATTCTGCAATAATTAAGTTCTAAATTTGTTCATGACATGGAAATTGAGTAATAATACATTATATATTGCTTAATTTAGATGAGAAATACAGATAGGTTGTAATAGTTGTGATTAGCTACATAAAAATTCCTTTAATTTACCTCTAAATAATTTGTTTTATGTTAGGGAATAGTCAAATGTGCGATCAGATAATCTACAAATTGTCTCATATCACCATAAAAGTTTTTCCTTTGCTTAAGATAAATTATGTGATGGAAAGTGAAAAGAGGGGAAAAATTGGGTATGTTTTTAGTTTTTTAAATAGGTGCGTTCTTCTAAATTTTATAGTTGTTTTAACCTAAATTTTTGAGTTTTTCCTTTACAAATCCATGTTTGTTAACCATGAATTTGATTTATAATTTTTCCTACTCATTTTTTTATGTTAAGCATAATAAATTTTGTGTGGTCTTACTGACAATATTTGATTTTGTTTCTTATTAAAGGTGTTTTGATCCATTTAGTAGGATAATAAAATAATGTGGATGACCACTTTCTTCTGAGTATGGGTGAGATAATTATATGTTTAGAAAAGTACACATTCGATTTTCTTTATTCGATTTTCTTTTGTATAATACAAATTATGTTATTTTCTCATATTTGTCCCTTGTGTTATATATATAAGTTGACTTTATATTTGAAATAGTATATATAATATAATTTTTTTCCATACTCATATACATTCGGCAAAGCCCTGATATTATGATATCAAATAAGGGTGAGGAGTATGGTAATTGGCCGCTACTTATACACTTAGATTTTCTCTGTGTTTAGTAACATAATATTGAAGTTTGTAACTGTAAATAGTTCAAGTTTTAGTGTAAAAAATTGTAAATACAGTTATCAA
The DNA here is from genome assembly GCA_030737875.1 of Allium sativum. Classification (NCBI taxonomy): domain Eukaryota; kingdom Viridiplantae; phylum Streptophyta; class Magnoliopsida; order Asparagales; family Amaryllidaceae; genus Allium; species Allium sativum. The sequence continues at coordinate 282,757,132 of CM060911.1, forward strand.
CATATATAGAAGATTAGACAATATTTTCAATTTTTTTCACTTGTAATACATCAAATAAAAAAGAAGTCATTATTATGTTTGTGGCGACTATTCATGTTGCAGATTATATTTAAAAAAGACAAGCGGAAAAGTTCTCTTACTGAGTTCACTAGTTCATAACATGTAAAATAACATATATGTTATGATGGCTAACTTTTACATGCAGTAGAGAATTTGAAATGGATGTTTATATGTACCAGCTCTTCTTTTGAACCCATTTGGTTCTTTAAATTTAACACTTAAAGTATAACACAGTCAAATTCTTTCTTTCCTTTCTACGTTTATCGAAATACGCTTAAAAATAAATTTAATATTAAATTATCAGGTTTGTTTTTTAAGTAAAATTTATATTAGAAAAAGGTGGTTGTATACCATGATAGTGAAAATACACTAACTCCATACATATCTTCTTGTTTGATTAAGGGCTAATAATACTTTAATATTTTTCTCTATTGACTTTTCGTAGCAAGATTAGTTTATCATTGCATATATGTTACAAATTATTTTAGGCTAAAGTGATTGCAAGCAAAGAGATAGAACAAGCATTGTTTAATTATCGTGTCATTATGGAGGTGGTATTATTCACATTAAATGATTGGGCAATGGAATAATGTTCTAAAACTTATGTTTATAATCCATTAGCCTATTTGTCGAATTTAGAGTGTTGATCGTTATCATTTGCTTAGGCTAATGCGTCTTTATAAAAAATAAAAACAATACCTTTTTGATATATTGAAGTGAAGACTTGGAGTTAGATCGTAGTTTATCGTCTATTTTGATACCCAAATTTAAATGTTATTGCAGGTTATAAACATCACCTTTATGTTCAAAAATTAAGCTTTGTGGTTTGTTATAGTGACATGCGAGCTTTATGATTGTTGATCCTTTGGAACTACTTTATATTTTCATGGATAAATGATAACTGTTGATGATTTAAATTTTGTTTTCATGTGTAGGTATCATAAAATAACGACTTAAGAACAGAAGCCATCATCAAAGTAGATTTGTAACCAGCTTCACCCGATTCATGACTTATAATATTTCTTAAAGATATTATGCTACAGGTTCATCCCATACATGTACACACATTGTTGCTTTAATATTAATAATATATTTTCTGTTATGCCACTAAAATATGAGTACATACTTCCCAATATCAAATTATCGATGTATCTATATAGCCCCCTGTAAAGATAATATTACTCAGTTCATCCTAGGAACATTATAGAAATGAGCGTTGTGGCACGAGCTTCGCGTGTGACGCTTCATGGGGAAATTGTTTTTTAAAGGATTACATGTATTTAACATATTCAAGGGAATGAATTTCATAAATATTTAATTATATTTTTTAATTTGAATCATGTTGTATTTTTTTCTAAGTTGCAATATTTTTTTGATTAGTGTGAATTTTTGTTTATGTTATTAATTAAGTGTGGTGCTACGGGCACCCCAATATGTTCTTCCTAATACCGTGACTAAAAAATACTATAATAATTAGTATTACACTCTTCTTAATACCACACTTAAAAAATAGGGGCTACCAGACTGTTTTACCTTATTTCTACTTCGCTCGATATTCGTTCGTCCTCATTTCTAAAATCGATCAATGAGTTAAACCCTAAATCTATAACCGATCAACGAATTCGACGTCGCAATGCTGATGAATATACAAAAGCCGTGAATAAGGTTTGAATCAAGCAAACTAGAAGAGAAAGTGAGAAATTAGGGTTTTCAGATCATCAAACAATTGGGAGATTACCGTATGAATTTGAATTTTCCCGTGAGAGATGCGAAGAAGACATCGATTACGAGAGTTTAGGGTTTTTAGATTAGCTTAGTATGTGATTAGTTTGATAAATAATGATTGAGTGAGAGATTAGAATGGAGAGGTAATGTGGTATTAGGAAGCATACAAAATTTAATGAGTTTTATTTTTTTAATTGCGGTATTAAGAAGAACATATTGAGTTGCCCTTAGCACCACACTTAATTAATAAGTAGTGAAAATGTATATGAAGTTTATTTATTAGATCGTACGTTTAACTAATCGTAAATATGGTAATACATGTGAAAAGACGTTTGAAATTGTAAAGAAAATATCTGCTAGATCGTAGTTTTAAGCGATATTAGCAATTATAAAAAAGTAACATTGTTTTATTTAGATGCTACTTTTAAGTATGATAATTTTTAAAGAACTGTATATGTAGGGTGAAGACGGAAGCTCATGGTCGAATCACTACAACAAAACATCCTTTTTACAACAAAGAATCCCCATTGTAATATGGTTTTCGCAACCAGCATGCGCCCATTGTATTAGGCCACATTGTAATATGTCACTTTTTTTACAACTGTCATTGGTCAATGTACTAGACTCTATGACAACAATTAATGCATGTTGTAAAACGTTGAAACTCGCAAGGGGTTCTAATCGTTGTAATATAAATATTTGCGAGTATTAAAATATTTAGCTCAAATTTTTTAATTTTGAATAGATATTTTATTCAAACACATATTTTATTACACTTTTGAATAATACATAGTTCTGTTTCTCTCTGTTATACAATTACTGTATAAAATACCCATTTGTAAAAACATTGTCTCATTACATACACTCAGTTACACTCACTCGCTTACTCTCACACATAATGTCTTCATCTTCAGTGATTGATCCAAAATTTGCCCAATCGTCCGTTGTACCTGTCAGAATAAAATAATGCAGTACGCCATTTAATTCGCAAATATAAATTTAATTAAAAAAATTATTTGCTTCGGTTATTTTGGTTGTTTCTCATCATTTTATAGACATGGTCAGATATATGTATATATACGTACTCGAACAATATATCATATTTACAATGATACACTATGAATATCATAACATTCAAGCATGAGTTGTTTTTTTCCTACGAACAAATGCAAAGGTCAAATCAGATGATTCAATTCAGTGTAGTGTAATAGCCAACAATAATTATTTGAACTCAATGGAAACTTATATTAAAATCTCATGTCTGCCATCGAAGAGCTCACAAATAAAGTTTAATATTCAAATCAGTAGTGCACACGCATAATACATGTATACACATATATTTAATCAAAATATGCAAGTGCATGTAGCAAGAAAAATAGGACAGATAGTATAGCCAAGCAGCAGCAAGTGTTACAAATTCATATGCAATAGAATCAGGTCCGGCAACAAGGTCGTGACATGCAAAAATCCAAGATAGCAAAGAAAAATTACCAAACTGTTAGACCAAGCCAATGAGACATGGAGCATGGCACAGTAGGTGCAACAAAAGTTCAAATCAATTCAAAACAATCTCAGGTCACTAAGGACCATGGTCTTGGCAAGTGAACAACCCAACTGACATAGACATGGCAATGGCATAACAAACGCAAAAAAACAACAAACAAGAAGCTTGAAGATGGTAGTTCAAATTTAGGTAGCATGTCAAAGACAACCCAAGAATGCAACACAGATGGAGCAAAAAAAAATTAAAGTCATGACATGAAAGTTCAAGACAAATGTAAGGCAAATCAAACTCAACCCAAAGAGAAGCAAAATGCCAAATTTTCTAGGTCATAGTATGTAAGCAAAGAAATACACAACAAACACAACATATACATGGCTAGTATATCAAGGTAAACACAACTGGTCATGGCATGGACAAAAGTCAAGCCAACAACAAAACATTCACAAGTGCAGACATGCATCAAGCTACAAGTTCAAATGTATGCACAGGACAAGATAACAGTACTCAATAGTGGAAACATGACAAAGAAACAATCCAAATGCACAAGGAACAAGATGTCAATGAAGTAGTGGCACACCAGTGCAGAAATACAAGGCAACATGACACACCCGGATAAGTTCAACATTTTCTAGTCAAGTTCATATCAAAACTCAAGCTAGCAACACAAACAATCAAACATGAAGAATCAGGAAATACACAGAAGTGAAATTGTGTATGGCACAACAATGAAAATGCTTTGACAAACATATAGTGTCAAAGTGAAAATGATATATAATGATCATTAAGATCAACTATTGCATCTGTTCTAATTAGTTAATAAGGCATGGTGAGCAAACAAAAGAGATTTTTTGCTTATTCAAACAAACATTATTTACCAAAAGCAGAGAATGAAGAAAAATATCAAATTCAAAATATGTTTGAAATTGTCAAAAAAATTCAACTGAAGATATTATCACAAAAGGCCAGTTAAATATATGCAAGATTTAATTGATTCTCAGTTGTTTATTTTCAGCAATTTGAATGGATCTACTTTCCAGAAATAAGAGAATATAAGCTATTAAATCCTATAAATACATCCTAATTTACATCATTGGCATACGAAGAGAGTTCGAGCAGAATTCAGAATCAAGCAAAAGAATTAATCATACTAATTTGTCAAGCAACTTTTGAGTCTCAACAAACATTAGATCTGCAACTGACCACAAGCAAGCATCAAATAAGCATTGTCGGCGACGCAAAGACACATCCACCATTTTATTTCGATCGAAGCACTAGAGATGCGGCGGGTTTTAGAATAAAATCCTAGTTTTTCAAATTGCCAAAGCAAACGAGATAAAAAATAGAGAAAGGATAAGCCACCTAAAATTAAGGAGATTGCGTAAATATCAAAATGACCAGCCTGTATTTTTGTCTTGTTTATTTCTTAATTAAGGAGATCGTGCAAATATTAGAATATCAAACAATGGTGCAGTGATATGTATAATATGTAACAACGGTCGGAAGAAAGTCATCTTCCTTCTAGCATAGGGCGCACGCATATGAGTTGGCATACACATCCTTGTAACAAAAGGAATCCCTGATGTTACATGCCTACCAATTCATATTTGTACTCCACTCCATCAATTTATTCTATGATGTGGGACTATTTATTCAAATCGTCATTCCTCCGTAACAACATGCGCGACAATCCTAATAGTCTCCACCTTGACTCGCATCCTACATGTAACTTTTGAGAGCATTGCCTTGCTTGCATGTTCCAGTTCGTAACATTCGGCTCTGAGACCACTGATATGTAATGGTCGGAACAAAGCCCCCTTCCTTCCAGCATAGGGCACACACGAATGAGTTGGCACACACAACCTTGTAACAAAAGGAATCCCTAATGTTATGTGCCGACTAACTCATATTTGTACTCCACTCCTTCAATTTATTTCGTGATGTGGGACTATTTATTCAAATCGTCATTCCTCCTTAACAACATATGAGCCAATGCTAACAATGTAAAGACATAACTACACAGTAATGAAGCAATGCATATGACACAACAACAATGTAAATACAAAATGACCAAAATACAGTGCAGACATACGAGATTGAAATACAAGTGCAATCAAAGATATTACACATAGAAGAGAATGATCAACAATATCAATTCTAGCATATGATCTGATCAGATTAGAATATCAAAATAATCAAAAGCAAAGGGACTGCTAGTATTCGAACAAAACAATATACAGAGGAACAAAGAATAAATATTTTCAATTTCGAAATCATGTTTGAAATGGTAAAGAATATCAAGCCAAGTGCCGAGTCAAATTTTTGCATCCAAATTGCAAAATGTGCAAATATTTGATTTTGCATCCAAATTTCAAAAATACAAAATCCAAATCTACCTTCCAGTATCAGTTTTATATTATTATTACTTCTGTAAGTAAAATTAAGTCTATTAATTTTTTATTTTTAATAGTAACATTATTAATCCTAAATTAGTAATATTTATTGTTAATTATAAGTTATTATATATTTGATATTAATTGCTCGATATTACTTGTTAATAACTGGAAAGTAAACTTTAAGCCTATTGGAATACTGATTATATATAATAATTAGTAATTATTGGTTATTTACTAATAATCATTAATTATTATATGTTATAAATGATTAATATAATATTATTAATGATTAATTATTAAATATTAATAAATAATATAATATTATTAATGATTAATAATTAGTAATAAAATATTATAATTAGTAATTAGTAACGTATAATTAACATAATATTTTTAATGGTCAATTGTTAAATAAAATAAAATATACAATATTAATTTTAAGAAAGTATTGTGATTATTAATTATTGATTATCGGAAACTGGTAACAAATATTTATTACAAAAAGCATTTTATGATCATCGTAAAATTGACATCAGTTAAAACAGACATTTTATGACCGTTGTAAAATTGCCAGCTATTACAACGGGCATTACCCGTTGTAAAATTGACACCCTTACAACATGAAATTTGTGACTATTGTAAAATACACATTTATTACACCAAGTATTTGTTGAATGTTGTAAAATCAATATCTGTTAGAACGAGCTAGAAACGACAATTGTAATAGCATTATATTACAATGGTTTGGTGCTTGCCGCTGTAAAAAGGACATTAAACATGACATCTTTTACAAGGTTTTAGAAATGACTGTTGTAATAACATTCTATTACAACAGGCAGCCAAAGCCTGTTGTAAAAAGGGTGTTGTAATAAATGACTTTTGTTTAAAAGTTTGCGCTTTTAAACCAACTATTAATAAAGATATTTGTAAAGACTATATAACTTAATATTTGTAAAGATTTTACACATTAATTAGACAATAATTATAAAAATTATTTGTGTTTATGACTTAATATTTATTTTTATATTCAGGTGAAGTTTCATTAATATTTAAACAATGTTTAACTTGAATCTGTATCATTAAGCATAGCTGATTGAAATATTAAACATCAAAACATAAAATGGTTATGCAATTCTATTATAAGGATTTGATTTCACTGTCAAGCTAATAAGGATAGAACTAAAGTTATCGATATAAAAAATATATATTAACATACTTAATGTCCAATGTTAGATTAAAAATAAGTTATCTTCATTTGTTAAATAAGCTTTGTTGGTTTTTAATTGTTAGTTTTGCTCAGGTTTCACACATCTATGTCAAACATAGCTTGGATTTACGATTTCACATGAAGAGAAGTTGAAGTTCCCTTTTATTGTCATAATGTTTGAATAAATAAACTGTTGTTAAACCTCCATTAATCGAGAATGGTTTTTAAGAAAAATTATGTTAGAAACTGCACAATATACTTTTATGATTTTTAAAAAATCATATTGTATATATATTCATTATGAATATATGATGGGAATTTAGATTTTGGCACTTCCTGTGATGCCTTTGTGATCTTATTCCTTTACAGAATTGATCGAAACCAATGTTAAATTGTTTATTTGGTTCCAAACACTATGAGCCTTTCTACTTTTGGGTGAATGTTTGTGGTTGTATAAAGAGGAATGATGCATTTGTTGATTGTTACGGGAGCAGTTTCTTCTTAGTAATAGATGATGTTACATGCTTGTATTTTACTTGAACTAACAGGGAAAGCATTTTGTTAAGTTTGATTTAAGGCCCTTATAAACATGGCACATTTATTTCAATACAGATAATGTGGGAATGTTGAACTTGATTAAAGTCCCAACAGGAACAAAAAGTCCTTTACTTACTTGCATGGGCATGATAGGAACCTATTTTGAATATTGTTGAACAAAGAAAACATCTAATTTTTTTACTATCAATATTCAATACATCGTTTATTCCTATCTTTTATCCTACCTTTTCTCATTTCCTGTTGGGAAATTTTGCGGTTTGAGACAACTCAGTGGAAGATATTGCCATACTTCATAATTTAAGGATCTATGGATAGATTCTTTTATACAATAGTTCAACCCACCTAGTATAAACAGATTATTGTACTATCGACTTTCAGGATACAGTGAAGCACTGAAATAGTGTAATAGAATTCAAAGTTTGTACGACTTTGAACTGAGAAAGAACACTCTATAATTTGATATTTGATGATGCGAGTAGAGAATAGAATGAAGAGGAGGCAGAAGAAAAAATCTACAACACTTTCTGAATTTGTAACACCTTAGAGGCGTAACAAAATAGAGTAACGATGAAGCTTTTTGCAACACTTTATTGCATTGCATATTTCAACGAAGAAGAAGACTTAAGTTATTTGGAATAGTTTTATGACATTGGTATTTATAGGAACGAAGAGATGTGTCTCTTCACCTAGCGTCGTGACCGTTTGGAATGGTACGTAATCATTGCAAATGGCCATTTCAAATTTGAACCAGCACATCCCTTCATTTCCAATGGCCAAAAGCATTGCAAAATTTTCCCACCTCTATTTAAATTTAGTTTTCGGGTCCAGGTTCATAATGGGCCCAATAGTGTTTATTCTTGACCTAAAATTATTTAATGGATGGTTCGGAACAGAAGAAGTACCAGCGGTCCAAGTCTGATCAAGAAGAGGTCAAGTCTTCCTTTTCAGTAACAAACCAAACCTGACCCTCTAGTAAGTTGCGTAATGAAAGAGGCCCTATTTTCGATGTACTAGATCTCATGAGCAGATTGAATCCATTAAGAAAATATAGGTTCGATCAAGATTTGTTACGCATGTGTAATGCATAATTTCCCTCCTAACAACAAAGCACACATTTAGGTGAATCAAGGCCCCAACCTCCTCACGAGGAAGTTATTCATGTACGAGAATACTCCTCAAATTCTAATTTTGTACGACTTTGATCCAAGCAAGAACACTCTATAATTTGATTTTTGATGATGATGCAAGTAGAGAATAGAATGAAGAGGAAGAAGAACAAACCTGCAACACTTTTTGAATTTGTAACACCTTGGAGGCGTTACAAAATCGAGTAATGGCAAGGTGTTTTGCAACACTTTATGGTTTTGTAGAGTAATGGCAAAGCGTCTTGACCATTTGGAATGGTTTGCAACTATTGAAAACGATGATTTCCATTTCAAATTTGAACCAGCGCATCCCTTCGTTTCCAGTGGCCAAAAACATTACAAAATTTTCTCGCCTCTATCTAAATTCAATTTTTGGGTCTGGGTTCAGAATGGGCCCATTACTGTATATTCTTGACCTAAAATTATTTAATGAATCCGAAACCCGTACCCGGCACGACCTGGTGAGACAGGCGGCAGCGACGCGCATGTAGTGCATAAATTCCCTCCTCACAACAAAGCACACATTTTGGTGTACTAAAGCCCCAACCTGCTCATGAGAAAGCTATTCATATACTAGACTACTTCTGAAATTCCCATAACGTTGGACTAATCTTTTCATATTTCTTCTTTGTTTCTTTCCTCCCTCTTCAAAAACAAATCTAATATCCCAAATCAATTTTGAAAATATCCAACATTTTCTATGCATTCATTTGTTTAATAAATCAAACTGTGTTGCTCTATTTACAAAGAAATGAACATAAAATTTGTCACTTTAATCCATGTTATGTTACTATGCATAGATTTTTTTTCATACTTCTTAAGATTAAGGATTTTATTTCATCGTCTTGATTTATGGTTTCGTAGGGTTTAAAAGATACATATTTAAATGGGTACATTTGTTGATAATAAAGACAACTAGACATATATTAAAAGAATATGAAAATACATGGGGATTCCATCAAAAATTCATGGAAAATATAAATTTGATGTTTAATCATTAATGTATATTATAGTTTACTGTACCTAAGCTGAGTTTATTATTTGAGTATACTTCTAAGTCATCTTTATCTTTCATAAAAATGAACTAAAATCATGTAGATATTAATTTTTTATAATGTTAAGTTTGTATCTGCGCGTCATAGTCATTAGTACAATATGCCAGCTTATTTGTTATCTTTTATACATAGCTATTTAATTGCATGTATTAGATGGTAGAAATGCAAAAGAGAACCTTTTACAAACTCAACTAACCGAGTGTAAGTTTTACAAACATGATTAAATATAAAAAATAAAAAAAATTAAGTGATATAAACATTACAAGTTACCAAAAATATATCTATGTGAATTTTTATCATCTCAAGTTTAATTCAACTATGAGGATCTTCCTTTTATAAGTTGCTTAAACATTAGATAGCCTAAAGTGATTTTAATGAGAATACTTGCTTACGTACTATGAAGATGGATATAGGATAGTAGCTTAAATATTTATGTATTCATATTCAAATCAATAAATAACTTATGTTATATTAAAATGTTTCAAAAATTGAGCGATAAAACTAGATGGATCTTGATAGGAGACGAATTCCCTCCTGTTGACGTTAAAAGTTAGTCACTAGTGACGTTCAACCCCCAATTGTGTAAAGAGCACACAAACACTGATTATAAAATACGGAAAAAGTAAAGGAAATGGGGAAGACACATAGTCTTTTTATAGTGGTTCAGCAAAGACTGTGCCTATGTGCACTTTATATATTATTTCTGCTTTAGATTACAAGTACAATGCTTTTTCTATTTAAAGAAAAGAAGAGATATGGCTATTTTTCTCTTCCAGATAAAACCTTTCTGGGAAGAAGAAGTAGGAGCCGAAAAAAGCAGTCCTTTTCCTCTTTAAGCTTTGATGTATTTATAGGTGGAGATGGCGACTTGGGCTACTGTGACGTGGCCCGACCTTTCTGGGAAGACTTGGACGCATGGAGTCCATTCCTTGGATAGAATAGCGGCTAGAAGACTGATTCCACTATTCATAAATAGTATCCTCGGAAGTTGCGGTTTATGTGGCATCCATGGTGAGGTGTATCAAAAGTAGAGCTTTGTTCGGATGTGGATGACCACCTTTTCTTCCTTGAGAGTCTGGCCAAATATTTGAACAACTCAGCTGGATATTTTTAAGGAGATCCAAAATACTCGGCCGATATGCCCTGTGCGATAGCGGTTCTCTCGGTCGACTGGGAGAGCGAGTCTACCGGAGTGAGATATTAGCTTTATTGGCCCGATATGTTGTTACTTCGGGCCGAGCTTCTTCTGGACTTCCTAGAGTGCGATCTATCTAATTTGACTGGTTGCGCGTTTGGGCCTTGATTTGGCCTATTGCGACTTTACCAAAAAGAAGGCTAACATTTTGCCCCTCAGAATGCATCTTCTTCAACAGAGGGAGGTGTGTTCTGAAATATGAATCGAAGCACAATTGATCGAGCAACTATGGTGACACGGGACCATATTAAAGCCAGAAATCCGACGATTCCGATGATTGTATTAAGGCCAGAGCACCGACAACCGCATTGGGTTGTACTAAGGCTGGAAAACCGAAAACCATCGGGAACCGTATTAAGGCCGAGATGATCACCATCTTTATGAGAGTTAGTTCCTACAAAGACAAAAACAAACCGTTCTCGGCTTGGAGATGGCTGGTGGGTCGAGCATTTTATTTCACTTGGCTTTGAGAGGTGGCGAGTATCAACCATACTCGGTTTAGTGGCGAGTATTAACCATACTCGGCTTGGTGGCGAGTATTAACCATACTTGGCTTGGTGGCGAGTATTAACCATACTCGGCTTGGTAGCGAGTATTAACCATACTCGGCTTAGTGCAAGTGTTTTTTATGCTCGACTCATATTAGATTAATGTGTCCAGCAAGTAGTAAACGCTCATGGTGTAGAAAAAAGGAGGGGCGGGTATCATCCATACTTGGCTTTAGAAATATACCACACTCAGCTAGGGGAGTAGGTGTTTAAATATGGTGGTCGACTTTCGTGCTGGCCACATTAAAAGGGGGGCGAGCATTATCTATACTCGGCTTTAGAATTCTCCCAACATTATCCATATTGAATAATTGCTCAATGTAGATGTCTTCATCCAAGTCACCATGCAAGAAGGTGATTTTCACATCAAGTTGCTCCATTTCCAAGTCTTGAATAACAACTACGGAAAGTAAAACCTAGATAGAAGTATGTCTCACAATCCATGCAAAAATTTCATCACACACTCCTTCCCTTTCCTTTATGAAAACCCCTTTGCCACTAGCCTAGCTTTTTATCTTCCATCGTCTTTTACTTTGTACATCCATTTGCATCGCATGGCACTTCCTTTATTAAGTGGAACCAACTCCCAGGTTTGGTTCTTCATCCTACAAATCCACTTAAAGCTATCACTCAAGTCCATGAAGACATTAAGGGCCATCGACTCGCCTTAAACTACATAAAGAGCATAGTCCAAATTATCACAAAAGCTAAGATAATTCCAATCACCATATCTTTTGGGTGGTCTTATTCCACATTGATCAACCCAAATAGCAATTTCTTCACAGATCCTGAACTAAACCTTTTCTAGTGTTATGCACATTACAAACATCACTAGAGGAACAATGTGGACCATATGATGTACCATCAACCGCAACCTCCTCACAAGCATCTTCAACTACTATACTTCTAGGCCTGAAAGTGGAAACAATCTCCTTTTCCTTTTATTCTCTGTGAACCAAATCCGGAACATATGATAAGCTTACATTCCCCTTAAATAAAGCTGACTCATCAGAAGTGACAAGATGAGAATTAACAAACTTCTTCGTTTTTGTATTGCAAACCCGATAGCCTATTATGCCATCTGTATAACCAACCAAAATCCCCTTGAAAAATCTAGCTTTAAGCTTATCATTCCCTGGATCACACACATAAACAGGACTACCTAATACACGAAGATAGCTCACGTCAATGCTCTTTCCCTTCTACACTCCCTCCAAAATTTTGCTATCAACAGCTGGGCATAGAATTTGATTAATAATATGCACTGTGAATCCCTTAAATAAACCTGATTTCAATATCAAGCATCGAGCTTTCTCATATAGAGTTCAGTTCATTCTTTCTGCTACTTAGTTAGATTGCAGATCTTCGAAAATGTTAACGATATTTTTTGTCAACACCCGAATACAGAATGTAATGTGTTTATTCACGAAATTTACCATAGTCATGACTCATAAGTCTCAAGAAATGATCCTGAATCTAGGATAGGTAGGTTTCTGGGCCATGAAAATGCACTGTGTATTTCAATAAGAAGAAAACAGGCTAATGCCTACCTTGAGTTCATGGATGAGAGCATCGTAATATTCGCTAACTTCGATGACTCCTTTGTACTAGATCTGCCGGGGGGAGGAGTCTAAATTACAACGGAGGCCGAGCTAGGAATTCATATACAATTTTGTTACATTAATGTTTGAGAAGTGTTAGGCTCAGCATGAGTGTATGGATCAATCATGGCGGCTCTGTAAGGTGAGGAGAAGGGGAATTCATATTTCCATCAAGTCCCCTTCCTCCGCTACTGAAGCACCTTGATTGATCTCCTTATCAGAAAGGTTAGTGTTAACTCCCTATTTCATCATTATGATACTACAAGATTATCAAATCGCATGACATATGGGACTCAGAATTCTCCATTTATAGATTGCAGATAGATTATAGAAATTGATGATTTGCTCTCCTTGAGAAATAAGGAGCTAAATTGAGAAATGAAAAGTTCGTCCCCTTTTACCGAGTATCTGGGGTCTTATTTATAGAGAATTCGAGGTCTTTCCATTAGTAGGTTGTTGGGCTTGAACGATTCATGTCGGCCGTTTTTTTCTGGGTTTCGGGCATTGGCCTATCGGTCCTCCTCAAGGTGCCGGTTACAGTTCTTTGAAGTGATGGCTCCGGATGAATTGGGGTCTCTCCTAGGTGGAAGGAGGCTTGTTGCCGCGCCAGATCGAGGAGGCATTTTGGATTTCTTGGCGTATGCTCTCAGTGTCCGTCCTTCGTTGTGGGCTTTCGGATGTAGGCTTTTGGCTTTATCGTGGTACTTGGAGGGGCCTGCCCTCATGCCGTACGCAAATGTCTACCGATTTAGAACTGTTAATGGTTCAGGTACTAAGTGGATTAGTACGAGCAGCCCGTATCCTTACTTGAGTATTGGTTTAGCCTTCCGATTTGGCTCTCTGGAGGGTAGCTTTCTGTGATACTCGTGTTGCTTACAAAAGTAACCCCTTTCTATATCCATGGAGTCGTTCTTCGAGGGTTGATTTCAAACCATCTTTATGCCCTGACCTGATACTCTTCCTCTTTTAATGTGTTGGTGTCCATCGGTTGATTCTTCGTGGATAGATCTCGTTGGATGAACCCATGTCGATACCTGGTAGGTTTCAGGTCCCTTTTCTCCAAAGGGGATATCGGCCTGAGTTTCTCTTGAGTTTCTCATTCTTTTCTTATATTCATTTGACATCCCTTCACCTACCAGATTCGGGTGTTTTTAGATTTATGGACCAGAAACCTTTCCGGCATTACTGAAGAGACAAATCCACCCGGATTCGAGTATTAGTATAGAGAACAAGAACCTCCTCCGGTATTAATAGAGCTCCGAATCGACCCAAATTCAGGTATTAGTATAAAGAACCGAAACCTCCTACAGTATTAATAGAGCACTGAATCGACCCGGATTCGAGTACTAGTATAGAGAACTGGAACCTTCTCCGGTATTGATAGAGCGCCGAATAGACCTAGATTCAGGTATTAGTATAGAGAACCAGAACCTCCTCCGGTATCGATTGAGCACCGAATCGATCCAGATTCGGGTATTAGTATAGAGAACCGGAGAACCCCCTTCGGTATTGATAGAGCGCCGAATCGACCCAGATTCGGGTATTAGTATAGAGAACCGGAACCTCCTCCGGTATTAATAGAGCACCGAATCGACCCAGATTTAGGTATTAGTATAGAGAACCGGAACCTCCTCCTGTATTGATAGAGCGCCGAATCGACCCAGATTCGGGTATTAGTATAGAGAACCAGAACCTCCTCCGGTATTAATAGAGCGCCAAATTGACCCAGATTCGGGTATTAGTATAGAGAACCGGAACCTCCTCCGGTATTGATAGAGCGCCGAATCGACCCAAATTCGGGTATTTGTATAGAGAACCGGAACCTACTCCGGTATTAATAGAGCACCGAATCGGCCCAGATTCGGGTATTATTATAGAGAACCGGAACCTCCTCTAGTATTGATAAAGCGCCGAATCGAACCAGAGTCGGGTATTAGTATGGAGAACCGAAACCTCCTCCAGTATTAATAGAGCACCGAATCGACCCAGATTCGGGTATTAGTATAGAGAACCGGAACCTCCTCCGGTATTAATAGAGCGAGTATCCCCTTCGTATTTGATTCGAGAAGCAGAGGTTGTACGTGCTTCTTGAGCCTCCCCTTGGGCCATTATTGTCAAAGCAGAGGATGTACGTGCTTTGTTGGCCACTCTCTAGGCCTGTGCGTCCGGAGCACTTGGCTAGCTTATCCATAAGCAGGCCCAAGGACTTACTTGACCTCTCTCCAGGAGGCGCCTTATCCTGACCATCGTAGGCGGTGATAAGGGCTTAGAAACTTAGACAGGTCCATCGTAGGCACAGAACTAGGGTTTACTCTTTTAACGCTATACACGGGCCATCGTAGGCACTGATAGAGGCTTATACGCCGCCCCCTTCCAAGGGCCGCCCTATCCGGACCATCATAGACGATGATAAGGGTTTGCGCTCCCTTCCGCGGGTAACGCGAAACATAAGCAGAGGCAGGACATGCTCTTTTGCGAGCAGAGGTAGGACGTGCTTAGTTCAAGCAAAGGCACGGCGTGCTCTTCTGTGAGCAGAGGCAGGGCATGCTAACTTTTAGATGCACCGCCATGACCATCTCTAGTGTGAAACGGCGGCTTACGCTTTCGATGCTTTAACCCTGCCCCCTCTAGTTTGGGAAAGGAGAAAGACTAACACAATCACCCCTCTTCAGGGGATGCCTCGCCCCGGCCAATTTGGCGATGACGAGGGATTTAATCTTTTTTCAGCTCGTCCCCTTTTGGGTTTCTTACGAGCTAGTGGGAGTGTTTCCATGCACCTATTTGTATGAAGATTTCTTGGGGAAAAGATCTTGTCATCTATTCTTTTATGGTTGGAAAATATGGCCTCAAATGTTCTGAGTTCCATGTCCTTGGAACAAGATCGCCATTGGGCCTACATAGCCGATATGTGCTAGGTATGACTTCTTAATGGACAATTAGGGGTCCTTCCCAATTTGGACGGAGAGGACCATCAGCTAGATATTTGGTGTTAGCCATTACTTTTCGTAGTACCAATTCACCCTTAGCAAAATTCCTAGCTTTGACATTCGAATTGTAATATTTTGTGATCCTTCTTTGGTATTCAGCGGTTCTGATTGCAGCCTCATCCCTTAGTTCCTGTATCAAGTTTAATGATTCTTTTCTTAACTCTTAGTTGGGGTCAAATGCATATGCTATCCTTCGGTGTGATGAAACTTCGACCTCAATCGGAAGCATAGCCTCACAACCATATGTTAGGGAAAAGAAGGTGTGCCCCGTAGCTGTTTTGGTGGAGGTCCTGTATGCCCATAGCACTAGAGGCAATTCCTCTGCCCAATTTCCTTTGGCCTGATTTAGACATTTCTTAAGGATCGTCTTAATGGTCTTATTTACGGCTTCCACAACTCCGTTAGCTTTCGGATGGGCCACTGAGGAGAAACTTTTGATGATTCCATTTTTCTTGCAGAATTGGGTGAATTCTTCACTCTCGAATTGTGTTCCGTTATCCGATATGATCTTATAGGGGATTCCGAAGCGGGTAACGATATTCTATATTATGAATCTTAACACTTTCTCGGATGTGATAATCGGAAGGGGTTCCGCCTCCACCCATTTGGTGAAATAGTCGATAGCTATTACAGCATATTTAGCTCCTCCCTTGGTGAGTGGCAAGGGCCCGATCAAATCTATTCCCCATATGTCGAAAGGCCAGGGGCTCGATATAGTAGTTAGGTTGCTGGGGTGGAAGCCGTGGTACCTTAGAGTACTTCTGACATTTGTCACATCTCTTGGCGTATTCGACTGCTTCACTAACCATCCGTGGCCAATAATAACCCTATCGCATGACCCTTTTGACTAGTTTAACCCCATTGGAATGGTCCCCACACCATTCTTTGTGAGTTTCTTTTAATAGGCTGAGCCCAACTTCGAAACTTACACACCTTAGATAAGGAAGTGAGTGTCCCTTTTTATAAAGTACACCGTCTATGATTATGAATGTGGGAGCTTGGTGTTTTATCTTTCTTGCATCTTGCTTACTAAGGGGTAATATCCCTTCCAAGAGGTAGTTCTCTATGGGAGTCATCCATGTAACTTCCCATTGGGGGCGTGCTTCCGTTATGCAGGATTCCCTCTTGGAGTTTCTTTCTTGGTCTCCTCCGTCTCCCCTTCTTAAGGCTTGGGATCAGGTCAAAAACAACAACTCTTTTCCTGTTTCCAATTCTTTATGTTCGATGTTGGGCATCTCCTAATATCCCATCGACACTATCCGGGTTTCGGGGGCTCCTCGGGAACTGGCTAATTTGGCTAGCGAATCCGTCTGGGTATTCTCCCCATGGGGTATTTGATGAACTGAGAAGTCTTCAAACAGGGAAAGCATCTTTATTACCTTCTTTATGTATAAGATGAGCCGCTTGTCTTTGGTTTGATATGTTTTTTTTATTTGGTTTACCATTAGTTGCGAGTCGCTGAAAATTTCTATCCTCAGTATCTTCAACTGTAATGCCATATTTAGACCAGCTATCATGGATTCATATTCAGCCACATTGTTGGTTGCCGGGAATCCTAACTTCATGGCATAGTGCAAGCGGTGCCTGTCAGGAGTAATTATAACATAACCTGCCCCCCGCCCCCTACTCGTTGGAAGCTCCATCTACAAAGAGCTGCCATTTGGCCTTTGAGTCATTTTCTTTGACCAGCTGTTCTGAAATAAAGTTCGTGCACTCGTTAACGAAATCTGCGAGAGCTTGGCCTTTGATTGCTGCTCGAGGATGTAACTTAATTTCGTATTGGCTGAGCTCAATACCCCATTTAATTAGCCTCCCTGAGGTTTCTGGTTTACTGAACACTTGTTTGAGCGGGAAGCTGGTTAAGACTTTAATAGCTTGTGCCTGGAAATAACTTCTTAGCTTTAGTGCAGTAAGGATTAAGCAATATGCCAATTTCTCTATGACGGGGTATCAAATTTTCACGTCTTTTAGACTCCGGCTGACATAATAGATAGGGTGTTGAGTCCCCTTATTCTATTTTATCAGTACCGAGCTCACTGCATGTTCGGAGACAACTATATATAGGTATAGAGTTTCTCCCTTCTCGGGACTGGACAAAACCGGAAGTGTTCCCATATAAACTTTCAATTCTTGGATTGCCTTTCTACACTCTTCACTCCATTCAAAATTCTTCTTCTTCTTTATCACATTGAAGAAATGGACGCACTTATCGGTGGCTTTAGAAATGAACCTACTGAGTGCTGCTACCTTCTCGTTTAGGCTCATGACCTCCTTGCTGGTTTTAAGTTCCTCCATGTCCTTAATGGTCTGTATTTGGTCGGGACTGGCCTCGATTCCTTGCTCACCACATATCCCAGAAACTTCCTAGATTGAACTTCGAAGGAACACTTTTGAGGGTTTAGCTTCATATGGTAACTTCTCAAGATCCCGAACATTTCTTCTAGGTCCTTTAGATGATTCTCTGTTTCGGTGGACTTCACTAGCATGTTGTCGACATATACTTCCATATTGCGCCCTATCTTCTCTTGGAACATTCTGTTTACCAGCCTTTGGTATGTTTCCCCTGCATTCCTCAAACCGAAAGGCATTACTTTATAACAGAATGTTCCCCAGTCGGTAATAAAGCTTGTATGTTCCTCTTCGGGTTATGCATTCGTATTTGGTTGTACCCCGAATAAGCGTCCATAAGGGATAGTATCTTGTGTCCACTCGTGGCATCAACCAACTGATCGATCCGCGGAAGAGGGTAACAATCTTTCGAACAAGCTTTGTTTAAATCCATGTGATCGACACACGTCCTCCACTTTCCATTGGACTTCTTCACTAGCACGGGATTGGCTAACCATTTCGGGTAATGGACCTCTCGGATAAACTCATTAGTTTCCATCCTTTTGACTTCCACCTTCAAAGCTTTAATCTGGTCCCTATTATGTTGTCTCTTCTTCTGCCGGATCAGGATTATCGAAGGGTCGATGTTTAAGGCATGGCTCATGATTGAAGGATCGATACCAACCATGTCCAAATGGGTTCAGGCGAAAACGTCTTTGTTGGGCTGCAGGAAGCAGATTAAGTCGCTTCAGAGAGGTTCCGTTAGCTTTTTCCCTATGTTGATGACCTTCGATTTATCCTTCGGGTCAACGTTTACTTCTACCTCTTCTATTGGTTTGATCCTTTCGATGTCTCCTCTAGAGTCTAAATCTGTGATTATTTCTCCTTCTTCAGTCGAGTTCACCTCATTGGACTTTTTTCTCTTCCTTTTCAGATAAGTGTACCTACCATTAGTGCGTTTGTTAGTCTTATTTATTTTTATCTTGACTTCAAATGAGGGATGTAAAATCCCATATCTGAAGACACAAAAACAGTAGAAGAATCAAAATACGAAGAATACTCCCTTTTGTATTTTTCAACCATTGCAAAGTACAACTCTCGGGAGCTAAACTGTTCTCCCCAGATGGTATCCCCTCCCTATTTGGTCAGAAATTTTAACATGAGATATTTGGAAGAAACGAAGGCATCCATCTCCTCTAAAGCCGGTCGTCTGAAGAAGGCATTGTAATAGGACGGCTGATCAATCATGACGAAGAGAGTTTCGAAAGTCCTGTGGAGAGGGGACAACCCTACTTGAACCAAGAGGTTGATTTGACCCACCGGAGTTGACCCCTTATTGTTGAACCTGAAAATCGGTTTGTTGCTATGCTCCAGCTTCTATTCGGAAATTCCCATCTGATCGAAGGCGTGCTTGAAGATGATGTTGGCAGCGCTTTCGGTATCCACCAATATTTTAGAAACGACCGAAAGCCCTATCTGCGCCGTTATCACGAGGGGGTCGTTATGTGGATGATAGACCCTTTTCTTCATTTCTTCCAGAGAGATCAACATGTTATGCATTTTGAGGGCATATCGCGCACTTTTCAATGACAGTTCCTCTTGGATGGAGAAGATTCCCTCCAAGGCTTCTTTCATGTATTAGTTCTTGGCTTTCGGACAGCTTTCGGCAGGGTGTGGTCCTTCATGAATCACATTGATTCGGTTCACGGGAGGCCCTAAATCTAGGTTGTTCTCCCGCGTAGTCGCTCCTATCGTATTTACCGAAACCTTCTGCTGTCCTCCTGCATGTTGAGTTGGTGCTGCTCTATTTGAAACAAACTCCTTTAGGTGCCCCTCCCGGATTAGTTTTTGGATAATCCCGTTTAAGACCTTGCATTCGTCTGTCTTGTGCTCGTTGGTTTTATGGAACTCGCAGTATTTACCGCCGACGTGAGGTTCAGGACAATTTTTGGCTTTGAATGAGACAGGGAAGTTATTGACCCTTTCTTTTGCGATAGGATAGACATACGAGATGGGCTTGTTCAAGGCAACCGAATTAGTATTAGAGTCTTCCCATCTCGATCTCCTCTGAGTCCGTTCCGGGAGCTTTCATCCGAAGTTCGGCCTTTCTTTTTGGAGATTCATTCATCCCTCTCTGACTAGATCTAGTGAGCCTCGAGGACTTCTGCGCCTGTACAGCAGTGACCTGAGCCCGCATTTCTTGGAGATGCTTTTCCAAGGCCAAGATTCTTGTGACATTATCATCCATGGCATTGGATCTGGTAGCAGCCGTGGGTTAGGTGCAGCCTCTTTCTCGTTATTATTCGGGTTGAGTGCTGGGTCCTCATTTCCTTTGACGGTGACATTGGGGTCCAGTTCTTTGTTATGTTCCATCAATTTCTTTGTCTTCATTATTTCCTACCATGGAACGATGAATTCAGCTAGTTAGGTTAAACAAATTAACCATAGGATCGGAGGTTCAGGCCCTCCTTCTAGCGCCAAAATGTTAACGATATTTTTCGTCAATACTCGAATTAAAGAATGTAATGTGTGTATTCACGAAATTTTCTGTTGTAATGACTCAGAATTCTCAGGAAAAGATCTTGAATCTAGGATGGGTAGGTTTCTGGGCCATGACAACTGCACTGTGTATGTTAATAAGAAGAAAACAGGCTAACGCCTCCCTTGAGTTCATGGATGAGAGCATCGCAATATTCGCTAACTTCAATGACTACTTTGTACTAGATCTTCTTAGGGGAGGATTTTGAATTACAATGGAGGTCGAGCTAGGAATTCATATATGATTTTGTCACACCAATGTTTGAGAAGCGTTAGGCTCAACATGATGGTATGGATCAATCATGGCGGTTTCGTAAGGTGAGGAGAAGGGTAATTCATATTTTATCAAGTCCCCTTCCTCCGCTACTGGAGCACCTTGATTGATCTCCTCATCAGAAAGGTTAGTGTTAACTCCCTGTTTCATCATTATGATACTACAAGATTATCAAATTGCATGACATATAGGACTCAGAATTCTCCATTTATAGATTACAGATAGATTATAGGAACTAATGATTTGCTCTCCTTGAGAAAGAAGGAGCTAAATTGAGAAATGAAAAGTTCGTCCCCCTTTATGGAGTATCTGGGGTCCTATTTATAGAGAATCCGGGTCTTTTCATTAGTAAGTTGTTGGGCCTGAACGATTCCCGTCGACCGCTTTTTTCTGGGTTTCGGGCATTGGCCTATCGGTCCTCCTCATGGTGTCGGTTATAGTTCTTTGTAGTGATGGCTCCGGGTGAATTGGGGTCTCTCCTAGGTGGAAGGGGGCTTGTTGCTGCGACAGATCGCGGAGGCATTTTGGATTTCTTGGCGTATGCTCTCAGTGTCAGTCCTTCGTTGTGCGCTTTCGGATGTAGGCTTTCGGCTTTATCGTGGGTACTCGGAGGGGCCTACCCTCATGCCGTCGCAAATGTATGCCGATTTAGAACCGTTACAGGTACTAATTGGATTAGTACAAGCAGCCCGTATCCTTACTTGAGTCTCGGTTTAGCCTTCCGGTTTGGCTCTTTGGAGAGTAGCTTTCGGTGATACTCGTGTTACTTACGAATGTAACCCCTTTCTATATCCATGGAGCCGTTCTTCGAGGGTTGATTTCAAACCATCTTTATGCCCTGACCCGATACTCTTCCTCTTTTAATGTGTTGGTGTCCATCGGTTGATTTTTGGCTGATAGATCCCGTCGGATGAACCCTTGTCGATACCTGGTAGGTTTCGGGTCCCTTTTCTCCAAAGGGGGTACTGGCCTGAGTTGCTCTTGAGTTTCTCATTCTTTCCTTATGTTCATTTGACATCCCTTCACCTACCGTCTTGTGCCAAGATCATTTTGGTAGTAGCAGGAAACATACTTTATTCCTTTGTCTAACCTAAGTACCTTAAAAAGACTTTCCACTCTCATTCTCAACAAGGACCTTTCGTTCTTTGAACTTTGCAAATGCCTCTGGCTTAGACTTCATTACATACACCCAAACTTTTCGAGAAAAATAATCAATAAAAGAAATATAATATCTTGCTCCTCTAAAAAACGCCACTGGTTTCAATACCCAAACATCCATATTCACATATTCAAGGACTCCTCTAGGATTATGTTTTCCTTCACCGAATGATATCGTTGTTTGCTTCCCCATAACACATTCCTCGCAGAACTGAAACTTGTTGAAACTCTCTCCATCGATCATTTCCCTACTATAAATAATATCCAAAGTCCTCTTGGAGAGATGACCCAATCTCAAATGCCACAGTCGTGTCGCATCCAAGCGACAAGATCTATCAATACCTACTCAAGTTTCACCTTCCACCGTCACTCCTTAAAGAAAATATACACCATGAGTCCTAACACCCTTCAGAGCCACAAAGGCACCCTCGAAACCCTCAAGCTATCAATCTTAATAGTGATCTTGTATCCAAAAGAACCAACAATCCCAAAGAGATAAGTGACTTCCGTAATCTAGGAACATAGCACACGCTAATCAAAGTACGAACCACTTCTTCAAACATTCGAATTTGCATGGAACCAATGCCCATCGACTAGAAAATAACACCATTTTCCATAATAGTTGAATTACTTTCTATATTAGCATAAGAAGAAGAAAAACTTCTCTTTGGCGTCATATGATAAGAAGTCCCCGAAACGAGTACCCATTCGCTACACGAACCATCTGATGTTGCCACTAACAAAAAAATATATGTCTCCCTCACTGACTGCACTCACCACTGCAACTAATGAGGATGTTACATCCTTCTTACCCTTCTACTTGTCTGGACACTCATTCTTATAATGACCAAATTTTCTTACAAATGAATAACTTTTAGTTTCTTTTCCCTTTCCTCTCCAACCGGGCTTCTTGACTTATAATGCCACTGGTTTCGCATCTTCTCATATCTTTTTATTTCCAAAAACAAATCACGACCATTTCTTGCTCTAGTACTTCCATTACTGAGCTCCTTCATTTGATCTTTCTATTCTTCACTAAGAGGACCTATTTTGACATCATCAAGAGTCAATGCTTCATGACCATAGATCATATTATTTGAGAAACCCGTATAACAGTCCGCTAACAAACATAATAATATCATCGCCTTTTTCTCTTCCTCAACTTTCAAATTTACATCCTTCATCTTCATTAGAAACTAATTAAACATGTTTAAGTGCTCCTTAAGCGTAGCTCTTTCTCTCATCTTTTACATAAAGAATGATCGCAATAAGATCAAGCGATTTACGAGTGATTTATTCATACATAATTCCTCTATCTTATCCAAAATTCCTTTAGCAGTCGTCTCACTACTAATTCAGTGGATAACATTCTCCCTATAGCAAGTTGAAGTGTAGTGAATGCCCACTTTTCCATTTTCTCTCCCTCTCCACATTTGAAATGTCTGCTGGTAATAAATGCACATCAAACGCCACCCGATGAACTCAATTCTTCCTAAATTGCTTTCATCTTCCATTGCCATTTTTCATAGTCATTATCTCAATTCTGCTTGCTAATGACCAATTGTGGTCTAGGAGCTTTGTACAAGCCACATACATCGGGAGCTACACCACTTAAAATGATTGTTGAGCACAATTAGAATCTTATTCTGGCATTTCTACAACTATCTACCAACACCAATGCTCTGATACCAATTGTTGTGAGGATTTCGACTCAAGACCGCTGAAATCATCATACCCAAACTCAACGGAAGAGATCGTGGTAAAAGTGTAAAACAACTAATCGATATCGAAATACGATCTCAATCCAATTAATAACCAATCACAATCACCAAACAAGAGATATAATAAAGCAATAATGAAAAACAAATCACGCAGCGATTTATAGTGGTTCTACTAATGTCTTGCTAGTGTACGTCTACTTAGAGAGAGAACTTTTGTTATGTACCATATACGAATATAAGAGATTGAATACAATGATCAAGATTCTCAAAAAAATTGATTTTATGGAGATGAGAGTAAAAGAAGATTGGGATTACCAAAACCCTAATTAGAATAAACCTTTATAAATCACTTAATTATCCTTTGAATCTAAGAAGAGTTTATATAGGAAGAGACAAATCTTTTGCAATTTCCTAAATTTCCCCTTGAAACTTCGCAAATCAAAATACCGAGTCAAATGCCCGAAATCCCTACAGAAATTGAAACACCCCACATTCCTTAAGGTTACCCAAAATAGGATCATGTTAAGAAATATGAAGCATTATAGGTATAAAAACATAAACACATAATTTGAACACAGCGGAAGAAGAAGATAATTTATATAAGTGACAAAACCATATATTTCAGAAAACCAAATAAAATCTTAGTCATAAAATAACATTAGATTACTGTAACATCCCACACTTTTCTGCGTACTAATTTTGACAAAAATCGAAACTCAAACACATCTAAGCAGGGAGCATATAGATCTGGTACATGCAATAAATGATCATGAGCATAATTAGAGTACAATAAGATAACTTACAGTGGAAACAAAATAGGATAAACTAGTATTAACTCAAGTAACTACCTTTTTCAACGTAAGTCAGTCACTTTACCAGTACCGAGCATGAGAGAGAATGAGAACCAAATGCCAAACTTAAACACATGTGAGAACCCGACCTTCTCTAGAAAACCTAGGTGGTTGTAATGAGTAGGCGGGTTAGAACAACAAGATTCTGGTGAATAAAAAATGTAAAACACAAATTATAATACACAGATGTATCCCGTTTGGTTCAACCCAAGATGTATGCCTACCAAGGTTAGCGATTCTAGCCTAACCTTGTAAATGTTTACGCATGACTTTACTACTCTTCCCAAAGTAGTATTACCAAGGTATAATACCGAGATAGGACGTTTACACACATATTTGTGAAGCCATTATAATAGAGCATAGCTGGTTATTTAATCGAGGTTAGACCCATAGTTATGGAGTTTATATATATATATACTTTCGTTCGCTCTTTCTTCATCTTTTACTGCCTCACTATCAATGATAGATAAGGTGGATTCTCTTCGATCGCTAAGGACCCTAGGCGGACCTATTGGTCACTTATTATTTCTCGATAATTTATTTAACATTAGCATAAACTAGAGGGCACTAGCTACGGGCCCTACTAATTAAGGCTTCCATCATTCACACATACACCCTTGCCCTGCATAAGGTGAGAGATGGTATTTTATCGCTCGTTATACCTTCTACCTGACCTTATTGGATAACCTTCTTAGTCGCTTACTACTTCCCATAGAGTAGGAAGCCATATCCGATGTTTTTAGTTTCCAGGTTTGGCTAGACAATACACACACATGCCCTTTAAGACCCCTATACCGAAAGACCTATCCCCAGGAGGACTCTTCAACCCCAACCGCTTAAGACCCAGGAAGCGGACTATACGCGAAGGTTATTAGGTTCATACCCCATTAGTCCTTAGTACCTTTCCCTATTGGGATAAAGTGGGCCACATCATCACGTCTTTTCCGTTTAGTTACTCTGCACGGAAATATTATCATCACGGGTTCTTATGGTTAATTATATTTTTACATCATTAACCTACTAAGTCCAACTCTACTTTTAATTATAAGTTTTATATTCATTAATATAAATAAGGAAAGTTATATCCTCTTTATCCTAGGATATTTATTTGATCACTTTCCTAATTGGACTTAGTGTTTTAACAACAATCAATATCCATTAATCACCTTTTTATTCCATTGATTATAACTAGTGCCATTTATGAGCCTAACGGTCATAATTTTCTTATGACATTAATTCAAAATAGATATCCTTATCTTATTAGTCCTGAAGTATCTACTTGTTGTACCCCAACAGACAATTAATACTCTTGTTTATTTATTTATTTGTTGATTGACTGTTATATATATATATATATATTCATGCACCAGGCCTCTCACATTAAATTGACTACTTGTGGATGATGGATTTGCCTGTCGGTTTCGGGCAGACTTCTTCCACAAGTTGAACTCAACCTCATGCTTTAGTACATTTATATTTATGTATTAGACTCCTCACATTAGGCTAACCACCTGTGGTTTTGGATTCGTCGGTCGGTTCCGCGTAGACTTCTACCACAAGTTAAGCTTAACCTCGTGTCTAAATGCGGTTATAATACAAATTTCCTAATTGGGGTGTATAGCATTTATCCTAATTAACTTAGGAATTACAGCCATTTTTCTGTTATATTTACTTTCCCCAATCAATGTTGGCTACAGTTGTTATTTATTGATTTGTGGTCCTATTTATAGCAAGTAATTATATTGATTGCGAACAATGGTCACCACAAATATATTTATTCAATATGGATTACATTTACATATAATTCCATAGTTGAACCATATCCAAACATTCAACACAATGTATATTTCTATGGTTTTACGCTGCTTTGGATGAATAATATTTATATTTTATGTTTTCGTGTGGTCAACGTAGTTATTATTTTTATTAATTATTATTTATTCTTTTAAATTTAATGATGTGGTTTAATTGACAACCATACATTCCTTTTTGCATTCAATCTTTCCCAAAATTTTCAAATCTTACAAAAAAATTGTTAGCCGTAATCATAGTAAATTATGCCTGATTAGTGGAATTGACATATTTCCAAATCACAAGAAATATATGTTAATGTATAATTTGGAATAGTTGACGAAAATTACGCACAAATATGTATATTTATATGCACATTTGCACCACTTTTCCCTTTTTCAATCTTTTTATCATATCTCTTGTTATCAAAAAATTATGCCTTTTTATTCAAAAGGAGGAAAAAGACATATTTACAACAATTAAGCCAAAACTCAACAATATTGAATACAAAGGAATATTTCTTTAAATATAACAATCATATAATCTACCGATCGTATCTTTTAATCTAAATTCACATAATTTATTATTCAACACTGAACTAGAGATCTGGAATGTAGCTACCTCTAACTGGTGTTTACATGGGACTGAATTCCAGATCTACAGTGCTTTGCAACAATCACAATACATTTTACAACATAACTGTAGGGATATGTGTATACAAATTTAAGAATCCTAATGCATAAACACAATTTGCAATTCACAAGTTTTGACAATTTTTACAATCAGATCTGATAGGTGCTAATTCAATTACAATCATATTATAAGCAGATCTGATGGAAATAGGCATATAAAATTGAGATCTAATACAAGCAAAATAAACAGACCTATTATAATTGTATATATAAATTTCCCACTCACCTTAAAGCATCCAAATCCAAAGTTTGAACCTTTTAAGCCTACAATTCCCAAATTCTTATAAATCTACAATTTATCTGAAAATGGGATAAATTTCAGATCCGTAGAGATGTAAGAAAATAGGAAGAGAAGAGAGAATCTGATTAGGAGCGTTAATTTGCACTTTTTTCCATTGGATCGGATATTCCTCTCAATCCTATATGATTTATATGTTTTTTGTCGTACAAGAATATAAATTTAATTAAGAAATTAGGTTTGGAGAAGGAGGAAAATGACAGAGCTTCGCTGCTGCTCATAGATTTGTGTGGAAAAGAATGAGGTTTTACCCCTTTATTTATAGGAGTAGAATTAGCATTGGACCATTACATTCATTTTAATTAACATCCATCCATCCATATATAATTTTATGTACTTAAAACCCTAGCCATCACTACCCGCCTTGACCAAGCGGTCGACTGCTTGGTCGACCTGGCAATGAGGTGGTTGAGTAATTATTTACTACTATATATAATATTCTATTTTATTTATTATTCATCCGTTTTCGTATTTTGTCCGTAATTTTTTCATACAGACTCCGTTCGTGAAACACTAGACATGAAAGTTGACCAGAATTCTGAGACAAATGCATCGGTTAAAGTTTTGTAGTCAAATTCCATCTTTTGCAGAAATTCCTATTTTTGGGATTTTAATTAAATAACTAATTTACTGTCAAAATTCTGAATTGTTACATTATTCCTCCCTTAAAAGGAATTTCGTCCCGAAATTCTAACACCTAGTTTTCTTATCCTACAGAACCAATTTGTGTACGTCTATTTTGCTACCATTTGTATAAGTGAATGGTGTACATAATGCATTTCAACCATGAAACATGCATGCAAGATGATTCTAAATCGGGCCCACTATATGTATGCATCGTGATTTTTAAAACACTTTTGAAAACATGATGCAAAACATCCTAAATATACTGGCAGTTCTATATAAATGCAAATTTTGAAAATTTCTTTTTCATCCATAACCCTCACACAACTATGAATAGAAGTGTGAAGCAACCAATTTTGCATCCAAACCCTACCATCCAAAATGTCACACAATCTAACCGTTTCCTATTTAATTTCTCATAAACTAGAACAAGTAAATTAAAGCGAAGAATTTTAACATTTCCTCTGCTTATAAATATTCCATTTCCCACCCTACAGTGGAATTTTCACCTCAGTTACCCAAAATACTCCAAAAATTTCCATCTGTAGGCTGTAAAGAAGGCTTAAAACAAGCTCTAAAACGTAAAACGAGTTAATAAATAGCTCGCGCGTGTCGTTGACAAGATATGAAAACAATGTTTCCAAGGTTAGAACAGCCTTTTCTTTGTTATCGTTAATAATTTTATCATGTCATCGATCCTATTGCACCACTAAAATGCGCACATAAAGCATCCAAAAATCATCCTTATGCCGTTTATGTGACCAAAAATCGAATTTTTTCATAAAAATAAAATTCTGCTTAAAAACTTCTTGTGTTTATTTTGAAAATTCCTTTTCAACACCGCTTTACTTTCCATATGAGATTGTATGAAAATCAAAATTTAGGTAACATGCACTTTGTGCCATTCAAATCATCTATTTAATGTGAAACAAACGTTTAAACATGCATAAATTACCGTATCCAAATTTTGCGTTTTCGCACAAACTGAAATAAAAGAAAGTAAATCAGTTAAAAATTGAAAAGGGTAATTTTTTTCTCAAACAACATTTTCCAAAACCTTTAAAAATGTATTTTGCGGAAACTTAAATGATTCAAGTCACATGTTGGCGAAGAAGGAAGTCAATCACGCAAAAATGCGAAAACTAAAATCACACACAAAAAGACCAAAATAAACTTTATCTTTAACAAGGAAAGATGATTTATTTATTTATTTATATACCCGTGACGTAAACAACGCAAAACTGGCCCTTTATTAAAATTTATCCATCAAAATTCTATTCTTTCCAGCTCTAGGACAATTGTTAGTTTAGATAAGAAAAATGAGATTTCATTCAAATAGGCATGCGTGAATGAAATAAATATCTCTAAACATAGAAATCTCATTAACCTAAGTCGTGTGATTTAAACAACACTAATGGTTACAAGCACAAATCACCGCAAAGACAAGAACCCGATGCTGGAAAGGGAAAACAACAAAGACGACAACACCAAAACTCTCAAAACAATGGCTATAAACAATGAGATATCTCGCTTTGTGGCTGGAGCTCAAACCAATTTCTATGACCATTAATTAACCATATCATTGTGGCATAATGCTCAATCTTGTGTTACAAACACTGCTGGTGTTGTTGGAGGTTCCCACATCACTATCTCTTTAACAAAGAATTTACGATGATAAAAGAAACCTACCACAAAATTATTTCTCATGGAAACCAACCTAATATTGTCTAAAGGCAAAATGGATAGGTGAATTTACAGAAGATAATTCTATGAGATAACAGAAAAGGACAACAAGACGAATCGAATATGATGCGGCACCAAATGATGATTACGCCATCGATCAAGCAAATGATTGATTTCCGCATTATGAAACAAATCTAGTCATAGCTTCCCATTCTAGAACGATGTGATAAAATGGGTCACATGTCCATATGGGCAGTTCGAACATAGATTACCACTCTCTAAAACTCGGAATTAAGATATTCGTTGTAAAACCTCAAAAGCCAGTCAAATAAAATGATGATATAAGTCCGCGTAAAACATGGATTCCTCTAAAATCTCTTCGAGATTCTCCTCAGAAATACCATCCAAAGATAGCTTATTCTTCATCTCCGAAACGATGATAGCCTTTGGAAGAACCTATTCAAAAAAAAGTATAGCAAAGGCGGATGCAACACAAACAACAAATCCTATTCTAAGATCTCGAAGCAACTGGCAGGTGCAAGTCCAACTGCCCTGACAAATTTTCTAACCCTAAAGCGGTGAGACCTTTTTGCTCATTCCAGTCCAATCAAATAATCTCTTCCTAAGGATGTGGCTTAAATGGTGCGAGTAAGAACAGATAGCACAAATAGTTATTATGGACTAAGAAATGGTCGGAGAGAAGAAATCAGATATTGGAGTACTAGTGAGGCAAGATCTAATGCGCAAACAAGCGCGGAAAAAGAGGAAACGAGGTGGCAACAAAGAAAGAAAAGAAAGATAAATATATGGTTCGGCTAGATGAGGAAGAAAGGATGAAAGAAGTAAGTTAAGGGGGGTGATTTGGACGCAACTTTTACGGTTGAGTTCTAGGTCCAAATTGTACCAAAACTCATCGACTAACTGACCGTCCTAGTATAGCACTAAACAATCAACTACCAATTGGGCTTTCGATAGAGGTTGAACCTTGACCTTATTAGGCCAAATTAAAATATTAATCGTCCCACGTTATCTTTTAAGATTTGATGCGATCCAAAAAATAATTATCCTTATCACTGCGGTATTAAAAACTGTAGTTAAACTCCGAACCAACTCCAAGGATTTATAGTCTCAACAACGATGTTGCGAATACACAGTGAACGATATAATTCCAAAAATACTTTAGCTTGAAATCCGTAATATAAACTAAAATGGATTTTCCCCTTACCTAGCTGACGACAATTAGACGGTTCACAAAATCAAATACCTCAAAAATCAAGATGAAGGATTTTCCTTAGCATTTCGAAGAAAATTTTAAAACTTTTCCAAAAATGGAATTTATTATAAGCTAACGGTTTCTTATTTATAAATCCAATTTACCACTACTATTATTATTTATATTCCAGTTTATATTACAAACTGAAAAACTTTTTCGTATTAAAAAATGTTGGAGCTTTAAAATCTTGAGGATTAACTGTGATAATTTCAATAAATTATCTAATATATGTAGGAAGAGGGATACTAATAATCACAAGGAATAGATATTTATTATTCTTAAGTTTAGTGGCATATTCCTTGTCATTTCTAATTTCATCTTTCCTACCAATCGGATTATATTTATTAGAATTACACAACAGCCCTATAATTTCGAATAGATTAAAATTCTAAAAACCATATCTTTACAGAACTAGGCCTTTATGAAACCATTTTCCGAAACCGTATTTCAAAACTGTCAAAACCCATTTTTATTTTTCCAAATAGTTTTAAAATAAAATTTCCTCGAATACAAGGCCAAGAACTCAATTGAATGTTTCAATAAAGGTAGATTCGGAAATTCAATGAAGTAACGATTGGATATACCTCGTAATTATTGTTAGGAATGCGGAATGGATGTTTAAGGACAAACTAACACTAGAGGAAGGGGGTGAATAATGTTCCCGAGAAATTTAAGAAAATCTAAAACTAATATGATCTATT
Organism: Allium sativum; assembly: GCA_030737875.1. Lineage (NCBI taxonomy): Eukaryota > Viridiplantae > Streptophyta > Magnoliopsida > Asparagales > Amaryllidaceae > Allium > Allium sativum. The sequence continues at coordinate 282,789,042 of CM060911.1, forward strand.
ATATGAATAACACACAGTAGAGATAATCACAGACACAGAATCAAACACAAACACATATATAAGCAAAAATAAAATGTAGAAAAGTAAAGAACGCACCGGATTTTATACTGGTTCAGATTACTCCTACGTCCGGTCCCATGCAACTCTGGATTGCGCAGAGTTTTATTACTATATCAATATCCAAGTACAATCCCCTTGATTTCACGGCTTCAAGGTTCACAATATTTCCACCACACTTGATTTCCCGGCTATAAGGTTAACACCGTTCCCCTTCCTAGATTTCATGGCTATAAGGAACACACGGTTTCCATGACTATCCCAAATGATTACAACAACCCTATAACTCTTCAATAACACTTCGATTCAGAGAGTAATGAGTAGAGAGTGAGAAGAGAAGAAGTTTTATATATTTAGAATTGAAATTGACAGTGTATAAGTGTAGAAATCACAAAAATATGAAATAATAATGGAGGAATGAAAAGAGATGAAGATTGAGAAGAAGAATAGTTAAAAAAATTCGAAATCAACCCCTATTTATAAGATTTGAAAGGTTGCAACGCTTGTGGAACGTTACAAATGGTGAAAAGACACTTCCTTTCAAAACTGAAAATATGATAGTTGTATGTCAATATGCCAACATATGTATGTCGACATATGTATTTTAAAATTTGAAATTTGAGTATTTTTCAAGTGTTTTAATATATGAATAATTCTGGAAATTTTTGAATTAAAACATAGTGATATAAGTTAGCATTATAAAGTAGAAAATCATACGAAATCATAAATATAAACATATTTGTAAAATTATAAATTTTAAAACTATATAAATATAAAAGTACAAAAGTGTATAACTATATAAATATATATAAACCTATAATCTTTAAAACTCAAGTTTAAAATCAAAAGTAGAATAGAAAAACTTAATCAGAATATGAATTTTGCAAATAGAATTTGAATTCGAACCTGGAGTGCTATTCAGAGTCTTACATAAACTAGACTCCATTACTATATTTATCTTGAACTCTTGAACTCTTGAACTCTTTATTACTCATGAGTCTTGAATCTTCGCTGAATTCTGAATCTCTTGAATCTTTAGAACTCTAAAACTATACAGTCTACATTATTAATTCCTGCATACAAATCCTGCATATATGTATATATATATTTTAGATAGAGATGTTAGTGTATATTTTATAATCAACTGATATTGAAATAAGGTTGTTGTCATCAAAACTCCATTCTCCAACAATCTCCCCTTTTTTGATGATGAGAACCTTAGTTTATAAAATATTCGTACCTGTTGATGTTGATTCTTCTAATACTCCCCCGTCAATAATAATCCTATATACTCTACTTAAACTAAGTCTATAATTTATAATTTATCCTCCTTTGGCATTATCAAAAAGAAATTCTAAAAATACTCCCCCTAAATTCTATATCTATCTATACATATCCTATAATAAAGTAAATTACCCCCCCGAATCCTAAATAAATAAATAAATATCCTATAATCATACTAGCATAAAATACTCCCCCTAAATTCATGGCTAATGGAATGTTTATGAAAGATAAAACAACCATTATATTAAACATTGTTTTCCAATACAAGCGATATACACGAAAGCAAACTACGTGAATTACTATACACACAGAATATTGAATAAATGTAAAGAAACAAAAATAAACCTAAATTTTATTTGTTCTTAACAATAAGAGACTTATGGGTTGGACAATTTGGCTAATGGAGACAAAAATTCGAATTTTGTTCAATGATATTTCCATGTTGATCGAATAAGACTTCACCAACGCATACAACTTGATAATCCTTGTATGTGACTTTTTGTTGTACCTCTCTTGGTTCCTCTTCTTCCATCATTTATTCCTCCTCCTCTTCTTTCTCTACTTCTTTTTTCATTGCTTGATTTTCATCTTCAATGATAATTGGATTCGCTTGATTATCCATTACAAATTTATGAAGGTTTTGCATCATCTTTCCTTGCCTAATTTGCTCTTGGCTTATCCGAATTTGGAGCACTTGAATCTTAGCAAGCATTTGAAGAGTATGTTCCATTTTCTCTTCCAATTTGATTATACATGAAAGGATAGAACATTGGAATGGACCTTTGGATGGTCCAGTGGATGATTTAGGATTAATTTGGATGTTATAATTAGCGGAGGCCATTATTTATTTTAGTTTTGAGTTTTTACAAAAGTGAAATAAGAGAATGAAGAAGAAAATTTGAAGTGGAGAGTTTAAATGGTTACTGTAACTAACTTTTGGTGGGAATTAATTTTTGAAATCTAGTAGTTATATATCGACATAGTGATATATGTATGTCTACATACTTGTGTTATTTATTTTATTTTTTTATTTTTAATGTTATTTATATATATATTAATATATTTAATTATTTTAATTCACTTAATGAACAAATTCTTAATTTTCTTCTAAATTTAGTAAATGTTTCTTCACTTAATAGTTTTGTTAATATATCTGCTATTTGTTTATCTATTTCTATAAATTTGAGTGAAATTTTCTCTTTACTTATGTTATCTCTTAGAAAATGATGTCGAATATCAATATGTTTAGTTCTTGAGTGATGAGTTGGATTTTTAGATATATTTATAACACTCGTATTGTCGTAGTATTTTGGTGATTTATTTATTTTTAATCCAAAACCATATAGAGTTTGTTGCATATATATTACTTTTGAACAAACTAAAGCAGCAGAGATATATTCTGCTTTAGTTGTTGATAAAGAAACGGTATTTTGATTTTTACTAAACCACAAGACTAGTGAATGTCCTAAGAAATGACATGCTCCACTAGTACTTTTACGATCGGATTTACATCCCGCATAATCAACATCCCAATAAGAAATTAAACGAAAGATCAACCTTAGGATAAAATAATCCGAAGTCTAATGTATGTTTTATATATCTTAGAATACGTTTTACGGCTTTTAAATGTGTTTCCTTATGTTGCATTGATATCCTACATAGAGGTATACGCTATGCATTATATCTGGTCTACTAGCGGTTATATACAATAGCGATCCTATCATTCCTGTATATAATTTTTGGTCAATGTCCTTTGACGTATCGTCTTTACTTAAGGCTATGTTAGTTGCCATTGGTGTTGTTCTCCCGTTAGTTGTTGTTAAATTATATTTATTAATTAAATCTTTTACGTATTTTTCTTGATTAATAAATATTTCATTCTTTAATTGACGAATTTGTAAGCCTAAGAAGAATGTTAGTTCTCCCATATGACTCATCTCAAATTCTTGGGTCATAATATCTGAAAGTCCTTTATACATCTTATTATTTGTCGATCCGAAAATTATATCGTCAACATATATTTGCACCAACTGTATATCCTTATTATTCCTTTTAATAAACAAAGTGTTATCTAGTTTTCCTATTTCAAAGTTAGATTGTAACAAGTAATTTCTTAATCTACCATACAAAGCCCTAGGAGTCTGTTTTAATCCATATAACGCTTTCTTTAACATATATACATGATTTGGTAACTTTTCGTCTTCAAAAAGAGGTAGTTTCTCTACATGTACGTCTTCTTTAACAAATCTGTTTAGAAAAGCACTTTTAACATCCATTTGATATAATTTGAAATAATTATGGTTTGCAAAGGCTAGTAATATCCTAATTGCTTCTAATCTTGCTACGGGGGCAAAAATTTCATCGTAATCTATTCCTTCTTCTTGAGTATAACCTTGTGCTACTAATCATGCCTTATTTCTTACAACCTCACCATGTTCATTCATTTTATTTTTATAAACCCATTTAGTTCCTATTATAGTCTTATCCTATGGTCTAGGAACAAGTTCTCAAACATCATTCCTAGTAAACTGATTCAGTTCTTCTTGCATGGCAAGGATCCATGAATCATCGGAAGGTGCTTCTTTTGGATTCTTAGGTTCAGTAGTTGAAATAAATGCAGAATTTCTCGTATTATTTAATTGATTACGAGTCCTAACGACGGATTCAATATCTCCTAAGATATTTTATACATGGTGGTCTCTTAGTAATCTAATTCGTTTATTTGGTTGACTATCTTCATTATTTGTTTCATTAACTTCATTTTCACATTCATCTTCGTTGTGTTCTGTTGTATTTTTATAACTTTCGTCAAAAGATATGTTTAAGGTTTCTTCTATAGTATTGGTTCTTGAATTAAAAACTCTATATGCCTTACTTTTATCTGAATGTCCAATAAATATTCCTTTATCGGATTTCAAATCAAATTTGTCTAGATTTTCTTTAGTATTAAGAATAAAACATTTACTTCCAAATATTTTAAAGTATGATACTTTTTATTTCTTATTGTACAAAAGTTCATATGGTGTTTTATGAATTAAGGGTCTGATTGGAATTCTATTTAAAATATAACAAGCTGTAGCAACTACCTTAACCAATAAATTCCTTGGTAAATTACTATCGGATAACATGGTTCTCGCATACTCTTGTATCATTCTATTTTTATGTTCAACTACTCCGCTTTGATGAGGGGTTCTAGGAACAGAAATATTATGGGTTATTCCCTTTTTATTACAATTTTTTTCAAAATTTTCATTTTTGAATTCTCCGCCGTGGCCACTACATATTGTTTTGATTATTAAGGATAATAAATTTTGAATTCTTTTAGTGAAAGTTTTAAATTGATCAAATGCATTACTTTTATTTTTAAGAAACAAAGTGTAACGACCTGGTAGATTTTCAAGCCCGAAAATCGATACAAAAACACATGTCAAACATTCAAGCATCGAAAACACCGTAATGTTTTTATAAAGAAGCTAGAGAGCGAGGAAAGAAAGAAATACTAGAATAGAAGAATAAGAAGAAGAACTATTACAACACAGAGTCTCACATCACAGCGGAATATATATAATATAGAAATAAATCTTTATTGAAAACTTGAAATAATACTTACAACATCTGAGTATATCAAAATCTGGACAATTATAACAACTTTCCCTCATATATAAATCACATAGTGGAATCATGCTAGATATTACACGTCTGAACACCTCTAGCTAGTTTCTGGTCTTCGCAGCGTCCGATAAGCTGGACCTGGACAACCCGGTCTAACCCGAGCATTACAAACGCCGGATCAGTCTAGTGAACCAGAGTGAGAAAAACACATTAAGTTTTAAGGGGGAATCATCCAACTTGAATTTAAAGTTCAAAATCTTTTCGAAAGAAAAGGATAATCGTAAGACCGAATCCACATATAAATACGGACGGTTTTTACCTTACGATAACCCAAAACATTTTTGAAAACGATATTCGTCTAATATTATAATAATGTCTAAATATAAATAAATATCAATCTAGCAGAACGCTTGCATATCACGCTCCACAAACATAGTATACAATCAAAACCACGGGAGCTTACTAGAGATTGGATTCCGACTATGACTGTAACAACTCCGATTTTCAGAACCAATTTCAATTTTTTTATTTTAGCAATTTTAATGGATTTTAAAGATTAAAAATGATTTATTTTAAATAATAATGACTAAAAATTTATTTTAATTGAAGTTAGAACATAAAAATTTAATTTAATTATAAAACGAGTTTAAAATTGTGCGGTAGTTTGAAAATTCGATTTCTAATTTCAAATAAATGTACAGAATTCAAAAAAATTCGGATTTCAGTAAAACCAGAAATATTGGAAACTGTTTAATTATATCTTTCCAATGAACGTGAAAAACCAGATTTCATAACGAGAATTTAAAGTTATGTCTAGTTTAAAATTGGAAATTGTCGTTATGGAATTTAATATAATATATAGCCCTTAAAAATACCAATTTTGCAAACGATCTCCGTATTCGACAAAACCACTTTTATTGGATCCAGAATGTCAAGTTATTGTTATATTCCAATTTTCATAATTTTTGGAATTAATATGTGAGCGTGGTGAATTTAAACGCGTTTGGTACATTTAGTTTGAATTTAGTCGACTGGAAAATGACCATTTTTCAAACGGTCTCCAAATTCGATGAAATTAGTTTTGTTAGGACCGTATCGTCAAAACATAGCTAGATTTATTTTTCTAGAATTTTTGGAGTTAGTATGTAGCCTTGGTAAATTAAAATGTACGTTCAAATTCATTTTAATTGACTCATATTTTAATTTTGACAAAAACTGTTAAACAATAGAATTGGCTTTCAAAACATATCCCATTGTGTCTGGAATTGGGGTATCTAGTCAGGGGCGACATTTGTTGGGTTTGGTTTGGAGTTCGTGACATTAAACAGGTAATTTACGAATTAAATATTAAAATATTATAATAAATATATATATAAATAAACAAGAAACACTAACCCTCTCCATAATTAAAATTCGCCGCTGCCTCTATTCAAACTGAACGGCGGAAATCCCTCAATATTTCAAACCCTAAAATCTTTCCATCCCAACCGAATTAACTTCCATTTATTAAACGAAAATCGAAGATCTCTCAGTGATCTTTAAATTGGTACAAGTGTGATCAAATTTCATTGCACGGTCTGTTCGAATTCCACTCTTGAAGTGAACAACTTTCCATGCTTTTTTCGATCGCCTGAGGCGGACGAGTTGACCATGGAGGCGGCCACAGGTAGGCGAGGTGAAGCTGTTCAGGGTGGCGCCCTCTAATCGACCGACAAGTCAACGTGGAGCCCACCGTTTCAAGCCCTAGCGTGGGATTATGGGTTCAGTTTAATTCATGTTGCCTAGAGGGTTTTAACGAGGAAGAAGGCCAAGGTAATTTGGGAAGAGGGAATTTAATTAATTATATTTTTAAATCTTCTCGAAATGTAATTAACGCGAATAATACCGTAACTTTTTCATACAAGCACGGAATCGTGTGATTTCAAATCCATTGGAATCAGAAAAATGAGAGCTTCAACATGGAACCGACTAGATGCGATTTGGATCAAATCAGAGTTTCATGAAAATTAAAATCCAAACAGAACTGAAATTCAGAATTAAAAGAATGGGGGAGTGTGAGAACTCTCTCTCACTTATATTTTATAGTTATTATATAATAGGCTGCAGACAGAGCTTAGTAGCTCCCGACACTATTTTTTTGTACGAACTAGATGATTGTTTGTTTGGATTGTGATTTGGATTGTTATTGTTGTACATAAAAATTATCTATATAAAATGTATATGAAAATTATCATGAAATGAAAATAAAAAAATATTCATTTACAAATCGGACGGTTTGTTTATGTGCACTTATTTATCTGATATTGATTGGGATGATAAATTTTACACTTCGCCCAACTGCACAAATAATAATTAGTATTTTCTGTTTGAAAACCACACATGGGTATTGGGATGATATTTGACATACACTGATCCCAATAATTAGTGGTATGTCAATCGATGGGTTGACAGACTATATAAGCGTTATTTATTTATTTTAATGCTTATATAGTTATAAAATGCACTCTGGATGTTGTATGATTTTTTAATGATTGTTTATCATTATTGGTGTATACATGTGATGTATGTAATCCATATAAATAAAATTATTTGGTAATTGATTGAATCTGATTCCAGTTCAGAATTAACGAATATTTTGAAATAATATTCAGTGAATATTGAAATGTGAAGCCGTGTTAAGTAATTAAACGCCATTTTAACCCGAACAGGTTTATCGATCGATTTTATTCATTTTACAATGAATATCGAAAAGTGATGTCAAAATCTGATATTTTGAAAATATTGTCATTTTAATATTATAATGATATGAAATATTCAAATTTGATTTGAAATTTGAAATGAAGTGGAAATCGTTTTAAAATGAATTTAAAACGAATTTATAAAAGAATATTCAGTTTTGATTTGAAATTTGAAATGAAGTGGAAATCGTTTTAAAATGAATTTAAAACGAATTTATAAAGGAATATTCAAATTTGATTTAAAATTGAATTGGAAATCATTTTTAAAATGAATTTAAAATGATTTATAAAATACATTTTAAAAACGAAATCGAATATATATATTATATATATAATGGCCTGAATAGAACACGCCGCACGGCGACCGTTCGCTAATTGCAACCATTAATTTCAAATGGACGTAACGGGAGATCCGACCATCAGATTCTCCTAAATCCGGAACAATTGGGTTCGTATCGAAAAGAGATTTCCAATGAATATAAGAGATTTAAAATCTAACGGTTGGATTTGGAATTATGTCCAAATCAATTTCAGAAAAGGTCGCTATGAATGTAGTTCGGTGGCCGTTATTGGAAACCGATTGTAAGGGCCTTAATACAATTATTAAAAATATGGAAAAATTATGTTAAATCATAATAAAGGATTTGGAAAGATTTTGGATGAAATATTCCATATTTGAAATGATAAAAAAAATATTTTTATCAAAATGAACTAGTTAATAACTAGAATAATAATCCAATTATTTTTAGAAATAAATAAACTAGATTTGAAAATGGTTTTAAATTAACCAGAATTTTCCAATGAATAAATTGGAATTGATTTGGAATGGAAATAATCTTCGGAATATTTCGATATTGGATTCCATGATTATACGGATATTGTTGAGGAATTTCGAAGATATATATATATATATCGTTATTCCCATTGTGATATTTGTTGATTTCAGAATTTGATATTGAATATAAGCCGATATAATTTCTATTCAGAGCCTTGTATTTGATATCAAATTGGATTTTGGGTTTGTCGTGAATGGTGTCTTTATTAACACTATTCTTAAACCCAGTTGATAAAAGAATAAATCTTTAAATTAAGACTTAGTGAAGTTCTCCAATTAATTAATATTTAATTGGAATTGAATAAAAGAAATTAGATTTTTAGGTTTATCGTGAATGGTGTTTTAAAAGACACTTGTTCTTTAACTTAATTAATAGTGAAATGTGATTTGGAATTTATAAATCTTTTTATTAAGATTTAACAAAAATTTTCCAAAGTAAAGTTTTCCAATTTAATATAGTAAATTGGAATTGAATGGAATTCAATTTGGTAATAATTGAAGTAAGCTTTTGTAGAGGAAGACTATTAATATATATGGAATTTAAAAGGCTTCGTCGTTATTCCATTTATATTATTATTGATTTGTTTTCCATGAAGATTCCATAATTAATGGAATTTGATTTTAGGTTTATTGTGAACTGTGTTTCAAATGACATTGGTTCTTTAACCCAGTTAAAGGCAGGATTACATGTTTAACATTGTATTTCAAACTGTACTTGTTGATCTCTGCTAAATATATATCTGTTTGGTGGCGGAGAATTTATTCTCTTTCTTAACACCCTTCTTTGAGACGTACGAGCTCAAAGGTTATATATTGGCAGAAATCAATGGTACGGTGTAGATTGTCGATGTGACATGTTTGTGTTTCCAAAGTTAAATAATCATTAATAATGATTTTTGGGAAGATTAAAACTAAGTGGAGTTTTAATGAATCTTTAATTAGATTGAAATGTGAATGTGATAATTTAGATTATCAAATTTGGGAAAATGATCGAGAATGGAGTATCACCAGTTTTTCTCCAAGCGATAGTTAAATCTTTAATTAGATTTGAACGTGAAATGGTAATTAATTTTTACCGATAACACCGTGGTGTTAGATATGAAGTATTACCAGTTTTGCTCCATAGGATGAATAGGTTGGGATTGGGAAAATAAAAAAATGACTACTTCGGTAAGGTTCGCTAATCCCGACTAGTTTAGGAAACCTTAATTTGGTTTAGAATTGAAAAGATAATGAAATCTTTTGTAATGATATTCAAAGGAAGATTAAAGAATAAATTTAATAGAATTTATCTTTGATAAAATTAATGGGAACCTTTCCCTAAAGATGTGAAAAGAATATTTGAATAAAAGAATATTCTTGTTTGGAATGAGGCGTATGATGTGTTATTATAACACTTGATTATAAGATACGCGAGTAGTTTAGAAAGACCAAGTTTAACCCATTCTGAATAATTGATACGACGACTAACAGTCGAAGAGATTGAAGATGATGCAAGACCGACGATCTTTACATCGAATGAATGGGTTGCTACTGTTGCCCATGATTGGAGCAGCTACTTTAAAGGGGCTACAGTGGTAGTCGTTCGGATGTATTTGTTGATTGTCTAGATATGCGAGGCCTCTCTCCTGTATTGGACATACGGGACAAGGAATAAGGTGCATTCGGCTTCGTTCAAACCCAGAACGGACTTGTAAATGGATGGTATGTCTGACGTTTTATTCCTTTATACTGTATTCGTTGATCTCTGCTAAATATATATCTATCTGGTGGCGTAGAATTTATTCCCTTTCTTAACACTCTTCTCTGAGATGTACGAGCTTAGAGGTTATATATCAGCAGAAATCAATGATATGGTATGGACTGACAGTGTGACATGCTGAGTTGCAGTGATCCAAGCATTTGTTGAAAAGTAGAGTTTGGTGGATGATGATCAAAGCATAGCTTTAATTAGCATGGCTTTGTGTAGCGTTAATTTTCGGGCCTCACACATCGGTATGATGGTGAACTGATGGTTAGATCATTATACTTTTGATATGAGGATGGATTCGGTCGACCGAGATGAGCTGATGTGGTCGCTCCATGCTCAGAGGGATAGGGAACACCCCTCGATTCCTAGAGAGATAGAGTAAGTGATGTTTTCTCTCACTAGGAAGTAAGCCGAGGTGATACTCGATATCCTGGATATAGTGCGGATGTGCATTATGGTGTTTTCTCTAGCTGCGACGTAGGCCGTGGAGTATTGCACTACGCGATAGATCTTTCGAATCAGGAACCATCAGTATGGAAATCCAAACTTCCAATACGACATTTGCGGTTTTAGTTCTAAACCTATATATGGCGACATAGTGGGATGGGGCGCTCATGCCGCCTATGATTGATACATTCATATTTGAAGTTGATTTCTTCACTTATAGTAATAATAAAAGATTTGTTTTAAAATGTACCAAGCATATTTGTTTATTATAAGGTAAAACTCTATCCTTCGTCTTGCGTTGCATTGTGTGATGGGACCTGAGTCTTATAATAGCTTCATTTTCTTTAATTAGCATTGCGCTGTTTGTTTTAGGCACTGGTGTGTGGGGTTTAAACCTATTCCGTGTTATACGGCGTGATCCCTTGATTTACCTTATTTTAAAGTAAATTTTTGAATAACTGTTTTAGTTCTTACACAAGTTCCATGACTGACTCGAAGTTTATTGTTTTTACCTAAACCCTGAGTACCCATATTTTTCACACGAGCAACTAGTAGTTTTGGTTTTCGCAGATGTTTCTTTTCCCAGGATCCTAGATTTACAGCTGGAGCTATATTCGGGAAGCTTTGTATTCATGTATATTTTTCAGTTGTGCTAGTTATTGTATTTTCCGCTATGCATTATATTTATACATTTTATTTCCACTGCTATGTATTTTAACTCTCTGATATTTTTTCGTGTAATATTTATTCATACTCTGATATATTCCTATACTTTGATGTAAATAGTTGTAATAGCAATGAAATGTTCTATCGTTTGTGTCTGATACGTCGTGTTCTCAATTCAATCCGGGCTTTCCCATTAAGGCGGAATTTTTGTCATCTAAGCGTGGTATCAGAGCTTTGGTTTACAAAGCTCGAGAATAAGACACACTAGAACCAAACAAAAGAATTCATCAGAGACTGGATTAGTAATATCCAATAAGAATGACTCGTTAGAGATAGGAACAACAATATCCTAGAATGAGTTTCAAAGAGTGTTATTTTTAAAATAAAAATGAAAACAAAATTTGTTTTGAAAATTTAAACCTTTTTATACATATCTGAGTATTTTATTTTAAATTAAATTTGGACAATCGAGTATATAAAGATTTTGCATATACGCTTCATGAACTTATATTCGAAGTCTCAAATATACCAGATAGATATAGAATCACTCTAGATGCCCGGGGATAATTCTGGTGATGTCCAGACATCATCAGTATTTGTGTTCTAGTTTCGAAAGTGTGATATCTATATATTTCCAACTGGCTGGTGTGAGAACCAAAACTAGATAGAGTTATTTATTTGTGATTTGGCATTGAAATATGATTTTTGAATATATATATATATATAAGTATATGTTTGAAAAGTTAATCAACTAATTGATTGCTGATTTTGTTGTTTTATTATTAGTTTAACTAATAAGATTATTGGAACCAATATGACAATGGAAGGTAAATTAGCCAAATTGAATCAAATATCGAACTGAACTGAAAATTGATTGAAATTGCATACATGTACACATATATGTGTGAACAGGTCATAGCATGGAAGCTAAGAAGAGGAATAAAATTGTATGCTCGAATAGGTACATGTTTACTATTTTATTGGGTTTTGATGATTTTATGAACCGATTGTCTAGCCACTTGGCCTTTTCCTTTTCTTTTGGATTGGTGAGGGCCCTGTGAGACAAATTGCGGTTTTAAAGGTCTCCCCGTACAAAAGAGGTTATGGCAAAAAATTCAAAAATTTAGGGTGTTAGCCAAATTTTTGAGAAGTTAGAAAATTCTTAGAAACTGAAAAGTGGAAGAACGAAAGGCAGACTAAAAGTTGAGTTGATTAGTTAAATAACTTTCACCTTGTTTCATTTCGAGGACGAAAAGATTTTAAGTGGGAAAATTGTAACAACCAGGATTTTCAAAACCAATTTAATTTTTTTATTTTAGCAATTTTAATGGATTTTAAAGATTTAAAATGATTTATTTTAAATAATAACGACTAAAAATTTATTTTAATCGAAGTTAGAATGTAAAATTTTAATTTAGTTTAATTATAAAACGAGTTTAAAATGGCGCTGTAGTTTGAAAATTCAATTTCTAATTTCAAATGAATGTACAGAATTCAAAATAAATCGGATTTCAGTAAAACCAAAAATATTTGAATCTTTTTAATTATTTCTTTCTAATGAATGTGAAAAATCCAGATTTCATAACGAGAATCGAAAGTCATGTCCAGTTTAAAATTGAAAATAGTCGCTACGGAATTTAATATAATATATAGCCCTTAAAAATAGCCATTTTGCAAATGACCTCCGTTTTCGATGAAACCACTTTTGTTGGATTCGAAATGTCAAATTATTTTTATATTCCAATTTTCATAATTTTGGGAATTAATATGTGAGCGTGGTGAAATCAAACACGTTTAGTACTTTCAATTTGAATTTAATCGACTGGAAAATGACCATTTTTCAAACCGTCTCCAAATTCGATGAAATTAGTTTTGTTAGGACCATATCGTCAAGACATAGCTAGATTTATTTTTCTGGAATTTTTGGAGTCAATATGTGGCCCCAGTAAATTAAAATGTATGTTCAAATTCAATTTTAATTGATTTATATATTAATTTTGACAAAAACTATTCGAAATGATTGAAATGACTTACGAAACATATTTTATTGTGTCCGGAATGGGGGTATTTGGTTAGGGGCGACATTCGTTGGGTTTGGTTTGGTGTTAGTGACATTAAACAAGTAATTTACAAATTAAATATTAAAATATTATAATATATATATATATATATATATATATATATATATATATATATATATAAACAAGAAACCCTAACCCTCTTCATAATTAAAATCAGCCGCCGCCTCTATTCAAACTGAATGGTAGAAATCCCCCAATATTTCAAATCCTAAAATCTTTCCATCCCAACCGAATTAACTTCCGGTTATTAAACGAAAATCAAAGATCTCTCAATGATCTTTAAATTGGTACAAGTGTGATCAAATTTCATTGCACGGTCTGTTCGAATTCCACTCTCGAAGTCAACATCTTCGCATGCTTTTTCCGATCGCCTGAGGCCGACGAGTTGACCATGGAGGCGGCCGCAGGTAGGCGAGGTGAAGCTCTTCAGGGTGGTGCCCTCTGATCGACCGACAGGTCAACGTGGAGCCCGCAGTTTCAAACCCTAGCGTGGGATTATGGGTTCAGTTTAATTCGTGTTTCCTAGAGGATTTTAACGAGGAAGAAGGCCAGGGTAATTTGGGAAGAGGGAATTTAATTAATTATATTGTTAAATCTTCTCTAAATGTAATTAACGCAAGTAATGCCATAACTTTTCATACAAGCACGGAATCGCGTGATTTTAGATTCGTTGGAATCAGAAAAATGAGAGCTTCAACATGGAACCGACTAGAAGCGATTTGGAGCAAATCCAAATTTCAGGCAAATTCAAATCCAAACAGAACTGAATTTCAGAAATAAAAGACTGGAGGAGTGGAAGCCGACTGTGAGAACTCTCTCTCACTCAATTTATTTTACAGTTATTATATAATAGGTTGCAGACGGAGCTTAGTAGCACCCGACACCATTAATTTTTGTACAAACCAGTTGATTTTTTGTTTGGATTGTGATTTGGATTGTTATTGTTTGATATTGTTGTACATAAAAATTATCTATATAAAATGTATATAAAAATTATCATGAAATGAAAATAAAATAAATATTCATTTACAAATCGGACGGTTTGTTTGTGTACACTTATTAATCTGATATTGATTGTGACGATAAATTTTACACATTGCCCAACTGCACAAATAATAATTAGTATTTGTTGTTTGAAAACCCCATATACGGGTATCGGGTTGATATTTGACATACACTGATCCCAATAATTAGTGGTATGTCAATCGATGGTTTGACAGACTGTAAAAGCGTTATTTATTTATTTTAATGCTTATGCAGTTATAAAATGCACTCTGGATGTTGTATGAATTTTTAATGACTGTTTATCATTATTGTTGTATACATGCGATGTACGAAATCCATATAAATAAAACCATATGGTAATTGATTGAGTCTGATTCCAGTTTAGAATTAACGAATATTTTAAAATAATATTCAGTGAATATTGAAATGTGAAGCCGTGTTAAGTAGTTAAACGCCATTTTAACCTGAACGGGTTTATCGATCGATTTTATTCATTTTATAATGAATATCAAAATGTGATTTCAAAATATGATATTTTGAAAATATTGTCATTTTAATATTATAATGAAATGAAATATTCAGATTTGATTTGAAATTTGAAATTTGAAATGAAGTGGAAATCGTTTCAAAATGATTTTTAAAACTAATTTATAAAAGAATATTCAATTTTGATTTGAAATTTGAAATGAAGTGTTAATCGTTCTAAAATGAATTTAAAACAAATTTATAAAAGAATATTCAATTTTGATTTGAAATGAAGTGGAAATCGTTTTAAAATGAATATAAAACGAATTTATAAAGGAATATTCAATTTTGATTTAAAATCGAATTGGTAGTGGAAATCATTTTTAAAACGAATTTAAAACGATTTATAAAATACGTTTTAAAAACAAAATCGAATATATATATGTATGTATATATATATATATGTATTTATGTATATATATGTAATGGCCTGAATAGAACGCGTCGCGCAGCGACTGTTCTCTAATTTCGACCATTAACTTCAAATGGACGTAACGGGAGATCCGACCGTCAGATTCTCCTAAAACCAGAACCATCGGGTTCGTATCGAAAAGAGCTTTCCAATGAATATAAGAGATTCAAAATATAATGGTTGGATTTGGAATTATATCCAAATCAATTTCAGAAAAGGTTGTTATGAATGCAGTTCGGTGGCCGTTATTGGAAACCGACTGTAAGGGCCTTAATAAAATTATCAAAAATATGAAAAAATTATGTAAAATCATAATAAAGTATTTGGAAAATTTTTGGATGGAAAATTCCATATTTGAAAAGATAAAAATATATTTTTATCGAAATGAACTGGTTAATAACTAGAATAAAAATTCAATTATTTGTAGAAATAAATAAACTGGATTTGAAAATGGTTTTAAACTAACCAGAATTTTCCAACGAATAAATTGGAATGGATTTTGAATGGAAATAATATTCAGAATATTTCGATATTAGGTTCCGTGATTATATGGATATTGTTGAGGAATTTGGAAGATATATATATATATATATATATATATATCATTATTCCCATTACGATATTTATCGGTTTCAGAATTTGATATTGAATATAAGCCGATATAATTTCTATTCAGAGCCTTGTATTTGATATCAAATTGGATTTTGAGTTTGTCGTGAATGGTGTCTTTATTAACACTGTTCTTAAACGCAGTTGAGAAAATAATAAATATTTAAATTAAGACTTAGTGAAGTTCTATAATTAATTAATATTTAATTGGAATTGAATAAAAGAAATTGGATTTTTGGGTTTATCATGAACGGTGTTTTAAAAGACACTTGTTCTTTAACCCAATTAACAGTGAAATGTGATTGGAATTTATAAATCTTTTTATTAAGATTTAATGGAAATTTCCCAAAGTAAAGTTTCCAATTTAATATCGTAAATTGGAATTGAATGGAATTCAATTTGTAATAATCGAAGTGAGCATCTGTCGAGGAAGACTGTTAATATATATGGAATTTAAAAGGCTTCGTCGTTATTCCATTTATATTATTAGTCGGACACAGAAATTTATATCAATTATATATATTGATCTGTTTTCCGTGAAGATTCCATAATTAATGGAATTTGATTTTGCGTTTATTGTGAACTGTGTATTAAATGACATTGGTTCTTTAACCCAGTTAAAGACAGGATTACATGTCTAACACTGTATTTCAAACTGTATTTGTTGATCTCTGCTAAATATATATCTGTTTGCTGGCTGAGAATTTATTCTCTTTCTTAACACCCTTCTTTGAGACGTACATGCTCAGAGGTTATATATTGGCAGAAATCAGTGGTACGGTATAGATTGTCAATGTGAAATATTTGTGTTTTCAAAGTTAAATAATCATTAATAATGATTTTTGGGAAGATTAAAACTAAGTGGAGTTTTAATGAATCTTTAATTAGATTGAAATGTGAATGTGATAATTTAAATGATCAAATTTGGGAATATTATCAAGAATGGAGTATCACCAGTTTTGCTCCAAGCGATGGTTAAATCTTTAATTAGATTTGAACGTGAAATGGTAATTAATTTTTACCGATGACATCTTGGTGTTAGATATGGAGTATTACCAGTTTTTCTCCATGGGATGAATAGGTTGGGATTGGGAAAATAAACAAATGATTACTTCGGTAAGGTTCGCTAATCCCGACTAGCATAGAAAACCTTAATTTGTTTTAGAATTGAAAAGATAATGAAATATTTTGTAATGATATCCATAGGAAGATTAAAGAATAAATTTAAAAGAATTTATCTTTGATAAAATTAATGGGAACCTTTCCCTAAAGGTGTGAAAAGAACATTTGAATAAAAGAATATTCTGGATTGGAATGAGGCGTATGATGTGTTGTTATAGCACTTGATTATACGATACGCGAGTTATTCGGAAAGAACAGGTTTAGCCCATTCTGAATAATTGATACAACGACTAATAGTCGAAGAGATTGAAGTCGGTGCAAGACCAACGATCTTCACATCGAATGGATGGGTTTTTACTGATGCCCATGATTGGAGTAGCTACCTTGACGGGGCTACAGTGGTAGCCGTCCGGGCGTATTTGTTGATTGTTCGGATATGCGAGGGCCTCTCTTCTGTATTGGACATTAGTGACGAGGAATAAGGTGCCTTCAGTTTCGTTCAGACTCAGAACGGACTTGTAAATGGGTGGTACGTCTGACGTTGTATTCCTTTGTACTACATTCGCTGATCTCTGCTAAATATATATCTGTTTGGTGGCAGTGAATTTATTCTCTTGCTTAACACCATTCTCTAAGACATACGATCTTAGAGGTTATATATCGGCTGAAATCAATGATATGGTATGGATTGACAGTGTGACATGCTGAGTTGTAGTGATCCAAGCTTTTGTTGAAAAGCAGAGCTTGGTGGATGATGATCAAAGCATAGCTTTAATTAGCATAGCTTTGTGTAGCGTTAATTCGTGAGCCTCACACATCGGTATGATAGTGAACTGATGGTTAGATCAGTATACTATCGATATGAGGATGGATTCGGTCGACCGAGATGAGCATAGTGTGGTCGCTCCACGCTCAGAGGGATAGGGCACACCCCTCGAATCCCAGAGGGATAAAGTAAGCAGTGTTTTCTCTCGCTGGGACGTAAGCCGCGCTGATACTCGATATCCTGGATATAGTGCAGATGTGCATTACGGTGTTTTCTCTAGCTGGGACGTAAGCCGTGGAGTATTGCACTACGCGATAGATCTTTCGAATCAGGAGCCATCAGTATGGAAATCCAAACTTCCAATACGACATTTGCGGTTTTAGTTGTAAACCTATATATGGCGACATAGTGGGATGGGGCGCTCATGCCGCCTATGATTGATACATTTATATTTGAAGTTGATTTCTTCACTTATAGTAATAATAAAAGATTTGTTTTAAAACGTACCAAGCATATTTGGCTATTATAAGGTAAAACTCTATCCTCCGGCTTGCGTTGCATTGTGTGATGGGACCCGAGTAGTCATATAATAGCTTCATTTTCTTTAATTAGCATTGCGCTATTTGTTTTAGGCACTGGTATGTGGTGGGTAAACCCATTCCGTGTTATATGGCATTGTAACGACCCGTATTCTACACATCATAGGATTGTAGAATATTTATTTCTTTCCCGTATGAAGTCGTATGGTCATGTAACTTTGGGAAACATCTATTAGAGCCATTTCCCATGCTTATGATTTTTGTCGATTTTTAAATGACCATTTTACCCCTAGTTGGTACTGTTTTGGCCATAACTTTTGATTGGAAAGGAATTTTGACATGAAACCACTTCCATTTGATTCGTTTGATAGTTTCTCTTTCCATAGAGTGGTCATAATGGCCAAACGGACTTACCGTTTGGGAGATATGGCTGAAACAAGGTTTGGAGGGTGAAAAGCTGCTTAACCGGGCCAAATCGGGTGATTAGTGAGTAGGCCCATAACCCATTTCGGGATTAGGGTTATGGGAGGGCTGAAATGAGATGGAGAATCATTCCATTTCAGTTTTCTAGCCTCCACTTATCACCAAGGATCCCTAAAAATGGCCTCCAACCTCTAAATCACCTCCAAATCATCTTGTGGTTAAGGATTTGGCTTAGCAACCCCTAATCAAGGAAGATCTTCACCAAAGCAACAAAGGAGCTGCTGTTTGGCATTGAGATTCACATCAAATCAGAGAATTATTTCAGATCTTAGTTTATCTTGTGGCTAAGGTGAGTGATTTGCTTAGTTTTGCACTAATTATGGCTAATTAGGGTTGATTAGTGTTAATTAGCAAATTTAAACATGATAAAATTATGGAAAAATGTTTATAAAATTCGGAATGAAGTTTTAGACCTCTGATATGAATTTTAGTTAATTTGGTTAAGTTTTGATAATCCTATCATTAGTTTCACCTAAATATGCTTAAGGGGAAGTTTGGGATTTTGGGTATGTTTGATCCCTTTTTACCTATCATATTGATGTTTTGATGTTTGTGGTTGATTATGTATGTTGCTATGACTGTATGAAATGCTATGTGACTGTTTAGAATAGTTGGAATGGTCGAAAACGCCGTCGAGGGGCGTAAACAGCTCGCTGAGCAAGGTGCAGGGGTTCGGATCGCATAGGGGGTTGAGGGACGATCGGATCGCCCTATGGGATCGTGGGACATCACCACGAGTCGAGTCATCTACTCCGAACCGAACCATCTGCGCAAGGCCCACGAGACGAATCGATGCAGCGCCGTGCCCAAATTGAAGTACTCCGACTCGGATCGCCAATGAGCAGTACGACCCGATCCGATCCACTCGTACCTCGTATCACGATCCGACTAGAGGAAGGCAACATCCACGATCCGATGCACAACGAGACGACGGAGGAGCGCGATCCGATCCGTATGGGGTATTCACGATCCGACCAGAAGTGGAGACCCGATTCGATGGAGACTGGATTCACGAGACGATGGGGAGTGCGACCCGATCCGACGTAGGAGGCGCGACCCGATCCAATGATGAATGCTGAAGGCGACCCGATCCGATCTGGTGATGACCAATAACCCGAGATGCAAAGGTAGTCCAAATGGAAGTTAGAGCTCAGGATCCCGGAACCAGTTGGGAACCAATGAGTTCACTTCATGGTTGGACTTTGCTGCGGGACGTGTGCTAAGGAGTTGTCGACGTTCATAACTTCGATTCACCACTAAAAAGGAATGATGGGCTACTTATCAGTGCAGTAGGGTCATTATGACCTGAGGGGCAAAGTGATGGTAGCAAGACTACGTTATCAGTGCAGTAGGGTCATTATGACCTGAGGGGCAAGGTGATGCGTAGTAAGACTATGAGCCATCACAGATGGGGTGAATAACTCCATGGGGCAAGTGGACATAGTAAGGATTGGTAAGGCTATGAGCCAGCGCAGATGGGGTGAATAACTCCATGGGGCAAGTGGACAAAGCGAGGAATTAGTGGCTACGTTATCAGTGCAGTGAAGCCATTTATGACTTCATGGGACAAAGTGATCGTAGCAAGGAATGTTGGGTGATCGAAGTGGTGAATATCGTATACTTTACGCACTGAGTGAGAGATGTGAGGATGGATGCTATGTTTGATTGTTTGCCATCAATATGACATGCACACCTCCCCTACCTCCGTATCTTTATATTGTTTGATATGATACCTTAGAGTGTTGTACAGTATGTAGTGCTAACTCTTTGGTTGCAGGTCCAGGTTCAGGTATGTTTTCAGTCTACCTGTTATTGTTCACTTTAGATGCTTATCGCTCATACCAGGCTTTATGTCTGACCCAGAGTTTTATGTCTCCTCTTATTACTCTGGGTGCTCACACGAGCAGACTAGAGACAGGTTAGCTGGTGATGTGCGAGTAGCTGATCCGGAGGCGGGCAGGAGGCTTCCACGTATTATATATATACACATTCTCCCTGTGTCGTTGGTGGTCACTACTTGGGCATTAGTAGTGTACCTCATTTACCTTACTTTTGCTTTGAGACAGTTTGAAAGTTGTAATAAGCTGTACTTTTGGATTTCCGCTGCTATGATGTTTAGTTCTGATTTTCAGCTTATGCACTGTCTCTCCTGTTTTATGTCAAGTATGTTATTATTATATTTTGTCCTATGCGCTGTGAGACATTCTACAGGTTCCTTGTATGTTCATTTCCTTCTTCCTTTTCCTTCTGGCGACCCGTTCCGTGCTAACTGGATATGTGTACAGCGCACCTTTGGAGTAAATGTCGGTTGGTGCGGGGCGAGCCGTCACACTTGGTATCAGAGCTCTAGGTTGCGTAGTTAACCTAGGGAAAGACAGTAGGGAGAGTTAGTACGTATATGAGAGCGCGTATTTGTGATTACTTTGGTTTTCAAAAGCTATGTATATATATACAATTAGTAGTATAAGAATGAAGTTGCACTGCACTAGTACCACTATGGGGTCGTTAATCGTTTCCCTTTTTCAGATTGACGATGAGCCGACATGTTAGAGGTACCGGTAGAGGGGCCAATAATGGTAATGCCGCTGACATGAGGGCGATGTTTACCAACCTCATGAGAGACATGCTTAGAGAAGTGCAAGGGGCAGTTCCCAATCCCGGAGCTGGTGTTGGCCCAGTAGTGCAGGCGCCTAGGGTCGATTTCGCCAAGTTGTGCAAAGATTACACTAATCTTGGTGGGAAGCCATTCCACGGAACGGAGTCGGCCACAGATGTTCAAGATTGGATGGATAGCTGTGATCGTATCTTTGATGACTTGGGTATTGAGGATGCGATGAAGAGAAGGCTAGCGTCTCGTCAGCTGCAAGGGCGAGCGATGAATTGGTGGAATGCTATCAGAACAGCTACTCCAGAGGATCAAGTTACGTGGGTTCAGTTCAAGGCTCGCTTTAGCGAGAAGTTCATTCCAGCTGCCCAGAAGTCAGTGTTGTTCAAGAGGTTCTTGGAACTCAAGCAGGGTGGCAGGGCAGTTTCTGATTATATTGCTGAGTTCGACACTTTATCGAAGTATGGACTGTCTCTTATTGATACTCCTGAGAAGAAGAATGAGAAGTTCATTACTGGTTTGGATGGGTACTTGGGGGAAAGGCTTATCAATCACATCGATGAGACTTTTGAATCGATTGTGGGGAAAGCTTTGAGATCAGAGAGCCTTTACCCTAAGTCAAAGACTGAGGCTGCATCTGCAGAAGGGCCAAAGCCGCAAGCAGGCGGTGGAGGCAAGAATAGCTCTTAGAATAAGAGGAAGCAGGACCAATCTAAAGGTGGCCAGAAAAAGAGCAAGAAGGGTGTTGAGTGCTTCAGCTGTGGAAAGAAAGGCCATTATGCTAAGGAATGTCGGGCCAAGCCAGTGGAAAGGAAATGCTACAACTGTGGTCAAGTGGGACATCAGAAAGATAAGTGTCAGCAACCTCTTAAGGAGAAGCAGATTGTGAAAGCATATGCTCTTGATGCTATTCCTTCTTCGTCGAATGCCCCAACTGCGGCGGAGAAAGGAAAGAATGTGGTTATTCAAGGTATGCTTTCTATTTATGATATACCAGTTCGAGTTTTGTTTGATACTGGGGCTTCCCGTTCCTTCATATCTAGTGACCTGGTAGATAGGTTGGCACTGGAACCCGAGATAGTCGATAGACCATTGGTTGTGACGAACCCAATTGGTGGCTCGACAAGCCTTAGTATGATTTGCAGGAATTTGGTCTTATCGAGTCATGGATGTATGTTTGTGATTGCTTTGTTTTGGGCTTTACTGGGTATGGCATTATATTGGGGGTCGATTGGCTCCAAAGATACGGGGTGGTGGTAGACTGTGAGGGCTTTTTGGTGACAGTGAGGGCGGATGATGGGCGGAGGGTAGTGTTTGGTAGTCTACCTAGTGATGGGGTTATGGCTAGTTTTGTAAATTCCCTCGACATCCCGCAGGATGAGTTGTCAGATGTGCCCGTGGTTGGCCAGTATCCGGACGTCTTCGAGGAGGTGACCGGGCTTCCACCACACCGAGAGATTGAGTTCCGTATTGATTTAATGAAAGATGCCAGACCTATAGTGATGCCACTTCGTCGTATGGCACCAAGGGAGCAACGAGAGCTCGGGGTGCAAGTCAGCAATCTTTTGAAGAAGGGATTTATTAGAAGGAGTGTCTCCGAGTGGGGAGCACCAGTTGTGTTTGCCACTAAGGCAGATGGTTCCCTTCGTCTGTGTGTGGACTATCGCGAGTTGAATAAGGTGACGAGGAAGAATAAGTATCCTCTACCGCGGATAGATGATTTGTTTGATCAGCTGGAAGGAGCTAGAGTGTTCTCCCAGTTGGACCTCGCGACAGGATTTCATCAGCTTCGAGTAGCGGATGAGAGTGTTCCGAAAACGGCATTTAGGACGCCGTCTGGATTTTATGAGTGGTTGGTTATGCCATTTGGGTTGACCAATGCACCAGCCTATTTTGTGGATCTTATGAATCGAGTATTCAGAGATCAGTTGAATAAGTTTGTTCTTGTGTTCGTGGATGATATCCTTGTTTATTCAAGGACAGAGGAGGAACACAAGGGGCACTTGAGGATAGTGATGGAGGTGTTGAGGAAACACCAATTGAAAGCGAAATTCTCTAAGTGTCATTTTTGGAGAAGGGAAGTAAGATTCTTGGGTCATGTTGTTTCAGAGTGTGGTATTGCCGTGGACCCTGCGAAGGTGGATACGGTACAAGATTGGCCTATGCCCAAGAATGCTACAGATGTAAGAAGTTTCTTGGGATTAGCCGGATATTATCGTAAGTTTATCCAGGACTTCTCCAAGATTGCAGCACCGTTGACTCAGTTGACTAAGAAGAATCAGTCCTTCGTCTGGGACGGAGTGTGTGAGGATGCCTTCAAAAGTCTAAAGGAGAGGTTGACACGTGCGCCAGTGTTAGTCATTCCTAAAGGGAATGAAGAGATGACGGTATACACAGATGCTTGTGGTACCGGACTAGGTGCAGTATTGATGCAAGGAGGTAGGGTTGTAGCTTATGCTAGTCGAGAGCTAAAGCCGCATGAGAAAAAGTATCCTACCCATGATTTGGAATTGGCAGCGATTGTATTTGCGCTGAAGATGTGGAGACACTATCTCTTGGGAGAAAGATTTGAGTTGTTTACCGATCATAAATCGTTAAAGTATCTCTTCTCTCAGAAAGATCTGAATCTCCGTCAGCAGAGATGGTTAGAGTTCTTGGCTTCGTATGATTTTGATATCGCATACACACCTGGGAAAGGTAATGCAGTAGCCGATGCCTTGAGTAGGAGACATGCCAGCTTAGGGGCAATGTTTCTTGAATGGAAGCAACTGGAGTATATCGCGGGGTTTGATTTCAGACCAAAGTGCGAATTGGATCCAGTTATGCTAGCTAGTTTGACGATCAGACCCACTTTGGTAGAGCGGATTGGTTCTAGTCAGAGGGACGATCCTATCCTATTGGAAATCATCTCCAAGTTAGAGATGGGTATCGATGAGGAGATGAATGTGTATGGGCTTGATCGAGATGGATGGCTTCGGAAGAATGGGAGATTAGTTGTGCCCAACGTAAATGGTTTGAGGGATGAAGTGCTTAGAGAATGTTATCACTCAAAACTGACTATACATCCCGGTGGTAATAAGATGTATCGAGACATGAGACAGACTTACTACTGGGAAGGGATGAAAAGAGACGTTGGGAAGTTTATATCCAAATGCATGAATTGTCAGCTAGTTAAAGCCGAGCAAAAGAAGCCTAGTGGGTTGTTGCAACCATTAGAAATTCCCGAATGGAAATGGGAGCAAGTCTCGATGGATTTCATCGATGGCTTACCAAGGACTAGATCGGGATATGATAGCATTTGGGTAATTGTGGATCGATTGACTAAGAGCGCAAGATTTATACCAGTCAAATCGACCAGAACGGCAGCCAAGTTGACATAATTGTATATGAAGTGGGTAGTGAGATTTCATGGAGTACCCAAAAGCATTGTGAGTGACCGAGACCCGTTGTTCACTAGTGGGTTTTGGAAGAGCTTACAAGAGGCTCTAGGGTCAGGACTACATCTCAGTACCGCATATCACCCTCAGACCGACGGTCAGACGGAGAGGGTGAATCGTATATTGGAAGATCTCTTGAGAGTGTGTATATTGGATTTTGGTGGATCATGGGATGATCATTTGCATCTAGTGGAGTTTGCATATAATAATAGCTACCAATCCAGTATCGGTATGGCTCCATATGAAGCTTTGTACGGAAGACCGTGCAACTCACCATCATGTTGGATAGAGACTGGCGAGAAGTTTGTGCTTGGACCAGATGTGGTGAGAGAAACTTCAGATAAGATTAAGATCATTCAGCAACGAATGAAAGCTGCCCAAGATAGGCAGAAGAGTTATGCTGATAAGAGGAGAAGAGATTTGAAATTCTCCGTTGGTGACTTGGTGTTTGTTAAGGTCTCTCCGTTGAAGAGCATGATACGAATTGGTAGGAGAGGCAAGTTGGCACCAAGATTTGTTGGCCCGTTCCCTGTTCTTGAATTAGTCGGGAATTTGGCGTATAAAGTTGGCTTACCAGAGAAAATGGCAGGAGTTCACAATGTGTTTCATGTTTCCCAACTAAGGAAGTTCGTTCACGACTCAGATAGGACTATTTCACCTGATCAGTTAGAGGACTTCGAGGTAGAACCTGAGGCGGTTGGGAACCGCAAGCCGATTCGTATTGTGGGTCACGATACGAAGCAACTTCGAAGGAAGTCGGTGAAGCTAGTCAAGGTTCAGTGGGGCGAGGACGAGAATGATTGTACTTGGGAGACAGAGGAGAGCATTAGGAAGACACACCCAGAACTCTTTGCTTGGTAAGATTTACTTTGCGATTTAGTTATTCCGCATGCTAGGATAGACTTGTTTTGCTTGTTTTTCATGTTTGATGGTTGTTTTATGATTGATAGGCATGCGGGACCTTTGTGTGTGTTTGGATTAGGGAATTTCGGGGGCGAAATTTCTTAAGGGGGGAAGAGTGTAACGACCCGTATTCTACACATCATAGGATTGTAGAATATTTATTTCTTTCCCGTATGAAGTCGTATGGTCATGTAACTTTGGGAAACATCTATTAGAGCCATTTCCCATGCTTATGATTTTTGTCGATTTTTAAATGACCATTTTGCCCCTAGTTGGTACTGTTTTGGCCATAACTTTTGATTGGAAAGGAATTTTGACCTGAAACCACTTCCATTTGATTCGTTTGATAGTTTCTCTTTCCGTAGAGTGGTCATAATGGCCAAACGGACTTACCGTTTGGGAGATATGGCTGAAACAAGGTTTAGAGGGTGAAAAACTGCTTAACCGGGCCAAATCGGGTGATTAGTGAGTAGGCCCATAACCCATTTCGGGATTAGGGTTATGGGAGTGCTGAAATGAGATGGAGAATCATTCCATTTTAGTTTTCTAGCCTCCACTTATCACCAAGGATCCCTAAAAATGGCCTCCAATCTCTAAATCACCTCCAAATCATCTTATGGTTAAGGATTTGGCTTAGCAACCCCTAATCAAGGAAGATCTTCACCAAAGCAACAAAGGAGCTGCTGTTTGGCATTGAGATTCACATCAAATCAGTGAATTATTTCAGATCTTAGTTTATCTTGTGGCTAAGGTGAGTGATTTGCTTAGTTTTGCACTAATTATGGCTAATTAGGGTTGATTAGTGTTAATTAGCGAATTTAAACATGATAAAATTCTGGAAAAATGTTTATAAAATTCGGAATGAAGTTTTAGACCTCTGATATGAATTTGAGTTAATTTGGTTAAGTTTTGATAATCCTATCATTAGTTTCACCTAAATATGCTTAAGGGGAAGTTTGGGATTTTGGGTATGTTTGATCCCTTTTTACCTATCATATTGATGTTTTGATGTTTGTGGTTGATTATGTATGTTGCTACGACTGTATGAAATGCTATGTGACTGTTTAGAATAGTTGGAATGGTCGAAAACGCCGTCGAGGGGCGTAAACAGCTCGCTGGGCAAGGTGCAGGGGTTCGGATCGCATAGGGGGTTGAGGGACGATCGGATCGCCCTATGGGATCGTGGGACATCACCACGAGTCGAGTCATCTCCTCCAAACCGAACCATCTGCGCAAGGCCCACGAGACGAATCGATGCAGCGCCGTGCCTAAATTGAAGTACTCCGACTCGGATCGCCAATGAGCAGTACGACCCGATCCGATCCACTCGTACTTCGTATCACGATCCGATTAGAGGAAGGCAACATCCACGATCCGATGCACAACGAGACGACGGAGGAGCGCGATCCGATCCGTATGGGGTATTCACGATCCGACCAGAAGTGGAGACCCGATTCGATGGAGACTGGATTCACGAGACGATGGGGAGTGCGACCCGATCCGACGTAGGAGGCGCGACCCGATCCAATGATGAATGCTGAAGGCGACCCGATCCGATCCGATCTGGTGATGACCAATAACCCGAGATGCAAAGGTAGTCCAAATGGAAGTTAGAGCTCAGAATCCCGGAACCAGTTGGGAACCAATGAGTTCACTTCATGGTTGGACTTTGCTGCGGGACGTGTGCTAAGGAGTTGTTGACGTTCATAACTTCGATTCACCACTAAAAAGGAATGATGGGCTACTTATCAGTGCAGTAGGGTCATTATGACCTGAGGGGCAAAGTGATGGTAGCAAGACTACGTTATCAGTGCAGTAGGGTCATTATGACCTGAGGGGCAAGGTGATGCGTAGTAAGACTATGAGCCAGCACAGATGGGGTGAATAACTCCATGGGGCAAGTGGACATAGTAAGGATTGGTAAGGCTATGAGCCAGCGCAGATGGGGTGAATAACTCCATGGGGCAAGTGGACATTGCGAGGAATTAGTGGCTACGTTATCAGTGCAGTGAAGCCATTTATGACTTCATGGGGCAAAGTGATCGTAGCAAGGAATGTTGGGTGATCGAAGTGGTGAATATCGTATACTTTACGCATTGAGTGAGAGATGTGAGGATGGATGCTATGTTTGATTGTTTGCCATCAATATGACATGCACACCTCCCCTACCTCCGTATCTTTATATTGTTTGATATGATACCTTAGAGTGTTGTACAGTATGTAGTGTTAACTCTTTGGTTGCAGGTCCAGGTTCAGGTATGTTTTTAGTCTACCTGTTATTGTTCACTTTAGATGCTTATCGCTCATACCAGGCTTTATGTCTGACCCAGAGTTTTATGTCTCCTCTTATTACTCTGGGTGCTCACACGAGCAGACTAGAGACAGGTTAGCTGGTGATGTGCGAGTAGCTGATCCGGAGGCGGGCAGGAGGCTTCCACGTATTATATATATACACATTCTCCCTGTGTCGTTGGTGGTCACTACTTGGGCATTAGTAGTGTACCTCATTTACCTTACTTTTGCATTGAGACAGTTTGAAAGTTGTAATAAGCTATACTTTTGGATTTCCGCTGCTATGATGTTTAGTTCTGATTTTCAGCTTATGCACTGTCTCTCCTGTTTTATGTCAAGTATGTTATTATTATATTTTGTCCTATGCGCTGTGAGACATTCTACAGGTTCCTTGTATGTTCATTTCCTTCTTCCTTTTCCTTCTGGCGACCCATTCCATGCTAACTGGATATGTGTACAGCGCACCTTTGGAGTAAATGTCGATTGGTGCGGGGCGGGCCGTCACAGGCATGGTCCCTTGATTTACCTTATTTTAAAGTAATGTTTTAAATAACTATTTTAGTTCTCACACCAGTCCCATGACTGACTCGGAGTTTATTGTTTTAACCTAAACTCTGGGTGCCCATATTTTTCACACGGGCAGCTAGTGGTTTTCGCATATATTTCTTTTCCCAGGATCCTAGATTTACAGCTGGAGCTATATTAGGAAAGCTTTGTATTTGTGTATATTTTTCAGTTGTTCTAACTATTGTATTTTCCGCTATGCATTGTATTTTTAAATTTTATTTCCGCTGCTATGTATTTTAACTCTTTGATATTTTTCCGTGTAGTATTTATTCATACTCTGATATATTCTTGTACTCTGATGTAAATTATTGTAGTAGCAATGAAATGTTCTATTGTTTGTGCCTGATTTGTCGTGTTCTCAATTCAATCCGGGATTTCCCATTAAGGGGGAGTTTAAGTCGTCTCAATGACAAGGTATGGAACCGCCTACCAATAGTGTATCTCTAGTGAGAAATACACTGGCTTCAACAAGAAAGTCTTGCAACCCGGCCACACATGACCGACCACTCATTTCTCTTGAGTGTATCGAATATATTGTCACCTACGGTTGGTACAAACATAATCGTTCTCGGGAGATACAGAAATGGAAAGAAGTAACAAATATGAGTATTCTCTAGATGGTGACAATACACCAAGTGTGCAACCAACATAGGCATGCTACGTACCGATTTTTGTCATTTCCCGATTGATGAGGCTTGAGGTTTAAATTCCTTTCTAGAACAACTGGCCACCATTTACTTTTGAATCCCACATTGTCTATAAACGTCATCCAGGAACAGGATGAACCGAAGGAACCCTCCTACTACATCCTAGGAATCACCCTATAGATCAGTAGCGAGTAGTCCTTGCAATCCGTAGATTCCAATCACGACAGAACACATTATATCTCAAGGAGCCAACCTGAGATTGTAAGTAGTTCTTCCGTTTTATGAAGATTTATGGTCTTCAAATGCTTCATCTCGATCATCATCTGATATCTTCTTATGATTTCATATTTGCTGGTTGGAATGGTTTTCGAATATAAATTCTATCTTGGTCTTTCTGTACCAACAATCGATAATTGACCAGATTTGATAGTCAATTATTTAACTATCAAATCAACAAACATTCATCGATGAAAATAAAATAAATTTAATGGTTCAGTGTCCAACTTCACTTGGCCTCTTAAAAATTAACAAATGGTTAATTCAAAACTCGATATCTTCAATACTAGGAAAACGTTTCCCTTTTCTTATTTAATATAAGAATATTCAGTTATCATTTCACTTCTACTTTGTTAGCTCCTATTGTAAATTAGTAAGTGGATAAATTTCTAAATATCGATCTTGAAGGCCGAAACCAACATCAGATTGAAACCTCGAAAGTTACTCAACTCAACGAATGTACAACAAGTTCTAATTTCTTTAAAAACTACATCACTTTCCTTATTATACTTGGTATTTCTTTTTAAACAATATAAATAAACCATGATTCAAATCTAATTCAAATACTATATAAAAACTTCATTAAAAACTCAGTTCAAATCCAATTTGGTTATATCTAAATAAAATTCCATCTCTTGTTTTAAATTACGCGGTTTTGGAACCAAATCCTTATAACTCATCTCGCTAAACCATTTTAATTCAGTTTGGGTTTCTGTTTCGATCTCCATTCTATATCTTATACTCCTAAATTTCATTACATTCATACTCATTTCAGTAATCGAAAACATTTACAACATGTCCTTTAAAACTTGGGCTTTCGTATCTTTGTCGAACTGGGATTTAGGAAATTCACTTAAATAAAATCCCAATAAGAATTCAATTAAACTTATCTATAAGTTTTAATATAAATATGCTTGAAAACTCATTTAACAATAAACGTTGCTTATTAGTTTCATTAACCTCTATTTGTTTAATCCCAAGATCATTACTTGATTATTATTAAAGAAATAACAATAAATTTCAATATTATAAACATAGTTTACTCCATCATTAACACTTTCTATTTGTAACAAATTTATTACTCAATTCTCAATAAATAGTTGACTGATTCAACTTAACATAGTTAACCCATTTATCTATTCCAATTGGTCCTTCCATTAAATTAAAAATAATTAATAATATTATTAATTTAATAAATCCCATTTACTTTGATTATTATTAAATAAATAATAATAAATTTCCATATAATCCCATTTTAATTGTTTACCAATAAACAATTAATTCCAGTTATTAATTGTTCGGCTAATATCTACTTACTTGCTTTTAAAATCTTACTTACATACAACATTAATTTATACCACCATTTAATAGTTCTTATAATCTTAAATAATAATAATAATAATAATAAATATTAATTTCCTTTTTATAAACTTTTAATTCAAAATAATAGATTCAAAACTATTTACAATTATAAAATAAATTTTATATTTTCATTTCTGTTGATTCATCTGACGATAAGTCAACATTCATAAAACGATTTATTTTTAGGCCATCTGCCGTTACTTACTCAATCAATATTGCACATTGGTTAATAACAAAAAAACATTGAATTTGAATTCAACAATCGGTAACCAAATCAATAATCCAATCATATGGTTAAACTGTTCATATGAAAATAAACAATAAATTTGAGGAATCCAGTTGGATCCTTCCAACATGTTTTTCCCTACATCCAAATATGTTATCTCAACTAAAATCATCTATTTCAAATAACTGGTATAATATAATAACAGAATTCCAAACGTCTATGTTTCAGTTTAATATGATTATATTATTATAAACGTAACCAACGAGGCAAGTTACCACATTTGGAATTAATCGTTAAAAATAACGATTCGTTTGATTAAATTAAATGAACGTTTAATTTAAATCAGTTATATAAAATTATTCTACATATATTCAAATAATCAGCAAAAAAAACGCACAAACAGTTAACCCAACTTATATATAATATAAGTGGGATAATTGAGTGATTTGAACTCACCTTGATTCCATTCGTTAGTTAAACGAGTTGTTTTAATAAAATTAAACATGCGTTTAATTTTATAAAAAATTCCGGTAGCTTCCAGTGCTGACCAGCCCAGCTCTAGGTTGTAGCGCTTGTTGGTACGGTTCCAACGCATTCCGGTTTGTTCAATTCTGTTACAGTATGCAAAAGTTAAACACAAATTAAGTATTCGACTTAATTAAAATTATTAATCTTTAATTTATTTATTATTAAACTATCATAACTAATACGTTAACTACCTACCCCAATTAATCTTCTAATTCTGCATCCCGGAGTTCCGGTATTCCAACCTACCCGTGCCTTCTACCCGATCCTTCGCAAGCTACATTCTTTTCATCTTTTGTTATTTTTTATTTATTTTAAAAGCCCATACTGTCCTAGTTATCTACATAAGCCCATCAAATACTTTAGCCCAACCACCACAAACGTGCCCCCCTTCCAGCTACAAAGGAAATCGCTCCACTGGCCCGTGCCATAACTGTTTTCCAAACCCACCGTGTACAGGAACGCTTCTTCCCAACTAATAATCTTCCTGTACATCATCTTCTACTCAGTAAAATATGTAGAGCGGATTCAGTTATTCTCCCATCCCATGCTACTTCATTTTGTTTCATGACTTCTTTTCTCCATTCGTAAAACACCCAAACTGCTTCCACCCTCCGTCATTTTTCTTCCGCAAGTACCGAGCACCATTTCTTCTCCATTATTTTCGAACTCAGGACCATCAAATTTCTCCTCTCCTCCTCCTCGCCACACCCATCACCACCAACTGCACCCTGATCTCTCCATCGCAACGCGTCACTACAACGATCCATTTCTCCCCAGTATGACTGCGTCAGCTTCTCTTACTATTTCTCACGCCAACACCGACAATCATCATTTCACCACTTTCACTCAGTTTCGACTTTACTTGTAGAAAGGAGAATACAACCAAAATGTGGATGGTTCTCTTTGAGACTATAGAGGAGCTACTCGTAAATCATGTTTTCTTGTTTATAGTTTACTATGTAAATGTAAAGGGCGGTTTTCATTTATTTCTGGAAACTCAAGAGTGATCGTCTGTGTATATATACGTGCAAAGAAGGGATAAACACAACGTATTGTCCTACGTTTCTTAGCCTGTGTGTAGGGGAAGAAAAGCGCAATGTATTTTTATTTAATTTCTTATCAGCAGATGGTTCGTGGTGTAGGTCAGGGTGGGGATAAGACTATACCATCCTTACGGTTTCCAGTATGAATTTGGGTAGGTTTACTTAGCTCATGCGTTAGGAACTGAGATTTTCAGTGTAATGTAATTTCAGAAGAGGGTAGGACGTGGTTTCTTTTTCATTAGCCATTCTGCTATTTTAGGTATGCAAAGAGGTTTCTAGGGTAGGATTGAAAAAGAAAATGCAGGCGGTCTATTCTTAGATGGGTAGGATCGAAAAGAAGCACAACAGTGTTTCAGTGTGATTTCATGTCTTGATGGAAGAGACAATACGTAAGTAGGCACAAGGCAACCAAGAAAAAGAGAAAATAAAATAGTTGAACATAGGTTAGGCTATAGGGTGAGTAGTGTAATTTCATTTCCAATATAGCTAGCAACATGCTTTCATTTCAAAAGATGTATGCATAGTTTTCATGACCGTGCCGCGAGGCGAACCGTAACAATCGAAGGTTTAAGGTTTTAAGGGTCCGACCGGTTGAACCGTTAAAGCCGTGCTGATTTTTTTTGCATTGATTATGTACTTGAAGTGGAAGAAAATAAGTTGCAGTGAAAGAAAAAGTGCAAAAGATCAATTTAAATGTCCCACATCTTAGACTTAAAGAGGCTGCACTAAATCAGCTCCTTATAAATATACCGCTTCAGGGATTCCACAAGGTAGCTTGCGCAACAGGCTTCGTGCTGGGCCTGGTATACTGGGCTTTTGCGGGTTTTTAAAGGAATTTTGAATTATTGGCCGGGTTTTCTTGTGCTAAACCGCGGGTTGGACCGATTTCAATGCGGTTGGGCCGGGTTTTGGGCAATTACGGCTTTTGCATGTTCCGGGCCGGTAAGCTCGACGACCCACGGTTAACCGTGGTTGGACCGTCGGCCCGGCCCGGTCATGAAAACACTGGATGTATGTAGTGCGTTGATTCCACATGGTGGTTTGATTATATATATTATTTATTTTTGGTCACTTATGTCTTAAGTAATATACGTATTTTATTTTATTCACACACACGGTAAACAAATCTACCGCTATTTATACCACTGTTAAATATACGCACTGCTAGACACCAGTCCCAAACTTAACGAAAATGTATACACCGCGACGTCTTGACATTCTGGTCCTAACAAATTTAATTTCGTCGAAAACGGACCCCGTCTGCAAAACAACGTTAATTTAATTCCAATGCGTTCATCGGTTCACATTTAAAAATTGAACGTACTGACAAAACAAATCCAATTATCATCAAACTGAAAATGTAACAATAACTAACTGTACGTATCCCAATGAAATTCGTTTCGTCGAAATTGGAGGTTGTTTGAAAAAAAACTATTTTAAAAGCCTACGATATAATATAATTAAATTCAAAAACAATCCAGTCTAAATAATAAATATATTATTATTGTCATATATATCCAACTGGAATATATATATAGATTCAAATCCATGCAATATAGAATTATAACTTATCGTTTTAAAAAAAAATTCAAGTTAACCGATATCCAAAATATATATAAAAACCCTTTTAAATATAATAAATAAACGTTATCGTTTATTAATGAATTCCATGGTGACTATTTTAAAATTTGATATGGACATAGCTTACAATATATAAAATGAAATCTCGATTTTTCACTTTCAATAGAAAATTATGATCAAACAGATTCTAACATTTCTTGTTTCATAGAAATCCGACTTATATCGGATCTGGTATATTCAATTGAAGTTCAAAATGCAATATTATGAACTATCGCGCCATTACGAGCTCGTTTTAAATTTTAAATATAAATTATATATTCAACTTTGTTTTAATAAATGAATTTAGCGTTATAAATCCATTTGAAATTCCAATTCAATATTTAATATAATATATTAAATATCTGACCACTAAAAATGCGGGACGTTACACAAAGTCCAAGTAAATCTTGAAAAGTCGTCGACTGTCACGTAAACATATCTATTGTGGTTTATTGATTGGGTTTGAGATGGTCCAAATAAATCCATATGAATTAACTTAAATGGTTTTAAGGTTGTAATTTCCTCTTTTTATTTAAATGAACTTCTTTTTAATTTTCCGAACTGATTAGCACCACATAAATTATTAACTTTAAATTTCATTTTGGGTAATCTCCTAATTGATTATGATTTAGAAATCCTAGATATGTGTTTGAAATTTATATGACTAAATCTCATATGCCAGTACCAAAGGGTCACTTGTATTGGCCATAAGATATAGATTATCGTCGGAGATTTTCATACTCAATATATAGATATTTTTCTTTCCGTCTCCTTCGAATATTACTTTTGAATTCATATCTTCTATAAAGCATTTTTCCTTTTCAAAGTTTATTTTATAGCCCTTATCGCAAAGTTGAATTATACTTAGTAAATTATATTTTATATTCCTAATGTAACAACCCGAATCTTAATAACATGTTAAAACCATAAATCAAGGCAGAATTAATTTTTAAAATAAGAATCAAGTGAAACGGGTTATGCCATTGCGTTCGTCTCGGAATTCTGCTTGAAATAGAGTCCGAGTTTGCATAAAACTGATGTCGTATGAAGAAGAAATGGACGAACGAAGTTAGGCAGAAAAAACAGAAACCGACCAGAAGGCACTGGCGCACTTGGGAAGTGCGCCAGAACAAAATTGCATTGGCGCACTTGGGAAGTGCGCCCATGCAATTTTGCATTGGTGCACTTGGCAGGTGTGCCCAGGCCGAGCAGCAGGCTTGCACAGCTTTTTGGTTTGACCCAGGCTGGCCTGGTCGGGTTCTGGTCGAATTTTTGAGCTCTACTGTGTCACTAGGGCTAACTTGTCACTTTCTAATTGGCTTCTCTTGAGATGGATGGCCTTAATTAACTCTAGCTTCATCGACGGCTATAATTAAATTGAAATTCTATATAAACAGCCTCCTAGCCTCATTCTCTTTACACCATTCTTCTCTAGCCTTATGCTGCTCAAACTCTTGATGACCATGGCTTCTTCTTCTTCCTCTAAGTTAAATAAAATAAAACACGAAGATTATTTCTTGAAGACTACGGCTAGGAATTGGGGATTTGCTTCTAAAATCAAATCAAGATTCAACGATTCAACAATCCGATGACTAGTTTATTGATTCGACTTCTACATCTTTCTTAGACCACGATCTGTAAGTTCCAGTTACTTTTAGATAAAAACTATAAATCTAATATGTGCATGGTATAATTTGGAAGTGATTTATGTATGATTCATATCTATTCTTGGTTTCTTCTTGGATCTTGACTATTGGGAATAATGCCTACGACATTGAAACTATTGTTAATGACATAAGACCATGACTATGCCTATGACTGTGGACATAAGATTTTGCCTATGCCTATGACGGTGAACATAAGACTATGCCTATGACTATGACAGTGAACATAAGACTTCCTATGACTATGAACAATATGACTATGCCTATGACTATGACGGTGAACATAAGACTGCCTATGACTATGAACAATAAGACTATTGCCTATGACTATGACAAGGACAATTGTGGTTAATCACCTATGATTCATTGCCTAGAATTAAGACTATGAAATTGGATCTAAGCTTGATTTTCTATTCAGACATATTTTCTTTATTTGTCCTTGGATCTTGATTTTGGGGATTTTTCTAATTAAGTTAGATCTATCCGTGTTCTTGAATCTAGATTATTATAAGTCAAACCTTTTCATGTTCATAATGTTATGCCTGCAATGCTTTAATCAATTTGTTCAGTTAGATCATGCCTTGGAAATAAATTGATAATAGAGCAATGTTTATTATGTTGATTTATGCCTGTGGTTCTATTTTATCATCATATTGAATTGGGAATTAATGAATAACTCTATTCATATGTATAGGAACTTGAAGTATAATATGTTATGATAAGTTGTGTAGTTTATCATGTTATGCAAGTTTTAGGTTGTAAAATCATATCTCATATGTGACCAAATGTTAGATCTACATGTTTATGTGTATATGTTAAACCTATGTCATATTTCAAGTTCACACTTATTTATATGCTCGTGATTGATTTGCAAGTTCACATATATGTAAGTTGATTTAGTCTATGTTGCAAGTTCACATATATCTATGTTGATTTAGTCTACGCTACAAGATCACACCTATGATATTCATGTTGATTATTTTGTAAGTTCACACCTATGATGTTCATATTGACTATGCCGATGATGCCAAGTTTACGCCTATGTCATGCTTATGTTAATTAATTGCTTTATGCCAATTTTGTGTACGTTGAATTAGGCTAAGTTTTTAGCATAATATTATATGTCAAAAACCATGCGGACAGAAAATCAGGCTAAGATTGTTAGCCTAATATTTAGACGGGGTAACGTTGGGAAAAATTGGTAATTATAGGAAGCTTGGCATGAAACTTGCCTTGAAACTTGACAAGAACTTGACATGAAACTTATCCTTGAAACTTGACACGAACTTGACATGAATCTTGAACATGGACATGACACTAGAATGAACATGAAAATGGCCAACTCGAGGTTGGGTTGAGTTTGCAGTGTAATTCGGCCCGGAACCGCCCGGCAAATCCAGTTACTGCAAACAATAGGATCCAATGTGGGTAGTTGGTCATATCGCACTTGAAAACCCGAGGTCAGACCGAGTTGTGGTGTAATTCTGCCCGGAACCGCCCGGCATATCCAGTGACCACAACAACAGGTCTGATGTGAGAGGTTGGGGTGCATTAACGAATTAATGCCACATGATAGGGTTAAGTCATGAACATGTAAGACAACACTTAACCAACTTGATACAAGATTCGTAGGTGGGTTAAGTCACGAACTTGAATGACAACACTTAACCAACTTGACATGCTAGACTGATAGGGGTTAAGTCACGAATTTAAATGACAAAACTTAACCTATTAGACGGAAACCCTAGTTGCGCGGTCCGTTTCAGCAGTAACCCACTAGATGTATCATGGTACCCAGGGACTAGGCAGGGTGGGGCACGATTACTGGGCTGATTGTATGCGACCAGAATGACGGCTGTGTTGGTGCGCCAGTGTAGGTTCAGGCGGGCTATGGTCGTGCACGTGGTCCGAAGTTGAAAAAGCAGGCATTGGGCATCAGTAGGTTTATCTATGCATTCTTGATTCATGTCGGTGGTTGGCACCCTAGGGCTTGATACACCCTATGGTGGACCTAGCACAGGTGACTACATTCGTGATAAGGCCGTATGACACAAACACATGACGAGCTAGAACTTGTAGGGAGCCGATCGACTAGTGGATCATTTCGTTGGATCTAGTAATGGGTCATTTCATGATATTGGGCCAAGGAATCATTTCATGATTAATATAAGACATGGGTTTGGGATTCTAGTATAGTTGATGCGGCGAACCTTGAATATGTGATGCTATACTTGATTTACACTTGAATTATCATGCTATCTTAGTCTATCTTGCCAATCTTGACAGCATCCTTATGGTTACTTTCAGTTTATACATGTCATGTTACCTTTATCTGTTTTTATGCTTAAAGTCACTTGGACTTACCAGTCTTTATGACTGACCCGTTTTCTTTCGCCTCTTTTCTTCCGTTTCCCCCCCAGGTTCTCAGGGAGGAAACTCTAGCACTTAGCTTGGATTTCACTTGCTTTTGATTCAGCTTATGTACGGTTTGATCTTGGGCTATGCTATGGTTGCATTTTCTGCTACCTTTGGGGAATTAAGCTACTTTTGATGTTTTAAGTTTATGCTTCTTTATTTATGCAAGACAGAATTTGTTGTAATGGAAAATAATGACTTGGCTATTTGATGTAAAAGGTTTTTACTCTTCTTGAAAGTAATGAAAATTTTCTTTTGATTCTTCCGCTGTTTTATCTATGTTCTGTCTTGTAATATTTCTGTGTTTGTTTACCTCGATAACGCTCCTCCAAAACTAGTGCATTCCCTTTGTGAGTGACCCTAGCGGAGGTGGGGTGTTACATTTGGTATCAGAGCAGAAGGTTACCAGAGTAGGCAAAAGTTTTTAAAACCTTCTAAAACTATTTTCAAAACCGTTTACAAAGAAGCATTTTTCAAGAAAAGTCTTGTTTTATTTAAAGGCTATTCCCCCAAAAGCCATTAGCACTATCCTTTGTTTCCTCGTTAGAATCTCTTTTCCTTTCTTTTCTCCACCTGTAGTGGCAGTAGTTTTACCTGCGGCTAATCTTCTTTCTAGCTTCGTAGAGGGTTTTCCGTACGATGGAGATAGTTTTTGTGAGGCTTGTTAACATGTTACATAGGAAAGGTATGAGTGATAAGTTAAGGCGGATGAGTCTCAGAACGAGAAGAAAGACTTCTAAAAAGGAGGCAAGAACAACAAGAATGATAACAAGACACGCGAGAAAAGAAAATGCCACTTCTGTGGTATTGAGGGGCATATAGTCCAGGATTGTAGAAAGAAGAAGATGAAGATGGGAGCATGCTTTCAGTGTGGTGAAACTGGACATATCAGCAAGAACTGCCCTAAGAAGCAAGGGCAAGCCCCGCAGGCAGGACCTTCTGGGGGTACATCTTTAACTTCTTCTCCTTGATGCTTTGTTTTATCTTGCTTATCTCCTCAATCCTATCTTGAGAACCTTAGGTAGAACCCTTTTGGATGTAAACATGTGATTGAAACATGTTATGGTTGATGTTTGCAAATGGTTGCAAATGGTTGCAAGTGGTTGCTCGTGGTTGCATAACACACATTATGCACTAGATCGGCTCAGAGACATTTTCATATTGCATACGCATGAGTGTTTATACTTGTTTATGGATGAAATTGAATGTGCTATCATGTGAATGTTGCATATGGATGGATGTTTGTGCACACATATAGTGTTTATATGACTAGGACTATTTGCATACATGTTGGATTCATGACACTAAACATATTTTGCATTAGGAAGATCAATCAGGCCTGATCATTTGCATTAGATAAGGAACATATACACACACTTTCTGCATATGTTCATATAGCATTAGAAATATTTTAAGGACAATGGTTTCTTGTGGATGATGGTTGAGTAGATTATTGAGTGGATGATAGGATGCATTCTTCTTAACTTGAAGATTTCGGGGACGAAATCCTTTAAGGAGGGAAGAATGTAACAACCCGAATTTTAATAACATGTTAAAACCATAAATCAAGGCAAAATTAATTTTTAAAATAAGAATCAAGGGAAATGGGTTATGCCATTGCGTTCGTCTTAAAATTCTGCTTGAAATAGAGTCCGAGTTTGCGTAAAACGGATGTCGTATGAAGAAGATATGGACGAACGGAGTTAGGCAGAAAAACCAAAAACCGGCCAGAATGCACTAGCGCACTTGGGAAGTGCACCAGAACAAAATTGCGTTGGCGCACTTGGGAAGTGTGCCCATGCAATTTTGCATTGGTGCACTTGGCAGGTGCGCCCAGGCCGAGCAGCAGGCCTGCACAGCTTTCTGGTTTGACCCTGGCTGGCCTGGTCGGGTTCTGGTCGAATTTCTGAGCTCTGCTGTGTCACTAGGGCTAACTTGTCACTTTCTGATTGGCTTCTCTTGAGATGGATGGCCTTGATTAACTCTAGCTTCATCGACGGCTATAATTAAATTGAAATTCTGTATAAACAGCCTCCTAGCCTCATTCTCTTTACACCATTCTTTTCTAATCTTATGCTGCTCAAACTCTTGATGATCATGGCTTCTTCTTCTTCCTCTAAATTAAATAAAATAAAACACGAAGATTATTTCTTAAAGACTACGGCTAGGAATTGGGGATTTGCTTCTACAATCAAATCAAGATTCAACGATTCAACAATTCGACGACTAGTTTATAGATTCGACTTCTACATCTTTCTTAGACCACGATCTGTAAGTTCCAGTTACTTTTAGATAAAAACTATAAATCTAATATGTGCATGGTATAATTTGGAAGCCATTTATGTATGATTCATATATATTCTTGGTTTCTTCTTGGCTCTTGACTACTGGGAATAGTGCCTACGACGTTGAAACTATTGTTAATGACATGAGACTATGACTATGCCAATGACTGTGGACATAAGATTTTGGCTATGCCTATGACTATGATGGTGAACATATGACTATGCCTATGACTATGACGGTGAACATAAGACTGCCTATGACTATGAACAATATGACCATGCCTATGACTATGACGGTGAACATAAGACTGCCTATGACTATGAACAATAAGACTATTGCCTATGACTATGACAAGGACAATTGTGGTTAATCACCTATGATTCATTGCCTAGGATTATGACTATGAAATTGGATCTAAGCTTGATTTCCTATTCAGACATATTTTCTTTATTTGTCCTTGGATCTTGATTTTGAGGATTTTTCTAATTAAGTTAGATCTATCCGTGTTCTTGAATCTAGATTATTATAATTCAAACCTTTTCATGTTCATAATGTTATGCCTGCAATGTTTTAATCAATTTATCCAGTTAGGTCATGCCTTGGAAATAAATTGATAATAGAGCAATGTTTATTATGTTGATCTATGCCTGTGGTTCTATTCTATCATCATGTTGAATTGGGAATTAATGAATAACTCTATTCATATGTATAGGAACTTGAAGTATAACCTGTTATGATAAGTTGTGTAGTTTATCATGTTATGCAAGTTTTAGGTTGTAAAATCATATCACATATGTGACCAAATGTTCGATCTACATGTTTATGTGTATATGTTAAACCTATATCATATTTTAAGTTCACACTTATTCATATGCTCGTGATTGATTTGCAAGTTCACATATATGTAAGTTGATTTAGTCTATGTTGCAAGTTCACATATATCTATGTTGATTTAGTCTACGCTACAAGATCACACCTATGATATTCATGTTGATTATTTTGTAATTTCTCACCTATGATGTTCATATTGACTATGCCGATGATGCCATGTTTACGCCGATGTCATGCTTATGTTAATGAATTGCTTTATGCCAATTTTGTGTACGTTGAATTTGGCTAAGTTTTTAGCTTAATATTATATGTCAAAAACCATGCGGACGGAAAATTAGGCTAAGATTGTTAGCCTAATATTTAGATGGGGTAACGTTGGGAAAAATTGGTAATTATAGGAAGCTTGGCATGAAACTTGCCTTGAAACTTGACAAGAACTTGACATGAAACTTATCCTTGAAACTTGACACGAACTTGACATGAATCTTGAACGTGGACATGACACTTGAATGAACATGAAAATGGCCAACTCGAGGTTGGGTTGAGTTTGCAGTGTAATTCTTCCCAAAACCGCCCAGAAAATACAGTTACTGCAAACAATAGGATCTAATGTGGGTAGTTGGTCATATCGCACTTGAAAACCCGAGGTCAGACTGAGTTGTGGTGTAATTCTGCCCGGAACCGCCCGGCATATCCAGTGACCACAACAACAGGTCTGATGTGAGAGGTTGGGGTGCATTAACGAATTAATGCCACATGATAAGGTGAAGTCATGAACATGTAAGACAACACTTAACCAACTTGATACAAGATTCGCAGGTGGGTTAAGTCACGAACTTGAATGACAACACTTAACCAACTTGACATGCTAGACTGATAGGGGTTAAGTCACGAATTTAAACGACAACTCTTAACCTATTAGACGGAAACCCTAGTTACGCGGTCCATTTCAGCAGTAACCCACTAGATGTATCATGGTACCCTGGGACTAGGCAGGGTGGGGCACGATTACCGGGCTGATTGTAAGCGACAAGAACGACGGCTGTGTTAGTGCGCCAGTGTAGGTTCAGGCGGGCTATGGTCGTGCACGTGGTCCGGAGTTGAAAAAGCAGGCATTGGGCATTAGTAGGTTTATCTATGCATTCTTGATTCGTGTTGGTGGTTGGCACCGTAGGGCTTGATACACCCTATGGTGGACCTAACACAGCTGACTACATTCGTGATAGGGTCGTATGACACAGACACATGACGAGCTAGAACTTGTAGGGAGCCGATCGACTAGTGGATCGTTTCGTTAGACCTAGTAATGGGTCATTTCATGATATTGGGCCAAGGAATCATTTCATGATTAATATAAGACATGGGTTTGGGATTCTAGTACAGTTGATGCGGCGAACCTTGAATATGCGATGCTATACTTGATTTACACTTGAATTATCATGCTATCTTAGTCTATCTTGCCAATCTTGACAGCATCCTTATGGTTACTTTCAGTTTATACATGTCATGTTA
The DNA here is from genome assembly GCA_030737875.1 of Allium sativum. Lineage (NCBI taxonomy): Eukaryota > Viridiplantae > Streptophyta > Magnoliopsida > Asparagales > Amaryllidaceae > Allium > Allium sativum. Next base: position 282,832,187 of record CM060911.1, read on the forward strand.
CCTTTATCTGTTTTTATGCTGAAAGTCACTTGGACTTACCAGTCTTTATGACTGACCCGTTTTCTTTCGCCTCTTTTCTTCCGTTTCCCCCTAGGTTCTCATGGAGGAAACTCTAGCACTTAGCTTGGATTTCGCTTGCTTTTGATTCAGCTCATGTACGGTTTGATCTTGGGCTATGCTATGGCTGCATTTTCTGCTACCTTTAGGGAATTAAGCTACTTTTGATGTTTTAAGTTTGTGCTTCTTTATTTATGCAAGAAAGAATTTGTTGTAATGGAAAATAATGACCTTGGCTATTTGATGTAAAAGGTTTTTATTCTTCTTGAAAGTAATGAAAATTTTCTTTTGATTCTTCCGCTGTTTTATCTATGTTCTGTCTTGTAATATTTCTGTGTTTGTTTACCTCGATAACGCTCCTCCAAAACTAGTGCATTCCCTTTATGAGTGACCCTAGCGGAGGTGGGGTGTTACACCTAACTAATAAAACATCAGAAATAGTAGGAGTTTCAGAATTACCGACATTGCTGATCCCAGTAATGTATCCTTTTGAGTTATCTCCAAAGTTCGCCATTCCACCATCATCATAGACTAGATTATTTAGTATTTCTGGATTTCCCATCATATGTCTCAAACAGCCACTATCCACTATCTGTTTGTCCTTTTTTATTTCCACCACTAGTTTGCCAGAATTTGAATTTACAACAACCATGTAACACACCATTTCCGAATTTGAATTTTCAACAGCCATCGTTTTGGAATTTGAATTTTCAACAACCACTTCACCAATCTTTTAGACTTTTGAATTTTCAATAGCCATATAACACATCTTTTTCTATATTGGAAACTATTTCAGTAGATCACTTGAATTTTCAACACAATTGAATGCAGACTCTTTCAACATTGATGCAATGCATGAATTGTCATTAGTGTTAATAATCATTTCAAAATTTGCCATTTAATATTTTCAAAAGTCAGATTATGAACTTTTTCTAATACCAATTGTTAGGAAATGCGAAATGGATCTTTAAGGAAAAACTAACACTAGAGGTGGGGTGAATAGTGTTTTCGAGTAAATTAAGAAAATCTAAAACTAATATGATCTACTATATGAATAAGACACCACAGAGATAATCGTAGACACAGAATCAAACACAAACACAAAAATAAACAACAATAAAATGCAAAAAAGGAAAGAACAAACTGGATTTTATACTGGTTCGGATTACTCCTACGTCCAGTCCCATGCAACGCTAGATTGCATAGAGTTTAATTACTGTATCAATATCCAAGTACAACCCCCTTGATTTCACGGCTACAAGGTTCACACCGTTTCCACCACCCTTGGTTTCCCGGCTACAAGGTTAACACCGTTCCTCTTCCTTGATTCACTGCTACAAGGAACTTACAGTTTCCAAGACTATCCCAAAACAATCCCAAATGATTACTACAGCCCTATAACTCTTCCATTGCAATTCAATTTAGAGAGTAATGAGTAGAGAGTGAGAAGAGAAGAAGTTTTGTATATTTAGAACTGAAACTGGCAAAGTATTATTGTAGAAATCATAAAAAATATGAAATAATAACAGAGGAATTAAAAGGGATGAAGACGGAGAAGAAGATTAGTTAAAAAATTCATAATCAACCCCTATTTATAAGATTTGAAAGATTGCAATGCTTCTGGAATGTTACAAATGGTGAAATGACACTTCCTTTCAAAATGAAATTATGACAGTTGTATGTCGACATATGTATTTCAAAATTTGAAATTTGAGTTCTTTTTAAGTGTTTTAATATATAAATAATTCTAGAAATTCTTGAATTAAAACATAGTGATATAAATAAGTATTATAAAGTAGAAAATCATATGAAATCATAAATATAAACATATTTGTAAAACTATAAAGTTTAAAACTATATAAATATAAAAGTATAAAAGTGCATAACTATATACATATATATAAACTTATAATCTTTAAAACTCAAGTTTAAAATCAAAAGTAGAATAGAAAAACTTAATTAAAATTTGAATTTTGAAAATACAATTTGAATTTTGAATTTGAATTTGAACCTGGAGTGTTATTCAGAGTCTTACATAAACTAAACTCTATTACTATATTTATCTTGAACTCTTAAGCGCTTGATTTCTTGATTACTCATGATTCTTAAATCTTCTCTGAATTCTGAATCTCTAAAACTCTAAAACTGTGCAGTCTTTAGTATTAGTTCCTGTATACAAATCTTTCATATATGTATGTATATATATATATATTCTAGATAGAGATGTTAGTATATATTTTGTAATCAGTTAATATTGAAAAAGGTTGTTGTCATCGAAAATCCATTCTCCAACAATTATATTTCCGAAATAGAACGACATACTAATGTGAACTTTTCCCGTTTTGGATCAAGTAATGGTCTTAACCAGAACAACCAAAGAAACCAAACACCAGAAATCGTGACTATCTCGGTTGTAGTTAGATTTTTTTTCCTATCTCCAAACTCGAACCAACGGACTCCACTATATGTTGCCCTCATGCTCTCTACAACGAGATCGCCAACGTACTGTTAGGTAAGAAAGAATTGGCTAGAAACCTAAACTCAACATATTTCAACCCTTAGTCTCTTAAAGCCCATTTTTATTATCAGGCCCACGACTAATTCTTTGTCGAAATAAATTAAAGTCGAGTAAGAAAGTCGAAGAAAAACAGAAAAGGAAATAGAATTACGTTCTCTCGCGAGTCCTAATTTAACTAATTCCTCTGATCGTTTAACGTAAGCTCTGATACCAAATGTAACACCCCATACTTTTCTACACCCAAATTTCGACAAAAATCGAAACCCAAACACATCCAAGCATGGAGCATGTAGATTTGGTACCTGCAATAAATGAGCATGAGTATAATCACAGTACGATAAGATAACTCCTAACGGAAACAAAATAGGATAAACTAGTATTAACTCAAGTAACTACCTTTTCCAAAGTAAGTCATTTTGCCAATACCGAGCATGAAAGAGAATGAGAACCAAAAGTCAAATTTTAACACTTGTGAGAACCCGACCATCTCTATAAAACCTGGGTGGTTGTAATGAGGAGGGGGGGGGGTCAGAACAACAAGATTCTAGTGAACAGGAAATGTACAACACAAATTATAATACATAGATGTATCTCGTTTAGTTCAACCCAAGATGTATGCCTACCAAGGTTAGCGATTCTAGCTTAACCTTGTAAATGTTTACACATGACTTTAATACTCTTCCCAAAGTAGTATTCCTAAGGTATAATACCGAGATAGGACGTTTACACACATATTTTTGAAGCCCTTATACTAGAACATAGCTGGTTATTTAATCGGCATTAGACCCCCTAGTTACGAAATTTCTATATATATACACTTTCGTTCGCTCTTCCTTCATCATTTATTGGCTCACTATCAATGATGGATAGGGTGGATTCTCTTCGATCACTTAAGACCCAAGGCGGACCTATTCGATCACTTAAGACCCAAGGCGGACCTATTGGTCACCTATTATTTCTCGATAATTTATTTAACATTAGCATAAACTAGAGGGCACTAGCTACGAGCCCTACTAGTTAGGGCTTCCGCCATTCACGCATATACCCTTGCCCCGCATAAGGTGAGAGATGGTATTTTATCGCTCGTTATACCTTCTAGCTGTCCTTATTGGATAACCCCCTTAGTCGCTTACTACTTCCCGTAGGGTAGTGTAACAACCCAGAAAATCGAAACCATTTTTTTGTGTGGCTATTTTATTGAATTTTGAATAGTTAAACAATTTATTTTAAATAATAACGATTAAAATTTATTTAATCGAAGTTAGAAAGAATATATTTATTTTAATTACAAAAGGAATTAGAAATAGCACGGTAGTTTGAAAATTTGAATTCAAACTTTGACTAAATGTACAGGATTCAAAATAAATCGGAATTTGGTGAAACCAGAAATAATTAATTCTATTTAAAAATATCTTTCCAATGCATCTGAAAAATTGAAATTTCATAGCGGGAATAAAAAGTTATGACCAGTTGAATATTCAGAATAGTCGCTATGGAATTTAATATAATATATAGCCCGTATAAATAGCCATTTTGCAAACGACCTCCATTTTCGACGAAACCACCCTGGTTGGATCTGGAATGTCAAATTATTGCAAGATTCCAATTTTCATAATTTTTGGAATTAATATGTGAGCGTGGCAAAAGAAAATGTGTTTTGACAATTTCAGTCAATTAGGATAGACCAGAAAATGGCCATTTTTCAAACGGTCTCCAAATTCGACGAAATTAATTTATTTAGGACCGTATCGTCAAAACGTAGCTAGGTTTATTTGTCGGGAATTTTTGGCACTAGTATGTGGCCCTGGTAAATTAAAATGTACGATCAAAATTAAATAATTAAATGTTTTATATTTTAATTTGAAGAAAAACCGACTGAAACAGTTGAATCGGCCTACGTAACATATTCCATTGTGTCCGGAATGAGGGTATTTAGCCACGGGCGATGAGACGACCCCAAACCCCGTACTGACGGTGGCAAGGGTAATCCGTGGAATATAACACAGAAACAGATAATAGCAGAACAAAATTAAATAAATACACCAGATAATGAACAATAGAATATACTGGATAAAAGTAATCATCAGAGTTACACAGTATACAGGATCTTACTTAGTACAAATACAGTTCAGCTATACATAAATGTCTACAGCGGAAAACAAACAAAATATGTACAATAGGAGCTGAACAACATAAAAAGAAATAAATGATAGAATCCATCTTCAGCTCCAGCTATCCAGAAAGAACTAGCTAAACCTGAATACAAGGCTGCCCGTGTAGAAAAAGGGGCACCCGAGTTTGAAAGTGAAACAAACTACGAGTCAGTCATGGGACTGGTATGAGAAATCTACTCAACACATATATAATTTGGCTAATCACAGGACCACGCCACTTTCGTGGAACGGGTTTACTCCATTGGATTGCCAGTGCTTTAAAACAAATCTTTCTTTTAAACAACGCAATGCATTTTGTAAAAATGAAGCCATTATAAGACTCAGTTCCCATCACACAATGCAACGCAAACCGGAGGATAGAGTTTTACCTTATAACGGCCAAAATATGCTTGATACGAATATAACAAAGGCAATTGATATTATTGCTAGTGTTTATATGTTTTGAAAACAATTTCAAATCATAACTATCAATCATAGACGGCATGGGTACCATATATCATGTCGCCATATATATATATACAATCAAAACCGCACGATGTCGTATTTGGAAATTGGATTTCCGTCATGAACCAAGGCAAAAGATAGTCCTTACCGAATTCGAGACAATCTAGCCCATGTCTCAGGCAAGTACTCAGTCAAGCCCTTGGAGCGACAGGGCCGGTCCACCGATGTGGATTAAAATGCCTGAACAATATGTTTCCCCGCCCTTTAGGGTGTAAACGAGCCAACGAATGACTCCATCGGACCGGGATCGTCCGATCAAACCGAGGCGCCTCGCAACAGCAACAACCACATAGGTGAAAAGTATATAAATGTCAGGGCTGGTAGGTCACTGACACCACCCTAGCTAGAAAGAAACGCATGCCCTCCCAGAGGTCCTTCTCCCGTTTCTGGTTCATACCGGAGTGTGAGGCTCGCGATTTCACGTTATACACAAAGCTACGCCACACAGGCGGTGCTTTGATCATCACCACAAGACTTTTCTTTTCAACAGAAGTCCTGGTCATTTGCCACTTAGGCATGCCACACTAGCAATTCATGCCATGCGACTGATGTCCATCGATATACAACCTCTGAGCTCGTGCGTCTCAGAGAAGGGCGATAAGCAAAAGAATAAATTCTCCGCCGCCAAACAGATGTATATTTAAAAGAGATCAATCGACACAGAATAAAATCCAATGTCAGACACACAATCCATTTTCAAGTCCGTTCTGGGTCTGAACGAAACCAGAGGCACTAAATACCTCGCAAACCCATTGATCACCACGTACATCGGGACGATCACCACTCATTATCCATATTTCAGGATGCCTCCCAGTCAGGACCTCCGTTACCATCCAAACGAGGTGAAGATCTCCGGTCTTCGACCACCGTCTTCATCTTCGATTTCTTATCGTCGATTCAGTTATTCAGAATGGGATAAACCCGGTCTTTCTGAACAACACGCGTATATAATAAAAATGTGCAACACTAACATATACACGCATCATTTCAATTCATTAGTCACAAACCGTCAATCAGTAAGAGAACGATTTCCCAAATATTAACCCCGAAGGCCGAAACCAACATCAGATCAACACCCAGGAAATCATTCGACTTAGCCAACCTTCAGTTAATTTCTAAATCACATCCATATTGTTTATAATATTTTATAACGATTTATCGCTATTTTTATTTATTTTAAAATAGATAATTTACTCAAAACGACGCTTCGGGCCATAACGCGACCGTGGCGCTGTTTTTCTTCCGATTTGATTTACACATATCTGAAAATCTAACCGTTGGATCTTCACAAAATTTACATCATTAGAAACATCTTTTCAAAACGAATCCAACGGTTCCAGTTTCGGGAAAATCCTACGATCGGATCTCCCGGTGCAATCGTTTGAAGTTTCGATTTCAAAATACGAACTGCAGCGTCATTATTCGATTAAATATAATTATATTTTTATATATATATATATATATATATATAAATATAATCGATTCTGGCGCTGTTTTTCTTCAGATTTGAATTAAACATTCTAGACAATCCAACCGTTGGATTTTTACAAAGTTGGTGCCGTTGGAAAGATATTTCCAAGGCGAACCCAACGGTTGCGGTTTCGGGAAAATCCAATGGTCGGATTTCCCGCACTAGTTGTTTGAAATCACGGTTTCAAAACACGAACTGCACGGCCACGTTTCGTTTTAATTTTATTTATATTTATATATTTATATAAATATAGTTCATTCAACAATTTCAATATCGTTTTCACTTCAAATATTTCACTAACGCCTTTAAATTTTGGAAAATTTCGCCATAACCTCCTTTGTACGGGAAGGGCTGGGAAAATTCCCAAATAGCCACACGGGCGTCTCATGTCAAAAGAAAAAGAAAAATCCAAGCGGCTAGCCAACAGGCTCATAAAATCATCACCCAAACAAAACAGTAAATGTGTACCTATTTGTCTGGCACAAAATTTTATTCCTCTTCTCTAGCCACCTTTGCTATAACCTGTTCAATAAATATGCATGTACATATATACAGTTCTTATCACTTATCATTTTCCATTCAACTTCATATTCGATTCCATTTGGTTTAAAAACACCATTCATTCTAATGTTGCATGCGTAGGCAAAAATCATATCATTAGCTAATTAATGAATATTTCAACTCATGCATATTTATTTGAACGAGTTGCTATTTTTAACACTTCACATTTCAACAATTCATGTATATAATAAAAATGTGATTTTTATTGTAAAACAATTCATTTCGAAACACTATTATTTTATATAGTTTATATAGGTGATAAAAATAGGATTTTTATTATAAAACAATTTCTTTTAAAACGAGATTATTTTACATAGCCCATATAGATGATAAAAAAGTGATTTTTATTATAAAACAATTTATTTCAAAATATGAATACCATTCAACACATGAATTTCTAATCAACGAATGAATATCGATTCAACACATGAAGGTTTTCTATAGTTTATATATATAGACAAAAATGTGATTTTTATATTTAAAACACGAATACCATTCAACACATGAATTTCTAATCAACGAATGAATATCGATTGAACACATGAAGGTTTTCTATTCAACGAATAAATATAGTTTCAGCAAATGAAAATAATTCAAACACATGAATATTATTCAAAATTTCGGCAGCATAACGGCAGGGTAGTTAAAACCGGGACCGTCCCTAGTACGGCCCCTCGCTCTACCTTAAAACCTCGTGGTTTTTGACAATGGGAATCATTCATCTAGTTCGCACGCAGGCGGCATGTATATATTTATTTCATTTCCACAAACAAATCCTATGTGGTTTCAACCAAATATTTCTCAACCACAAATGGGTATTTTTCAACCACAATCAATCAATATCAACCACAAACAATCCCAAACAACCATTCGCTATCAATCAATTTTCACACCAATCACAACCAATAAATATTGTCCATGGTTTGTGGACGAGGGGCGTATATATATATATATATATTTATATATAGCAATTCACTTCTATTTCAACACATATATAATTTTTACAACGCATATATAACTTATACATCGAACGTACAACTTATACAATGCTTATACAAGAGGTGTACAACGCTTATATAACTCATACATCGACTATATAATTTATACATCGTCGTTTTCCATATTATTTATAAATTAGAAATCTCACATTGGGTTCCACTCCACCAAAAATAGCAGAAGGCTCAGAAAAATACGCGGTCTCTTCTGAAATGTAGAAGACGCCCTCACGAGTCCACTGTCTCCTGTTTCATCGAATTTCGTTAACATATGTTAAAGATACGATTTTTATACTAAAATCATCATTTGCAACGCTTAAAAACGTTATATTCTATTTTTAAAACCCAAGCCGTATACCTTCCTTCACGTTCAAAACTAGGTCTTGCAAATTCCCGAAATCCGTTGCGTTAGAGGCTGATCGGGGTTGACCACGTTGTCTGCCTTGGAGAGGCGCTCCAGGGGGGGGGGGGGTTTCGTCGAACTCGAACCACGGTGGGGGGCGCTAGGAGGTGCGACACGGCGGAGGTTCCCAGGCCCAGATCTCGACCAAAACACGACGATAAAATGCAAGGCTTATATGGATTTAAAGAGGGGAAGAAGAGCTTTAAAATGGACCTGGAATCACTCGATTTCATTGAGAAACGAGAGAGAAATCTCTCCTGGAAGATTTGAAGTCATTTCCGTCTCACGCAGGGGGGTTACGGGCTTGAGCGAGGTGGAAGATGAATTGTGATTGGCCGGCTCATTCAATTTTTTTTTCAAAAATCCGAAAATACCCCTCTTCACATACGAACACCAATTCAAACCCAACGACTGTCGTCCCTAGCGTTTTACCCCCATTCCAAACACAATGGGCTATGTTTCGAAGGCCCATTCGACTATTTCAGTCAGTTTCCATTCAAATTAAAATATAAAACATTCAATATTCAATTTGAACGTACATTTCAATTTGCCAGGGCCACAGACTGATTCGAAAAATTCCAGAAAAATAAATCTAGCAATGTTTTGACGATACGGTCCCAACAAAACTAGTTTCGTCGAATTCTGAGACCGTTTGCAAAAAGGCCCATTTTTGGTCGATCCAATTTAACTGTAATTGGCCAAAACACGTTTTCTTTTTCCACGCTCACATATTAGCTTCAAAAATTATGAAATTTGAAACCTAGCAATAACTTCACATCCCGGATCCAAGAAAAGTGGTTTCGTCGAATTCCGAGGTCGTATGCAAAATGGCCAATTTCACGGGCTATATAAATTCCATAGCGACCCTTCTAAAAATTCATTCGGCCATAACTTTTGCTTTCCAGTATGAAAATTCGATTTTTCAGATTCGTTAGAAAGGTATTCACTAACAGATTTAAATGTTTTTGGTTTCACTAAAATCCGTTTTGTTTTGCACCCGGTACAGCCCGACAAAGTTTGAATTCAATTTTTGAAACTACAGCGCCATTTCAGGCCTTGTTTATAATTATAATTAATTATATTCGTTTTCAATGGTCGATTCAAACTCACTTTTCATCTCTATTATTTAAAATATTTATTATAAATATTTAAAATACATTATTTTAGCCAATTTAAAAATTTTAAATTGGTTCAGATTTTCTGGGTCGTTACAATCTCCCCCACTTAAAACTTTTCGTCCCCGAAAAGGAACAATGTCAAAAGTGGTTTGATTATTCAACTCTACGTTAAATCTGGCTTCCATTCTCCAACTTTTCAGTTTCTGAGAATTTTCAAATTCTTCAAAAATTTGGCTAACACCCGGAATTTTCGAAAAATTTCGCCATAACCTCCCCTGTACGGAGAGAGGTTTGGAAATTTATTGGGCCCTATTAGGTACCCAATAAATCCTAATAAGCATACACATATTTATAGTGATATATTCTGGTGTTTACAGGGGAGCATGTATTGATAATAACTCCAGAGAATAAATTCTTGTCACCCTGCCCCGTGTGGGAAATGAATAGTCCATGTGCCGTATCTAATAACTAGAGAGACGTGATTATTGTCAACTCCAGACCCGTGTAGGGTTTTTATTAATTTGGCAATTTAATCGTTACAATTTAAATAGTCCATATCAGTCATTAGTTCAACCTGTAAAATATAGTCATCGCCATACAAGCCTCTCGCTCGTATGGTAAATCTTCAACCTCGTCACACAAGCTCCAAATGCTTATGTGGTATATGATGAAGTATGCCTATCTTCTGAAGTATGCTATGTAATGTAGTTCAAAATTAATTGTTACTATCTTATGGCGACGTTTATTATTTCACACAGAAAAACCAGCACTCCGCATCCAATGGCATTCACAGGAGTTGATATAATAATATTTCACATCCAACTCATTAAGGTTTACCTAGTTGTCGGGCACGCAAATAAAATCTTTACTCAACAGCTAATCCATTTACCTGTTCAAACATATATAATACACATGTATATATTTCTATTTATTTTCTAATCAGTTCAATGTGTGATTTAATCGAATAAATGCTACCATTATTCTATTGTTGATTAATTTAACTATCGTTTTAATAACTTTAATTAATCAAATCTACAATCACACAACACAAACAACAAGCAATTTGTTTTTAACCTTTCAAAAATATATATCTTTTATATATGTTCAAAAATCATATTTCTAAAACGAAATTAGATATATAATCACAAATACGTTATTTATAAACATATTATTCTCGACTCGTTCTAAAGCACTTCTGACCCCATCTCTAACGAGCTATTCTGATTCTGCTTTAGTTATACTAGGATATTACTGATCCTATCTGTATAGAGTTACCCGTCCTAGAACACTACTGGTTCTATTTCTGATGAGTTCGTTAATATGTTATATTCCAGAACTAAGCTTAACCAAAGCTCTGATACCAAATGAGACGACCCCAAACCCCGTACTGACGGCGGCAAGGGTAATCCGTGGAATATAACACAGAAACAGATAATAGCAGAACAAAATTAAATAAATACACCAGATAATGAACAATAGAATATACTGGATAAAAGTAATCATTAGAGTTACACAGTATACAGGATCTTACTTAGTACAAATACAGTTCAGCTATACATAAATGTCTACAGCGGAAAACAAACAAAATATGTACAATAGGAGCTGAACTTCATAAAAAGAGATAAATGATAGAATCCATCTTCAGCTCCAGTTATCCAGAAAGAACCAGCTAAACCTGAATACAAGGCTGCCCGTGTAGAAAAAGGGGCACCCGAGTTTGAAAGTGAAACAAACTACGAGTCAGTCATGGGACTGGTATGAGAAATCTACTCAACACATATATAATTTGGCTAATCACAGGACCACGCCACTTTCGTGGAACGGGTTTACTCCATTGGATTGCCAGTGCTTTAAAACAAATATTTCTTTTAAACAACGCAATGCATTTTGTAAAAATGAAGCCATTATAAGACTCAGTTCCCATCACACAATGCAACGCAAACCGGAGGATAGAGTTTTACCTTATAACGGCCAAAATATGCTTGATACGAATAAAACAAAGGCAATTGATATTATTGCTAGTGTTTATATGTTTTGAAAACAATTTCAAATCATAACTATCAATCATAGACGGCATGGGTACCATATATCATGTCGCCATATATATATATATACAATCAAAACCGCACGATGTCGTATTTGGAAATTGGATTTCCGTCATGAACCAAGGCAAAAGATAGTCCTTACCGAATTCGAGACAATCTAGCCCATGTCTCAGGCAAGTACTCAGTCAAGCACTTGGAGCGACAGGGGCGGTCCACCGATGTGGATTAAAATGCCTGAACAATACGTTTCCCCGCCCTTTGGGGCGTAAACGAGCCAACGAATGACTCCATCGGACCGGGATCGTCCGATCAAACCGAGGCGCCTCGCAACAGCAACAACCACATAGGTGAAAAGTATATAAATGTCAGGGCTGGTAGGTCACTGACACCACCCTAGCTAGAAAGAAACGCATGCCCTCCCTGAGGTCCTTCTCCCGTTTCTGGTTCATACCGGGGTGTGAGGCTCGCGATTTCACGTTATACACAAACCTACGCCACACAGGCGGTGCTTTGATCATCACCACAAGACTTTGCTTTTCAACATAAGTCCTGATCATTTGCCACTTAGGCATGCCACACTAGCAATTCATGCCATGCGACTGATGTCCATCGATATACAACCTCTGAGCTCGTGCGTCTCAGAGAAGGGCGATAAGCAAAAGAATAAATTCTCCGCCGCCAAACAGATGTATATTTAAAAGAGATCAATCGACACAGAATAAAATCTAATGTCAGACACACAATCCATTTTCAAGTCCGTTCTGGGTCTGAACGAAACTGGAGGCACTAAATACCTCGCAAACCCATTGATCACCACGTACGTCGGGACGATCACCACTCATTATCCATATTTCGGGATGCCTCCCAGTCAGGACCTCGGTTTCCATCCAAACGAGGTGAAGATCTCCGGTCTTCGACCACCGTCTTCATCTTCGATTTCTTATCGTCGATTCAGTTATTCAGAATGGGATAAACCCGGTCTTTCTGAACAATGCGCGTATATAATAAACAAGTGCAACAATAACATATACACGCATCATTTCAATTCATTAGTCACTAACCGTCAATCAGTAAGAGAACGATTTCCCAAATATTAACCCCGAAGGCCGAAACCAACATCAGATCAACATCCAGGAAATCATTCGACTTAGCCAACCTTCAGTTAATTTCTAAATCACATCCATATTGTTTATAATATTTTATAATGATTTATCGCTATTTTTATTTATTTTAAAATAGCTAATTTACTCAAAACGACGCTTCGGGCCATAACGCGACCGTGGCGCTGTTTGTCTTCAGATTTGATTTACACATATCTGAAAATCTAACTGTTGGATCTTCACAAAATTTACATCATTAGAAAGATCTTTTCAAAACGAATCCAACGGTTCCAGTTTCGGGAAAATCCGACGATCGGATCTCCCGGTGCAATCGTTTGAAGTTTCGATTTCAAAATACGAATTGCAGCGTCATTATTTGATTAAATATAATTATATTTATATATATATATATATATATATATAAATATAATCGATTCTGGCGCTGTTTTTCTTCAGATTTGAATTAAACATTCCAGACATTCCAACCGTTGGATTTTTACAAAGTTGGTGCCGTTGGAAAGATATTTCCAAGGCGAACCCAACAGTTGCGGTTTCGGGAAAATCCAATGGTCGGATTTCCCGCACTAGTTGTTTGAAATCACGGTTTCAAAACACGAACTGCACGGCCACGTTTCGTTTTAATTTTATTTATATTTATATATTTATATAAATATAGTTTATTCAACAATTTCAATATCGTTTTCACTTCAAATATTACACTAACGCCTTTAAATTTTGGAAAATTTCGCCACAACCTCCTTTGTACGGGAAGGGCTGGGAAAATTCCCAAATAGCCACACGGGCGTCTCATGTCAAAAGAAAAAGAAAAAGCCAAGCGGCTAGCCAACAGGCTCATAAAATCATCACCCAAACAAAATAGTAAATGTGTACCTATTTGTCGGGCACAAAATTTTATTCCTCTTCTCTAGCCCCCTTTGCTATAACCTGTTCAATAAATATGCATGTACATATATACAGTTCTTATCACTTATCATTTTCCATTCAACTTCATATTCGATTCCATTTGGTTTAAAAACACCATTCATTCTAATGTTGCATGCGTAGGCAAAAATCATATCATTAGCTAATTAATGAATATTTCAACTCATGCATATTTATTTGAACGAGTTGCTATTTTTAACACTTCACATTTCAACAATTCATGTATATAATAAAAATGTGATTTTTATTGTAAAACAATTCATTTCGAAACACTATTATTTTATATAGTTTATATAGGTGATAAAAATAGGATTTTTATTATAAAACAATTTCTTTTAAAACGAGATTATTTTACATAGCCCATATAGATTATAAAAAGGTGATTTTTATTATAAAACAATTTATTTCAAAATATGAATACCGTTCAACACATGAATTTCTAATCAACGAATGAATATCGATTCAACACATGAAGGTTTTCTATAGTTTATATATATAGACAAAAATGTGATTTTTATATTTAAAACACGAATACCATTCAACACATGAATTTCTAATCAACGAATGAATATCGATTGAACACATGAAGGTTTTCTATTCAACGAATAAATATAGTTTCAGCAAATGAAAATAATTCAAACACATGAATATTATTCAAAATTTCGGCAGCATAACGGCAGGGTAGTTAAAACCGGGACCGTCCCTAGTACGGCTCCTCGCTCTACCTTAAAACCTCGCGGTTTTTGACAATGGGAATCATGCATCTAGTTCGCACGCAGGCGGCATGTATATATTTATTTCATTTCCACAAAAAAATCCTATGTGGTTTCAACCAAATATTTCTGAACCACAAATTGGTATTTTTCAACCACAATCAATCAATATCAACCACAAACAATCCCAAACAACCATTCGCTATCAATCAATTTTCACACCAATCACAACCAATAAATATCGTCCATGGTTTGTGGACGAGGGGCGTATATATATATATATCGCAATTCACTTCTATTTCAACACATATATAATTTTTACAACGCATATATAACTTATACATCAAACGTACAACTTATACAATGCTTATACAAGAGGTGTACAACGCTTATATAACTCATACATCGACTATATAATTTATACATCGTCGTTTTCCATATTGTTTATAAATTAGAAATCTCACATTGGGTTCCACTCCACCAAAAATAGCAGAAGGCTCAGAAAAATACGCGGTCTCTTCTAAAATGTAGAAGACGCCCTCACGAGTCCACTGTCTCCTGTTTCATCGAATTTCGTTAACATATGTTAAAGATACGATTTTTATACTAAAATCATCATTTGCAACGCTTAAAAACGTTATATTCTATTTTTAAAACCCAAGCCGTATACCTTCCTTCACGTTCAAAACTAGGTCTTGCAAATTCCCGAAATCCGTTGCGTTAGAGGCTGATCGGGGTTGACCACGTTGTCCGCCTTGGAGAGGTGCTCCAGGGGGAGGGGGTTTCGTTGAACTCGAACCACGGTGGGGGGCGCTAGGAGGTGCGATGCGGCGGAGGTTCCCAGGCCCAGATCTCGACCAAAACACGACGATAAAATGCAAGGCTTATATGGATTTAAAGAGGGGAAGAAGAGCTTTAAAATGGATCTGGAATCACTCGATTTCATTGAGAAACGAGAGAGAAATCTCTCCTGGAAGATTTGAAGTCATTTCCGTCTCACGCAGGGGGGTTACGGGCTTGAGCGAGGTGGAAGATGAATTGTGATTGGTCGGCTCATTCATTTTTTTTATTTATTTCAAAAATCCGAAAATACCCCTCTTCACATACGAACACCAATTCAAACCCAACGACTGTCGTCCCAAGCGTTTTACCCCCATTCCGAACACAATGGGCTATGTTTCGAAGGCCCATTCGACTGTTTTAGTCAGTTTCCATTCAAATTAAAATATAAAACATTCAATATTCAATTTGAACGTACATTTCAATTTGCCAGGGCCACAGACTGATTCGAAAAATTCCAGAAAAATAAATCTAGCTATGTTTTGACGATACGGTCCCAACAAAACTAGTTTCGTCGAATTCTGAGACCGTTTGCAAAAAGGCCCATTTTTGGTCGATCCAATTTAACTGTAATTGGCCAAAACACGTTTTCTTTTGCCGCGCTCACATATTAGCTTCAAAAATTATGAAATTTGAAACCTAGCAATAACTTCACATCCCGGATCCAAGAAAAGTGGTTTCGTCGAATTCCGAGGTCGTATGCAAAATGGCCAATTTCACGGGCTATATAAATTCCATAGCGACCCTTCTAAAAATTCATTCGGCCATAACTTTTGCTTTCCGCTATGAAAATTCGATTTTTCGGATTCGTTAGAAAGTTATTCACTAACAGATTTAAATATTTTTGGTTTCACTAAAATCCGTTTTGTTTTGCACCCGGTACAGTCCGACAAAGTTTGAATTCAATTTTTGAAACTGCAGCGCCATTTCAGGCCTTGTTTATAAGTATACTTAATTATATTCGTTTTCAATGGTCGATTCAAACTCACTTTTCATCTCTATTATTTAAAATATTTATTTTAAATATTTAAAATCCATTATTTTAGCCAATTTAAAAATTTTAAATTGGTTCAGATTTTCTGGGTCGTTACAATCTCCCACACTTAAAACTTTTCGTCCCCGAAAAGGAACAAAGTCGAAAGTGGTTTGATTATTCAACTCTACGTTAAATCTGGCTTCCATTCTCCAACTTTTCAGTTTCTGAGAATTTTCAAATTCTTCAAAAATTTGGCTAACACCCGGAATTTTCGAAAAATTTCGCCATAACCTCCCCTGTACGGAGAGAGGTTTGGAAATTTATTGGGCCCTATTAGGTACCCAATAAATCCTAATAAGCATACACATATTTATAGTGATATATTCTGGTGTTTACAAGGGAGCATGTATTGATAATAACTCCAGAGAATAAATTCTTGTCACCCTGCCCCGTGTGGGAAATGAATAGTCCATGTGCCGTATCTAATAAATAGAGAGACGTGATTATTGTCAACTCCAGACCCGTGTAGGGTTTTTATTAATCTGGCAATTTAATCGTTACAATTTAAATAGTCCATATCAGTCATTAGTTCAACCTGTAAAATATAGTCATCGCCATACAAGCCTCTCGCTCGTATGGTAAATCTTCCACCTCGTCACACAAGCTCCAAATGCTTATGTGGTATATGATGAAGTATGCCTATCTTCTGAAGTATGCTATGTAATGTAGTTCAAAATTAATTGTTACTATCTTATGGCGACGTTTATTATTTCACACAGAAAAACCAGCACTCCGCATCCAATGGCATTCACAGGAGTTGATATAATAATATTTCGCATCCAACTCATTAAGGTTTACCTAGTTGTCGGGCACGCAAATAAAATCTTTACTCAACAGCTAATCCATTTACCTGTTCAAACATATATAATACACATGTATATATTTCTATTTATTTTCTAATCAGTTCAATGTGTGATTTAATCGAATAAATGCTACCATTATTCTATTGTTGATTAATTTAACTATCGTTTTAATAACTTTAATTAATCAAATCTACAATCACACAACACAAACAACAAGCAATTTGTTTTTAACCTTTCAAAAATATATATCTTTTATATATGTTCAAAAATCATATTTCTAAAATGAAATTAGATATATAATCACAAATACGTTATTTATAAACATATTATTCTCGACTCGTTCTAAAGCACTTCTGACCCCATCTCTAACGAGCTATTCTGATTCTGCTTTAGTTATACTAGGATATTACTGATCCTATCTGTATAGAGTTACCCGTCCTAGAACACTACTGGTTCTATTTCTGATGAGTTCGTTAATATGTTATATTCCAGAACTAAGCTTAACCAAAGCTCCGATACCAAATGAGACGACCCCAAACCCCGTACTGACGGCGACAAGGGTAATCCGTGGAATATAACACAGAAACAGATAATAGCAGAACAAAATTAAATAAATACACCAGATAATGAACAATAGAATATACTTGATAAAAGTAATCATCAGAGTTACATAGTATACAGGATCTTACTTAGTACAAATACAGTTCAGCTATACATAAATGTCTACAGCGGAAAACAAACAAAATATGTACAATAGGAGCTGAAGAGCATAAAAAGAGATAAATGATAGAATCCATCTTCAGCTCCAGCTATCCAGAAAGAACCAGCTAAACCTGAATACAAGGCTGCCCGTGTAGAAAAAGGGGCACCCGAGTTTGAAAGTGAAACAAACTACGAGTCAGTCATGGGACTGGTATGAGAAATCTACTCAACACATATATAATTTGGCTAATCACAGGACCACGCCACTTTCGTGGAACGGGTTTACTCCATTGGATTGCCAGTGCTTTAAAACAAATCTTTCTTTTAAACAACGCAATGCATTTTGTAAAAATGAAGCCATTATAAGACTCAGTTCCCATCACACAATGCAACGCAAACCGGAGGATAGAGTTTTACCTTATAACGGCCAAAATATGCTTGATACGAATAAAACAAAGGCAATTGATATTATTGCTAGTGTTTATATGTTTTGAAAACAATTTCAAATCATAACTATCAATCATAGACGGCATGGGTACCATATATCATGTCGCCATATATATATATACAATCAAAACCGCACGATGTCGTATTTGGAAATTGGATTTCCGTCATGAACCAAGGCAAAAGATAGTCCTTACCGAATTCGAAACAAACTAGCCCATGTCTCAGGCAAGTACTCAGTCAAGCCCTTGGAGCGACAGGGCCGATCCACCGATGTGGATTAAAATGCCTGAACAATACGTTTCCTCGCCTTTTGGGGCGTAAACGAGCCAACGAATGACTCCATCGGACCGGGATCGTCCGATCAAACCGAGGCGCCTCGCAACAGCAACAACCACATAGGTGAAAAGTATATAAATGTCAGGGCTGGTAGGTCACTGACACCACCCTAGCTAGAAAGAAACGCATGCCCTCCCTGAGGTCCTTCTCCCGTTTCTGGTTCATACCGGGGTGTGAGGCTCGCGATTTCACGTTATACACAAAGCTACGCCACACAGGCGGTGCTTTGATCATCACCACAAAACTTTGCTTTTCAACAGAAGTCCTGATCATTTTCCACTTAGGCATGCCACACTAGCAATTCATGCCATGCGACTGATGTCCATCGATATACAACCTCTGAGCTCATGCGTCTCAGAGAAGGGCGATAAGCAAAAGAATAAATTCTCCGCCGCCAAACAGATGTATATTTAAAAGAGATCAATCGACACAGAATAAAATCCAATGTCAGACACACAATCCATTTTCAAGTCCGTTCTGGGTCTGAAAGAAACCGGAGGCGCTAAATACCTCGCAAACCCATTGATCACCACGTACGTCGGGACGATCACCACTTATTATCCATATTTCGGGATGCCTCCCAGTCAGGACCTCGGTTACCATCCAAACGAGGTGAAGATCTCCGGTCTTCGACCACCGTCTTCATCTTCGATTTCTTATCGTCGATTCAGTTATTCAGAATGGGATAAACCCGGTCTTTCTGAACAACACGCGTATATAATAAACAAGTGCAACACTAACATATACACGCATCATTTCAATTCATTAGTCACTAACCGTCAATCAGTAAGAGAACGATTTCCCAAATATTAACCCCGAAGGCCGAAACCAACATCAGATCAACACCCAGGAAATCATTCGACTTAGCCAACCTTCAGTTAATTTCTAAATCACATCCATATTGTTTATAATATTTTATAACGATTTATCACTATTTTTATTTATTTTAAAATAGCTAATTTACTCAAAACGACGCTTCGGGCCATAACGCGACCGTGGCGCTGTTTTTCTTCAGATTTGATTTACACATATCTGAAAATCTAACCGTTGGATCTTCACAAAATTTACATCATTAGAAAGATCTTTACAAAACGAATCCAACGGTTCCAATTTCGGGAAAATCCGACGGTCGGATCTCCCGGTGCAATCGTTTGAAGTTTCGATTTCAAAATACGAACTGCAGCGTCATTATTCGATTAAATATATATATATATATATATATAATCGATTCTGGCGCTGTTTTTCTTCAGATTTGAATTAAACATTCCATACAATCCAACCGTTGGATTTTTACAAAGTTGGTGCCGTTGGAAAGATATTTCCAAGGCGAACCCAACGGTTGCGGTTTCGGGAAAATCCAATGGTCGGATTTCCCGCACTAGTTGTTTGAAATCACGGTTTCAAAACACGAACTGCACGACCACGTTTCGTTTTAATTTTATTTATATTTATATATTTATATAAATATAGTTCATTCAACAATTTCAATATCGTTTTCACTTCAAATATTTCACTAACGCCTTTAAATTTTGGAAAATTTCGCCACAACCTCCTTTGTACGGGAAGGGCTGGGAAAATTCCCAAATAGCCACACGGGCGTCTCATGTCAAAAGAAAAAGAAAAAGCCAAGCGGCTAGCCAACAGGCTCATAAAATCATCACCCAAACAAAACAGTAAATGTGTACCTATTTGTCGGGCACAAAATTTTATTCCTCTTCTCTAGCCCCCTTTGCTATAACCTGTGCAATAAATATGCATGTACATATATACAGTTCTTATCACTTATTATTTTCCATTCAACTTCATATTCGATTCCATTTGGTTTAAAAACACCATTCATTCTAATGTTGCATGCGTAGGCAAAAATCATATCATTAGCTAATTAATGAATATTTCAACTCATGCATATTTATTTGAACGAGTTGCTATTTTTAACACCTCACATTTCAACAATTCATGTATATAATAAAAATGTGATTTTTATTGTAAAACAATTCATTTCGAAACACTATTATTTTATATAGTTTATATAGGTGATAAAAATAGGATTTTTATTATAAAACAATTTCTTTTAAAACGAGATTATTTTACATAGCCCATATAGATGATAAAAAGGTGATTTTTATTATAAAACAATTTATTTCAAAATATGAATACCATTCAACACATGAATTTCTAATCAACGAATGAATATCGATTCAACACATGAAGGTTTTCTATAGTTTATATATATAGACAAAAATGTGATTTTTATATTTAAAACACGAATACCATTCAACACATGAATTTCTAATCAACGAATGAATATCGATTCAACACATGAAGGTTTTCTATTCAATGAATAAATATAGTTTCAGCAAATGAAAATAATTCAAACACATGAATATTATTCAAAATTTCGGCAGCATAACGACAGGGTAGTTAAAACCGGGACCGTCCCTAGTACGGCTCCTCGCTCTACCATAAAACCTCGCGGTTTTTGACAATATGAATCATGCATCTAGTTCGCACGAAGGCGGCATGTATATATTTATTTCATTTCCACAAACAAATCCTATGTGGTTTCAACCAAATATTTCTAAACCACAAATGGGTATTTTTCAACCACAATCAATCAATATCAACCACAAACAATCCCAAACAAACATTCGCTATCAATCAATTTTCACACCAATCACAACCAATAAATATTGTCCATGGTTTGTGGACGAGGGGCGTATATATATATATATATATATATAGCAATTCACTTCTATTTCAACACATATATAATTTTTACAACGCATATATAACTTATACATCGAACGTACAACTTATACAATGCTTATACAAGAGGTGTACAACGCTTATATAACTCATACATCGACTATATAATTTATACATCATCGTTTTCCATATTGTTTATAAATTAGAAATCTCACATTGGGTTCCACTCCACCAAAAATAGCAGAAGGCTCAGAAAAATACGCGGTCTCTTCTAAAATGTAGAAGACGCCCTCACGAGTCCACTGTCTCCTGTTTCATCGAATTTCGTTAACATATGTTAAAGATACGATTTTTATACTAAAATCATCATTAGCAACGCTTAAAAACGTTATATTCTATTTTTAAAACCCAAGTCGTATACCTTCCTTCACGTTCAAAACTAGGTCTTGCAAATTCCCGAAATCCATTGCGTTAGAGGCTGATCGGGGTTGACCACGTTGTCCGCCTTGGAGAGGCGCTCCAGGGGGTGGGGATTTCGTCGAACTCGAACCACGGTGGGGGGCGCTAGGAGGTGCGACGCGGCGGAGGTTCCCAGGCCCAGATCTCGACCAAAACACGACGATAAAATGCAAGGCTTATATGGATTTAAAGAGGGGAAGAAGAGCTTTAAAATGGATCTGGCATCACTCGATTTCATTGAGAAACGAGAGAGAAATTTCTCCTGGAAGATTTGAAGTCATTTCCGTCTCACGCAGGGGGGTTACGGGCTTGAGCGAGGTGGAAGATGAATTGTGATTGGCCGGCTCATTCATTTTTTTATTTATTTATTTCAAAAATCCGAAAATACCCCTCTTCACATACGAACACCAATTCAAACCCAACGACTGTCGTCCCTAGCGTTTTACCCCCATTCCAAACACAATGGGCTATGTTTCGAAGGCCCATTCGACTGTTTCAGTCAGTTTCCATTCAAATTAAAATATAAAACATTCAATATTCAATTTGAACGTACATTTCAATTTGCCAGGGCCACAGACTGATTCGAAAAATTCCAAAAAAATAAATCTAGCTATGTTTTGACGATACGGTCCCAACAAAATTAGTTTCGTCGAATTCTGAGACCGTTTGCAAAAAGGCCCATTTTTGGTCGATCCAATTTAACTGTAATTGGCCAAAACACGTTTTCTTTTGCCACGCTCACATATTAGCTTCAAAAATTATGAAATTTGAAACCTAGCAATAACTTCACATCCCGGATCCAACAAAAGTGGTTTCGTCGAATTCCGAGGTCGTATGCAAAATGGCCAATTTCACGGGCTATATAAATTCCATAGCGACCCTTCTGAAAATTCATTCGGCCATAACTTTTGCTTTCCGCTATGAAAATTCGATTTTTCAGATTCGTTAGAAAGGTATTCACTAACAGATTTAAATTTTTTTTGGTTTCACTAAAATCCGTTATGTTTTGCACCCGGTACAATCCGACAAAGTTTGAATTCAATTTTTGAAACTACAGCGCCATTTCAGGCCTTGTTTATAATTATAATTAATTATATTCGTTTTAATGGTCGATTCAAACTCACTTTTCATCTCTATTATTTAAAATATTTATTTTAAATATTTAAAATCCATTATTTTAGCCAATTTAAAAAATTTAAATTGGTTCAGATTTTCTGGGTCGTTACAGGCGACACTCGTTGGTTTTGATTTGGAGTTAGGAGCGATACAGGAATTATACTGAAATTAAATGGAATTAAATAAAATAAAAATAAAAATCTAAATACGTATAAATACGCGTATTCCGTACAAACCCTATTCTATCGTATGCGCTGCCTCCCTCTTCAAATCAATGGCGTCGGCTATTCCAACATTCCTCCCTTAAATACTCTCGATCCTCTCATCAAAATCATTCGATTCTTCAGGGAATATTGTAGAGGGGAGTGTGTTCTTCACATCCATACGGCGAGATTTTATCTAGAGCAGTATTTTGCTCAGTCCATCGCCCCAAAGTCACGTCGTGTCGCAGTCATTTGCTCCACCATCCCGAGTGCAAGTTCGTCAAGGGTAGGGTCCACATGTGCGGTTTTCGGAGCGAGAGAGCGTGGTTTGATCATCCTCAGGTGCTACGGATTGGAAGAAATTTCAAGACTAAGTTTCGAACAATTAAGGTGGAGGTCGACCGTGGTATGATTGAAGAAGGAGGGGTATTTTATTTATTTATTCATCAACACATTAAAAACCATATCTTGTACATACTGAATCAGAATTTGATGAAACTGAAAGCGTTGGGACCGTAAATTCAAGATCTACATTTCAGAACAGACCAGAGCAAAAACAGTGCCTGCTACAGTTTTAGAAGAAATAAATAGAAAAGTGAGACTTATGGATCCAAATTAAATAAATAAAATTATATTAGGCTAGAAACAGAGTTTAGAAACTCCCGACACCGTCGCCCACAGACCATGGACGACTTGATTTTACTGTGGAGTGAAATTGGTTGATTGATTGTGATTGAAACGAAATCGATCGTGTTTGTGGAAAATTCAATTGTGTAGAAAAAAAATTGTATTAGGAAAAATAAAACCCTTGTATAGCCGCGAGGCTTAATTAGCGCGAGGAGCCGTACTAGGGACGGTGCCGGTTTTAATTACCATACCGTTATGCTGCCGAAATTTTCTGAAATATTTATATTTTGTAAATTATTCATGTTATAATATAAAATTGGTTGAATAATAAAGATTAGATTTTTACTACATATATTTAATTAAAATTGATCATTATTTGTAATGAAAATTTATTCAACAATAAATTCCCATTTTTATTGTAAGTGAAAAATGATCATTATTATGAATTAAATTGTTTAACAATAAAAAGTTACAATTTTTATTGTAAATAAGAAAAGTGAGAAATGATCATTATTATGAATTAAATTGTTTAACAATAAAAAGTTACATTTTTATTGTAAATAAGAAAACATTAAAAATGATCATTACTCGGAATTAAATTGTTTAACCATAAAAAAATACATTTTTATTGTAAATAAGAAAACATTAAAAATGATCATTACTTGGAATTAAATTGTTTAGCAATAAAAAGTTTCATTTTTATTGTAAATAAGGGAACATTAAAAATGATCATTACTTGGGATTAAATTGTTTAACAATAAAAAGTTACATTTTTTATTGTAAATAAAAAACATGGAAAATGATTCATTGTTTAAACAAAAAGGTAAATAGTAAAAATATCATTTTTATTGTATATAAAAAATATATGAAATGAACATAAATTGAATAGAAAATATTTTAACAATAAAAATCTCATTTTTATTGTATATACAAAATGTATGGAAATTAACATTAGTGGAATAGAAAAGTTGTTTAACAAATAAAAAAAGATTACATTTTTTGTGTAATATAAAAAGATTACATTTTTATGTAATATAGAAAGATTACATTTTTCTACGTAATATAAAAAGATTACATTTTTCTATGTAATATAAAAAGATTTCATTTTCTATGTAATATAGAAAAGAATTACATTTTTATGTAAGATTAAAAAGATTACATTTTATACAATGTAAAGAGATTACATTTTTATGCAATATAATAGATTATATTTATTTGCAATATAAAAAGATTATATTCTTATGCAACATTTGTTTAATGTAAAGAAGTTAACAATAAAAAGATTACATTTTTATTGTAAATGTGCAATATGATAAATGATTCAATGAAAAGATCCACTGTTTAATAAAATGAGTTAACATAGAATTTACATTTTATTATAAATGAATCATTAGAACAGATCCATTGTTTGACAAAATGAGTTGGCATAAAAATTTACATTTTTATGCAAGAATGAATTATTTAAAAAGATTCAAGTTTGAAAATATATTAACATTAAAAATATGTTGACATTAAAAATTTACATTATTAATGTAAAGATGATTCATAGGGAAAAGATTCAAGTTTGAAAAATATGTTAATATTAAAATTTACATTTTAATGTAAGAAGAAAAATCATGATTTGGAAAATATGTTTTTGTTAAATCAAAAACATTGATCGTTGACATATTAGCAAAGTTAGAAAAGAGCCATGTGTGAAAATATATTTTCGTTAGATAAAATATTCTTTTTAACATGTGCATAAAGTGTAGAAAATTATTTAAAGAATAAATAATTGGAAATCATTGAATGAATGAATTATATATATATATATATAAATTAAAATAAAACGAATCGCGCTGCTGCAGTTCGCGATTTGGAATCGTAACTTCAAACGATTATGCCGAGAGATCCGACCATCGGAGTTTCCCAAAACTGGAACCGTTGGGTTCGCTTTGGACAGATCTTTCAAACGATATAAAATTTGCTGAGATCAATGGTTAGATTTTGAGAAATGTGTAAATCAAATTTTGATGAAAACAGCGCCAGGGCCGCGTAATGACCCGGAGCGTCATTTATCTAAAATGGCTAATTTTATATAAATAAAAATAGCGATAAATCGTGATAAAATATTATAAACCATATGGAATGAAAAGAATTGATTTGAATTATATATATTCGCAAATTATTTGATAAGACCGAGTTTGTAATGACCCGCATTGTCAGGGGTATTATAATTAATTTATTTAATTATATATATCGTAATGTAGTGAATTAAATAGAGGTTTAATTAAAATATATGGGTTATTTAATTAAAATTAAATAATTAAATAATATATTTAATTCAGAAATAATCAAAATATTGGAAATCACAATATTCTGTGAACTGGGTCGTCCCTTAGATTTAATTCAGCTTAGAGTTGAATTATATTGACGAATATATTCAATCGGCGACAGTTTGAACGTATAATTATATTATAATTAAAATCGAGCTTGAAATGGCGCTGCAGTTTGCGATTTGGCGATTTGAACTTCAACTGAATGTACAGGATTCGTTTTAAGCCGGATTTCTATGAAACAAGAAACGTGTGGAGCTGGTGGAGTATATCTTTTTAGTGGAGGAGAAAAATCGGGATTTCGTCGTGTATATATTGATGTACGTCCAAATCAAATTTCAGAAAAAGTCGCTGTGAAATTCCTTTATAATTCGTAACGCTTTATATACGTTATAAAAGGGTTTTTCAATCTAAATTGAATATCGATTCAATCTGGACTCGGAATAGCGAGTAAATAAATATACTGGAGCTGTATGATATTCCTCGGTGAATATATACGATAATATAAATTTATTTATATTCAATTTAATTATATTTAAATATATTTATATATTTAAGTGGGTCATCCAGAGCTTTAAAAATACGATGTGTTTGCAAACAAGGTCTGAATTCGACGAAACTAATTTTATTGGATCCGCAATGTTAAATTGTTGCTAAGTGTCAGTTTCCGTGATTTTTAGAGTCAGTGTGTGGCTGTACGGATTTTTAAAGTGGAAAACAGTCAGTATATTTGCAGTTAAAAATACGCTGTGTGAGCATACGGAGTCGGAATTCGATGAAACCAGTTTCGTTGGGACCGTAATGTCGAGGTGTAGCTGCATGTCCATTTTCATGATTTTTGGGTATCGTGTGTGATCACATGGATTTTTAGAAAGCAAAATGAATATATATATATATATATATATATGGGAATATACCAGGAATATGCCTTCTGTAAAATATCTAGATATTTTGTAAAGCCTATAAATAGACCCCAACATCCTAAAACCCTTATTTCTTTTTCTGTGTTGATCAAAACAAATTGAGGCCGCCAGTTTTCCATCGGAAAGCAAATTTGCAACTTCTTAATTCTCAAACAATTCATACAAATTCTTATAAATCCAAATCTTTGTGTATTTGAATTCATATTGAGGATCTCTTCAGCTCTGTGCTACTTTTGCTTGGTTCGACCTCAGTTTCTATGGTGCGGAACTGTACAGCGAACGACGGGTATGAACTAGGGTTGGAAAATCCTTGAGATGGAAGCATCGATTGGAGTTTTGGCTTTTGTTTTAGGATTCAGTAGGAAGAATATCATCTGTTGTGGTTTTTGTGATTTTTTCTGAATATAAAAACGTCGCTGTCAACACTTGAGGCGCAGTACCACCTGCTCGACGGAAGTAGGGTATGGAGTTCGAGGGGAGCATTCTGGGTACGTGTAGATGGAGTTTGCAAAGAGGAGGAGTTCGGTTGCTTTGGTTTGAATTATCGTGAAGTGATTTAGGAGGAAGATGGATTTGAAGTTTCTTACTGTGGTGGGTTCAACGAGTGGGAGGGTTCGGCAGCAGCTAAAAGGGGAAGAAGGGTGTTTTGTTTGGGCCTGGGTACATATAAATGTAATGGGCTTAAGTTAAACAAGAGAGGCCCATTTAAATATAAATGTTTTAGTTTAAATTAAAGTTAAAATGTGTATTAACTTCTTAACGTTGTATCTCGATCATATGAAATCAGAATCACGAACCGTAAGTTGCGTTGGGATCGTATGGACGGTGGCTACGTCATGGAACTGACTGTAAGTCCATCAGAGCCCGTTACAATTTATAGAAAAGTAAATTGTCCGATCTGAATCAACGACAATTATCGTTATTAACGATGATAGTCCAATGTGAGTAAAACTCACCAACTCTATACAGTTCTATTTTTACAACGTATTCTTAGAACTTTTAAATATTGTCTGTTTGATTGTGTGTTGGCTGTTTGATTGAACTGCTAGTCAGTTAGTAGAAATTATATATATATATGTATATATATATATAAACTGTTAAATATTTATATGTCGATTCTGGTTATCAGAATATTTAACAGTGAAGTGAAAGCGATGTTAATTATATTGTCTAACATCTGTGATGCAGGGAAACAGGTTGGAGGAATCCAACTGGATTCCTCAACATTTATTTTACTGTGATTTATATATTTTGATATATAATGGAATATATAATCTGACATTTATTTTGTGTGTTTGAACGATATTTATCGTTGTTATATGGTGTGTTAAATACCATAAGAAATACTAGAATGTGGAAAAAGGGATTTTCAAAGTATATTTTGAAAATAATTTATTTATATAAAATCGATGTATTTTATATTTATAAAAGAAAAAGGATTTTGAATAAAAGAAATATATTTGTAAATCAAATATAAGGGAATTTATTTGTTAATCAAATATAAAGGAATTTATTTGTTAATCAAATATAAAGGAATTTATTTGTTAATCAAATATAGAAGGAATTTATTTGTTAATCAAATATAAAGGAGATATATTTGAAATCAAATATAAAGGAATATATTTGAAATAAAATATAAAGGAAATATATTTGAAAGCAAATATAAAGGAATATATTGGTGAAACATAATAAAGAGTTAAAAAGGATTTATTTATTTAGGGAATAAATAAAGTAAAAGGATTATTTATTTGTTAGAATAAATAAAAACAAGGGAGATATTTATTTGTTAAATAAATAGGATTTAATCAAATGAGATATTTATTTGTTAAATAAATAGGA
Source organism: Allium sativum (assembly GCA_030737875.1). Taxonomy (NCBI): domain Eukaryota; kingdom Viridiplantae; phylum Streptophyta; class Magnoliopsida; order Asparagales; family Amaryllidaceae; genus Allium; species Allium sativum. Next base: position 282,861,140 of record CM060911.1, read on the forward strand.
TTTAATCAAAAGAATATTTAGAAGTTAATAGAAAATGGAATCTGTTTTGAACAGATAAATGGAAAAGATTAATTTATAAATAACAGTTTATAAAATAAATGAATATTTATCATTTGATAAATGAAATATATAAGGATGAACTTATAGAGAAGAGATATTGGTTTTAACACCGATAGTATAAATAAAATGGATACAAACACCTGTATAAGTGGAATAACGTTATTAAAGAGAACATTTATAAAGTGCAGAACCGTTACTAAAAGTAAATCTTTATAAATGAATAAATGTTATCAAATAGGAGTTATTCGAATAAAGGAAATTGATTAGAGTTAGAAATAATCGATTTATTCGAATAAAGGAAATCGATTAGAGTTAGAAATAATCGATTAGAGTTAGAAATAATCGATTAGAGTTAGAATAAATAGTTTAGAGTTAGAATAAATCGATAGGAGTTAATCAGTTAGAATTTACCAGTTAGGTTGACCAGTTAGAGTTAACCAGTTAGAGTAAATCAGTTAGGGTTGACCAGTTAGAGATTTCCAGTTAGAGTTAGAGTAAACAGTTAGAGTTATCCAAATGGAGTTAATCAAGTAGAGTTATCGAATATCGCTATTCGAAGTGAATTAATCGAATATTGGTTTTTCGAAGTAGAGTTATCGAATATTGGTTATTCGAAGTGAGTAAATCGAATATTGGTTATTCGAAAGGGGTTATCAAATCTAGTTATTTGAAAGTGAGTTAATCGAATATTGGTTATTCGAAAGGAGTTATCAAATCTAGTTATTTGAAATGAGTTAATCGAATATAGTTTATTCGAGTAGAGTTAGAGGAGTTAATCAAATATAGTTTATTCGAGTAGAGTTAGAGGAGTTAATTGAATATAGTTTATTCGAGTAGAGTTAGAGGAGTTAATCGAATACAGTTTATTCGAATAGAGTTGGAGGAGTTATCGAACATAGTTCATTCGACAAGAGTTAAGTGAAAAGAGTTAATCGAATATAGTTATTCGAAAGAAAAAGAATTACGTAAGGAAGTGTTAAAGATTTAGGAAGGGGAAACTTATCTTACTTCGAGGTTAAAGATGTCGTTCAGTTAAGGTCTGAGAGGTAATTATACCCCAACTTGATTGACTTCATTTTTAATTTAGAAATGGTTAAGGTTCGAAAGTGGAAGGGGTTAAGTGGAATTAGTTAATGAGTATAGTGGTTTGGGTCGTCCTCGCGATGTGGATTTAAACATCCATTTAAATCCAAATAAAGGAGTATTTGGAAATGTTTTTCCAACTCAGAATCATAATGAAATCAAAGATTCGAAATTGAAAATATGAATTAGAAAATGAAATGTTTATTTATAAGGAAAAGAATAAATTAGTGATAGGATAAATTTAAGAGTTAATAAAGTTAAATGATGTTTGATTGATATTATTTCCACCTGGAAATAATATCATTGTTTGCACACGAATTTTTCTTTGATAGTTAACTCACAGACTATCGAAGTTTTGACCATTTTAAAGCTGTTAATATAGAGAGACCGGTTGGATTATTATCCAAAGAACCACTCTGTATTGGCATAAGCATCGCGAATCATATATGCCAAAGATAATTGAAGACGGAGTAAAATGCAAGGGCTGTTGTATAAGTCTTAGATAACAGTGACTAAGATGGATATACGGAATAGTGCCTTCGGTTTGTCCAGTCCCAGGACAACTTGTATAGATGAAGGTCTGACAGAGTATATCCAATGGATCGCGTAAGTTGATCTTTTCAAACGTATTCACGTTTGGTGGCGGAGGAATTCGTTCCTCTTAGCTGTATACCCGTGTTATTTTTGGATAAGTCAATTTGTGATTTGGCGGGTATGACGATGTGACATTCTAAGTGAATGAGGATGACTTGTATGAATGAATGTCTGACATAGTATTTCCAAAAAGGTCACGTACATTGATTTCTTCAACCTACCAAGAGTGGAAGCGGACAAGGAAACTTCTTTTAGCTGACACATAATGTATGGTTGTAGACGTCAATTAGTGATTTTCGATGAATCTGACAATGTGGCATTCGAAGTGAATCTGATGTGATGATAACGCGTAACTTCTAGCCTCATCATCCGGTAAATGACAGAAATCGGGCAGGCAGCATGGCTAAGTCGGTCGCACCGAAGTAGGGTGTATAATCACCTATCTAGAGAATATTCATTTGCTTCTTTAATCTATCAATGCTGTCCCATATATATATACGGGAACGGTTGCTGATCCCAACCGTTGGTGATATACATTCGATACACTCAAGCAAAATGAGTGGGCGGTCATGTGTGGCTGAGTTACAAGATGTTCTTGTTGAACTCCAGTGTATCGTTCCTAGAGTACACTGATCGGAAGGTGGTTCCATACCTTTTCATAGTTGGAAATCCATTACCCAATATGTGCTTGCGGTTTTGATTGCATACTATATATGTAGAACATGAGATGAATGCGTTTCTGCTAGATGATTATTATACTGTGGTTGATAGACATTATTATAATATCAAAAGGGTTTGATATAAAGATATTTTGGATTCTCATAAGGGAAAACCCGTTCCATTATACAGCGTGGTCTTATGAGATATCGTTTACTTGTTCATTTACCTGTTTAAACTGTTTTACTCACACTAGTCCCATGACTGACCCGGAGTTTACTTTGTTGTTTTCCCTAAACTCTCAGGTGCCCAATTTTGTACGGGCAGTCAAGTAGTCAGGAATTTACAGATATACTTGGAGAGCTTGGAGTAGGAGGCTTCGAGATCATATAGCTATAGTTTATTTCCGCTGTGTTGTAAGTGCTGTACTCTGATAAGTGCTATTGTATACATAACTGTTAAATTTCAAAGTTATGTTATCTATTATATGTTATTCGTTCCGTTGTGATGTTCGTGTTACTCTGATGTTGTGTTCTTCTTCTTCTTCTATTCTAAGTTTCTATCTTATCTATTCTCACCCTCTAATTTCTTTCATTAATTACTAGTATTTTTCGATGTTTTGGTTATCGACATCGTGCTTATGTCGATAACCAAAGTCGCTAAAAATCCGGGTCATTACAGTTGGTATCAGAGCTTAAGTTAAGAATTACCTTGGTTTTGTGGCGTGACTCGGTAGAGATAGCGTTAGTAATACCCTAGATTGAGTTTGAGTGTATATATACGAGTGCGTATTTGTATTTGATATAAAAATGGTTTTATATTGTGGAGATTCATTGGCTGAGTTGTTTATGAGTTCTGGTCGATCAGTTTGATCCACTGTATTGGTAGGGGTTTCTAAACACTCGAATACGATGAACCGTCATGGTATGTTTTGAAAAGAGGGTAAATGAAATAATTTTACCCAAAGTATATTTGATATATATTGAATTTATAATATATGAGATACATTGGTTGTTATTATAATCGAGTAAGATTATAAATATAATGGTTATGTAAATAATCGATCAGAATTCATATAAGTATAATATATGAAATAAGATGAAATAAATCTGAAATTAAAATCAGAATTGAAAATTTAAAACTTGAAATTCAGATAAGTGTTTGTAATTGAATCTGGGTTAGATATAGGTGAATTTTAAAATCCTGGGAGGTTTTAAATTTGTTTTAATAAGGATATTTTGAACTGATTCAAGATGGAAGTGTTTATATTTGAGTTTTGAAAGGGAATATAGTATTGAACTCACGTTGATCGCTGGGAAATAATTCTGATGATGGTGTACACACCATCAGTGTGATTTTCGAGTTATAAGTGACGAATTACTACCAAGGTTTTGTTTTCAAATTGTTTGCGAAAACAAGGTGTTCAAGAATTCAAAAGTTTTGAATCGCTATTATGATTTCAAGTTGATTTGAAAAACCCAGGAATTTAAATTCTAGAATTTAAATGTAACTCGTGGAGTTAAGTAAAACTGAAATGGATTTGAAGATAATCTGGATTGGAATTAAGTTGAAGGGTTAAGAGTTTAAAATCTGATATTGGAGTTTGAATGGAATTTGAATTGAATAAAACCAAGTGTTTGAGCTGAGGAGTTCGATTAAGATAACATGAGTATAGGTTGAATTGGTAACAGATAGAAGTGATAGAGTTGATATACCCGACAAAAAGGTACAAGTTTATATTTGATATAAGCATGAGATTTATGAGCCGAATTGGCAAGCCGCTTGGCTGTTTGATTTTCTTTTGGGTTGGAGATGGCCCAGAGAGGCGAGTTGTGGTTTTACCGATAGGGCTGTACAAAGGAGGTTATGGCGAAATTTTCCGAAAATTTTAAAGTGTTAGAAAATTTTCATAATTTTTGAAAATTTTAGTTAGTCGGAAGGGGTTAATATTTTAATCGATATTAGTTGGTTCAGTAGAAATCAGAAATAAGGGGTAAACCGATAAACTTTCACCAAATAGATAGGGTCGTCCTCTAACTTAGCAATTTCGAGGACGAAATTATTTTAAGTTGGGAAGAATGTAATGACCCGCATTGTCAGGGGTATTATAATTAATTAATTTAATTATATATATCGTAATGTAGTGAATTAAATAGAGGTTTAATTAAAATATATGGGTTATTTAATTAAAATTAAATAATTAAATAATATATTTAATTCAGAAATAATCAAAATATTGGAAATCACAATATTCTGTGAACTGGGTCGTCCCTTAGATTTAATTCAGCTTAGAGTTGAATTATATTGACGAATATATTCAATCGACGACAGTTTGAACGTATAATTATATTATAATTAAAATCAAGCTTGAAATGGCGCTGCAGTTCGCGATTTGGCGATTTGAACTTCAACTGAATGTACAGGATTCGTTTTAAGCCGGATTTCTATGAAACAAGAAACGTGTGGAGCTGGTGGAGAATATCTTTCTAGTGGAGGAGAAAAATCGGGATTTCGTCGTGTAGATATTGATGTACGTCCAAATCAAATTTCAGAAAGTCGCTGTGAAATTCCTTTATAATTCGTAATGCTTTATATACGTTATAACAGGGTTTTTCAATGTAAATTGAATATCGATTCAATCTGGACTCGGAATAGCGAGTAAATAAATATACTGGAGCTGTATGATATTCCTCGGTGAATATATACGATAATATAATTTTATTTATATTCAATTTAATTATATTTAAATATATTTATATATTTAAATGGGTCATCCAGAGCTTTAAAAATACGCTGTGTTTGCAAACGAGGTCGGAATTCGACGAAACTAATTTTGTTGGATCCGCAATGTTAAATTGTTGCTAAGAGTCAGTTTCCGTGATTTTTAGAGTCAGTGTGTGGCCGTACGGATTTTTAAAGTGGAAAACAGTCAGTATATTGACAGTTAAAAATACGCTGTGTGAGCATACGGAGTCGGAATTCGATGAAACCAGTTTCGTTGGGACCGTAATGTCGAGGTGTAGCTGCATGTCCATTTTCATGATTTTTGGGTATCGTGTGTGATCACATGGATTTTTAGAAAGCAAAATGAATATATATATATATATATATATGGGAATATACCAGGAATATGCCTTCTGTAAAATATCTAGATATTTTGTAAAGCCTATAAATAGACCCCAACATCCTAAAACCCTTATTTCTTTTTCTATGTTGATCAAAACAAATTGAGGCCGCCAGTTTTCCATCGGAAAGCAAATTTGCAACTTCTTAATTCTCAAACAATTCATACAAATTCTTATAAATCCAAATCTTTGTGTATTCGAATTCATATTGAGGATCTCTTCAGCTCTGTGCTACTTTTGCTTGGTTCGACCTCAGTTTCTATGGTGCGGAACTGTACAGCGAACGACGGGTATGAACTAGGGTTGGAAAATCCCTGAGATGGAAGCATCGATTGGAGTTTTGGCTTTTGTTTTAGGATTCAGTAGGAAGAATAACATCTGTTGTGGTTTTTGTGATTTTTTCTGAATATAAAAACGTTGCTGTCAACACTTGAGGCGCAGTACCACCTGCTCGACGGAAGTAGGGTATGGAGTTCGAGGGGAGCATTCTGGGTACGGGTAGATGGAGTTTGCAAAGAGGAGGAGTGCAGTTACTTTGGTTTGAATTATCGTGAAGTGATTTAGGAGGAAGATGGATTTGAAGTTTCTTACTGTGGTGGGTTCAACGAGTGGGAGGGTTCGGCAGCAGCTAAAAGGGGAAGAAGGGTGTTTTGTTTGGGCCTGCGTACGTATAAAGGTAATGGGCTTAAGTTAAACAAGAGAGGCCCATTTAAATATAAATGTTTTAGTTTAAATTAAAGTTAAAATGTGTATTAACTTCTTAACGTTGTATCTCGGTCATATGAAATCAGAATCACGAACCGTAAGTTGCGTTGGGATCGTATGGACGGTGGCTACGTCACGGAACTGACTGGAAATCCATCAGAGCCCGTTACAATTAATAGAAAAATAAATTGTCCGATCTGAATCAACGACAATTATCGTTATTAACGATGATAGTCCAATGTGAGTAAAACTCACCAACTCTGTACAGTTCTATTTTTACAACGTATTCTTAGAACTTTTAAATATTGTCTGTTTGACTGTGTGTTGGCTGTTTGATTGAACTGCTAGTCAGTTAGTAGAAATTGTATATATATATATATGTATGTATATATATATATATATATATAAACTGTTAAATATTTATATGTCGATTCTGGTTATCAGAATATTTAACAGTGAAGTGAAAGCGATGTTAATTATATTGTCTAACATCTGTGATGCAGGGAAACAGGTTGGAGGAATCCAACTGGATTCCTCAACATTTATTTTACTGTGATTTATATATTGTGATATATAATGGGATATATAATCTGACATTGATTTTGTGTGTTTGAACGATATTTATCGTTGTTATATGGTGTGTTAAATACCATACGAAATACTAGAATGTGGAAAAAGGGATTTTCAAAGTATATTTTGAAAATAATTTATTTATATAAAATCAATGGATTTTATATTTATAAAAGAAAAAGGATTTTGAATAAAAGAAATATATTTGTAAATCAAATATAAGGGAATTTATTTGTTAATCAAATATAAAGGAATTTATTTGTTAATCAAATATAAAGGAATTTATTTGTTAATCAAATATAGAAGGAATTTATTTGTTAATCAAATATAAAGGAGATATATTTGAAACCAAATATAAAGGAATATATTTGAAATCAAATATAAAGGAAATATATTTGAAAGCAAATATAAAGGAATATATTGGTGAAACATAATAAAGAGTTAAAAAGGATTTATTTATTTAGGGAATAAATAAAGTAAAAGGATTATTTATTTGTTAGAATAAATAAAAACAGGGGAGATATTTATTTGTTAAATAAATAGGATTTAATCAAAGGAGATATTTATTTGTTAAATAAATAGGATTTAATCAAAAGAATATTTAGAAGTGAATAGAAAATGGAATCTTTTTTGAACAGATAAATGGAAAAGATTAATTTATAAATAAAAGTTTATAAAATAAATGAATATTTATCATTCGATAAATGAAATATATAAGGATGAACTTATATAGAGAAGAGATATTGGTTTTAACACCAATAGTATAAATAAAATGGATACAAACACCTATATAAGTGGAATAACGATATTAAAGAGAACATTTATAAAGTGCAGAACCGTTACTAAAAGTAAATCTTATAAATGAATAAACGTTATCAAATAGGAGTTATTCGAATAAAGGAAATCGATTAGAGTTAGAAATAATCGACTAGAGTTAGAAATAATCGATTAGAGTTAGAATAAATCGTTTAGAGTTAGAATAAATCGATAGGAGTTAATCAGTTAGAATTTACGAATTAGGTTGACCAGTTAGAGTTAACCAGTTAAAGTAAATCAGTTTGGGTTGACCAGTTAGAGATTTCCAGTTAGAGTAAACAGTTAGAGTTATCCAAATGGAGTTAATCAAGTAGAGTTATCGAATATCGCTATTCGAAGTGAGTTAATCGAATATTGGTTATTCGAAGTAGAGTTATCGAATATTGGTTATTCGAAGTGAGTAAATCGAATATTGGTTATTCGAAAGGGGTTATCAAATCTAATTATTTGAAAGTGAGTTAATCGAATATTGGTTATTCGAAAGGAGTTATCAAATCTAGTTATTTGAAATGAGTTAATCGAATATAGTTTATTCGAGTAGATTTAGAGGAGTTAATCGAATATAGTTTATTCGAGTAGAGTTAGAGGAATTAATCGAATATAGTTTATTCAAGTAGAGTTAGAGGAGTTAATCGAATACAATTTATTCGAATAGAGTTAGAGGAGTTATCGAACATAGTTTATTCGACAAGAGTTAAGTGAAAAGAGTTAATTGAATATAGTTATTCGAAAGAAAAAGAATTACGTAAGGAAGTGTTAAAGATTTAGGAAGGGGAAACTTATCTTACTTCGAGGTTAAAGATGTCGTTCAGTTAAGGTCTGAGAGGTAATTATACCCCAACTTGATTGACTTCGTTTTTAATTTAGAAATGGTTAAGGTTCGAAAGTGGAAGGGGTTAAGTGGAATTAGTTAATGAGTATAGTGGTTTGGGTCGTCCTCGCGATGTGGATTTAAACATCCATTTAAATCCAAATAAAGGAGTATTTGGAAATGTTTTTCCAAATCAGAATCAGAATGAAATCAAAGATTCGAAATTGAAAATATGAATTAGAAAATGAAATGTTTATTTATAAGGAAAAGAATAAATTAGTGATAGGATAAATTTAAGAGTTAATAAAGTTAAATGATGTTTGATTGATATTATTTCCACCTGGAAATAATATCATTGTTTGCACACGAATTTTTCTTTGATAGTTAACTCACAGACTATCGAAGTTTTGACCATTTTAAAGCTGTTAATATAGAGAGACCGGTTGGATTATTATCCAAAGAACCACTCTGTATTGGCATAAGCATCGTGAATCATATAAGCCAAAGGTAATTAAAGACGGAGTAAAATGCAAGGGCTGTTGTATAAGTCTTAGATAACAGTGACTAAGATGGATATACGGAATAGTGCCTTCGGTTTGTCCAGTCCCAAGACAACTTGTATGGACGAAGGTCTGACAGAGTATATCCAATGGATCGCGTAAGTTGATCTGTTCAAACGTATTCACGTTTGGTGGTGGAGGAATTCGTTTCTCTTAGCTGTATACCCGTGTTATTTTTGGATAAGTCAATTTGTGATTCGGCGGGTATGACGATGTGACATTATAAGTGCATGAGGATGACTTGTATGAATGAATGTCTGATAGAGTATTTCCAGAATGGTCACGTACATTGATTTCTTCAACCGTACCAAGAGTGGAAGCGGAGAAGGAAACTTCTTTTAGCTGACACGTAATGTATGGTTGTAGTCGTCAATTAGTGATTTTCGATGGATCTGACAATGTGGTATTCGAAGTGAATCTGATGTGATGGTAACGCGTAACTTCTAGCCTCATCATCCAGTAAATGACAGAAATCGGGCAGGCAGCATGGCTAAGTCGGTCGCACCGAAGTAGGGTGTATAATCACCTATCTAGAGAATATTCATTTGCTTCTTTAATCTATCAATGCTGTCCCATATATATACGGGAACGGTTGCTGATCCCAACTGTTGGTGATATACATTCGATACACTCAAGCAGAATGAGTGGTCGGTCATGTGTGGCTGAGTTACAAGATGTTCTTGTTGAACTCCAGTGTATCGTTCCTAGAGTACACTGATCGGAAGGTGGTTCCATACCTTGTCATAGTTGGAAATCCATTACCCAATACGTGCTTGCGGTTTTGATTGCATACTATATATGTAGAACGTGAGATGAAAGCGTTTCTGCTAGATGATTATTATACTGTGGTTGATAGACATTATTATAATATCAAAAGGGTTTGATACAAAGATATTTTGGATTCTCATAAGGGAAAACCCGTTCCGTTATACGGCGTGGTCTTATGAGATATCGTTTACTTGTTCAAAACTGTTTTACTCACACCAGTCCCATGACTGACCCGGAGTTTACTTTGTTGTTTTCCCTAAACTCTTAGGTGCCCAATTTTGTACAGGTAGTCAAGTAGTCAGGAATTTACAGATATACTTGGAGAGCTTGGAGCAGGAGGCTTCGAGATCATATAGCTATAGTTTATTTCCGCTGTGTTGTTAGTGCTGTACTCTGATAAGTGCTATTGTATACATAACTGTTAAATTTCAAAGTTATGTTATCTATTATATGTTATTCGTTCCGCTGTGAGGTTCGTGTTACTCTGATGTTGTGTTCTTCTTCTTCTTCTATTCTAAGTTTCTATCTTATCTATTCTCACCCTCTAATTTCTTTCATTAATTACCAGGATTTTTCGATGTTTTGGTTATCAACATCGTGCTTATCTCGATAACCAAAGTCGACAAATATCCGGGTCGTTACAGAGTTAATTCTCATTTCAAATAATTGATCGACGATTAGAGGTCGAAGATTTGAAGATGATGGATAGAAGACCGACGATCTTCACAACAAATGGATGACTACTGATGCCCTGAATTGGTTAGCTCCCAGGAAAGGGTTATAGTGGCAGTTGTTCGGACGTACTTGTGACTGAACGGATTTTCGAGAGCCTCTCTTCCGTATTGGACATATGGAACGAGGAATAAGGTGTCTCCGGTTTCGTTCAGACCAAGAACGGACTTGTAAATGGATGTATGTCCGACATTGGATTTTATTTTGTGCTGATCGATTTCTATTAATATATATCTATTTGGTGGGGAAGAATTTATTCTCTTGCTTAACACCCTTCTCAGAGACGTACGAGCTCAGAGGTTATATATTGGCAGACATTAGTCGCATGGCGTGAATTGTCAATGTGGCATACCATGATGAAAATGATCAAGGCTAATTGTTGAAAAGCAGAGCCTTGTGCTTGATGATCAAAGCACAGCTTTATTTAGCATAGCTTTGTGTATAATGTTACTTCACGAGCCTCACACCCCGATATGAACCAGAAATGGGAGAGGACTGCAGGGAGGACATACGTTTCTTTCTAGCTACAAGTGGTGTCATTGTATGGAGCCCAGACAGTTTTACTTGTGTGGATGATGGAATGAGGTGCCTCGGATTTGAGTCCGTAGTGGCTCCATATTTACGCCCCATAGTGCACGGAAACGTATTGTTCAGGCATTATTAATCCACTAAGGTATTTGTTTACCGACCCTGAAGATCCAAGGTGCAGTTGCGACTAATCCTGAGGCTCGGGAGAATCTCGAATTCGGTAAGGACGACCCCTTTCCTTGGTTCATGATGGAAATCCAAATTCCCATATGCCCCATGCGGTTTTGATTGTAAACCTATATTTGGTGACATAGTATATGCTAGCTATGCCGTCTATGATTGATACATTATGATTGAAATGTTTTTGAAACATATATACACTAGTAATAATATCAAATCCGTTTTATCGAATCAAGCATTTTTGACCATTATAAGGTAAAACTCTGTCCTCCAGTTTGTGTTGCATTGTGTGATGGGACTTGAGTCTTATAATGTTTTCATTTTTATATGAAAACCATTGCGTTATTTAACAATTTACTTTATTTATGAACTAGCAATCCAATGGAGTAAACCCGTTCCGCGTTAGGGGGGTGGTCCTGTGATTAGCCTTATTATTAAATAGGTTAAATAAGATTTCTCATACCAGTCCCATGACTGACTCATAGTTTGTTTCGCTTTGCAAACTCGGGTGCCCTCTTTCCACACGGGCAGCCTTGTATTCAAGTTTTAGCAGACTCATTCTGGATAGCTATTATGCTGTTCAGACTTCATTTAGTATATTATGTTTGATTCCGCTATAGACATTTTATATTAAGCCAAAACTATATTATGTACTAAGTATGATTCTATTATGCTGTGTAACTCTGATGATATATTATTTCCAGTATAATTTGATGTACATTGTCTGCTGTAATTCTATATTTTTGTTCTGCTGTTATTGTTTATGTGTTATATTCCAATGATTATCCTTGCTTTCGTACTACTGGAGTTTGGGGTCATCACAGATAGGTAGCCATATTTGACGTTTTTTGTTTCCAGGTTTGGCTAGACAATACACACACATGCCGTTCAAGACACCTATACCAAAAGGCCTATCCCTAGGTGGACTCTTCAATCCCAATCGCTTAAGACCCAGGAAGTGGACTACACGCGAAGGTATTAGGTTGGTACCCCACTAGCCCTCAGTACCTTTTCCTATTGGGATAAAGTGGGCCACAACATCACATCTTTTCCGTTTAGTTACTCTTACATCATTAATTTATGAAGTCGAACTCTACTTTTAATTATAAGTTCTACATTCATTAATATAAATAAGGAAAGTTATCTCCTCTTTATCCTAGGATATTTATTTGATTATTTCCTAATTGGACTTAGTGTTTAAACAACAATCAATATCCATTAATCCCCTTTTTATTCCATTGATTATAACTAATGCCATTTATGAGCCTAATGGTCATAATTTTCCTATGGCATTAATTCACAATAGATATCCTTATCTTATTAGTCCCGAAGTATCTACTTATTGTACACAACCAGACAACTAATACTCTTGTTTATTTATTTGTTGACTAACTGTTATATATATATATATATATGTATATGTATTCATGCACTTGGCCTCTTGCATTAAGTTGACCACTTGTGGATGCTGGATTTGTCGTTCGGTTCCGGGCAAACTTCTTCCACAAGTTGAAATTAACCTCGTGCCTTAGTACATTTATATTTATGTATTAGACCCCTACATTAACCTGACCACCTGTAGATGCTAGATTCGCCGGTCAGTTTCGCGTAGACTTCTACCACTGCAAGTTATGCTTAACCTCGTGTCTAAATGCGGTTATAATTCAAATTTCCTAATTGGGGTGTATAAAATGTATCCTAATTAATTTAGGAATTGCAGCCATTTTCCTACTGTATTTACTTTCCCCAATCAATGTTGGCTACAATTGTTATTTATTGATTTGTGGTCCTGTTTATAGCAATTAATTATATTGATTGCTATCAATGGCCACCAGAAATATATTAATTCAATGTGGATTACATTTACATATATAATTCCATAGCTGAACCTTATCCAAACATTCAAAATTCAACACAATGTATATTTTTAACGTTTTACGTTGCTTTGGACGGATAATATTTATATTTCATGTTTTATGTTTTTGTGCGGTCAACATAATTATTATTTTTATTTATTCTTTTAAATTAAATGATTTGATTTAATTGACCAACCAAACATTCCTTTTTGCATTCAATCCGTCCAGAAGGTTTCAAATCTTACAAAAAGACCGTAAGCCGTAATCATTGTAAATTATGCCGGATAAGTGGAATTGACGTATTCCAAATCACAAGAAATATATGTTAATGTATAATTTGGAATAGCTGATGCAAATTACGCACAAATATGTTTATTTATACGTACATTTGCACCACTTTCCCCCTTTTTAATCTTTTTATCATACCTTTTGTTATTTCGAAATAATGCCTTTTTATTTAAAATGAGGAAAACAACATATTTACAACAATTAAGCCAAAACCCAACAATATTAAACACAAAAAGGCATATTTCTTTTAATATTACAATCAGATAATCTACAAATCGTATCTTTTTATTCAAATTCACATAATTTATTATTCAACACTGAACTAGAGATTTGAAATGTTAGTACATCTAATTGGTGTTTACATGGGACTGATTTCCAGATCTACAGTGCTTTGCAACAATTACAATACATTTTACAACAAAACTGTAGGAATATGTGTATACAAATTTAAGAATCCTATAATTAAGATAATGCATAACCTCAATTCGCAATTCACAAGTTTTGACAATAAGATATGAGAGGTGCTAATTCAATTACAATCATATTATAAGAAGATCTGATGGAAATAGGCATATAAACTTGAGATCTAATACAAAAGAATAAAAAGACTATTATAATTGTGTATATAAATTTCCCACTCACCTTAAAGTATCCAAATCCAAAGTTTGAACCTTTTAGGCCTACGGTTCCCAAATTCTTATAAATCTACAATTTATCTGAAGAGGCGATAATTTTCAAATATGTAGAGATGTAAGAAAATAGCAAGGGAGGAGAGAATCTGTAACGACCCGCATTCTACGCATCGGGGGATCGTAGAATATTTATTTCTTTCTCATGCGAAGTCGTACAGCCATGTAACTTTGGGAGACGACTATTGGGGTCATTTTCCCATGTTCATGATTTTTGCCGATTTTTAAATGACCATTTTTCCCCTAGCTGATCTTGTTTCGGCCATAACTTTTGATTGGTAAGGAGTTTTAACCTGAACCATTGGATTCAGATGATTGTTTACAATTCCATAGAGTGGTCACATTAGCCAAACGGCCTCACCGTTTGGGAGATATGGCTGAAACAAGGTTTAGAAGGTGAAAAACAGCTTAACCGGGTCTAATTAGGGTGCTTAGTAAGAGGGCCCATTACCCATTTCGGGATTAGGGTTATGGGGAGGTTGAGAACAGTTAGGAAACAATTTTTATTTCATTTTTCAACTGCCTAAAATATTTCCCTAACCCTAACAATGGCCTCCAACACCCAAATCAACTTCTAATCACCATTTACTCAAGTTTTAGCCTAATCTACGTCTAATCAAGGCAAATTAGCACCAAATTGGGAATAGAGATGCTGTGTTGCATAGAGATTCAACCCTAATCAGAGATATTTTTAGATCTAAATTTTATTTGTGGCTAAGGTGAGTGATTTGCATAGTTTCTCAATAATTACGGTTGATTAGGGGTAATTAGTGCTAATTAGCAAAATTTTGGCTCAGAAAAATCTGGAAATGTAAAATTCTAAAATATTATTTTAGGGCTCTGATAAAAATTTGGGTTAATTTGGTTAAGTTTTGCTAATCCTAAGTTTAGTTATGCTTAAACATGATTATGGGAAAAATAAGGGTTTTCGGGTATGTTTTATCTGTGTAAGCATTTTAAATTGTTGTTTTGCTGTTTATGGTTGATTATACATGTTGCTGTGACTGTTTGGAATGTTTTGTGATTGCTTAGCAAAGTTAGATTGGTAGAAAACGCTGTCGTATGGCGTAAAACAGTCGCTGGAAAAGTTGCAGGAAATGTGCAGGGTTTCGGATCGGGTCGGATATGGGGCTCGGATCGGATAGGAGGACTGGGCAAGGGGATTCGACTCGGATTGGAACCTAGCACAAGAGGAAAAGCATGGAAACGAGGAAGGCCACATGAACTAAGATGAGATCGGATTGAGAAGCTCCGGATCAGATCGGAGACGGAGGGAGGAACCAGATCGAAACCTACAGATGAGGGCACCCGACCCGGATGGAGTACCACGACCGAACTGACCCAGAGGGAGTTGGAAGAACTGGATTGATGGTCAGGAGCTGAATCTTGCCGAACCGAACCAAGCAGGGTTGACTGAACCGAACAAGAGGGTTATGACTACCGAACCGAACCGAGCAAGGGTGATTGAACCAAACCAATGAGGACTGGAGCACTACGCATATTCAAACCAAACCAAGGCGTGGCTATGACCACCAAACCGATCCGAAGGAGACCAAAACCCGAGATGCAAAGGAAGTCCAAATAGGAAGTAGAACTCATGATCCAGTTGGGAACCAACTAGTTGACTTCATGAGTTGGGCTTTGCTGCAGAACATGTGCTAAAGGGTTTTCGACGTCAATAACTTCGATTCACCACCAAGATAGATGTTAGGCTATGGATCAGTGCAGTGGGGTAGTTATTACTCCATGTGGCAGAGTGATCGTAGCATGGCTAAGAGCCAGTGCAGTAAAGTCGTCATGGCTTCATGAGGCAGGGTGGACATAGCAAGGACTAGTGGCTGTGGATCAGTGCAGTGGAGTCACTATGACTCCATGGGGGCAGAGTGATCATAGCAAGGATTTGGCTGATCAAAGCGGTGGATATCGTATGCTTTACGCACTGAGTGAGAGATGTGAGGATGGTTGCTATGCTTGATTGTTTGATATCACTATGACATGCACACCCCCACCCCTGTATCTTTACACTATATGTTAGTGTCACCTTAGAGTATTGTACATCTTGTTGTGTTAACTCTTTGGTTGCAGGTCCAGATTCAGGTATGGTTTAGTATACCTATTAATGTTCTGTTTTTGCTGCTTTTCGCTCATACCAGGTTTTTGTGTGACCCAGAGTTTTATGTCTCTTCTTATTGCTCTGGGTGCTCTTAAACGGGCAGACTAGAGACAAGTTAGGTGGTATGCACGAGTAGCTGTACTGGAGACGAGCATGAGGCTTCCACATATGATATATATATATATAGATATTCTCCCTGTGTCGCTGCTGGTCACTACTTTGGGCATTAGTAGTGTACCTTTCTTATTTTTCTTTATAGACAGTTTGAAAAGTTGTAATAATGATGATGTGGAACATATGCTGTATTTTGAATTTTCCGATGCTATCATGGTTTAGTTTTCAGGTTATACACTGTCTCGCCTGTTTTATGTCAAGTATGTTATTATTATATTTTATTCCATGCGTTGTGAGACATTCTACGGGTTCCTTCATAGTTCAAATTCCCTTCTTTTCCTTTCTTTGGTAACCGTCCCGTGCTGGTTGGACATCGTCATAGCGCACTTTCATTGGAAATGTCGGCTGGTGCGGGGCGGGCCGTCTTTGGTATCAGAGCTCTAGGTTGCGTAGTTAACCTAGGGAAGACCAGAGAGAGATAGTACGTATATGAGGCCGCGTATTTGTGATATTTTGGTTTTCAAAATATATATATATATACTATTAGTATATTTAAGGATGAAGTCGCACTGCACTGGCACCACTGAAAAGATGGTTAATCGTTTTCTCCTTACAGATTGAACGATGAGACGATATGCTAGGGGTACTAGTAGAGAAGCTAATAATGGGAATGCTCCTGATATGAGGACGATGTTCACTGAATTCATGAGAGGGATGCTTAGAAATGTGCAAGGAGCAGTTCCCAATGCTGCAAATGGTGGTGGTGCAGCAGTGCATGCGCCTAGAGCCGATTTCGCCAAGCTTTGCAAGGATTACACTAGTCTTGGTGGGAAGTCGTTCCACTGAACGGAAATGGCTACAAAAGTTCAGGATTGGCTGGATAGCTATGAGAGTATATTCGAAGACTTGGGTATCGAGGATGCGATGAAGAGAAAGCTAGCATCCCGTCAGCTGCAAGGAAGGGCGATGAATTGGTGGAATGCTATTAAGGCAACTACTCTAGAGGATCAAGTTACATGGGATCAGTTTAAGGCCCGATTCAGTGAAAAGTTTATCCCAGTTGCTCAGAAATCAGAGTTGTTTAGGAAGTTCTTGGAGCATAAGCAGAATGGTAGGGCAATCTTGGAGTATATTGCTGAGTTCGATACTTTATCGAAGTATGGATTATCTCTTATCGACACTCCCGAGAAGAAGAATGAGAAGTTCATAACAAGCTTAGATCAGTACTTGGGGGAAAGGCTTATAAACCATATCGATGAGACGTTTGAATCGATTGTGGGGAAAGCTTTGAGATCAGAGAGTCTGTACCCTAACCCAAAGACTGAGGTTGCATCTGTAGAGGAGCCAAAACTACAAGCAAGTGGTGGAGGCAAGAATGGTTCTCAGAATAAGAGAAAGCAAAATCAGACCAAGGATGGCCAGAAGAAAAAGAATAAGAAAGATGTGGAGTGCTTTAGCTGTGGTAAAAAGGGCCATTATGCTAAAGAATGTCGAGCGAATCCAGCGGATAGGAAGTGCTTCAACTGCGGCTAAGTGGGACATCACAAGGATAAATGTCTGCAAACACCTAAAGAGAAGCAGATTGTGAAAACATATGCTCTTAATGTTGTTCCTTCTTCGTCGAATGCCCCAACCGCGGCGTAGAAAGGAAAGAATGTCGTCATTCAAGGTATGCTTTCTGTTTATGATGTTCTCGTTCGAGTATTGTTTGATACTGGAGCTTCCCATTCCTTTATATCTAGTGACCTGGTAGATAGGTTGGGATTGGAACCCGAAATAGTCGATAAAGCTTTAGCGGTGACGATCCCGATTGGTGGTTCGACCAGCCTTAGCATGATTTGTCGTAACGTGGTCTTATCGAGTCATGGATGCATGTTTGTTTGTGATTGCTTTGTTTAGGGCTTTACTGGGTTCGACTGTATTTTGGGAGTCGATCGGCTCCAAAGGTATAGGGTGGTGGTAGACTGTGAGGGATTTTTAGTGACAGTTAGAGCGAATGATGGGCGGAGGGTAGTGTTTGGTGGTCTACCTAGTGATGGGGTAATGGCTAGTTTTCTAAATTCCCTCGACATACCGCATGATGAGTTGACAGATGTGCCCGTGGCTGGCCAGTATCCGGACGTCTTCGAGGAACTGACTGGACTTCCACCACACCGAGAGATTGAGTTCCGTATTGATTTAGTGAAAGATGCCAGACCTATAGTGATTCCACTTCGTCGTATGGCGCCAAGGGAGCAGCGAGAGCTCGGGGTGCAAGTAAGCGATCTTTTGAAGAAGGGATTTATCAGAAGAAGTGTCTCCGAGTGAGGAGCACCAGTTGTGTTTGCTACCAAGGCAGATGGTTCCCTTCGATTATGTATGGACTACCGCGAGTTGAATAAAATGACGAGGAAGAATAAGTATCCTCTACCGTGGATAGATGATTTGTTTGATCAATTGAGTGGCGCGAGAGTGTTCTCCCAGTTGGATCTCGCGACAGGTTTTCACCAGCTTAGGGTGGAAGCTGAGAGTATAGCTAAAACGACCTTTCGGACGCCGTCTGGATTCTATGAGTGGTTGGTCATGCCACTTGGGTTGACCAATGCACCAACATATTTTGTGGATCTTATGAATAGAGTATTCCGAGATCAGTTGAATAAGTTTGTTCTTGTGTTCGTAGACGATATCTTGGTTTATTCAAGGACAGAGGAAGAACACAAGGAACATTTAAGAGTAGTGATGGAGGTGTTGAGAAAACACCAATTGAAAGCAGAGTTCTCTAAGTGCCACTTCTGGAGGAGGGAAATGAGATTCTTGGGCCATGTTGTTTCAGAGAATGGTATTACCGTGGACCCTGCGAAGGTGGCAACGGTACAAGATTGGTCTACGCCCAAGAGTGCAACAGACGTAAGAAGCTTCCTGGGATTGGCTGGATATTATCGTAAGTTTATCAAAGACTTCTCCAAGATAGCAGCACCGTTGACTCAGTTGACCAAGAGGAATCAAGCTTTCGTCTGGGACGAAAAGTGCGAGAATGCATTCAAGAGTCTAAAGGAAAAGTTGATGTGTGCGTGTTAATCATTCCAAAAGGGAATGAAGAGATGACAGTATACACGGATGCATGTGGTACTGGACTAGGTGCTGTATTGATGCAAGGAGGTAGGGTTGTAGCTTAAGCTAGTCAGCAACTGAAACCGCATGAGAAAAGATATCCAACCCATGATTTAGAATTGGCAGCGATCGTGTTCGCGTTGAAGATGTAGAGACATGATCTCTTGGGAGAAAGATTCGAGTTGTTTACTGATCATAAATCAGTAAAGTACCTTTTATCCCAGAAGGATTGAAATCTCCGACAGCAGAGATGGTTAGAATTCTTGGCTTCCTACTATTTCGATATCGCATATACACCAGGAAAGGGCAATGCGGTAGCTGATGCATTGAGTAGAAGACAAGCCAGTTTAGGGGCTATGTTTCTAGAATGGAAGCAACTGGAGTACATCACTGGATATGATTTCAGAGCAAAGTGCGAATTGGATCCAGAAGTATTAGCATGTTTGACGATCAGACCCACTTTGATTGAGCAGATTGGTTTCAGTCAGAGAGACGATCCTAACCTATATGAGATCATCTCCAAGTTAGAGATGGGTATCGACGAGGTGATGAACAAGTATGGACTTGATCGAGATGATGTCTTAGAAACAATGGAAGACTAGTTGTGCCCAATGTCAATGGATTGAGAGATGAAGTGCTTAGAGAATGTCATCACTCAAAACTGACCATCCATCCCGGTGGTAACAAAATGTATCGAGATATGAGATAGACCTACTACAGGGAAGGGATGAAAAGAGACGTTGGGAAGTTTATATCTAAATGCATGAATTGCCAGCTAGTTAAAGATGAGCAAAAGAAGCCTAGTGGTTTGTTGCAACCATTAGAAATTCCAGAATGGAAATGGGAACAAGTCTCAATGGATTTCATTGATGGGTTACCAAGAACTAGATCGGGCCATGATAACATTTGGGTGATTGTGGACCGATTGACTAAGATTGCAAGGTTTATACCTGTCAAGTCGAATAGAACGGCAGCTAAGTTAGCTGAACTATATATGAAGTGGGTAGTGAACTTTCATGGAGTACCTAAAAGCATTGTGATTGACCGAGACCCATTGTTTACTAGTGGGTTTTGGAAGAGCTTACAAGAAGCTCTCAGATCGGAATTATATCTCAGTACCGCGTATCATCCTCAAACTGATGGTCAAACAGAGATGGTAAATCGTATATTAGAAGATCTCTTGAGAGCTTGCATATTATATTTTTGTGGATCATGGGATGACCATTTGCATCTAGTGGAGTTCGCATATAATAATAGTTATCAGTCCAGTATTGTATGGCTCCATATGAAGCTTTGTATGGAAGACCGTGCAACTCACCATCTTGTTGGTTAGAAACCGGTGAGGAATTTGTGCTTGGGCCAGATGTGATAAGAGAAACATCAGATAAGATCAAGGTTATTCAACAGCGAATGAAGGTTGCCCAAGATAAGAAGAAAAATTATGCTGATAAGACGAGAAGAGATCTGAAATTCTCCGTTGGCGACCTAGTATTTGTCAAGATCTCTCCATTAAAGAATGCTGTTCGATTTGGAAGGAGAGGAAAGCTGGCACCAAGATTTATTGGTCCATTCCCAATCCTCGAGCAAGTTGGGAATTTGGCATATAAAGTTGAATTACCAGAATAGATGGAAGGAGTTCATAACGTATTTCATGTTTCCCAGTTAAGGAAATTCGTGCACGACCCCAATATGACTATTTCACCTAATCAGTTGGATGATATCGAAGTAGAACCCGAGGTGGTTGGGAACTACAAGCTGATTCGTATTGTCGAGCACGATACGAAGCAACTTCGAAGGAAAGCGGTGAATCTAGTCAAGGTTCAGTGGGGCGAGAATGAGAATTACTGTACTTGGGAGACAGAGGAGAGCATTAGGAAGTCGTATCCAGAACTGTTTGCCTGGTAAGATTGTAATTGCAATTTAGTTTTCCGCATGTTAGGAAAGACTTGTTTGTTGTTTTGTGTGTTTGATTGTTGTGAATGGTTGGTAGGCATGCGGGATCCTTTTACTTGTTTCTTAGTTAAGGAATTTCAGGGGCGAAATTTCTTAAGGGGGAAAGAATGTAACGACCCGCATTCTACTCATTAGGGGATCGTAGGATATTTATTTCTTTCTCATGCAAAGTCGTATAGCCATGTAACTTTGGGAGACGACTATTGGGGTCATTTCCCATGTTCATGATTTTTGCCGATTTTTTAATGACCGTTTTGCCCCTAGCTAATCTTGTTTCGGCCATAACTTTCGATTGGTAAGGAGTTTTGACCTGAAACAACTTCCATTGGATTCAAATGATGGTTTACAATTCCGTAGAGTGGTCACATTAGCCAACGGACTCACCGTTTGGGAGATATGGCTGAAACAAGGTTTAGAAGGTGAAAAACAGCTTAATCGGGCCTAATTAAGATGATTAGCCAGAGGGCCCATAACCCATTTCGGGATTAGGGTTATGGGGAGGCTGAGAACAGTTAGGAAATGATTTTTATTTCATTTTTCAGCCACCTAAAACATTTCCCTAACCCTAACAATGGCCTCAACACCCAAATCACCTTCTAATCACCATTTACTCAAGTTTTAGCCTAATCTACATCTAATCAAGGAAAATTAGCATCAAATTGGGAATAGAGCTGCTGTGTTGCATAGAGATTCAACCCAAATCAGATATATTTTCAGATCTAAGTCTTATTTGTGGCTAAGGTGAGTGATTTGCATAGTTTCTCACTAATTACGGTTGATTAGGGGTAATTAGTGCTAATTACGGAAATTTTGGCTTAGAAAAAATTGTAAAATTCTAAAATATGATTTTAAGGCTCTGATAAAAATTTGGGTTAGTTTGGTTAAGTTTTGCTAATCCTAAGTTTAGTTATGCTTAAACATGATTATGCGAAAAACAAGGGGTTTTGGGTATATTTGATCCGTATAAGCATGTTAAATTGTTGTTTTGCTATTTATGGTTGATTATTTATGTTGCTATGGATGTTTGGAATGTTTTGTGATTGCTTAACAAAGTTATATTGGTCGAAAACGGCATCGTATGGCATAAAACAGTCGCTGGAAAAGTTGTAGGAAATGTGCAGGGTTTCGGATCGGGTCGGATATGGGGCTCGGATCGGATAGGAGGACTGGGCAAGGGGATTCGACTCGGATCGGAACCTAGCACAAGAGGAAAAGCGTGGAAACGAGGAAGGCCACATGAACTTAGACGGGATCGGATCGGGAAGCTGCGGATCAGATCGGAGATGGAGGGGGGAACCAGATCAAAACCTGCAGATGAGGGCTCCCGACCCGGATGGAGTACCACGACCGAACCGACCCAGAGGGAGTTGGTCGAACCGGATTGATGGTCAGGAGCTGAAGCTTGCCGAACCGAACCAAGCAGGGTTGACTGAACCGAACCAGAGGGCTATGACTATCGAACCGAACCGAGCAAGGGTGATTGAACTGAACCAATGAGGACTGGAGCACTACGCATATTCAAACCAAACCAAGGCGTGGCAATGACCACCGAACCGATCCGGAGGAGACCAAAACCCGAGATGCAAAGGTAGTCCAAATAGGAAGTAGAACTCAGGATCCAGTTGGGAACCAACGAGTTGACTTCATGAGTTGGGCTTTACTGCGGGACATGTGCTAAGGAGTTATCGACGTCCATAACTTTGATTCACCACCAAGACGGATGTTAGGCTACGGAGCAGTGCAATGGAGTAGTTATTACTCCATGGGGAAGAGTGATCGTAGCATGGCTATGAGCTAGTGCAGTGAAGTCGTCATGACTTCATGGGGCAGAGTGGACATAACAAGGACTAGTGGTGTGGATCAGTGCAATGGAGTCGCTATGACTCCATGGGGTAGATTGATCATAGCAAAGATTTGGGTGATCAAAGCGGGTGGATATCATATTATTTACGCACTGAGTGAGAGATGTGAGGATGGTTGCTATGCTTGATTGTTTGATATCACTATGACATGAACACCCCCACCCCCGTATCTTTACACCATATGTTAGTGTCACCTTAGAGTATTGTATATCTTGTTGTGCTAACTCTTTGGTTGTAGGTCCAGGTTCAGGTATGGTTTAGTATACCTGTTATTGTTCTGTTTTGGCTGCTTATCGCTCATACCAGGCTTTTGTCTGACCCAGAGTTTTATGTATCTTCTTATTACTCTGTGTGCTCTTAAACGAGCAGACTAGAGACAAGTTAGGTGGTATGCACGAGTAGCTGTACCGGAGACGAGCAGGAGGCTTCCACGTATGATATATATAGATATTCTCCCGGTGTCGCTGCCGGTCACTACTTTGGGCATTAGTAGTGTACCTTTCTTATTTTTCTTTAGAGACAGTTTGAAAAGTTGTAATAATGATGATGTGGAACATAAGCTGTATTTTGAATTTTCCGCTGCTATCATGGTTTAGTTTTCAGCTTATACACTGTCTCGCCTATTTTATGTCAAGTATGTTATTATTATATTTTATTCCATGCGCTGTGAAACATTCTACAGGTTCCTAGCTAGTTTAAATTCCCTTCTTTTCCTTTCTTTGGCGACCGTCGCGTGCTGTTGGACATTAGCACAACGCACTTTCATTGGAAATGTCGGCGGGTGCGGGGCGGGCCGTCATAGAATCTGATTTGGAGCGTCAATTTGCATTCTTTTCCATTGGATCTGATAATCCTCTCAATCCTATATGATTTGTATGTGTTTTTTGTATAAGAATAAATTTCTATTTAAGAAATTAGGTTTGGTGAAGGAAAAAAATGGCAGAGCTTTGCTGTGGCTCATAAATTTGTGTGGAAAAAAATAAGGCCTTATTACTTTATTTATAGAATTTCAAAACGCGTTCAGAACCAAAGATGAGTGATTTAACCCACTCACACCTAATTAAAGTATTCTAATATTAGTTAAATTAATATCAGGTTATGATATGATTGTATTGATTGATGTTTGGTAGTTTAAATTTCATATTTATGTTCATTTGCATTGGTAGTGTAGTTTAAATTTGATTATTAGATTTTATTTTACAATTAAGTTAAAATTCGACATTTAATTATTGTTTAAAACCTGACATCTGATAATTAGTAAATTTATATGATATTGGACTGTTTGTATGTAGTGATGTGATGAATGGTTTGAATTTGATATATTTGACATTGTTGTGTGAATTTATCCATTATTCACCTTAATTCTGATATGACCATTGTTTATGTTGATTAATCCCAATCATTTACCCTAGATGTTACGGGCATCGAATAAACCCGGGATTAATCATAAAAATGAATTAAGAAAGTAAGTTGAAATGATAAATACCTATGACCCTGATCTAGATTGAAATGATATATATTATATCCTTAAAATACTAAAATTAAATTTTAAGTATTACTTGGTCATATGGCAGAAAATTTATACACGGACACCGGTTGGTTAAATAAAATTTGTTTTAACCATGAATCTTGAAATATTGTTTTAAAGACGATATAGACGATGTTTTATAAATTGATTTTCCTTTAAATTAAAATTTTGTATGAATCTGAATTATAATCAACTTAGGCTTAAGTGATGAAGTTAATGGAATGCGTTAATAAGAATTAATGTTGAATATAATGGATGTGGTTTAAACGGATGTAAGGAAATTAAAAGGTAAATGAGATTTAATAAAGGAAAAAGATAATAATGACTCGACTGAATTGATTAAATTAATTATAATTAATAAGCATATGTAAAATTGAAGTGAATCAACTCGAATTTAAAATTATTTGGATGTAAATCTGTATAATTATTGAAACATGAATGTCAATGAGGGAATGCAAACAATTTGAATAATGATAGAAAGTAATATATATATATATATAATAAATAAAATATTGACATTTGTAAATGTGCAGTTATACAAATGGAATAAACCAAATGAAATTGTGTAAATAAAATATTGACATTGAAAATTTATTATTGTTTGTTTGGATGAATATGATTGTTGGATGTTTATTTGTCGTTTTGGGTGCAATTGTTATTTCATATATGTTTATTGTAGATATGTAGATTTATTTCTTATGTATACATTCTTATTTGGATGTTGAATTTTTGGTAGGTACCAACGACATTATGTGCTTTTGGAGTCGCTTGCACATATTATTGCTTTTGTTTAATTAAAAATAAGCTAAATCGCTAATAACGCAAACAAAAGATACATATATCAAATTATGTATCTTATTTTAATGTATATATATTGTTTCTCCATTGTTTGGGATGCCTCATCTGTGAGATGAGATGTTATTTAGGATTATATATATATTATTATTATCTGGACCTAACCGTAGAAAGGAGACTCTGCTGAAATTTTTCATGAATTTATCACTTAGAAAATTTTGTGAAAAGTTGAGTTTTCAAACCAATATTAAACTTTTGTGTAGATAATTGTTTCTATGTTGAATAAAAAATTATACGAATAAATATATAAAATTAAAATTCCCTACGTTTCCTTTTCGGGGACGAAAAGTTTTAAGTGGAGGAGAGTGTAACATCCCGAAATTTTTCGATAATTTGAAACATAAAATTTAATGTGATTTTGAAAAAAATTGGTTTAAATATTAAAATTAATTTTTATGTCATAAATTGTTGAAATATGAACTTAACCTGATTATTTGAGAATTTATTTTCAATGGCTATGTATGATAATGATAGTGTTTGATAATCTATTTATAATGGAATTTGAATTTTATATTGAATTATTTGGATTTAATTAAGTCAGTAAATTATAATTAAACTTTAAATAGTGAAATTACATTAATGTATTAAATAAATTGTTTAAGTAATTAATGTAACTTATTTTGATAATTGTAACATGTATTGGTTGTAGATAAATTTGTGATTTATTTATATTGATTGAGAGTGAAAGTTGGAATTTAATAATAATATATTTTAATAAAATTGATTGGTGAAATTATAATTGAATAAAATTTGAATTTGGTAAATAATGAAAACTGAATTCACGGTAAATGAAAGTAAAAATTATAAGTTATATAAATTATTTTTGTTTGATTTGGATATATTTCTAAACCTTTGAATTTAATTTAAAGGTGAATAAGCGAAAAATTAATATTTTAATATATTAATGAACTGATTTTGAAAGGTAACTTTTGAATATGATGGAATTAGGACTCGAGACCTTTTCCAATCAATTCACAAACATCGAAAACATTATTTTCAATATATAGATTGTTGGGTTTCCGAACGGAATTATGAATACGCAAAATATGACCGTTTTAACGATAAACGGTCTATTTTGTGCCAACCGGGTATATGCATCTAAACCCATTCGATGAACACTATAAATTATCATTACCAGACCTAGCAGCAGCCTCTATTTCATTTTCTTAGCCCTAATCCCGAAATTTAACTGCAACTTCTGTTTAGTGACGATTATAGATCTGAAACAACATAAAAAATTCAAATGTCTCAAACCATATCGAATTATATGTTTTTGGAAAGGTCTCGACGATACGAACTGACGGGAAGTGTTTATTTTCTAAAACAATGCTCGGATCAACAGGAAATCAAGGTCAAAGCATGAAAACGTGAAATTAGGGTTTTGTTTGGGCTTTTTGATTTGTGCGTCGATTGGCGATGGAACCAAAAGAGAAGTTGTAGAGCATCATCATACGAGGCTAATGCAAGTAGTCTCATGTCGATTGGTGGTTGGAAGCTCCGAGAAATCGCGATTAAGGTGTGAAAATCCGCAACTTGCAGGCGGCGGTGCGGGCTCCATGTGAGGCCGGGTGCAAGAAATTTGGAGGGAAGGTGCTGCTCGTCGAGGGATTCAATTTGGTTGTGGTCTTGCGTCAAACGAATATCGGAGCAAGGGGTTATGGTCGGTCAAAGCTTTGGGGCTGATGGGTGCACTTCATGGAGCTAACGTGTGCAGGAGAGAAGGTACATGTGGTGGCATGGAAGTCTTTCCCTTTTTGTGCCCATTTTATTTTATTTATTTATTTTATTTTTAATCACGTTAACTCATATAACTTTCTCATACGAGCTCCAATTGACATGCGGCTTATTGTGTTGGAATCTTATCGACGAGATCTTCGCGATGACACTGGTTTGGACAGTTTCTAAGACAGTTAAAATTTGGGCCTATTTTGGATTTCAAAATGCATTCAGAACCAAATGTGAGTGATTAAACCCACTCGCACCTAACTAAAATATTCTAATATTAGTTAAATTAATATCATGTCATGATATGATTGTATTGATTGATGTTTGGTAGTTTAAATTGCATATTTATGTTAATTTGCATCGATAGTGTAATTTAAATTTTACTGTTAAATTTTATTTTATAGTTAAGTTAAAATTCGACATTTAATTACTGTTTAAAACTTGACATCTGATAATTAGTAAATTTATACAATATTGGACTATTTGTATGTATTGATGTGATGAATGGTTTGAATTTGATATATTTGGCACATTGATGTTTGTTGTGTGAATTTATCCATTATTCACCTTGATTTTGATATGACCATTGTTTATGTTGATTAATCCCAATCATTTACCCTAGATGTTACGAGCATCGAATAAACCCGGGACTAATCATTAAAATGAATTAAGAACGTAGGTTGAAATTATAAATACCTATGATCCTGATCTGGATTGAAATGATATATATCCTATCCCTAAAATACTAATATTAAATTTTAAGTGTTACTTGGCCATAGGATATAAAATTTATGTACTGACGCCAGTTGGTTAAATAAAATTTGTTTTAACCATGAAGCTTGAAATATTATTTTAAAGACGATATTTTATAAATTGATTTTCCTTTTAACTAAAATTTTGTATGAATTTGATTTATAATCAACTTAGGCTTAAGTGATGAAGTTAATAAATTGCGTTAATAAGAATTAATGTTGAATATAATGGATGTGGTTTAAATTGACGTAAGGAAATTAAAAGGTAAATGAGATTTAACAAAGGAAAAATATAATAATGACTCGACTGAATTGATTAAATTAATTATAAGTGAATAAGCATATGTAAAATTGAAGTGAATCAACTCAAAATTAAAATGAACTGGATGTAAATCTATATAATTATTGAAACATGAATGTCAATGAGGGAATGCAAACAATTTGAACAATGATAGAAAGTAATATATATATATATATATATATATATAATAAATAAAATATTGAAATTTGGAAATGTGCAGTTATACAAATGGAATGAACCAAATGAAATTGTATAAATAAAATATTGACATTGAATATTTATTATTGTTTGTTTTGATGAATATGATTATTGGATGTTTATTTATCGTATTGGGTGCAATTGTTATTTCATATATGTTTATTGTAGATATGTAGATTTATTTCTTATGTATACATTCTTATTTAGATGTTGAGTTTTTAGTAGGTACTAACGACATTATGTGCTTTTGGAGTTGCTTGTGCATATTATTGCTTTTGTTTTCCTGAAAATAGGCTAAATCGCTAATAACGCAAACGGAAGGTACGTATATCAAATTATATATCGTATTTTAATGTATATACATTTTTTCTTCATTGTTTGGTATGCCTCATCACTGAGATGAGAAATATATTTAGGATTATATATATATTATTATTTTCCGGACATAACTATACAAAGGAGACTCTGCTGAAATTTTTCGTGAACTTATGACTTAGAAAATTTCATGAAAAATTGAGTTTTCAAACCTATATTAATCTTTTGTGTAGATAACTGTTTCTAAGTTGAATAAGTAATTATACGATTAAATATATAAAATGAAACTTCCATACGTTTCCTTTTCGGGGACGAAAATTTTTAAGTGGGGGAGAGTGTAACATCCTGAAATTTTTCGACAATTTAAAACACAAAATTTAATGTGATTTTGAACAATTTTTGTTTAAATATTAAAATTGACATTTTATGTCATAGATGGTTGAAATATTAACTTAACCTGATTGTTTGAGAATTTATTTTCAATGGCTATGTATGATAATGGTTGTAACAACCCGGAAAATCAGAACCAATTTAAAAATTTTATTTTGGCAATTTTATAGAATTTTGAATATTTAAAATGATTTATTTTAAATAATAACAATTGGAAATTTATTTTGAATAGAATTAGAACGTATATATTTATTTAAATCGAAGTTAGAATATAAATAATTATTTTAATTATAAAAGGAGTTAGAAATGGCGCGGCAGTTTGAAAATTCGATTTCAAATTTCAAATGAATGTACATGATTCAAAATAAACCGGATTTTAGTAAAACCAGAAATATTTTAATCTGTTTGAAAATATCTTTCCAACGAATGTGAAAAATCCAGATTTTATAATGGGAATAAAAGTTACGTCCAGTTGAAAATTCAGAATAGTCGCTATGGAGTTTACATATATATTTTAATATAATAAATAGCGATTTTGCAAATGACCTCCGTTTTCAACGAAACAACTTTTGTTGAATCTGAAATGTCAAATTATTGCTATATTCCAATTTTCATAATTTTTGGAATTAATATGTGAGCGTGGTGAATTTAAACGTGTTTGGTCAATTCAGTTTGAATTTAATCGACTGGAAAATGTCCGTTTTTCAAACGGTCTCCAAATTCGATGAAATTAGTTTTGTTAGGACCGTATCATCAAAATATAGCTAGATTTATTTTTCGGGAATTTTTGGAGTCAGTATGTGGCCCTGGTAAATTAAAATGTATGTTTAAATTTAATATATATTGAATTATATTTTAAATTTAATGAAAACTGATCGTAACAGCCGAATTAGGTTATGAAACATATCCCATTGTGTCCAGAATGGGGGTATTTACAGGGGGTGACAGTCGTTGGGTTTGATGTGGAGTTCGTATCGGTAAACATGAAATTTTTGAAATTAAAAGAATAAATAATTTAAAAATGTTATATTTATACCCTCATTTTTCAACACAAAACCTAGCACCCTCAGAATTGCGCCACCAGTTCTAAACTTAAAAGGCCAATTTTATTCCGATTTTGAACCCAAAATTCACGCAATCCAATTCAAATTTGCCTTAGATTCTAGAACAGATATTGTAGGGTTTTCTTCGATCTCCAAAACTGTAGGGTAAGATCATCGTTCGCGAAGAATATTGTCTGAATTTTAGGCCCAAAGACACTGTGTTTCGGTGCGATTCTAGAGGCATCGGGGCTTCGAGTCAGGCGCCCTTCAGGGCGATGGACGGTGGCGCCGCGCCGCTTCACACGACAGTCTCCGATCATCCTCTGGTGCTTCAGGTGGATGGCTATTTTCAAACCCTAAACGGAGTGCGATGGGTTTCTTTTTGTCCAGACATACGAAGTAGAATGGTGGAAGGGAGGATTAGGCCAGTGATGTGGAAAGGATTAGGTTAATTACTATGTTAATTATTAATTTAATTAATTTATTAATGTAACCATTGTTTAAATGACCATAACTTTCTTATACGGCATCAGTATTTAACAAAATAAAGTGCATTGGACTCGTGGTGACTAGCTCTACGCAATGGAAAAGACCAGAACAGAAAAGGAGCTAGTGTTGATTTTTGACTAAATTAAACAAACAGTTTAGTTTAGTGAAAAACAATCGTTATATAAACGATTTCTGAAACCGATCAATGTGAGAACTTCTCTCACTATAAATTTTTGTACATATATTCTTTTTTTGTTAGATCAGCTCCTTGTCGTCCACAGACCATGGGCGATTTATTTGATTGTGTTGTGATTGTGATTGTGACGTACAAATATATATATATATATATATGCGTTGTGAAAAATAATATATATATATATGTGTGTGTTGTGAAAATATTATATATATACGTTGTAAAAATTATATATATACGCGTTGTGAATTGTGAATAATATATATGAAATGAAAATGATATATATATATATGAAATGAAAAATAATATATATATATATATATATATATATATATATGAAATGAAAAATAATATATATGGAATGAAAATGATATATATATGAAATGAAAAATAATATATAAATGAAATGAAAAATAATATATATATGGAATGAAAATAATATATATATGAAATGTGAGAATAATGTATATTTGAAATGAAAATTATATATATATATATATATATATATATATATGAAATGTGAAAATAATAAATATATGAAATGAAAATTATATATATATGAAGTGTGAAAAATAAAACATATATATAAAATGAAAATATATATATATATATATATATATAAAATGTGAATAATATATATATGAAGTGTGAAAATAATATATATATGAAATGTGAAAAATATATATACGGAACGTGAATAAAATATATATATGAAATATACATTCGATGTGAATAATATATATATGAAGCGTGAATGAAATAAATATTGGTTGGCTAAAAATATATTTTTAGCTTATATATGAGATGTATAAAATTGTCATGTAAAGGAATATTCAATTTTGATTAAAAATTGAAATGGAAGTTGGAATCGTTTTTAAAACGAATTTAAAACGATTTATAAAATACGTTTTAAATGGAAATCGATGAATTATATATATATATATATATTAATGGCTTGAATAGAACGCCGCACAGCGACCGTTCGCGAATTTCGACCATTGACTTCGAATTGACATTACGAAAGATCCGACCGTCGAATTCTCCTAAAACTGGAACCTTTGGGTTTATATCGAAAAGGGCTTTCCAATGAATATAAGAGATTTGAAATCTAACGGTTGGATTTGGAATCATGTCCAAATCAAATTTGGAAAAGGTCGCTGTAAGTGCAGTTCGATGATCGTTTATGGAAATCGCCTGAAAGGGCCTTAATAAAATTATTAAAAATATTGATAATTTGTGTAAAATCATAATAACTGATTTGGAAAGAATTAGGATGAAAAATTCCACATTTTCAAAATTAAAAATATATTTTTATCAAATTGAACTAGTTATTAACAAGATTTGAAATCCAATAATTTTTAAATAAATAAATTGGATTTGGAAAGGGTTTTAATATAACCAGAAATTCCCAATATATAAATCGAAATGGATTTGAATAGAAATAATCTTTGGAATATTTCGGTATTGGATTCCGTGATTATACAGATATTGTTGTGGGAATTGGGAATATATTGATATCGTTATTCCAATACGATATCCGTTGGTTTCAGAATTTGATATTGAATATAAGCTGATATAATTTTTATTCTGAGCCTTATATTTAATATCGAATTGGATTTTTTGTTTTTCATGAACTGTGTCTAAATGACATTAGTTCTTTTACACGAGTAAAAGCAGGATTAATTTCCAGAAAGTTGAACAATCAATAGGAAATGAATTTTGGGATTAAAATCAATTAGGGTTTGAATAAATCTTTAATTAGATTGTGAAATAATAAATGGTAATCGAATTTACCAAAACACGTGATGTGATGAAACCAAATTTACTTAGTTGTTGATATTCATGATTGTGATTGATTGTTTGGATTGTGCTCGAGCAGTTTATGAGCAAAATATGCTTTTACATTTAGAATTGGGTTGGGTAGAAATACTGGTATGCTAACATCTTGTGAAACACTTCACGATTTGAGTACGAAATGTGTAGCGATGTTGTTGTTTTCATTTCAAATTTAATGAATGATTTGGAAATGATATTTTTCTTAAGTGAAAAGAATAGTAGTCCCGATTTTGGACAGGGAATGTTTTATAAAAATGTTTTATAAAACAGAAAGGATTTCGAGGGCTAAAACCCAATGATTTCGAAATGATTCGAAAATGTATTATGGTTTTACATTGTAGTTCATCACATATTCGATTAGTTGCTATTAATGATGTATCTGTTTGGTGGCGGAGAATTAATTCTCTTGCTTAACACCCTTCTTTGAGACGTACGAGCTCAAATGTTATATGATTAATAGTGACTAATCATATGTGTGAATTGCTAATGTGAAGTACTATAATTTGAAAGTACATGTGATTATTATGTTGTGAAATGATTTTCCCAACTTCGGGATATAAAATGGTTTAGTGTGCGGCTAAAGGTTCGGGTGACCCGAAAGCGACTAAAAGTATGGGCTGGATCCAGCGCCTTAGGGTGAGTGGTCAGCAGTATAGCCTGGTCCATGCGTGGGAGATGCATATATGTATATACATATACATATATATATATATATATATATATATATATCGAGTTGGAGGGGCGCTTACTGCCTTGTCTGAGGGAAGATTCCCGATATTTGTTGCATACTTGTTTGTATGCATTGTTATGTTTTGGAATTCATATTTCCAAACGATTTTATTTGAGATCTCGAAGTGAAATCTACATTGATATAAAAGTTAGATATGTATTTCAAATGATTTGAAATAGAAATCGAGAAATAAAGCCCAAAGGAATAATTCCTGTAAATTGGATTTGGAAAATCTAAGTGTGGTGATTAATCTAAATGGGTAGATTTGGATATTGCATGTTGATTGATGCATGATAGATCCACATGTATATTATTGGTTGATGTTTATACACTGGCATTCATGGGGGTAAACCCGTTTCATGTTAGCGGCGTGGTCCTGTGATTTGTCTTATTATTAAATAAGTTAATTTCAACTGTTTTGAGTTCTCACACCAGTCCCATGACTGACTCGTTGTTTGCTTTTTCCTTGCAAACTCGGGTGCCCCTATTTTCCACATGGGTAGTCGAGTGGTTTGTTTTGCAGATATTTATTTATTGAGCAGGATTCTGGATTGAAGCTTAAAGCTATGTCCAGACCATTGATAGTCTTCCGATGTGTAGTTTACTTGTTTCCACTGCATTGTATTACGTTTATTGTAAATTAATCTTCCGCTGTATTATATTTTGATATACTCTGATATATTCTGAACTCTGATGTAAAATTATTATGACATTTATAAAAGTCTTCTGTTATTTGTTCTGATGTGTTGTATGCCCAAAGGTAGCGTATGCTGGATTCGAACGGTCTTGGTCGATTTAGTGATCGATTAGGTTCGAGCGAAATCCGTATCGTTACATTTGGTATCAGAGCTTTGGTTAACTCAAATTTTTGGGGTACAACTCATTAGAGCAGAATAAAGGACTCTTCAGAGGTAGGATTAGTAATATCCTACAGAAGAATCCTCATTAGAGATAGAATCAGTAACATTCTAGAATGTGTGACTCATTAAAGATGGGGTAAGAAATGCCCTAGAATGAGTTGAGAGTGATAAGTTTATAATTAACGTATTTGTGATTATATATATAATCCGATCTTAGAAAATATGATTTTTAATATATAAAAATTATATATATTTGAAAAGTTAATCATTAAATTGATTACTGGTTGTGTTGTTTGATTATTAGTTAACTAATTAAATTATTCAAACCAATATGATAATGTAAGTCAAATTGAGCCAAATTGAATCAAAATTTGAACTGATTTGAAATTATTTGGAATTGCATATATGTACATGCATATATATATATCGAACAGGTCATAGCAAAAGGCTAAAGAAGAGGAATAAAATTGTATGCCCAATAAATAGGTACATGTTTACTAATTTATTGGGTTTGGATGATTTTATGAGCTGATTGGCTAGCCGCTTGGCTTTTTCTTTTTCTTTTGGATTGATGAGGGCCCTGCGTGGCAAGTTATGGTTTTAAATTTCTCCCCGTACAAATGAGGTTATGGCGAAATTTTTCAAAAATTTATGATGTTAGCCAAATTTTTGAAGAATTTGAAAATTCTTAGAAACTGAAAAGTTAAAGAATGAACGCCAGAATGAAAGTTGAGATGGTTGATTAAACAACTTTCAATTCTGTTCCTTTTCGAGGATGAAAAGATTTTAAGTGGGGGAGATTATAACAACCCGAAAAATCAGAACCAATTTAAAATTTTTATTTTGGCAATTTTAATGAATTTTGAATATTTAAAATGATTTATTTTAATTAATAACAACTAGAAATCTATTTTGAATAGAATTAGTATGTATAAATTTATTTAAATCGAAGTTAGAATATAAATATTTATTTTAGTTATAAAAGGAGTTAGAAATGGCGCGGTAGTTTGAAAATTCGATTTCAAATTTCAAATGAATGTACATGATTCAAAATAAACCAGACTTTAGTAAAACTAGAAATATTTGAATCTGTTTGAAAATATCTTTCCAATGAATGTGGAAAATCCAGATTTCATAATGGGAATAAAAAGTTACGTCCAGTTGAAAATTCAGAATGGTCGCTATGGAATTTACATATATAATTTAATAAAATAAATGGCGATTTTGCAAACGACCTCCATTTTCGATGAAACCACTTTTTTTGAATCCGCAATGTCAAATTATTGCTAGATTTCAATTTTCATAATTTTTGGAATTAATATGTGAGCGTGCTGAATTTAAACGTGTTTGGTCAATTCAGTTTGAATTTAATCGACTGGAAAATGAACGTTTTTCAAATGGTCTCCAAATTCGACGAAATTGGTTTGTTAGGACTGTATCGTCAAAACATAGCTAGATTTATTTTTTGGGAATTTTTAGAGTCAGTATGTAGCCCCAGTAAATTAAAATGTACGTTTAAATTTAACATATATTGATTTATATTTTAAATTTAATGAAAACCGATCATAAAAGCTGATTTGGGTTACGAAACATATCCCATTGTGTTCGGAATGGGGGTGATTAGCTAAGGGCGACAACCGTTGGGTTTGATGTGGAGTTCGTATCGGTAAACGTGGAATTTTTGAAATTAAAAGAATAAATAATATAAAAATATTATATTTTTACCTTCATTTTTCAATACAAACCCTAGCACCCTCAGAATTGCGCCACCAATTATAAATTTCAAGGGCCAACTTTATTCCGATTTAGAACACAAAATTTACGCAATCCAATTCAAGTTTGCCTTAGATTCTAGAACAGATATTGTTGGGTTTTCTTCGATCTCCAAAACTGTATGGGTAAGATCAGCGTTTGCGAAGAATCTTGTCTGAATTTCTGGCCTAAAGCCACTGTGTTTCAGCACGATTCTAGAGGCATCAGGCGCTATGAATCAGGCGCCCTTCAGGGCGATGGACGGTGGCGCCGCGCCGCTTCACACAACAGTCTCCAATCATCCTTTGGCGCTTCATGCGGACGGCTATTTTCAAACCCTAAATGGAGTGTGATTGGTTTCTTTCGGTCCAGACATACGAAGTTGAATGGTGGAAGAGAGGATTAGGCAAGTGACGTGGAAAGGGTTTAGGTTAATTACTATGTTAATTATTAATTTAGTTAATTTATTAATGTAACCATTGTTTAAATGACCATAACTTTCTTATACGACATCAGAATTTGACAAAGTAAAGTGCGTTGGACTCGAGGTGACTAGCTCTATGCAACGGAAAAGACCAGAATAGAAAGGGAGCTAGTGGTGATTTTTGACTAAATTAAATGAACAGTTTAATTTAGTGAAAAACAATCGTTATATAAACGATTTCTGAAACTGATCAATGTGAGAACTTCTCTCACTATAAATTTTTGTACAGTTATTTATTTTCTTTTAGATCACCTCCCTGTCGTCCACAGACCATGGACGATTTATTTGATTGTGTTGTGATTGTGATTGTGATGTACAAATATATATATATATATATATATATATATATATATATATATATGTGTGTGTGTTGTGAAAATAAAATATATACATATATGCGTTGTGAAAAATAATATATATATATATATATGTGTGTGTTGTGAAAATAATATATATATATATATATGCATTGTGAAAATTATATATACGCGTTGTGAATTGTGAATAATATATATATGAAATGAAAATGATATATATATGAAATGAAAAACAATATATATATGGAATTAAAATGATATATATACATATATGAAATGAAAAATAATATATATATGGAATGAAAAATAATATATATATGAAATGTGAGAATAATATATATTTGAAATGAAAATTATATATATATATGAAATGTGAAAATAATAAATATAGGAAATGAAAATTACATATATATGAAGTGTGAAAAATAATATATATATATATATATATATATATATGAAACGAAAATAATATATATATGAAATGTGAATAATATATATATGAAGTGTGAAAATAATATATATATGAAACGCGAAAATTATATATAGAATGTGAATAAAATATATATATGAAATATATATTCGATGTGAATAATATATATATGAAGCGTGAACGAAATAAATATCGGTTGGCTAAAAATATATTTTTAGCTTATAAATGAGATGTATAAAATTGTCATGTAATGGAATATTCAATTTTTATTAAAAATTGAAATGGAAGTTGAATCATTTTTAAAACGAATTTAAAACGATTTATAAAATACGTTTTAAATGGAAATTGACGAAGTATTATATATATATATTAATGGTTTGAATAGAACGCACCGTGCAGTGACCGTTCGCGAATTTCGACCATTGACTTCGAATTGACATTACAGGAGATCCGACGTCGGATTATCCTAAAACCGGAACCTTTGGGTTCGTATCGAAAATAACTTTCCAATGAATATAAGAGATTGAAATCTAACGGCTAGATTTGGAATCACGTTCAAATCAAATTTGGAAAAGGTCGCTGTAAGTGCAGTTCGATGATCGTTTATGGAAATCGACTGAAAGGGCCTTAATAAAATTATTGATAATTTGTGTAAAATCATAATAAATGATTTGGAAAGAATTAGGATGAAAAATTCCACATTTGTAAAGATAAAAAAATATTTTTATCAAATTGAACTAGTTATTAACTAGATTTGAAATCCAATAATTTTTAAATAAATAAATTGGATTTGGAAAGGGTTTTAATACAACCAGAAATTCCCAATATATAAATCGGAATGGATTTGAATGGAAATAATCTTTGGAGTATTTCGGTATTGGATTCTGTGATTATACAGATATTGTTGTGGGAATTTGGAAGATATTGATATCGTTATTCCAATACGATATCATTTGGTTTCAGAATTTGATACTGAATATAAGCCAATATAATTTTTATTCTGAGCCTTATATTTAATATCGAATTGGATTTTGGGTTTTTCGTGAACTATGTTTAACTGACATTAGTTCTTTAACCCGAGTAAAAGCAGGATTAATTTCCAGAAAGTTGAACAATCAATAAGAAATGAATTTTGGGATTAAAACCAATTGGAGTTTGAATAAATCTTTAATTAGATTATGAAAGAATAAATGGTAATAGAATTTACCAAAACACGTGATGTGATTAAACCAAATTTACTTGGTTGTTGATATTCATGATTGTGATTGATTGATAGTTTGGATTGTGCTAGACCAGTTTACGAACAAGATATGCTTTTACATTTAGCATTGGGTTGGCTAGAAATACTGGTATGCTAACATCTTGTGAAACACTTCACGATTTGACTACGAGATCTGTAGCGATGTTGTTGTGTTCATTTCAAATTTAATGAATGATTTTGAAATGATATTTTTCGAAAGTGAAAAGAATTGTATTCCCGATTTTGGACAGGGAATGTTTTATAAAAATGTTTTATAAAACAGAAAGGATTTCGAGCGCTAAAACACGATGATTTCGAAATGATTCGAAAATGTATTATGTTTTACATTGTAGTTCATCACATATTCGATTAGGTTCTATTAATGATGTATTTGTTTGGTGGCGGAGAATTCATTCTCTTGCTTAACACTCTTCTTTGAGACGTACGAGCTCAAAGGTTATGTGATTAATAGTGACTAATCATATGTGTGAATTGCTGATGTGATGTACTATAATTTGAAAGTACTTTTGATTATTATGTTGTGAAATGATTTTCCCTACTTCGGGATAT
Organism: Allium sativum; assembly: GCA_030737875.1. Classification (NCBI taxonomy): domain Eukaryota; kingdom Viridiplantae; phylum Streptophyta; class Magnoliopsida; order Asparagales; family Amaryllidaceae; genus Allium; species Allium sativum. Next base: position 282,900,302 of record CM060911.1, read on the forward strand.
AAAATGGTTTAGTGTGTGGTTAAAGATTCGGGTGACCCGAGAGCGACTAAAAGTACGGGCTGGATCCAGTGCCTTAGGGTGAGTGGTCAGCAGTGTTGCCTGCTCCATGCGTGGGAGGTGCATATATATATAAATATATATATATATATATATATCGAGTTGGAGGGGCGCTTACTGCCTTATCTGAGGGAAGATTCTCGATATTTGGCTGCATACTTGTTTGTATGCATTGTTATGTTTTGGAATTCATATTTCCAAACGATTTGATTTGAGATCACGAAGTGAAATCTACTTTGATATAAAAGTTAGATATGTATTTCAAATGATTTGAAATAGAAATCGGGAAATAAAGCCCAAAGTATAATTCCTGTAAATTGGATTTGGAAAATCTAAGTGTGGTGATTAATCTAAATGGGTAGATTTGGATATTGCTTATTGATTGATGCATGGTAGATCCACATGTATATTATTGGTTGATGTTTATACACTGGCATTCATGGGGGTAAACCCGTTCCACGTTAGCGTCGTGATCATGTGATTTGTCTTATTATTAAATAATTTAATTTTAACTATTTTGATTTCTCACACTAGTCCCATGACTGACTCGCAGTTTGCTTATTCCTTGCAAACTCAGGTAACCCTATTTTCCACACGGGAAGTCGAGTGGTTTTTTTTGCAGATATTTATTTATTCCGCAGGATTCTGGATTGAAGCTTAAAGCTGTGTCCAGAGCATTGATAGTTTTCCGCTATGTAGTTTACTTGTTTCCGCTGCATTGTATTGCATTTATTGTAAATTAATCTTCCGTTGTATTATATTTCGATATACTCTGGTATATTCTGTACTCTGATGTAACTTTATTATGATGTTTATAAAAGTCTTCTGTTATTTGTTATGATGTGTTGTATGCCAGGGTTATCGTATGCGGGATTCGAACGGTCTCGGTCGATTCAGCGGTCGATTAGGTCCAAGCAAAATCCGTATTGTTACAATGACAGTGTTTGATAATCTATTTATAATGGAATTTGAAATATATATTGAATTATTTGGATTTAATTAAGTCAATAAATTATAATTAAACTTTAAATATTGAAATTGCATTAACGTATGGTGGAAACTTAAATAAACTGTTTAAGTAATTAATTTAACTTATTTTGATAATTGTAACGTGTATTGGTTGTAGATAAATTTGTGATTTATTTATATTGATTGACAATGGAAGTTGGAATTTAATAATAATACATTTTAATGAAATTGATTGGTGAAATTAATGATTGAATAAAATTTGAATTTGCTAAATAGTGAAAACTGAATTCGCGGTAAACGAAAGTAAAAATTATAAGTTTATATGAATTATATTTGTTTGATTTGGATAAATTTCTAAACCTTTGAATTTAATTTAAAGGTGAATAAGCGAAAAATGAATATTTTAATATATTAATGAACTGATTTTGAAAGGTAACTTTTGAATACGATGGAATTAGGACTCGAGACCTATTCCAATCAATTCGCAAACATTGAAAACATTATTTTCAATATATAGATTGTTGGGTTTCCGATCGGAATTATGAATACGCAAAATATGACTGTTTTGACGATAAACGGTATATTTTGGGCTAACCGGGCATATGCCTCTAAACCCATTTGATGAACACTATAAATTATCATTACCAGCCCTAGAAGCAGCCTATATTTCACTTTCTTAGCCCTAATCCCGAAATTTAACTCTAGCTTCTATTTAACGGTGATTATTGATCTGAAACATCGTCAAAAATTCAAATGTCACAAACCATATCGAATTATATGTTTCTGGAAAGGTCTCGACGATATGAACTGACGAAAAGCATCCGTTTTCTGAAACAACGCTCGAATCAACAGGAAATCGAGGTCAAATCATGAAAAACGTGAAATTAGGGTTTTGTTTGGGGTTTTTTGATTCGTACGTCGATTGGCAATGGAACCAAAAGAGAAGTTGTAGAGCATCTTCATATGAGGCTAATGCAAGTGTTCTCGTGTCGACTGGTGGTCGAAAGCTCTGGAAATTCGCGATTTAAGGTGCAAAAATCCTCAACTTGCAGGTAGCAGTGCGGGCACCACGTGAAGCCGGGGTGCAGGAGATTTGGAGAGAAGGTGTTGCTCATCGAGGGCTTCGATTTGGTTGTTGTCTTGCGTCAAACGGATATCGGAGCAAGGAGTTACGGTCGGTAAAAGCTTTGGGGCTGATGGGTGCACTTTGTGGAGCTAACTTGTGCAGGAGAGAAGGTACATGTGGTGACGTGGAAGTCTTTCCCTTTTTGTCCCCATTTTATTTATTTTTTATTTAATTTTTAATCACGTTAACTTGTATAACTTTTTCATACGAGCTCCAATTGACACGCGGCTTGTTGTGTTGAAATCGTATCGACTAGCTCTTCGCGATGACACTGGTTTGGACAGTTTCTGAGACAGTTAAAATTTGGGTCCATTTTGGATTTCAAAACGCATTCAGAACCAAAGGTGAGTGGTTAAACCCACTCACACCTAATTCAAGTATTCTAATATTAGTTAAATTAATATCATGCCATGATATGATTGTATTGATTGATGTTTGGTAGTTTAAATTGCATATTTATGTTAATTTGCATCGATAGTGTAGTTCAAATTTGACTGTTAGATTTTATTTTACAGTTAAGTTAAAATTCGACATTTAATTACTATTTAAAACCTGACATCTGATAGTTAGTAAATTTATAAGATGTTGGAATGTTTGTATGTATTGATGCGATGAATGGTTTCAATTTTATATATTTGACATATTGGTGTTTGTTGTGTGAATTTATCCGTTATTTACCTTGATTTTGATATGACCATTGTTTATATTGATTAATCCGAATCATTTACCCTAGATGTTACAGGCATCGAATAAACCCTGGATTAATCATTAAAATGAAATAAGAACGTAGGTTGAAATGATAAATACTTATGACCCTGATCTGGATTGAAACGATATATATCCTATCCCTAAAATACTAAGATTAAATTTTAAGTACTACTTGGTCGTAGGATAGAAAATTTATATATGGACACCGATTGTTTAAATAAAATTTGTTTTAATCATGAATCTTGAAATATTGTTTAAATATGTTATAGACGATGTTTTATAAATTGATTTTCCTTTGTATTGAAATTTTTGATTTTGAAATATAAGGCTAAGGAAATTATTGCTAGTGTAAACTAAAGTGAAAAATGAAATCGATATTGGATTGGGTTTAATATCCATGTTTGAAATTTACTGAAATTTAAATTGATTTTTAAATGATGTTCGAATTGGGAACTCGAGATTTTATAAATTGATATAATTCAAAGTGGGAATTATAATCGAAATTTCAAATATTTGTATTGAATTATTAAATCGAATTGTTTGAATCGAACTTTTGAATCGAATTGAAATATAAATGGGAAGTTGAGTCCTTTTGAATTGAGATATCGAAATTTAGTCGAAATGATTTGAAACTGGAATATGATTCCAGTTTGTTCAAATAAAATCTTTTGAAGAAACGATTCTAATTCCAACTATAGTATTTTAAACCGTTTTATAAAATATTTTAATAATTATTATTTTTCTTTATAAACTATTTTACCTTATAACTACTTTGATTTTATTAATTATTTTGAATAAACCATTTTAATAATTAACTATTTATTTTATAAACTACTTTAATATTTTAACTATAGATTTTACTAAATCTGATAATTCTATTTAAATACGAACTATTTATTTTCAAACTATTTCAGTTATATATCTAAATTATTTTAAATATACTTTTAACTATTTTAATATGCAGATTATTTTAAAGTTGGAATTGTTTCAAGGTTCTAAGTTTGGTTTAAACGGCGATTTTGATATTATCTTGACTATTGAAACGAGTTTAAAGCAAAATCTGATATTTTGATACGAAGTATGAACCTCTATGAAATGTAAAAGAACTGACCGTGTGAAAAATGTAAACGTTTGGTAGTTAAGGAGACTGGGATCAGATATTGTCATACTCTCTACCAATACCGAAAACCACTTTAACAACTGTGTATGTGGTGGAGCTCCAGAATGAAGTAGGATGATTTGGAGGCGATTACTGGATTTGAAGAAAGAGAACGATGATGGATAGCCTTCGCCTTCGGATCATAATTAAAATGATTAAAACAGGAGCCATACCCAGGCCAATGTGAGTTAGCTACTCTTAGCAGGCATGCTTCTTCGATACCATATATATTACTTTGTGATTGATTTGGGCGCCTTTGATTTTAGGAGTATTGTCTGGGGTTTACGGTAGCTGGCGGCTATGCGTTACCACCAGCCTGGGTCCGCATTCCGATAGAATCCTACTGATGGGTATTGTCTCGATGCCTTGTCATATTTATCCTAATCGAGCCTTCTACGATTCTGATTTAACATTGTCGTATAGCGGTGCATCCCTATCCACCGACCTTACTGGTGTTTTATATGCAATGTTTATGATAATGTATAAACAGTGTAAGGGTAAAAATGTAATCTTGCTTACGCTATTTTAATATTTTATATTTAATCATAGACACTATTATAATAGCGTATTGTATTGTATAATATCTAGTTTAACGGATCCTTAGGAGATGGAAATTCCCGTAACATCTCTTAAGTTATTGCACTCATATTATCTCATGAATTTGATTTAACCGATATGGGAATATTTTAGTTCTGATCTAAGTATTTTTGTCTTTTCATTTGTGCTCGGGTCAGCCTGATTTTTCATTTATTGAAGACACTGTTACGAAGAAGAAGATGGAGCTTGACAGACGTATTATTGTTATTGTTCTGCTATAAATATTGGTATGTTGTATAACAATTAACTCTGATAACCGTTGTAAGTGTATAATCAAATGTATGTTTTAACAGCTTCATGAACTGTTATTTATTTATTATATTTTGTCCTTCTGTTGCGAGATTCTGTATTTGTTTTCTTCGTTCTATTTTCTTATATAAATCCCAATAACTATCTGTATTTTTGATTTGTTTCAGTCGACATTTGAGGATCATTGTTGATTTGAATCGGTTGAAAAGGCAGGTCGTTACACACTTCTACTAATTCAGAAAAAAATATAATTAGGAAAATCTTCCTAATACTACCCATCGATCGGGCATCAAAACCATAGAGAGATAACCTATGCCTGCTATGACCTTGTGCTTATCAGGCCCAAGCCATCAGCGAAAGACATAGCATTAGTCATAAGTGTCACAATGTCTTACTTTCCCTCGTCGACACAATGCATGCACATTGACCCACTAGAATTTTGGAGTTTGTGCCCTAGAGGCAATCCATTTAACATGATTAATCATACTATTGATGTTATATTTTATTTTGAATAAAAATTCTATTATGTTATATTTACTACGTAATATAAATATACCATAATATAAGTCCTTAGAATAATAATACATAATTACATAGTTTTAAGTAAGTGCCTTACCCATGAGATTATGTAATGTAACGTCCTGCCATTTTGACCATTTCAAATCGGTAATTAAACCGACTTAAAACGTTCAAATCGACAGATCGTTATTTAGCTTACAGAGTTTAAAGACGAAATCAACACAGAAATACATAATAAATAACACAGTATTTAATAGCGAAATAACTTTTTATTTATAAATCAGCATTTTGAATACAATATATTTATATACAGCAGAATGTAAAAAATACAATTTGAAAACAAGGAAAAATCTTTACTGTACTAATTCTTCAGAGTGCGCTGCCTTTGAAATTCCCAGTTTTCCGATCTTCGAATCATAAGGTGTAACCTTTAAATTTGAATTGCTCGGGTCTGACCCGAGCATTCCATGCAAAAACATAAAACACTTGAGTCAGGATTAATCATTTGTTCAACTAAATTAATTTCAATAGAAACTGAAATAAAATAGTTAATCCTAGGAGTTTATTAAACTACAAGTACATCGTTTCCAAGAGCGGGTGTCGAAACATTGCAACTCAGAATAAACAAATACTCACATCATGAATATTTATGTATAGACGTATGCTGATGATACATATATACACATACGATGGTGTATATATATACACATATGCATCGGCCACCACATATATACAAAAAGAATCATGTTTGAATAACAAGAAATACACCACTTATTAAATATTTGAATGCAGCTTATGTAGATGCTGAATATATTTGAATGCAGTCCATAAGTGTATGTGGATATGTAAGTTAGTATGGGATTTGTGGAAATGGCATAAACTAGTAAACAATTTCCACCACAGGTTACAACAGGGAATAAAATGCACCAAACTTTACAGGTATAGCAATAAGTGATGTTGGCAAGTGTAACATTCAAGAGATATCCCAACAGATAATATATGATAAAGCGCAAGCCAAAAGAACATGTCGGTCAGGTTCAGTTCCTTGACCTATACAACATATATTTTAAAAGGGAATACATGTGAGTATGTTCAATATTCTGGAAGAAATGGCGGTATGTGTTCATTTACATGAGTCAGGAAAACGCTAAACAGTATGGCAATTTGAATAGAACAAGATGCACAGGAGGTACAAATTACAATTACACTTGAAAATGACCCATTTTATAAATATTACAGTAGGAAATTCAAGGTTTCAAACAATCCAAAAGCATGGCAATGTTGAAAATTAATTTCAATAGAACACTAGAAATAAAACAGTAAATACTAACTGTGATGCAGATTCCAAATTCAAGATGTAACTCATTTCTCATGGTCCAAGTATGTATGTAGTGCAACATACATTTTAATGTGAAAACTAAAACTACAGTGACACAAAAACGTGATCAACCATGATCAAGCAAAGCAAGTGTTGACTTGACATTATAAGTTGTTTGAGGAAACGTAAATCACGAAGGCCCAACAAAAGAAATGGGTTGTTCGAGTTTTAAATAACGTGAAATGTTGTCGATTTCCAAGTAATGGACTGTTTAGATATTTCCAGTTTTAATACAAACAAAATCTAATATATTTGTCAAGAGGAATTAAAGAAACAAGAAAAACCATAGTATATCATGATTCATGTAGTTCAAACTTAGTGAATATGATATGATTCTATTTATATTGAGTGTTTAAATTAGCTGGATTTTAGTTGCATGGTTGTTATTGCAAGTTCCTTTAAGAATATTGCCAACTTCGCCAACTGTTCCGACAGTAAGCTGCTGCTATTGTGCACTACTACTGTGTGGTATACAACAACAATCGTGCTAGTAGAGTTGTGCAATTGAAGCGGTGCGTAGTTTCCGAAGTTGTGCCCTATAGCAGCACATCATTAATCTTGGGTTGATAGTGGTCTGGGGACTAATTAATGGTCTGGTCATCATAATATTATTCATACACTCTATTCTTGTGATATTATAGCAGCAAGAATATAGAAAAAGATAGCAGTAGTAAACATAGTATTTAACAACAAATTAAACTTTTATATATAGTTACATATAATTCAGCAACACATGCCCCACTTTCGAACTCCTGTTTAACTTTATCATTTCAGTATATAATAGTGTATACATATATCAGTGAGTATGTCTATATCAGGTTTCCTGAACACACATAGTATCCGCATGTTGTTATCAGCACAAGTTTTATAAAATAAAAAAAAGTAAGCGTGTGAATTGTCATGTATGCTTATATATTTTGTATTCTTTTTTTATTTGAATTAAATAGGGATATAACTTCACAAATGAGTAATCAATTTTGGATAGCACTAAGTATAACAGTAAAGCATAACCATATTTTCTTTGCAATATTACAATATTAACTAGTTCCTAATTTATCATAGTACCCAGGTGGCCAAACATGTCACGCATGCTGAAGCAAATAAAGATTCAAAGTAACTATTCATTGCAACATTTTAATATAAGATAGTACTTAATTTATTATGTTGGTGTCCCATTGCATAAGCCTTTTATCTCCCTATCAAATATTTATTTGTTTTAACTAAATCAATGTTATCTACCAAGTCAAGACCTCAAATTTAATCAACTTGTTACACAGTGCAGCTCGTATCCACAGATATGTGTGCGGATTGTGAAACCAAACTATATAAATTCCGGTTAAACAAATCATTATTATTCAAATGGCAAATACTCGCAAATGGCGAAGGAAATCAATGCAAAAACCCCGAAACACCAGAAACACCATCAAGTGACAATAAACAATACCATTAACTATCATAGGTTTTAGTTAACTGGAATCAGATAACTTGTAACAAAGGTTAATTGTGAGCAACACAGTGTGTCGGCCAACCAAGCTTTTTAACACCAATCAGCAAGGGGAATTTTACTAATTCATTTCAGTCTAATATTGATATTAAATTACTTGAAACAAAATAACCATGAGTGAATTCTCACCTTGGAACGGCAAGCGATGGATGGTGCCGAAGCTTGGCTTCGATGCAAAGGTTTTGCGATGACCCAGACGATGCTGATGTTTTACTGCGCCTGCATGTGACGCGGCTTATGATTTACACGATGGTGACAAGAACCCAGGCCGATGGCGGTGGAGCGATTTTTGGTTTCAGCTAGGCTTCACGGTGGTGGCATGATGGAGGTTAGGGTTCGTAGGAGGAGAGACCCAAGCGATTTTATTTGATTGAGAAGGTGATTCCATTTGGAGGCCATAAAAATTTGAAAAGGGCAATTTGATGATTTTTAAGCTGAAGGAAAATTATCTTTTTGGGAAGAAAGGAGAAATTTTTCTTTGTTGAAAGTAATGGAAGAGGACGGTGCAAATATAAAGGGTAGAGAAGCTTTAAGAGGAAGGAACACATAGAAGATAAAAACGACATTAAATCAATAGGGTTTTAGGTTTTCAGCAAGCAATAGATGTAGGTTGGCGTAGATATACAACTATTTTAATTTAATAATAATCCTATTGCAAACCATCGTTGAACGTTCAATATTTGAACCGTCAACACAATCCTCAAATGCAATGAAATTTATATGTATCCCTTCATCTTCACGTCCTGGATCCAGTAAAATTAATTTAATTGTAATCCGACTCTATTTGCGTACAATAATATTTTATTTTTACAATGATATTTTAAAACTATTTAACCGTTTACTGATATTGTTCTGTTAGTCCACCAATAGCTCCGTTCGTTTCCAAATTTTGAAACGTTAAACTCAATCTCTTTATACATACGAATTCACGCATACTGCAGCCAATTTCCATGTATTTCAGCAAATAAAATTTCCAATTTATTAACGCTAACTACGTTTATTTTTAATTTCAATCATTTATATTTTCCAATCAAATTTCAAAAATAATTTGAATATTCCACCAAATTCAATCTAAATATTCAACAGTAAATATTTGATTCTCAACCGACCATAATAAATTAAATATTGAATTTAATTCATACACAAAACCATGCATTCGATTTTAAATTTCTAAAGCAAGCATCGATATAAATATTATTATCGATAGTTAATTCCTTAATTAATCCTATATTTAGTTGTCAAAATTTTTGGGACGTTACATATAATATAATAATAAGAATTATAATTCTTAAATGTCCCTAGTCAAGTTTTATTATATATAGGACAATAATAAAACGTCGAGACTAGTATGTTCATTGACTGATGATCATATCTTATTGACATTAATATATGAGATATTAATGTCTATACATAAATACCTATTAGAGAATAGTTTATTGGGATGACCCAACATAAGAAAATTTCATCGAATATAATTAAACGTGTCATAAGTAATTCTCATAGTGACAGTGATGTGATGGTCCTCAGACCTGAAATCATTATATATTTTATTCGAGGATATTTGTATTTTGGTACCATTAAAAGTTACGATTGACTGAGTAGATGATAAAGGAGATTATCTAATACATTATGAGTTGATTAAATAATACGAATGATCTAGATGAATTTTAACCCTACATTATAAGTAGAGATATATATGGGCCTCTTGATTGAGTATGATTAGAAAATGCATGGTCGTGCTCAAATATTGATTTGTTTTATATAATCCACTTATCGATCAAGGTAAAATGATTTAATTATAAAGAGGATAATATGTACCATGCCTCGAGTTTAATCTTGGATGTAAGGTTAAAAGGATTAAATTATGTTGAAACTCTAGTCATAGTAAAGGTTGTATCGAATTGCTGATTTTACTATAACTTCGGTAACAACGATGTAATACTAGATGTCGCTCACTGTTTATAAATTAAATACAATTTAAGTTATTGCCAACTTTGTAATAACCTACAGGGTCACACAATTAGAACGTTTTAAAAAGGGAGAACCGTTCATAAGAAAAGCAGAATATCAAATATTGATATTTTATTTCGTTTTGAATTCGTGTAACGTTATTTCAGATTCAATTTTATTTTTATCTTCTCATTTATATTCATGAGGTCGACCCTCTTTTCACACACACAGAAGCGCGGATCCAAATAAAAAGAAAAGAAGGAAATTCACAAAAATGTTGGTACCATGGCATTTACTTCCTAGATCTTGTTAGACGACATCAAGGGCGGCTTTTGTGGACCAAATAGAGGCGTCGCGTCTGCATCATCAGCTGCGCTAGGGTTCGATTCACTCTAGATCTAATCCTATTTCGTGAATCCGTGAAAGTTTTGAAAGGCATATTACTCGATTTACGAATTTATCATTTGGATCCTGTCTGATTTGGTTGAAATTTCGTGTCTGTGCTTTGAATTTAATCCAAATCCCCTTCAATGGTACTAGAGCGAGGTTGTGAATTTGTATGTTGAGTTTACTTAGGGTTTTGCATGTTTGATATGTAGCAAAATTCGTAAGCGTTATAAACACTACTGTAAGAGGATTGTAACATAAATTCATTTATAAGATGAAATTGTTTTTTATAAAATATTTTATGTACGATATAAAATTTGAAATGGATTTAAGGATTAATATATTTATTATTTCTTCTGCCTAAAATTATTAAACCCTACCGTGTTACTGTTTAGAGATCTAGAATGATTCTATAATCCAATATATTTGAAATCTCTTATTACCCAATCTATCTTGTTATGACAATGTGATTTCTGAAGTAAAAACATTTCCTTGTTTCTATGATATGAATTTTTTGAACTGACATACATCTGTTATTATCTAAAATTGTTTAGATCAGGATTATATATATATATAAATAAATAAATAGGTAATCTATATGAAAGAATACAATTGTCAATGGAGCTGGATGAATGATTTCAAATCATTATAAAATTTTAAGCAATGAAATTTGAAATTTGCAATATGTTTGAGACTTGGTATTTTCAAATCACTGAATTTGGCACTTTTGTGTGTATATATATACATGATATGTTTTGGGTTGTATTCTGTATACAACCAAAGACACACAATTTATATATATATATATATTATTGATTGTTTGACACATGATATCAAATACACATGTTGCTCATATATATATATGTATATGTATGTATGTATTGATGTATATATATACATACCATATTTGGCAGGAAAGAAATAACAGAATATTTAATCAAAAGATCATGAATAAGATTGAGAGAGCTAAAATTATATAGGTGGAAATTTTGTACCTTTTAAGTAGAACGAAGATGAAGAAAGGGAACATCGGCAATCAAGAAGCTCAGATTTTATGGAATTAGGGAGTAGTGCTTCTGGACAATGGGTGAAAGGAAACCCTAATTTGATGCTGAATGTTTGGGGAGGTGCTTGATTCGAAGGAGATGAAAAAGTATAAAAAGAGGCCGGTTTTGAAGTAGAAGAAGTGGGCTGGTTTTTAAAGGATTGGGCCTTTATTTTATTTTATTTTGCATTGTTATTCTTGAAGTACTGGATATGATTGTTACTAGTCGATGTTGTACTCTTTTTCCCTACTACTTTGTAGGGTTTTTAAAGGAGACAGATCAACTAGATGTTCTTTAACGTCTTTAATAAGAACCAATTTCCATTATATATATACTAGAAGTTTGAATTTGAATTCTAACTTGTCTATAAAAACATGTTTTGATTATCATTCTCAGAGTGGTTTAAAACTGCAACTTATATTTGATTGCATCTACACATTCTTAAATATGTTTAAGTATACCAGTTTGCAAGAGAATATATATCGTACCTTGCTTATAATATATATGATGAGCTATGGTATTGAAAATAGATGCAGTTAAATCTTTGTGTACTAGTTCTTCATGTATAATGATAAATAAATATATTGCAAGTCTGAAATTAAAAGGCCACATCAAATGTGATTTTCTGTTTGATTTTATGATGTATGTATAAATTAGTAGTTTTAAAAGTTAATTCCCATTGTTAATGTTACAATTTGCACATGATTTTGGTATGTATACTGAAGTTAGTTAGGTATTAATTGTTTTGTATAAGCATGTAGTGATAGATATATAAACGATATAGGCAGTTGTATTAAGACAACCACTGCACATATACTGCATCACTTATAGATGTTTATATCTTCATAAACTTATATCAGCAAAATTCTGAGATACCTCTTGTCTGGCTAACTCCCCTTTTCTGTTTGCATCTGAGATGTTGGACATTGAGAATCCACTAATATTGCTCTTGAGTTGTTTTATGCTGCTTTGATCATTGTTTTTGCATAACCTTGTTTGATGATGAGTGCCATACTTTGATGAAATATGTATAAATTAGTTATACAACATTTAAGTTCACCAACATGTTAGATACTACGTCCGTAGTAATAGCCCAGCGGTTAAGTACTTTGCGTTGTGGTAACAACGACGAGGGTTTGAAACCCAGATTGACATGCTAAGAGTTTACCATGTGCATACGCTAAGATAAGCTACTTATGTGGTGCTTGCGGACCGGGCTAGGTGCACTAGGGTGGGTTTTACGATTCCGGTCGGTTTCCCTCTTGAACAAATAAAAAAACATGTTAGATACTACACTCTTTATAGTACACCAAAAATAGTATGTTTATTTCATTCTGTTTCAAATGTATTGCTTATATTCTAATAATATAAGATTGCTGCAAATTTGATTTGCAATTAAACTCCATAGTAGTTCACATTTTGAAATATAGTCAGTGGAATTTACACCTTATATATATATACACACACACACACACATATATATCGGCTTGTTGTGACGAGCAGGAATTACGCTCGGTCCGAACCAGTCGCTAAACCGATCCAGGCCGTTCGAAACGCCCTATCGTTTGAGAACAGGACAAAACAGAACGCATACAGAAGAACATTTCACTGTATATTACAACAATGCATCAGATTACAAGAATATACAGAGTATAAAAGAATATTACACAGAAATATCAGAGATTAACAATAAGTTACATAGCAGCGGAAAAATAATACAATACACAACTACATAAGTCAAACTCGTCAGGGCGTGTAAAACCACTGACGCCACTTCTAGCTAGAAAGAAACGCATGCCCTCCCTGAGGTCCTCTCCCGTTTTTGGTTCACAACCGGGGTGCGAGGCTCGCGAATTCACGTTACACAAAGCTGTGCCACACAGGCTGTGCTTTGATCATCACCACAAGACTTTGCTTTTCAACAGAAGCCTCGATCAATTGCCACTTAGGCATGCCACACAGGCAATTCACTCCATGCGTCTGATATCCATCAATATATAACCCCTGAGCTCGTACGTCTCAGAGAAGGGCGTTAAGCAAGAGAATAAATTCTCCACCGCCAAACAGATATATATTTAATAGAGATCAATCACACGGACTAAAATCCAATGTCAGACACACAGTCCATTTACAAGTCCGTTCTGGGCCTGAACGAAACCGGAGGCACCTAGTACCTCGCATATCCATCGATCTCCAAGTACGTCTGGACGATCACAAACTGTTTCCATCTTCTTGGGTGTACAGCCCAATCAAGATCATCAGTAATCACCCAAACGACGTGAAGACTTCTGGTCTTCGACCACCGTCTTCATCTTCGACACCACTTCGAATCAGTTATTCAGAATGGGATAAACCCGGTCTTTCTGAATAACTCGCGTATATATTATAAAAGTGTTACACAAACACAACATACGCCTCATTCCAATCCATAATATTCTTTTATTCAAATATTCCTATACTTTGGGAAAAGTTCCCATTAATTTTATCCAAGATAAATTCTTTAAATTTATTCTTTAATCACCTTTGAATATCAATTCAAACTAGTCGGGATTAGCGAACCACACCGAAGTAATCATTTATTTTATTTCCCAATCCCAACCTATTCATCCCATGAAGTAAAACTGGTAGTACTTCATATCTAACACCACAGTGTTATCGGTAACTCAATTACCATTTCACGTTCAAATCTAATTAAAGATTTAACTATCGCCTGGAGTAAAACTGGTGATACTCCATTCTCGATCTTTTCAATCTAATTAAAGATTCATTAAAACTCCACGTAGTTTTAATCGTTATCTGGGTTAAAGAATCAGTGTGATTTAAAACACGATCCACGATAAACCCCAAAATCACATTCCATTAATTATCGGGTTAAAGAACAGGTGTTATTTAAAACACTGTTCACGATAAACCCAAAAATCAATACCAATTCAATTCCAACTAAATATCATTTAATTGGTACACTTCATTAAATCTAAATAAAAAGATTTAATCTTTTCTCAACTGGGTTCAAGAACAGTGTTAGTGAAAACACCATTCACGACAAACCCAAATCACATTCGATATTCAATACAAGGCTCTGAATAGAAAATGTATCGGCTTATATTCAATATCGAATTCTACGACTAACAAATGTCGTATTGGAAATAACGATATTAATATATATCTTTCAAATTTCCATAACAACATCTGTATAATCACGAATTCCAACATCGAAATATTCCGAAGACAATTTCGATTCAAATCCACTCCAATGCAATCATTGGAAATTCTGGTTATTTTCAAAACCCTTTTCAAATTCAATTTATTTATTTAAAAATAAATAGAATTATATTTCTAGTTCAAACTAGTTCATTTCGATAAAAATCTATTTTTATCTTTTCAAATATGGAGTTTTTCACCCCAATCCTTTCTAAATCATTTCTTATGATTTTACACAAATTATTACTATTTTTAATAATTTTATCAAGGCCCGTACAGTCGATTTCCATCAAAGGCCATCGAACTGCACTTACAGCGACCTTTTTCAAATTTGATTTGGACATAATTCCAAATCCAACCGTTAGATTTTTAATTTCTAACATTCATTAGAAAGCTCTTTTCGATACGAACCCAACGGTTCCGGTTTTAGGAGAATCCGACGGTCGGATCTCCCGTAATGTCCATTTGAAATAAATGGTCGAAATTCACGAACTGCCGCGGCGCGGCGCGTTCTATTCAGGCCATTATTATATATATATAATATATATAATATATATTTCGTCGATTTCTATTTAAAACGAATTATATAAATAGTTTTAAAATTCGTTTCAAAAGCAATTTCAACTTCCATTTCAATTCAAATCAAAATTGAATTCTTCTTTATAAATTCGGTTTAAAATCCATTTCTATTCAATTCAAATTTCAATTCAATTTGAATTCATTTCAATTCGTTTTCAATTCAATTTGAATTCATTTCAATTCATTTCGAAATCGTTTTCAATTCAATTCATTTCGAAATCACTTTCAATTCAATTCATTTCGAAATCGCTTTCAATTCAATTCATTTCGAAATCGCTTTCAATTCAATTCATTTCGAAATCGCTTTCAATTCAATTCATTTCGAAATCGCTTTCAATTCAATTCATTTCGAAATCACTTTCAATTCAATTCATTTCGAAATGAATAAAACCGATATAAATATCGTTTACGTCAGAATAGCGTCAATCTAATCAACACGGCTTCATATGTTTCTATTTTCAAATATTCTATTTCGAATATTTCTATCTCAAATATTTCCTTTCAAATATTTCCTTTTTCAAATATTCTATTTTCAAATATTTCTTTTTCGAAACTGGAATGAGGCCCAATCAATTACCATATAAAATTAATTACATGGATTTTCATACAACACATGTATATAATAGCATTGAACAATGATCAACCATCAACCAAAGTGCACTACACTGTATAAGCATCAAATAAAGATATCTAACGCTTATAACAGCATGTCAATCAATCGATCGACATATTTAATCAATCAGGATGAGTGAACTTCAAATTTCATCCTAACACCCGTGTGGGGTTTCAAACAACCAAACACATATTTTATTTGTGCTGTTGGGCGATGTGTAAAATTTATCGTCCCAATCAATGTCATTCAAATAGGTGTACATAAACAAACCGTCCGGTTTATAAATGAATATTTTATTTTATTCACTTCACGTTAAAATTATATTTTTAACGATAAAACATTTTATTTCAACCTATGAATTTCTATTCAATTCATTTACACAATAAAATGATATTTTTATTTTCTAACATATTTTAGAAAATTTCGGCGGCATAACGGCACGATGCTAGAAACGGGACGAGGCCTAGCCTTATCCCCGGTCTAGTGAAGGCCCACGCCATTCACACATCAATCAAAATCACCAAACAACCAAATTCAAATCAAATCATATAACTAAGCTATGCAACCAAACAAACAAGTCCATGGTCTGTGGACGATTGTGTCGGGTGCTACTAAGCACTGTCTGCATCCTAGTATATATATATATAACTTAGAAAATGAAATTGAAAGGTGAGAAATTCTCACATATAGCTATCCTAGCTCCACGGCACTTCATTGATAGAAATCTTCATCGCTATCGCCTTTTTGTCGCTTTCGCCCGTATTCTCTACATATGTAAAAATCGAATTTTTACTTCGCTATTCAATATATAAAAATCATATTTTATTTCGAAGCTCAATATATAAAAGTCACATTTTTATTAGTTTAAAAATCGAATCTTTTATAGTTTAAAAATCGAAACTTTTATAGTTTAAAAATCGAAACTTTTATAGTTTAAAAATCGAAACTTTTATAGTTTAAAAATCGAAAATTTTATAGTTTAAAAATCGAAACTTTTATAGTTTAAAAATCGAAACTTTTATAGTTTAAAAATCGAAACTTTTTATAGTTTAAAAATCGAAACTTTTTATAGTTTAAAAATCGAAACTTTTTATAGTTTAAAAATCGAAACTTTTTTGTATTCCAACAATAAGTATATAAAAAAAACTTATCTTTATATAATAAAATCTTATTTATATATATAATAAATAAAGTAAATAAACAAAATCAGAAAATTTTCTAACTAATTAAACCAAGTAAAACTAAATAAATAAAAAAAAATAAAAACGAAGTAACTCACCGTACTTTCGTTCAGATGGTGGTGGAGGGGGGGGGGAGGACTGGCGCTCGCGCCGGGGATGGTCGGAGCTGCTGTCGAGGTTCGAAGATGGAGGCTGCATCGATCTTCGCGGTGGAGCGGTTCTCGGTGGACTGGGTTAGTGCGGTCTCGAGCTCGCGATGGAAGGAGACGATAGGGAAATGGAGGGCGTCGGAGGGTGGAGCGGTGGGAGGCTCGGTGACCAACGATGGTGGGTGGAGGATCGATTTGGCCAGGGGGAGGAAAATCGGATTTCCCGATTTGGTGAACGGGATTTCTGAAAGAGGAAATGAAATAGGGGGGTACGGGTATAAAGGGGATATATATATATATATTATATTATATTATTTATTAAATTTTCTCCAAGTTGTAACTTTTTCTTTCGAACACCGAATCGACCCGAACGACTGTCGCCCCTAGCTAATTACCCCCATCCCGAACACAATGGGATATGTATCGTAAGCTGATTCGACTGTTACAATCAGTTTCCGTTAAATTTACATTTAAATCACTATATTGAATTTTAAACGTACATTTCAAATTACCGGGGTCACATACTAACTAGAAAAATTCCCAAAAAATAATTTCTAGCTTCGTATTGACGATACGGTCCTAACAAAACTAGTTTCGTCGAATTCTGAGACCGTTGGAAAAATGGCCATTTTTCAGTCGATTAAAATCAACTGAAACCGGTCAAACGCGTTTTCCTTTGCCACGCTCACATATTGATTCGAAAAATTACGAAATTTGAAACCTAGCAATAACTTGACACTGCGGACCCAACAAAACTGGTTTTGTCGAAATCCGAGGTCATTTGCAAAATGTCCATTTTTTTAAGGCCTGAATTCCTGTAACAACCCGTAAAATGCGAGCCAGTTTGAAATTTTTATTTCAGCAATTTTAGCGAATTTTGAATATTTAAAAGGAATTATTTTAAATAATATCGACGAGAAATTTATTTTGAATATAATTAGAACGTATATATTATACGCGTCGTCGTTAGAATATAAATATTTATATATAATTATAAAAGGAATTGAAAATGGCGCGGTAGTTCGATAATTCGATTTCAAACTTCAATTGAATGTACCGGGTGCAAAACAATCCGGATTTTAGTGAAACCAAAAACATTAGGATCTAATTGGTGATATCTTTCCAACGAATCCGAAAAATCAAAATTTCATAGCGGGAATCAAAGGATATGTCCAGTTGAAAATTCTGAATAGTCGCTATGGAATTCAGGCCCTTAAAAATGGACATTTTGCAAACGACCTCGGATTTCGACGAAACCAGTTTTGTTGGGTCCGTGATGTCAAATTATTGCTAGATTCCAA
Source organism: Allium sativum (assembly GCA_030737875.1). Taxonomy (NCBI): domain Eukaryota; kingdom Viridiplantae; phylum Streptophyta; class Magnoliopsida; order Asparagales; family Amaryllidaceae; genus Allium; species Allium sativum. Next base: position 282,918,975 of record CM060911.1, read on the forward strand.
ATTTCATAATTTTTCGAATCAATATGTGAGCGTGGCAAAGGAAAACGCGTTTGACTAGTTTCAGTTGATTTTAATCGACTGGAAAATGGCCATTTTTCCAACGGCCTCAGAATTCGACGAAACTAGTTTTGTTAGGACCGTATCGTCAATACGAAGCTAGAAAATATTTTTCTGCAATTTATAGAGTTAATATGTGACCCCGGTAATTTGAAATGTACGTTTAAAATTCAATATAGTGATTTAAATGTAAATTTAACGGAAACTGATTCAAACGATCGAATCAACCTGCGATACATATCCCATTGTGTTCGGAATGGGGGTAAAATGCTATGGACAACAGGCGGTGGGCCTCGTTTCGAGGTCGTATGTGAAAGTCAACTTTTTGAAAAAAAAATAATTAAATTAATTAATAAAAAAGAAATTTTTTTTTAATCTTCTCCCTTAACCAGGCCCCCCCGATCTCTTTTCATTTCAGATCAATTATAAAAAAAAAAAAAAAAAGAAGGAGACGAGCGCCCTCGCGCTCGAACCCAGGCCGGCGGCGATGCTTCGCCGAACCCCCCCCTCCGACCAGAGCGCCGCCTCCTCTTCCCATCACTAGACCCCCCCCCCCCCTCCTCCGAACCCTCGACGAAGCCGACCCCCCCCCCTCCTCCGAACCCTCGACGAAACCGCCGCCTCCCTGAATGGACCCCACCCACCTCACGCGTCAGTCCTCCCGACGGCTCCAACGCAGCAGCGAACCCCTCCCTCCTAGCTCAGCGAGAAAAGGTGAGTTTTTTTTTATATTCTGTGTTAATCTAAAAATTAATTTCTGAATGTTTAAAATTATTAATAACTGAATGTTTAAAAGAATTTAAAACTGAATTTAAAAAAAAAAAAAGTTTAAAACTGAATTTTAATTAGTTTAGAACTAATTTTCTTTTTAGGATAAAAAAATGATTTTTATAAAAAGAGTAAAACTGAAACCTGATTTGAAAAAGTATGAAACTGTTTTTTTTATTTACTTTAAACTGTTTTTATTTATTTATTTTAAAATTAGAAAGTTAGGATTTTAAAATTAGAAAGTTAGGATTTTTAAATTTGAAAGTTCGGATTTTTAAAATAGGGAAGATGAGATTTTTAAAGTAGAAAAGATTTTATTCAGTTAAAGGTATGATCTTTATATTTTTAAAGTAATAAAAATATGATTTTTATATTTTTAAAGTATTAAAAATATGATCTTTACTATATAGAAATATTTAAAATATGATTTTTATATTTTTAAAGTATTAAAAATATAATCTTTATAGGATAGAGAATATAAAAATATCATCTTTGTGCATGTAGCAAAATAAAAATCTGATTTTTATTTTCTATACGTCGAAATAAAATGCTGATTTTTATAAAGATGAAATCTTTATAGTTGAAAAGGCGAGATCTTTATATATAGAAAAACGATGTAAAAATAGAATTTTTATCTATATAGTAGCGGTGTAAAAATAGCATTTTTATCCATATAGCGTGTAAGGAAAAATATGATTTTTATATATTGAACTTCATAGAAAAAATATGATTTTTATATATTGAATAGAGTAGTAAAAATTCGATTTTTACATAGGTAGTGAAAGCGGGAAACGAAGATGGCGAAAGTGCGATAACAATGAAGATTTCCATCAAAGAAGAGTCAAGATGTTTGGATAGCTATAGGTGAGAACTTCTCACCTTTCAATTTAATTTTTCTAGTTATATATATACTAGGATGCAGACGGTGCTTAGTAGCACCCGACACAATCGTCCACAGACCATGGACTTGTTTGTTTGACTGTTTGGTGATTGATTGCGATATTGGTTTGAATGTGGTTTGTGGTGTGAAAAATCGAATCGATAAATTGGTTAGGATTAGACGTGCGCCGTTATAAGGCGAAGGAGTAAGGCTAGGTTAGACCCTTACTCCAAATTTTGTGGTTTGCATAATGAAATTGATTTGATTGATGTGTGAATGGCGTGGGCCTTCACTAGACCATGGATAAGGCTAGGCCTTGTCCCGTTTCTAGTATCGTGCCGTTATGCCGCCGAAATTTTCTAAAATATGTTAGAAAATAAAAATATCATTTTATTGTGTAAATGAATAATAGAAATTCATATGTTGGAATAAAATGTTTTATCGTTAAAAATATAATTTTTAACGTGAATATGAATATAGTGAATGTGAATAAATAAAATATTCATTTACAAACCGGACGGTTTGTTTATGTACACCTATTTGAATGACGTTGATTGGGTCGATAAATTTTACACATCGCCCAACTGCACAAATAAAGTATGTGTTTGATTGTTTGAAACCCCACACGGGTGTTGGGATGAAATTTGAAGTTCACTCATCCTGATTGATTGAATATGTCGATCGATTGATTGACAGGCTGTTATAAGCGTTAGATATCTATATTTGATGCTTATACAGTATAGTGCACTTTGGTTGATGGTTGATTATTTTTCAAATGCTATTATATACATGTGTTGTATGAAAATCCATATAATTAACTTTATATGGTAATTGATTGGGCCTCATTCCAGTTTTGAAAAAGAAATATTTGAAAAGGAAATATTTGAAATAGAATATTTGAAAATAGGAATATATGAAGCCGTGTTGATTAGATTGACGCCATTTTGACGTGAACGATATTTATATTGAATTGAAAACGATTTCGAAATGAATTGAATTGAAAACGATTTCGAAATGAATTGAATTGAAAACGATTTCGAAATGAATTGAATTGAAAACGATTTCGAAATGAATTGAATTGAAAACGATTTCGAAATGAAGTGAATTGAAATGAATTCAAATTGAATTGAAATTTGAATTGAATAGAAATGAATTTTAAAAACGAATTTATAGAGAAAAATTCAATTTTGATTTGAATTGAAATGGAAGTTGAAATTGTTTTTGAAACGAATTTAAAACTATTTATAAAATTCGTTTTAAATAGAAATCGACGAAATATATATTATATATATTATATATATAATATAATGGCCTGAATAGAACGCGCCGCGCCGCGGCAGTTCGTGAATTTCGACCATTTATTTCAAACGGACATTACGGGAGATCCGACCGTCGGATTCTCCTAAAACCGGAACCGTTGGGTTCGTATCGAAAAGAGCTTTCTAACGAATATTAGAAATTTGAAATCTAACGGTTGGATTTGGAGATATGTCCAAATCAAATTCGAAAAAGGTCGCTGTAAGTGCAGTTCGATGGCCATTGATGGAAATCGACTGTACGGGCCTTGATAAAATTATTAAAAATAGTAATAATTTATGTAAAATCATAAGAAATGATTTGTGAAGATTTGGGATGAAAAACTCCATATTTGAAAAGATAAAAATAGATTTTTATCGAAATGAACTAGTTTTGAACTAGAATTATAATTCTATTTATTTTTAAATAAATAAATTGAATTCGAAAAGGGTTTTAAAAATAACCAAAATTTCCAATGGTTGCATTGGAATGGATTTGAATCGAAATTGTCTTCGGAATATTTCGATGTTGGATTTCGTGATTATACAGATGTTGTTATGGAAATTTGGAAGATATAGATATATATATCGTTATTTCCAATACAACCTTTGTTGGCCGCAGAATTGGATATTGAATATAAGCCGGGATATTTTCTATTCAGAACCTTGTATTGAATATCAAATGTGATTTGGGTTTGTCGTGAATGGTGTCTTCACTAACACTGTTCTTGGACCCAGTTGAGAAAAGATTAAATCTTTTTATTTAGATTTAATGAAGTGTACCAATTAAATAATATTTAATTGGAATTGAATCGATATTGATTTTTGGGTTTATCGTGGACAGTGTTTTAAATAACACTCGTTCTTTAACCCGATCATTGATGAAATGTGATTTTGGGTTGTCGTGAACGGTATCTTCAATAATACAGTTCTTAGACCTAAAGGAGTTAAGAAAATCAGAAACTAACTGGAGATTAGTTAAGTTGAATAGTGTCCGAGGTATTGATCTGATGTTGGTTTCGGCCTTCGGGATTAATACGTAGGGAATTGCTCACTTGCTAATTTACAATTAGGGACTGATTGGGATGCGATGTGATTTTGGGTATCGTGAACCGTGTTTTAAATGACACTGATTCTTTAACCCAGTCACGGATTAAAACTAAGTGGAGTTTTAATGAATCTTTAATTAGATTGAAATGATCGAGGATGGAGTATCACCAGTTTTGCTCCAGGCGATAGTTAAATCTTTAATTAGATTTGAACGTGAAATGGTAATTGAATTTACCGATAACACTGTGGTGTTAGATATGAAGTATTACCAGTTTTACTTCATGGGATAAATAGGTTGGGATTGGGAAATTAAAACAAATGATTACTTCGGTAAGTTTCGTTAATCCCGACTAGTTGAATCGAAATTCAAAAGAAGATTAGAGGATAAATTCAAGGAATTTATCTTGGATAAAATTAATGGGAACCTTTCCCTATGAATGTGAAATTTAGAAACTAACTGTCGGTTAGCTAAGCAGAATGGTTTTCTGGATATTGATCTGATGTTGGTTTCGGCCTTCGGGGTTAATATTTGGGAAATTATTCTCTTGATTAATTTACGGTTAGTGACTAATGAATTGGAATGAGGCGTATGTTGTGTTTGTGTAACACTTATTTAAAATATACGCGAGTTATTCGGAAAGACCGGGTTTATCCCATTCTGAATAACTGATACGACGATAAGTCGAAGATGAAGACGATGGTCGAAGACCGGAGGTCTTCACGTCGTTTGGGTAATTACTGATGATCTTGATTGGGCTGTACACCCAAGAAGATGGAAACAGTTAGTGATCGTCCAGACGTACTTGGAGATCGATGGATATGCGGGGTACTAGGTGCCTCCGGTTTCGTTCAGACCCAGAACGGACTTGTAAATGGACTGTGTGTCTGACATTGGATTTTAGTCCGTGTGATTGATCTCTATTAAATATATATCTGTTTGGCGGCGGAGAATTGATTCTCTTGCTTAACGCACTTCTCTGAGACGTACGAGCTCAGGGGTTATATATTGATGGATATCAATCGCATGGAGTGAATTGCCTGTGTGGCATGCTAAGATGCAAATGATCAAGGCTTCTGTTGAAAAGCAAAGTCTTGTGGTTGATGATCGAAGCACGGCCTTTGTGGCGTAGCTTTGTGTAACGTTGATTCGCGAGTATCACACCCGGTATGAATCAAAAACGGGAGACGGACATCAGGGAGGACATGCGTTTCTTTCTAGTTAGGAGTGGCGTCAGTGCTTGAACTGGCTGACGAGTTTGACTCATGTGGATGTTACTTATTATTACTTGCTGAAAAGCGAGGCGCCTCGTGATATCGGTTTCGGCCGATGCTTCTGGTCGGCTGACGGGCCAGGCTTACGCCCCAAAGGGCGGAGGAACGTAGTGTTCAGGCATAATAATCCACATCGGTGGACCGGCCCTGACGATCCAAGGCCCACCTGAGTCTGGGTCCTGAGACATGGACTAGATTGTCTCGAATCGGTAGAGGATCTTGCCCCTTGCCTCGGTTCATACCATAAATGATAACCCAACTTCCAATACGACATTTGCGGTTTTGATTGTAAACTTACATATGGCGACATAGTGTTATGGGCCATTCATGCCGCCTATGATTGATACTTATGATTTGAAGTGTTTTATACACTATGCACTTATAATAGTATCAAATGTTTTGTTTTAAACGTATCAAGCATTCTTTGGCTGTTATAAGGGAAAACCCTATCCTCGACTGCGTTGCATTGTGTGATGGGACCTGGGTCTTATAACAGTTTCATTTTTCTTTATTTAGCATTGCGCTGTTTGTTTTATGCACTGGTATTCTTGGGAGGGAACCCGTTCCGTGTTATACGGCGTGGTCCCTAGATTTACCTAGCTTTAAAAATAAAGATTAACTGTTTTAGTTCTCACATCAGTCACATGACTGACCTGGAGTTTATTGTTTTAACCTAAACTCTGGGTGCCCTTATTTTGACACGGGCAGCTAGTAGTTTTGGTTTTGCAGATTTATATTCATAGGATCCTGGTTTACAGCTGGAACGATATCCGGAAAGCTTTGTATCCGCATATCTACTTCTAGTTGTGTATTGTATTATTTTCCGCTGCTATGTATTTAAATGTAATTTAAATCTCTGATATTTCTGTGTAATATTTATTTGTTTATACTCTGTATATTCTTGTAATCTGATGCAGTGTTGTAATATACATTGAAATGTTCTTCTGTATGCGTTCTGTTTTGTCTTGTTCTCGAACGATAAGGCATTTCGAACGGCCTGGATCGGTTTAGCGACTGGTTCAGACCGAGCGAAATTCCTTGCCGTCACAATTCCATAGCGACTATTCAGAATTTTCAACTTGACATATCTTTTGATGCCCGCTATGAAATTTCGATTTGTCTGATTCGATAGAAAGATATTATCAATTAGATCCTATCATTTTTGGTTTCACTAAAATCCGGATTGTTTTGCACCCGGTACATTCAATTGAAGTTTGAAATCGAATTATCGAACTACCGCGCCATTTTCAATTCTATTTATAATTATATATAAATATTTATATTCTATCGACGGCGTATATAATATATACGTTCTAATTATATTCAAAATAAATTTCTCGTCGATATTATTTAAAATAACTCATTTTAAATAATCAAAATTCGCTAAAATTGCCAAAATAAAAATTTCAAACTGGCTCGCATTTTACGGGTTGTTACAATCTCCCCCACTTAAAACTTTTCGTCCCCGAAAAGGAACAAAGTCGAAAGTGGTTTGATTATTCAGCTCTACGCTCGATCTGGCTTCCATTCTCCAACTCTTTAGTTTCTGAGAATTTCCAAAATTTCAAAAATTTGGCTAACACCCTAAATTTTCGAAAAATTTCGCCATAACCTCCCCTGCACCGGGAGCATCGGGGAATTTCAAATAGCTTCCCCGGTCCTTCAGATCTCAAAAAGAAAAAGAAAAAGCCAAGCGGCTAGCCAATAGGCTCACAAAATCATCATCACCCAAACAAAACAGGAAATTATGTAGTAAACATGTACCTATTTGTCGGGCAAACAAATTTTATTCTCTGGCTCTAGCCTCCTTGCTATGACCTGTTCAATGTAAGTAAAGGTATATGCAAGCCAATGCGACCAATTTTCAATACAGTTCAATATTCGATCAAATTAGGCATAATGGTTCAAAATTATCAAACAACTAAACAAACAACACAAACATCAATCAATTAGTGAATTAGAGTTTCAAATTCATAATTTTGATACATATACAAAAATCATGTTTTTGATGCCAAATCACAACAATTAGCCCTATCTAATTTTGGTTCTCACACCAGCCTAATGGAAATATATAGATATTACACGTTCGTCACTCGAATATAAATTCTGATGATGATATATCAATCATCAGAATCACCCCCGGGCGACTAGAGCGTAATTCTATATCTATCCAGTATATTAAAATTTCGAATACACGCGGATCAGACGTATACGCAAAATCTATATATACTGGATTGTCCAACTCAATATAAAATAAATAATCAAATACGAATAATTGATTTAAATTTTCAAAACAAAAATCGTTTTCATTTTAAAAATATACTCTTCACACTCGTTCTAGGATACTACTGATCCCATCTCTAACGAGTCATTCTAATTGGATATTACTAATCCAATATCTGATGAATTCTTTCGTATGGTTCTAATGTGCCCTGTTCTCTGAGCTTTGTAAACCAAAGCTCTGATACCACGTGTGACGAGCAGGAATTACGCTCGGTCCGAACCAGTCGCTAAACCGATCCAGGCCGTTCGAAACGCCCTATCGTTTGAGAACAGGACAAAACAGAACGCATACAGAAGAACATTTCACTGTATATTACAACAATGCATCAGATTACAAGAATATACAGAGTATAAAATAATATTACACAGAAATATCAGAGATTAACAATAAGTTACATAGCAGCGGAAAAATAATACAATACACAACTAGAATGAGATATACGGATACAAAGCTTTCCGGATATCGTTCCAGCTGTAAACCAGGATCCTGTGAATATAAATCTGCAAAACCAAAACTACTAGCTGCCCGTGTCAAAATAGGGGCACCCAGAGTTTAGGTTAAAACAATAAACTCCAGGTCAGTCATGTGACTGGTGTGAGAACTAAAACAGTTATTATCTTTATTTTCAAAGTTAGGTAAATCAAGGGACCACGCCGTATAACACGGAACGGGTTTCCTCCCAAGAATACCAGTGCATAAAATAAACAACGCAATGCTAAATAAAGAAAAATGAAGCTGTTATAAGACCCAGGTCCCATCACACAATGCAACGCAGCCGAGGATAGGGTTTTCCCTTATAACAGCCAAAGAATGCTTGATACGTTTAAAACAAATCATTTGATACTATTATAAGTGCATAGTGTATAAAACAACTTCGAATCATAAGTATCAATCATAGGCGGCATGGGTACCATATATCATGTCGCCATATATAGGTTTACAAATAAAACCGCAAATGTCACGTATTTGGAAATTGGATTTCCGTCTATGAACCGAGGCAAAAGATAGTCCTCAACCGATTCGAGACGCTCTAGCCCGTGTCTCAGGAACAGCCGCAACTGCCCCATGGAGCGACAGGGCCGGTCCACCGATGTGGATTATTATGCCTGAACACTACGTCTCCCCACCCTATGGGGTGTAAGTCTGGTCCGTCAGCCGACCAGAATGCATCGGTCGAAACCGATATAACCGAGGCGCCTCGCAACAGCAACAACCACATAAGTCAAACTCGTCAGGGCGTGTAAAACCACTGACGCCACTTCTAGCTAGAAAGAAACGCATGCCCTCCCTGAGGTCCTCTCCCGTTTTTGGTTCACAACCGGGGTGCGAGGCTCGCGAATTCACGTTACACAAAGCTGTGCCACACAGGCTGTGCTTTGATCATCACCACAAGACTTTGCTTTTCAACAGAAGCCTCGATCAATTGCCACTTAGGCATGCCACACAGGCAATTCACTCCATGCGTCTGATATCCATCAATATATAACCCCTGAGCTCGTACGTCTCAGAGAAGGGCGTTAAGCAAGAGAATAAATTCTCCGCCGCCAAACAGATATATATTTAATAGAGATCAATCACACGGACTAAAATCCAATGTCAGACACACAGTCCATTTACAAGTCCGTTCTGGGCCTGAACGAAACCGGAGGCACCTAGTACCTCGCATATCCATCGATCTCCAAGTACGTCTGGACGATCACAAACTGTTTCCATCTTCTTGGGTGTACAGCCCAATCAAGATCATCAGTAATCACCCAAACGACGTGAAGACTTCTGGTCTTCGACCACCGTCTTCATGTTCGACACCACGTCGAATCAGTTATTCAGAATGGGATAAACCCGGTCTTTCTGAATAACTCGCGTATATATTATAAAAGTGTTACACAAACACAACATACGCCTCATTCCAATCCAGAATATTCTTTTATTCAAATATTCCTATACTTTGGGAAAAGTTCCCATTAATTTTATCCAAGATAAATTCTTTAAATTTATTCTTTAATCACCTTTGAATATCAATTCAAACTAGTCGGGATTAGCGAACCACACCGAAGTAATCATTTATTTTATTTCCCAATCCCAACCTATTCATCCCATGAAGTAAAACTGGTAGTACTTCATATCTAACACCACAGTGTTATCGGTAACTCAATTACCATTTCACGTTCAAATCTAATTAAAGATTTAACTATCGCCTGGAGTAAAACCGGTGATACTCCATTCTCGATCTTTTCAATCTAATTAAAGATTCATTAAAACTCCACTTAGTTTTAATCGTTATCTGGGTTAAAGAATCAGTGTCATTTAAAACACGATCCACGATAAACCCCAAAATCACATTCCATTAATTATCGGGTTAAAGAACAGGTGTTATTTAAAACACTGTTCACGATAAACCCAAAAATCAATACCAATTCAATTCCAATTAAATATCATTTAATTGGTACACTTCATTAAATCTAAATAAAAAGATTTAATCTTTTCTCAACTGGGTTCAAGAACAGTGTTAGTGAAAACACCATTCACGACAAACCCAAATCACATTCGATATTCAATACAAGGCTCTGAATAGAAAATATATCGGCTTATATTCAATATCGAATTCTACGACTAACAAATGTCGTATTGGAAATAACGATATTAATATATATCTTTCAAATTTCCATAACAACATCTGTATAATCACGAATTCCAACATCGAAATATTCCGAAGACAATTTCGATTCAAATCCACTCCAATGCAATCATTGGAAATTCTGGTTATTTTCAAAACCCTTTTCAAATTCAATTTATTTATTTAAAAATAAATAGAATTATATTTCTAGTTCAAACTAGTTCATTTCGATAAAAATCTATTTTTATCTTTTCAAATATGGAGTTTTTCACCCCAATCCTTTCTAAATCATTTCTTATGATTTTACACAAATTATTACTATTTTTAATAATTTTATCAAGGCCCGTACAGTCGATTTCCATCAACGGCCATCGAACTGCACTTACAGCGACCTTTTTCAAATTTGATTTGGACATAATTCCAAATCCAACCGTTAGATTTTTAATTTCTAACATTCATTAGAAAGCTCTTTTCGATACGAACCCAACGGTTCCGGTTTTAGGAGAATCCGACGGTCGGATCTCCCGTAATGTCCATTTGAAATAAATGGTCGAAATTCACGAACTGCCGCGGCGCGGCGCGTTCTATTCAGGCCATTATATTATATATATAATATATATAATATATATTTCGTCGATTTCTATTTAAAACGAATTATATAAATAGTTTTAAAATTCATTTCAAAAGCAATTTCAACTTCCATTTCAATTCAAATCAAAATTGAATTCTTCTTTATAAATTCGGTTTAAAATCCATTTCTATTCAATTCAAATTTCAATTCAATTTGAATTCATTTCAATTCGTTTTCAATTCAATTTGAATTCATTTCAATTCATTTCGAAATCGTTTTCAATTCAATTCATTTCGAAATCACTTTCAATTCAATTCATTTCGAAATCACTTTCAATTCAATTCATTTCGAAATCGCTTTCAATTCAATTCATTTCGAAATCGCTTTCAATTCAATTCATTTCGAAATCGCTTTCAATTCAATTCATTTCGAAATCACTTTCAATTCAATTCATTTCGAAATGAATAAAACCGATATAAATATCGTTTACGTCAGAATAGCGTCAATCTAATCAACACGGCTTCATATGTTTCTATTTTCAAATATTCTATTTCGAATATTTCTATCTCAAATATTTCCTTTCAAATATTTCCTTTTTCAAATATTCTATTTTCAAATATTTCTTTTTCGAAACTGGAATGAGGCCCAATCAATTACCATATAAAATTAATTATATGGATTTTCATACAACACATGTATATAATAGCATTGAACAATGATCAACCATCAACCAAAGTGCACTACACTGTATAAGCATCAAATAAAGATATCTAACGCTTATAACAGCATGTCAATCAATCGATCGACATATTTAATCAATCAGGATGAGTGAACTTCAAATTTCATCCCAACACCCGTGTGGGGTTTCAAACAACCAAACACATATTTTATTTGTGCTGTTGGGCGATGTGTAAAATTTATCGTCCCAATCAATGTCATTCAAATAGGTGTACATAAACAAACCGTCCGGTTTATAAATGAATATTTTATTTTATTCACTTCACGTTAAAATTATATTTTTAACGATAAAACATTTTATTTCAACCTATGAATTTCTATTCAATTCATTTACACAATAAAATGATATTTTTATTTTCTAACATATTTTAGAAAATTTCGGCGGCATAACGGCACGATGCTAGAAACGGGACGAGGCCTAGCCTTATCCCCGGTCTAGTGAAGGCCCACGCCATTCACACATCAATCAAAATCACCAAACAACCAAATTCAAATCAAATCATATAACTAAGCTATGCAACCAAACAAACAAGTCCATGGTCTGTGGACGATTGTGTCGGGTGCTACTAAGCACCGTCTGCATCCTAGTATATATATATAACTTAGAAAATGAAATTGAAAGGTGAGAAATTCTCACATATAGCTATCCTAGCTCCACGGCACTTCATTGATAGAAATCTTCATCGCTATCGCCTTTTTGTCGCTTTCGCCCGTATTCTCTACATATGTAAAAATCGAATTTTTACTTCGCTATTCAATATATAAAAATCATATTTTATTTCGAAGCTCAATATATAAAAGTCACATTTTTATTAGTTTAAAAATCGAATCTTTTATAGTTTAAAAATCGAAAATTTTATAGTTTAAAAATCGAAACTTTTATAGTTTAAAAATCGAAACTTTTATAGTTTAAAAATCGAAACTTTTATAGTTTAAAAATCGAAACTTTTATAGTTTAAAAATCGAAACTTTTATAGTTTAAAAATCGAAACTTTTTATAGTTTAAAAATCGAAACTTTTTATAGTTTAAAAATCGAAACTTTTTATAGTTTAAAAATCGAAACTTTTTTGTATTCCAACCATAAGTATATAAAAAAACTTATCTTTATATAATAAAATCTTATTTATATATATAATAAATAAAGTAAATAAACAAAATCAGAAAATTTTCTAACTAATTAAACCAAGTAAAACTAAATAAATAAAAAAAATAAAAAAAAATAAAAACGAAGTAACTCACCGTACTTTCGTTCAGATGGTGGTGGAGGGGGGGGGGAGGACTGGCGCTTGCGCTGGGGATGGTCGGAGCTGCTGTCGAGGTTCGAAGATGGAGGCTGCATCGATCTTCGCGGTGGAGCGGTTCTCGGTGGACTGGGTTAGTGCGGTCTCGAGCTCGCGATGGAAGGAGACGATGGGGAAATGGAGGGCGTCGGAGGGTGGAGCGGTGGGAGGCTCGGTGACCAACGATGGTGGGTGGAGGATCGATTTGGCCAGGGGGAGGAAAATCGGATTTCCCGATTTGGTGAACGGGATTTCTGAAAGAGGAAATGAAATAGGGGGGTACGGGTATAAAGGGGATATATATATATATATATATTGTATTATTTTATTTATTAAATTTTCTCCAAGTTGTAACTTTTTCTTTCGAACACCGAATCGATCCGAACGACTGTCGCCCCTAGCTAATTACCCCCATCCCGAACACAATGGGATATGTATCGTAAGCTGATTCGACTGTTACAACCAGTTTCCGTTAAATTTACATTTAAATCACTATATTGAATTTTAAACGTACATTTCAAATTACCGGGGTCACATACTAACTAGAAAAATTCCCAAAAAATATTTTCTAGCTTCGTATTGACGATACGGTCCTAACAAAACTAGTTTCGTCGAATTCTGAGACCGTTGGAAAAATGGCCATTTTTCAGTCGATTAAAATCAACTGAAACCGGTCAAACGCGTTTTCCTTTGCCACGCTCACATATTGATTCGAAAAATTACGAAATTTGAAACCTAGCAATAACTTGACACTGCGGACCCAACAAAACTGGTTTCGTCGAAATCCGAGGTCATTTGCAAAATGTCCATTTTTTTAAGGGCTGAATTCCATAGCGACTATTCAGAATTTTCAACTTGACATATCTTTTGATGCCCGCTATGAAATTTCGATTTGTCTGATTCGATAGAAAGATATTATCAATTAGATCCTATCATTTTTGGTTTCACTAAAATCCGGATTGTTTTGCACCCGGTACATTCAATTGAAGTTTGAAATCGAATTATCGAACTACCGCGCCATTTTCAATTCTATTTATAATTATATATAAATATTTATATTCTATCGACGGCGTATATAATATATACGTTCTAATTATATTCAAAATAAATTTCTCGTCGATATTATTTAAAATAACTCATTTTAAATAATCAAAATTCGCTAAAATTGCCAAAATAAAAATTTCAAACTGGCTCGCATTTTACGGGTTGTTACACTTGTATCTTAAGTGGATATGCATAATCTTGTAGTTGTACAAGTATGCATTGTAATCTACACTACATGAGCATGGACTGCATTGTTAGGTATATGAGATATATGTATGCATGCAGTCATGCCATGCTTTATTGAACATATATGTATGAGTCAACTTTCATGTATATTTATATAAACGTAAATATGATCAGAACTACATGCAGTTGTATATGAATAAGTAAGGTCACAATATTCATGACAGTAAATATATATATATATACACGCATGATGAATCATTGTTATTATTCTATACAGTTTTATGACAGGACCAGGACTTGTGTTTTAAGTCTACTGTTGTTTACATTTTTTTAATTACATATTGAATATGCAAGCTGATGTATATATAATGATATATCTAATATTGACAATAGATTAGTATGATTTATTATGCTAATATATAAACCAACTGTGTAAATGTTGGATGTGTTATTTATATATAGTGTTATATATATATATATATTACAAATGTGAATTATTATCTACAGTAACTAAAACTTGATGGTTTATTCTATGCTGATCGTATATTGATATAGCAATCAATTTACAAGTTACTGCATATATATATATATATATATATATATATATATGAAAAGTCTAAACGAACACAAAATTAAACACACAAAATATGAATCATTAGATCTTCTCATGAATTACACCTCACACATAAAGACAAACTAATCTTGTGGTCCAGATTTTGTGTACACAAATTTGTGTGTAATTTTGTGTTCCAATAGCCTCTCCCATATATATATATATATATACATGAATGTCTGATTCTCATTGTATGCACACTATTATATACATTTGATGTATCTAATCAGCCTGACACTATGAATTAAAAATTGTTTTAACAGGAGCAGCGGTAATGCTTAGCTAAATACTAAAATTGTTTCAGTAGAACGGGAAACACAAAAGCATGGGTCGCCAATAGCAACTACTGCAAGCATGTTTAAAAAATAAACAAGTATGACTTGTTTTTCCTTTTCAAGATGTTTGTGTGTGTATAAATATATATGTTTTTTTGTATAACTGGCTTTGTCGGTACATGTAAATTATTCAGTAGTATGCATTTTGATGTATATATGTATTTATATAGGAATGTGTAAATGTTGAAGGCAGTGTTAATTTTATTATCTGTCAATAGTACTCAATGATATATGCCATTTAAGTGTCTGTGCTTTTGCCTGAGTATATGCATAAGTCTTTCTTATTGAAGTACGTGTGTGTTTATATGCGTTAGATGATAAGTTTAAAATCTGGCTAGTGCATACATATATCAATATCCTGGAATCATTTTATGCTATATGTAAAATTTGATAATAAATAATATAAAACATCATAAGATGGCTACTCTAATACAACATGATACGTTGCTAAGTGCATATATATACGATGAGAAATTATTATATTATATCATGTGCTTATATTAAAACTTCCAAGTTGTATAAAAATGCCTGCGTTGATAATTGCTTGTTGTATATTACTTCTGTAAATCAAATCGGGCCCTAAAATCTTATTAGGCTTGAGTAATGCATAATTCTAAAAACGAAAGAAGATGCATGATGTTTCATATTAGTTCATGAATTTGATACAAGATACTTTACATTTGAGAGTAAATACAAAAGTTTTGTTGACCAAAATATTTGAAATGTTCAAATGCCTAAAGTTGGCGTTTATATATAATAATGTAAACTCAATATATAACACATAAATATTGAGTTTCCGCTTCAAGTTTAAAAATCATGCAAACCAATTATTTATATCAAGTCATGGTGACAGCTTCTAATAAATACACTCATCAATGCCAAAATCAATAGATTTAGGTAATCATTAGTGCACTATTTATTTTGGTTATATGCCACAGAGTAAATGTGATACTCAATTGTATAATTGGGCCTGACTTAACTAGGCTATCATAATAAGATTGTGGGCTTAGAGAGAAAGAGCATGAAATATTCAATATTTAAAATGTAACGTCTGGATTTTTAGTGATTTAATAATTATTTTAATTAATTATTTTAATATAGTTGTTTGATAATTTAAATGGTTGGAATTCAAATACTTTGAATATTTAAATTAATATAAATGGTGAAATAACAATATTTATTTTGGAAATAGTCGGAAATAGTTGAATCCGTAATATTGTGTCAATTGGATAATTTAAAAAATGCAATTTAGTTAGAAATGAATTATAATAATGAATATATTTATTAAACAACGTTTGAATGTACAATTTATAATTTAATTGTAATCTAGCTCATAATGTCGCAGTAGTTTGTAATTTTATGTTTTGAACTTCAACTGAGTATACAAGAATCGTTATAAGTCGGATTACTTTGAAACAAGAAACGTTCAAATCTAATTGATTATATTTTTCTAGTGGAAGAGAAAATTCGAGAATTCCTCTTATAGATTGTGAGTTATGTCCAAATCAAATTTTTGAATAGTTGCTATGGAATTATTTATATATTATAATGATTAATTTATTAAATAAAAAGGGTTTTAATATAAATTGAACGTCATTTTAACTTGAAATTAAAACGTCAAGTATAAATCTATATTTTTGTTTATTTCTGAAGCTGTATATATTCTGTCTGAATATGTATATGATAATAATAATTTATTATTATTTAATTGGATGATTTTCATCAATTTATATTATATCGAATAAGTATTGAACTTTAGAATAGCGAATTTTCAAACGACCTCCGTTTTTAACGAAACAAATTTTATTAAACTCGTAAAGATTAATTATTGTATGATTTTCAGTTTCGCATCATATTTTGTGACCGTGCGCCATTTAAATGCATATTATTGAACCATTTACAATTAAAAAGTTATTTTTACAAATGGACCCAGAATACGACGAAACCAGTTCCATCATGTCTAAAATATTTAATTATTATAGAATTACAAGTTTCACCCTAAATGGAGCTTATGTGTGGTTTTTTTATGTGTGACTTCATATACAAGTTTCATGAAAATATATATAAATATATGTATATACATATATAATAATAAAATCAAATTCTTCACGCTTAAGATTTCCTACACTAAACAACTTCATGCCTAAGGACACTCATATGCAAATATTTCGCACAAAACATTTTGTACAAGAATGCCATGTATTTTCTAATCCCACCAGCTGCCTACATGATGACCGACAATAGTCTGCAAACCTACCCTCCGCTATACGTTGAAAAAAAGGAGAAACTTCATGGCCAAGGAATTGTAAAGCAGATCGATCCTAGTTTTGTCGCTGCCTATAATTCGTGTGTGCCACGTTTGTTCCTATATATAATTAGGCGATCTCGTTCCTTTCCTTCCTTTTTCTGAAACCAGTAATACGCCATTTCCCTGATAAAAATCAAAGCACAAACGTGAGAGGGGAAAATCAAAAATTGAAACAAACAAGATAAAAATCATTAATTCACAAACTCTATATATTTACAGTCCTCATCAGTTTCTCCTCATGCTGATATCATTTACTATGGCTTGGTTGTGAATAATTTTCGCGTTGCGTTTGGACACGTTCGAACTAGGGCTGGGGACAACATAGGTTTTGGCCCCCGATTCGAAAATCAAATGATGAATGATTTTTGAGGGGAATAAGTAGCGAAGTTTTGCGTAAGAACCCAGAACTTCCCCGGTCTCCGAAGAGAAAAGGAAGAAAGGATTTCCTTGAGGAGAAGACGAACCAGAACACAAATAGAAGAACATTTCATTGTTTACTACAACAATTTACATCAGAATACAAGAATATACAGAGTATGAATAAATATCATACATTCGATAAATATCAAAGATCAAAATACATTACATAGCAGTGGAAAATAATACAAAAAACAATTGAAGGAGATAAACGGATACAGAGCTTTCCGAATATCATTCCAGCTGTAAACCAGGATCCTGCGAATATAAATCTGCAAAACCAAAACTACAAGCTGCCCGTGTGGAAAATAAGGGCACCCAGAGTTTAGGTTAAAACAATAAACTCCAGGTCAGTCATGTGACTGGTGTGAGAACTAAAACAGTTATTTAAAACTTTACTTTAAATCAGATATATCAAGGGACCACGCCGTATAATACGGAACGGGTTTCCTCCTAAGAATACCAGTGCATATAACAAAACAGCGCAATGTTTTTTGGAAAAATGAAGCTATTATATGACACAGGTCCTATCACACAATGCAACGCAAGCCGAGGGATAGGGTTTTCCCTTATAATAGCCAAACATGCTTGGTACATTATAACAAATCATTTAATACTATTATAAGTGCATAGTGTATAAAACATCTTGAAATATAAATGTATCAATCCTAGACGGCATGGGTACCATATATCATGTCGCCAATACTAGGCTCTACAATCAAAACTGCAAATGTCACGTATTGGAAGTTGGATTTCCATCTGTGAACCAAGGCAAGGGATCGTCCTTACCGCTTCGAGACAATCTAGCCTACTATGTATCAAGACCCATAGTCAGGTGGGACCTTGGTTCGTCAGGGCCGGTCCACTCGATGTGGATTAAAATGCCTGAACACTGCATTTCCCCGACCTATGGGGTCTAATTGAGCCAAATTACTCCATTAGCCCCGGATCGACCGATATAACAGAGGCGCCTCCTATCCATCATCCACATAAGTAAAATGCTAGGGCGTGCAAAACGCTGACACCACTCCTATCTAGAAAGAAACGCATATCCTCCCTGATGTCCTCTCCCGTTTTTGGTCCACACCGGGGTGTGAGGCTCGCGAATTTACGCTACAAAAAGCTATGTGTAACACCCTACCTCCGCTAGGGTCACTCACAAAGGGAATGCACTAGCTTTGGTGGAGTATTATCTAGGTAAACATGCACAGAAATATTACAAGACAGAACATATAAAAACAGCGTAAGAAAACATGGTTTCATTACTTTATAACATTAGTAAGGTCTAAAACCTTTTACATCAAAGTGCCATTAAATTACTTACATCGAAACCTGTCTTGTAACAATAAAGAAGCACAAAACCATAGTCATAAATTATTCCCCAAGTAAAACAGTAAAATAGCCATAGCCAAGAAAAGTCCAAGCCACTAAGTAGCAACATTTCCTCCCTGTAAACCTGGGGGGCGGGGGGGAACGGAAGAAAAAGAGGTGAAACAAAACGGGTTAGTCATAAAGACTGAGTAAGTCCAAGTGACTTTCAGTCTAAAAACAGGTAAGAGTAACATGACATGTATAAACCGAAAGTAAATATAAGCATGATGACAAGATACACAGATCAAACTAAGATAACAAGATAAACTCAAGTAACAAGATAACCAAGGTAACAGGATAACAAAGGTAAACTCGGGATAGCATCGCATGTCTAACGTCCTCTGCACTAACCATACTAGCACCCTAACTCGTATCATCCCTTCCATGTATAGTCCCTTGCCGTACATCGTACGGGTTCCATCACATTATTCTATACTACTACAATGTAGTGTCACCATCCTTAAAGTCGCTCGGACTGCCATCCTTGTTCTGGCCAGATTCCCTTATCATGAATTATTGCGTGTTCATCTTAGGATTTACGCCACCTAGGACCCCTATGGATTATGCTACCTATTGGACGTTTTCTAGATTCGATCCGGGTTTATGCCACCTAGGTCCACTAGGGATTATGCTACCTATCGACTACGCCCTTTTTCCTCATAACGATCTAATTGATCGGCTCCCTACAAATCCTAGCTCGTTGTGTGTCGGGTGTCATACGGCCCAATCACGAATGTAGCTACTCTGTTCTAGGTCCACCCTAGGGTGTATCAAGCCCTAGGGTGTCAACCACTGACACCATTCCAAGCACGCACAGTGTACAACTACTGGTGCCCACGCCTGCTTTTTCAACTTCGGACTACGTGCACGACCATAGCTCGCCTGAACCTACGATGGCGCACCAAACTCAGTCGTCGTTTTGGTCACTTACAATCAGCCCAGTAATCGTGCCCCACCCTAGCCTAGTCCCTAGGGTATCGTGATACATCCAAGAGGGTTACTGCTGAAAAGGACCACATAACTAGGGTTTCCGTCCAGCAGGTTAAGCGTTGTCATCTAAAATTCAAGACTTAACCCCTATCAGTCTAGCATGTCTAGTTGGTTAAGTGTGGTCATTCAAGTTCGTGACTTAACCCGTCTACATGTCATGTCAAGATTGGCTAAGTGTTGTCACTCACGTTCATGACTTAGCCCTACGAATCACGTGTCAAGTTGGTTAAGCGTATTCCAGCGGTTCATGACTTAACCCTATCCAAGTCATCGTGTCAAATTGGTTAAGTATATTTAAGCTTAACTCCATCAAATTACCGTGTAGGATTGGTTAAGTATATTCAAGCGATTCATGACTTAACCCCATCAAGTTATCATGTTAGATTGGTTAAGTATATTCAAGCGATTCATGACTTAACCCCGTCAAGTTACCATGTTAGATTGGTTAAGTACATTCAAGCGATTCATGACTTAACCTCATCAAGTTATCATGTCAGATTGGTTAAGTATATTCAAGTGATTCATGACTTAACCCCATCCACTAGTCAAATTATAATGGTTAAGTGTTACCCTCGTGAGTTTACTTAACCTTACCATGCCTCGCGTTATACTAGTCGGGTGTTATCGACCCATTCAGGTTAAACTAACCCATCCTCCAATCGTGTTATATGGTTAAGTGTCATCTAGAAATCAATTCCGGTTTTACTTAACCCACCCACCCACGTTATATTGGTTAAGTGTCATTAGTCTAATCAAGTTACTTAACCCACCTGTCCATGTCATATTGGTTAAGTGTCATTAGTCTAGTCAAGTTACTTAACCCACCCGTCCATGTCATATTGGTTAAGTGTTATTAGTATAATTAAGTTACTTAACCCACCCGTCCATGTCATATTGGTTAAGTGTTATTAGTCTAATTAAGTTACTTAACCCACCCGCCCATGTCATATTGGTTAAGTGTTATTAGTCTAATCAAGTTACTTAACCCACCCATCCATGTCATATTGGTTAAGTGTTATTAGTCTAATTAAGTTACTTAACCCACCCGTCCATGTCATATTGGTTAAGTGTTATTAGTCTAATTAAGTTACTTAACCCACCCGTCCATGTCATATTCTTTTATTATTTACTAATGCATCAACCTCTCACATTGGACTTATTTGCGGTCACTGGATATGCCGGGTGGTTCCGGGCAGAATTACACCGCAAATCCATTCCAACATCGGGTTCATGCATTACCACAATCTAATCTTTGCCTACGACCTCTCACATTAGACTACTATTGTTGTGGTCACTGTATATGCCGAGTGGTTCCAAGCAGAATTACACCACAACTCAAGTCTAACCTCGTGTCGGAGGCATCCGTTAGATTATTAATTACATATGTGTCATCTAAGTCAAGATCCCCACTTTACATATTACTAATCATATGCCTAAGTTCCACCTTACATTCCCATGAAAATGTGTACCCAATTCTAGCCACTTTACATATGTCCAATTCTCGCCTATTTGCATGTATGCCAAGTTTATGACATCCCAACCCTACCAAGTTCTAGCCAAAATTACATGTTGTCAAATTCATGCCCAAATAAACCCACATCATGGTTCATGTTCCCAATCCCACTTATGCATAATTTACATAAGCCCAATCCCTTGATTTAACTTGCATAGTCTCAAAACCCGTGATTTAATTCATATGCCAATTCATGTATGCCCAAACTTGCAAATTACATTGGCAATACCCCCAAATTTCCCCGTATACAAATCGCATGTAAATCGTAATTTAGGCCTAGGTCCGAAATCGACCAAGGTTCATCAAAAGAAAATAAATAGGGGAAGGTAGAAACTTTGCATAAACAAGATCCGAGAGAAAAACATCATTTCATGCATGATAAGGACATGAAAGAGTGGTTTGCAACATGCATAGGTTCAAATTAATGCTATAGCAACATCCCCAAAGGTCAAGATCAAAAAAATGAACAAGAAAGAACATGGATTGAATAACATGCATAGACCAAATTTCAACTTTATCACATGTCATATTCATGTTATCGTTTCAATCTAAAAGCATCTAGAACTTACAAATCGTGGCTAGAGGATTAAGAGCAAGAATCGTCATAGAATGGTGTTGAGATGGTGCTCTACTTCCTTGATTTGATGTAGAAAGCTTGCTCCTTTGTCATGGATCCAGTTTGAAAGCTCAAGCCTTTGAAGTTGGGGATGGAGGCCATGATCAAGAGACATTTTGGCAGCACTTCGTTGTTAGAATGATTTGTGGTGGTTTAGGCTAGGTCTTAGGGTCTTTTTATAGAAGTTAGGACTAGTTTAGGCCATAGGATTAACCCTAGTTTAGATCTGAACCCTTAAATCTCGTCACAGGCTAGCTGAGCAGACCCAGAGGAGCAAACAGGTGCACCAAGCCAAGATGGCCGACCAGGGAGGTCGACCCTTATGTCGACACCCAGGTCGACACCCCAGTCGACCTGGGGGGGGGGGGGGGGGCAGGTCGACTCCCCAGTCGACCCCCTAGTCGACCTGGGGTAGGGCGGGAAATTTTCCAGCACAATCTGTTTTGAGCTGATTTCGAATTTCGAATTTGAACTGTTTTCGTTTTCTGATTTTTCGTGAAACTTCTAGAGGCCATATCTCGGTCATACGGACTCCGATTTACGAAATTTCGGACTCGTTTCCAACCAGAATTCTAAGACGAACGCAACGGCGCAACCCATTTCACTAGATTCTTATTTTAAAATTTAATTCTGCCTTGATTCTTGTCTTAACGCGTTATTAAAAATTCGGGTTGTTATAGTATGCCACAAAGGATGTGCTTTAATCATCAACCACAAAACTCTGCTTTTCAACAAAAGCCTTGATCATTTGCATCTCAGCATTCCACACAGGCAATTCACGCTATGCAACCATTGTATATCAATCACACAGAATGAAATCCGATGTCAGACACACATCCATTTACAAGTTCGTTTTGGGTCTGAACGAAACCGGAGGCACCTTATTCCTCCCCCATATGTCCAATACAGGGGAGAGGCCCTCGCATATCTGGTCGATCTCTAAGTATGTCTGGACGATCACCACTTATTACCTTGCTTTGGGTGTACAACCTAATCAAGACATCGGTAATCATCCAAACGATGTGAAGACCTCCGGTCTTCCACCACCGTCTTCATCCTCAACATATCGTCGAATCAGTTATTCAAAATGGGATAAACCCGGTCTTTCTGAATAACTCGCGTATATAATAAACAAGTGCTATAAAAACACAACATACGCCTTATTCCAATCCAGAATATTCCTTTATTCAAATATTCTTATACTTTGGGAAAGGTTCCCATTAATTTTATCAAAGATAAATTCTTTAAAATTTTTCTTTAATCTTCCTTTGAATATCATTTCAATCTAATTAAAGATGCATTAAAACTCCACTTGGTTTAAATCTTCCCAAAAATCAATATTAACGATTGTTTAATTTGGAAAACCATATCCTGTCTTTAACTGGGTTAAAGAACCAATGTCATTTAAAACATGGTTCACGATAAACCCAAAATCACATTCCATTCCATCAGCCTTTAACCGTAAATTAGCAAGTGAACAATTCTCTAAGTATTAACCCCGGAGTCCGAAACTAACATCAGATCAATAACCAGGAAATCATTCAACTTAACTAGTCTACAGTTAGTTTTTGGTTTTCTTAACTCCATTGGGTCTAAGAATAGTATATTAAAGATACGATTCACGACAACCCAAATCACATTCCATTAATTATGGAATCTTCACGGAAAAACAAATCAATATATAATCGATATCAATTTCCATATCCGACCAATAATATAAATGGAATAACGGCAGCACCTCTTAAATTCCATATGTATTAACAGTCTTCCTCCACAGAAGTTCACTTCAATTATTACCAATCGAATTCCATTCAATTCCAATTTAATATATTAAATTGGAAAACTTTACTTTGGAAAATTTCCTTTAAATCTTAACAAAAGATTTATAAATTCCAAACCACTTTTCACTGCAAATTGGGTTAAAGAACGAAAGTCATTAAAAAAACACAGTTCACAATAAACCCAATTCACATTCCATTCCATCTCTAACTGTAAATTAGAAAGACAACAATTCCCTAAGTATTAGCCCTGAAGGCCGAAACCAACATCAGATCAATACCCAGGAAACCATTCAACTTAACTAATCTCCAGTCAGTTTCTAATTTCCTTAACTCCATTGGGTTTAAGAACAGTATTACTAAAGATACCATTCACGACAACCCAAAATCCAATTTGATATTAAATACAAGGCCCTGAATAGAATATATATCGGCTTGTATTCAATATCAAATTTTGAAACCAACAAATATCGTTTTGGAAAAACGATATATATATATATCTTCCAAATTCCTCCATAATATCCGTATAATCACGAAATCCAACATCGAAATATTCCGAGGATAATTTCGATTTAAATCCATTCCAATTCATATATTGGAAATTCTGGTCATTTTTAAAACCATTTCAAACCCAATTTATTTATTAAAAAAAATATTGGATTTATTATTCTATTTCAAAACTAGTTCATTTCGATAAAAATATATTTTTACCTTTTCAAATATGGAATTTTTCATCTCAATTCTTTCCAAATCATTTATTATGATTTTACACAAATTATTGATATTTTTAATAATTTTATCAAGGCCCACACAGTCGATTTCCATAAACGGCCATCGAACTGCACTTACAGCGACATTTTCCAAATTTGATTTGGACATAATCCCAAATCCAACCGTTATATTTCTAATTTCTTGTATTCGTTAGAAAGCTCTTTTCAATACGAACCCAACGGTTCCAGTTTTAGGAGAATCCGACGGTCGGGTCTCCCGTAATGTCTGTTCGAAGTCAATGGTCGAAATTCGCGAACTGCCGCAGCACGACGCGTTCTATTCAGGCCATTATATTATATATATAATATATATTTCATCGATTTCCATTTAATACGTATTTTATAAATCGTTTTAAATTCGTTTTCAAAACGATTTCAACTTCATATTCAATTTCTAATCAAAATTGAATATTCCATATCATCGATATATAGATGATAGTATTTTCAAAACATTAGATTTTGAAATCCATTCCTTTTCGATATTCATTATAAAAATGAATAAAATCGATATAAATATCGTTCACGTCAAAATGGCGTCAATCTAATCGACACAACTTTATATATATTTAAATATATTCGTTTCCATCCCAAATCGGACATCAAAATCTGATTTTGATTCTTTTATTGAATATTATTTTAAAATATTCATTATTTCAAAATATTCATTATTTTAAAATATTCTTTCTTTCTGAACTGGAATCAGACACAGTCAATTACCATATAATGTGATTTATATGGATTTCATACACACATGTATACAATAATCAAACACAGTCAACCATCATCCAAAGTGCATTCTACACTGCATAAGCATCAAATATAAATATTTAACGCTTACAACAGCCTGTCAATCAATCGATCGACATACAACTAATTATTGGGATTAGTGTATGTCATATATCCTCCCAATACCCGTGTGGGTTTCAATCAACAAATACAAATTTATTTGTGCAATTGGGCGATGTGTAAAATTTATCGTCCCAATCAAACAAAGAAACAAGTCATCCATGGTATGTGGACGACGGGTGTCGGGTGCTGCTAAGCACCGTCTTCATCCTAGTATATATTTTAACTAGAAAAATAAAATAAAAGTGAGAAGTTCTCAACTTTGGGATCCACTCCGCCAGTTTTATTTTTGAATTTCAGAATAGTCAGGATTAACCTGACATTCCAACGTAGTCTTCTCTACGCTGTTCATATTAAAAATCACATTTTTAATATGATGTTTATATATTTTAAAAATCGCTATTTTCATACCGCTATTTCCCATGTAAAAATCCAATTTTTATATCGCGACCTCATATGTATATAAATCAAAATTTTTATAGCGCCATCATATATATAAAGATCGAATTTTTATCTTGGTATTCAAATAAAAATTATATTTTTATATCGCTTTTCCATATATAAAAATCATATTTTTATTCTTCACAAATAATAAAAATCATATTTTTATTCTAAATCTCTATACGTAAAGATCGTATCTTTATTTCGCTACATGAATAAAAATTATATTTTTATATTTCTACTATATGAAAATCATATTTTTATAATCTCTACTATATAAAAATCATATTTTTATAATCTCTACTATATAAAAATTACATTTTTATAATCTACAAATCGTATCTTTTATAAACTGAAAATTGTATTTTTCCTTAAACAAAGATCGTAATTTTCTTTGTTAAAAATCCCTACTTTGAAGCATTACAAATCCTAACTTTGAAGCAGTACAAATCCTAACTTTAAAGTAGTAAAATCGGATTTAAAAGCAATACAAAACAAAGAAAATAAAACAAAAACTGACAGCTTATTTCGATTTTCCAGATGGGGGGTGGTTGCTGCGCGCGCGTTCATCGGAGCGAGCCCCGGTTGGTGGCGTCAGACGGGGAGGCGGTCAATCAGAAGGGCGGCGGTGGCTACAGGTTGGAGCGACAGAGGGTTTGGATGTTGTAGACATCGCATGAGCGATGGAGGAGAGGAAATAGCGGGGAAGAGGGGGGCTTGTGGTGGGCCATCGATGGCGGAAGGGATTGTCGGAGGTGGGGTGCCGTCGCGCGCTGACGGTGGGGTGGTTGGATCAATGGTGTAGGGTATTTTTTATTTGTTTTGAAATCGTTCTCTGAATTGGTCAACGGGGAGGGAGGGAGAAAGAGGGATTGGAGGTTATATAATATTTATTTAATTTAATTTTCTCCTAAAGCAACTTTTTTTCTCTAACTCGAAATTGAACCCACCAACTGTCATCCCTAGCTAATTACCCCCATTCCGAACGCAATGGGATATGCCCCGTAAGCCAATTCAACCGTTACGATCAGTTTCCTTTAAATATAAAATATAAATCTATATATATCTAATTTAAACGCACATTTTAATTTACCGGGGCCATATACTAAATTTGAAAATTCCAGAAACATTATTTCTAGCTTCGTATTGACGATACGGTCCTAACAAAACTAATTTCGTCAAATTTGAAGACCGTTTGAGAAATGGCCATTTTCTGGTTGATCCAAATTGACTGAAACTGTTCAAACACGTTTTCTTTCGCCATGCTCAAATATTAATCCCAAAAATTACGAATTTTGGAATCTAGCAATAATTTGACATCCCGGATTCAACAAAAGTGGTTTCATCGAAAACGGAGGTCGTTTGCAAAATGGTTATTTTTAAGGGCCTTTATATATATATATATATATATATATTAAAAAAAAAAATTCACAGCGACTTTTCTGAATTTTAAACTGGACATATCTTACACTCTATAGAGTGAAATCTCAGTTTCTTATATCCGTTAGAAAGATATGATTAAACAGATTCAAATATTTCTGGTTTCATCCAGTTCTGACTTAAAACGAATTATGTATATTCATTCGAATTTTGAAATCAAATTTTCAAACGACCGCGCCATTCCAGGCTCGTTATATAGTTAAAATAAATAATTTATACTATAACGTCGATTCGAATAAATATATACATTCTAATTCTATTCAAAATAAATCTCTCGTCGTTATTATTTAAAATAATTCATTTTAAATATCCAAAATTCACTAAAAGGGCCAAAATATTTTTTTTTTAAATTGGCTCAGATTTACCTGGTTGTTACAACTCCCCAACTTAAAATCTTTTTGTCCTCGAAAAGGAATGGAGCTGAAAGTTGTTTTACAAACCAACTCAACATTCATTATTTTCATTACGGCTTAAGTTCTTTAACTTTTCGGTTTCTAAGAACTTTTCAAATTTTTCAAAAATTTGGCTAACACCCTAAATTTTCAAAAAAATTCGCCACAACCTCCCCTGCACGGGAGCACCAGGAAAATCCCGAAATTGCCATACATGCCTCTCTAGTCCAAAAATAAAAAGAAACAGCCAAGCGGCTAGCCAATTGGCTCATAAAATCATCTAAAACCCAAGAAATTAGTAAACATGTACCTATTTGTCGGGCATACGATTTTATTCCTCTGCTCTAGCCTCCTTGCTATGACCTGTTCAATGTATACACATGTATATGCATGCAATTCCAAATAATTTTCAGTACAGTTCAATATTTGTTACAATTTGGTTATATGCACCGTTCTTTCACATAATGGTTTAAAGGAATAATCATACAACACAACCATCAACCAATTAGTGAATTAACGTTTCAAATTCATAATTTTGATACATATACAGAAAATCATGTTTTTGATGCCAATTCACAAAATAACCCTATCTAGTTTTGGTTCTCACACCAGTCAATTGGAATCATACAAACATCCCACTTTCGAAACTCGAACATAAATACTGATGATGCATGTGCTATCATCAGTATCATCTCCGGGCGACTAGAGTGTGATTCTATATCTATCCAGTATATTAAAACTTCGAATACACGCTTGCAAGGCGTATATGCAAAATCTTTATATATTGGATTGTCCAAATTCAAGATAAAATAAACATTCGAATACGAATAATTGAATTTAATTTTTCAAAACAAAATTTGTTTTCATTTTTACTTTGAAAAACAACACTCTTCACACTTGTTCTAGGATACTACTGATCCCATCTCTAACAAGTCATTTTCATTGGATATTACTAATCCAATCTCTGATGAATTCTTTCGTTTGGTTCTAACGTGTCTTGTTCTCCGAGCTCTGTAAACCAAAGCTCTGATACCAAACTGTAAGAACCCAGAACATCCCCAGTCTACGAAGAGAAAAGGAAGAACGGATTTCCTTGAGGACAAGACAAACCAGAACACAAACAGAAGAACATTTCATTGCTTATTACAATAATTTACATCAGAATACAAGAATATACAGAGTATGAATAAATATCATACATTCGATAAATATCAGAGATTAAAATACATTACATAGTAGCGGAAAATAATACAAAACACAAATGAAGGAGATAAACCGATACAGAGCATTCCAAATATCATTCAGCTGTAAACTAAGATCCTGCGAATATAAATCTGCAAAACCAAAACTACAAGCTGCCCGTGTGGAAAATAGGGGCACCCAGAGTTTAGGTTAAAACAATAAACTCCAGGTCAGTCATGTGACTGGTGTGAGAACTAAAACAGTTATTTAAAACTTTACTTTAAATCAGATATATCAAGCGACCACGCCGTATAACACGGAACGGGTTTCCTCCCAAGAATAACAGTGCATATAACAAAACAGCGCAATGCTTTTTAGAAAAATGAAGCTATTATAAGACCCAAGTCCTATCACACAATGCAACGCAAGCCGGGGGATAGGGGTTTCCCTTATAATAGACAGACATGCTTGGTATGTTATAACAAATCATTTGGTACTATTATAAGTGCATAGTGTATAAAACAACTTTAAATATAAATGTATCAATCCTAGACCGCGTGGGTACCATATATCATGTCGCCAATACTAGGCTCTATAATCAAAACCGCAAATGTCACGTATTGGAAGTTGGATTTCTATCTATTAACCAAGGCAAGGGATCATCCTTACCGCTTCAAGACAATCTAGCCTACTATGTCTCAGGACCCAGACTCAGGTGGGCCCTTGGGTCGTCAGGGTCGGTCCACTCGATGTGGATTAAAATGCCTGAACACTGCGTTTCCCCGACCTATGGCGCGTAAATGAACCAAATGACTCCATCAGCCCTGGATCGACCGATATAACAGAGGTGCCTCCTATCGATCATCCACATTAGTAAAATGTTAGGGCGTGCAAAACGCTGACACCACTCCTATCTAGAAAGAAATGCATATCCTCCCTGATGTCCTCTCCCATTTCGGGTCCCCACCGGGGTGTGAGGCTCACGAATTTACGCTACACAAAGCTATGCCACAAAGGCTGTGCTTTGATCATCAACCATAAGACTCTGCTTTTCAACAAAAGCCTTGATCATTTGCATCTCAGCATGCCACACAGGCAATTCACGCTATGCAGCCAATGTATATCAATCACACAGAATGAAATCCAATGTCATACACACATCCATTTACAAGTTCTTTTTGGGTCTGAACGAAACCGGAGGCACCTTATTCCTCCCCCATAAGTCCAATACAGGGGAGAGGCCTTCGTATATCCGGTCGATCT
This sequence comes from Allium sativum, assembly GCA_030737875.1. Taxonomy (NCBI): domain Eukaryota; kingdom Viridiplantae; phylum Streptophyta; class Magnoliopsida; order Asparagales; family Amaryllidaceae; genus Allium; species Allium sativum. The sequence continues at coordinate 282,949,290 of CM060911.1, forward strand.
CCAAGTATGTCTGGATGATCACCACTTATTACCTTGCCTTGGGGGTACAACCCAATCAAGACATCAGTAATCATCCAAATGATGTGAAGACCTCCGGTCTTCCACCACCGTCTTCATCCTCGACATATCGTCGAATCAATTATTCAGAATGGGATAAACCCGGTCTTTCTGAATAATTTGTGTATATAATAAACAAGTGCTACAAAAATACAACATACGCCTTATTCCAATCCAGAATATTCCTTTATTCAAATATTCTTATACTTTGGGAAAGGTTCCCATTAATTTTATCAAAGATAAATTCTTTAAATTTATTCTTTAATCTTCTTTTGGATATCATTTCAATCTAATTAAAGATGCATTAAAACTCCACTTGGTTTTAATTTTCCCAAAAATCAATATTAACGATTGTTTAACTTGGGAAACCATATCCTGCCTTTAACTGGGTTAAAGAACTAATGTCATTTAAAACTCGGTTCACGATAAACCCAAAATCACATTCCATTCCATCAGTCTTTAACCATAAATTAGCAAGTGAACAATTCCCTAAGTATTATCCCCGAAGGCCGAAACCAACATCAGATCAATAACCCGTAATCTAAAGTTAGTTTCTGATTTTCTTAACTCCATTGGGTCTAAGAATAGTATATTAAAGATACCATTCACGACAACCCAAATCACATTCCATTAATTATGGAATCTTCACGGAAAAACAAATCAATATATAATCGATATCAATTTCCATATCCGACCAATAATATAAATGGAATAACGGTAGCACCTCTTAAATTCCATATGCATTAACAGTCTTCCTCCACAGAAGTTCACTTTGATTATTATCAATCGAATTCCATTCAATTCCAGTTTAATATATTAAATTGGAAAACTTTACTTTGGAAAATCTCCTTTAAATCTTAACAAAAGATTTATAAATTCCAAATCACTTTTCACTGTAAATTGGGTTAAAGAACGAAAGTCGTTAAAAAACACAGTTCACAATAAACCCAATTCACATTTCATTCCATCTCTAACCGTAAATTAGTAAGACAACAATTCCCTAAGTATTAGCCCTGAAGGCCGAAACCAACATCAGATCAATACCCAAGAAACCATTCAACTTAACTAATCTCCGGTCAGTTTCTAATTTTCTTAACTCCATTGGGTTTAAGAACAGTATTATTAAAGATATTATTCACGACAACCCAAAATCCAATTTGATATTAAATACAAGGCTCTGAATAGAAAATATATCGGCTTATATTCAATATCAAATTCCGAAACAAACAAATATCGTATTGGAATAACGATATATATATCTTCCAAATTCCTCCACAATATCTGTATAATCACGAAATCCAACATCGAAATATTCCAAGGATAATTTCGAATCAAATCCATTCCAATTCATATATTGGAAATTCTGGTTATTTTTAAAACCATTTCAAACACAATTTATTTATTAAAAAAATATTGGATTTATTATTCTATTTCAAAACTAGTTCATTTCGATAAAAATATATTTTTATCTTTTCAAATATAGAATTTTTCAACTCAATTCTTTCCAAATCATTTACTATGATTTTACATAAATTACTGATATTTTTAATAATTTTATCAAGGCCCATACAGTCGATTTCCATAAACGGCCATCGAACTACACTTACAACGACCTTTTCCAAATTTGATTTGGACATAATTCCAAATCCAACCGTTAGATTTCTAATTTCTTGTATTCGTTAGAAATCTCTTTTCGATACGAACCCAACGGTTCTGGTTTTAGGAGAATCCGACAGTCGGATCTCCCGTAATGTCCGTTCGAAGTCAATGGTCGAAATTCGCGAACTGCCGCAACGCGGCACGTTCTATTCAGGCCATTATATTATATACATGATATATATAATATATATAATATATATATCGTCGATTTCCATTTAAAATGTATTTTATAAATTGTTTTAAATTCGTTTTCTAAACGATTTCAACTTCATGTTCAATTTCTAATCAAAATTGAATATTCTATATCATCGATATATAAATGATAGTATTTTCAAAACATTGGATTTTGAAATCCATTCCTTTTTTATATTCGTTATAAAAATGAATAAAATCGATATAAATATCGTTCACGTCAAAATGACATCAATCTAATCAACACGGCTTTATATATATTTAAATATATTCATGTCCATCCCAAATCGGACATCAAAATCAGATTTTGATTCTTTTACTGAATATTATTTTAAAATATTCATTATTTCAAAATATTCGTTATTTTAAAATATTCTTTCTTTCTGAACTGGAATCAGACACAATTAATTACCATATAATGTGATCTATATGGATTTCATACACACATGTATACAATAATAATCAAACACAGTCAAACATCATCCAAAGTGCAATCTATACAGCATAAGCATCAAATATAAATATTTAACGCTTACAACAGCCTGTCAATCAATCGATCGACATACAACTAATTATTGGGATTAGGGTATGTCATATATCCTCCCAATACCCGTGTGGGGTTTCAATCAACAAATACAGATTTATTTGTGCAGTTGGGCGATGTGTAAAATTTATCGTCCCAGTCAATATTAGTAAAATGTGTGCACATAAACAAACCATCCGATTTGTTTATAAATATTTATTTTATTCATATACACGTTAAAAATTATATTTTTAACTATAAAATATTTTATTCCATTCCACATAACACAATAAAATTTCATAACACAATCAAACAAAAAAGTCGTCCATGGTCTGTGGACGACGGGTGTTGGGTGCTGCTAAGCACCGTATGCATCCTAGTATATATTTGAACTAGAACAATAAAATAAAAGTGAGAAGTTCTCACCTTTAGGATCCACTCCGCCAGTTTTATTTTTGAATTTCAGAACAGTCAGGATTAGCCTGACATTCCAACGCAGTCATCTCTACATTGTTCATATTAAAAATAACATTTTTAATATGATGTTTATATATTTTAAAAATCGCTATTTTCATACCGCTACTTCCCATGTAAATATCCAATTTTTATATCGCTACCTCATATGTATATAAATCAAAAAATTTATAGCGCCATCATATATATAAAGATCGAATTTTATCTTGCTATTCAAATAAAAATTATTTTTTTATATCGCTTTTCCATATATAAAAATCATATTCTTATTCTTTACAAATAATAAAAATCATATTTTTATTCTAAATCTCTATACGTAAAGATCGTATTTTTATTTCGCTACATGAATAAAAATTATATTTTTATATTCTCTATCATATAAAAATCATATTTTTATAATCTCAATATAAAAATCATATTTTTATAATCTCTACTATATAAAAGTCATATTTTCATAATCTACAAATTGTATCTTTTATAAACTGAAAATCGTATTTTTCCTTAAACAATGATCGCATTTTTCTTTGTTAAAAATCCTAACTTTGAAGCATTACAAATCCTAATCAGCACAAATCCTAACTTTGAAGCAGTAAAATCGGATTTAAAAGCAATACAAGACAAAGAGAAAATAAAACAAAAACTTACAGCTTATTTCGATTTTCCAGAGGGGGGTGGTTGTTGTGCGCACGTTCATCGGAGCGAGCTCCGGTTGGTGGTGTCAAAGGGGGAGGCGGTCGATCAGAAGGGGCGGTAGTGGCTACAGGTTGGAGTGACGGAGGTTTTGGATGTTGTGGACATCGCAGGAGCGACGGAGGAGAGGAGATAGCGGGGAAGAGGGGGGCTTATGGTGGGCCATCGATGGCGGAGGGGATTGCCGGAGGTAGGGCACCGTCGTGCGCTGGCGGTGGGGTGGTGGGATTGACGGTGTAGGGTTTTTTTAATTTGTTTTGAAATCGTTCTCTGAATTGGTCAACGGGGAGGGAGAGAGAAAGAGGGATTGGGAGAATGGAGGTTATATAATATTAATTTAATTTAATTTCCTCCTAAAGTAGCTTTTTTTCTCTAACTCGAAATTGAACCCACCAACTATCGTCCTTAGCTAATTCCCCCCATTCCGAATGCAATGGGATATGTCCCGTAAGCCAGTTCAACCGTTACGATCAGTTTCCTTTAAATTTAAAATATAAATCTATATATATTTAATTTAAACGCACATTTTAATTTACCGGGGCAACATACTAAATTTGAAAATTCCAAAAAAAAAATTTCTAGCTTCGTATTGACGATACTGTCCTAACAAAACTAATTTCATCAAATTTGAAGACTGTTTGAAAAATGGCCATTTTCTGGTCAATCCAAATTGACTGAAACTGTTCAAACACGTTTTCTTTCGACATGCTCACATATTAATCCCAAAAATTATGAATTTTGGAATCTAGCAATAATTTGACATCCTAGATTCAACAAAATTGGTTTCGTCAAAAAGGAGGTCGTTTGCAAAATGGTTATTTTTAAGGGCCTTTATATATACTAATATATATATATATATATATATATATATATATATATATTCCACAGCGACTTTTCTGAATTTTAAACTGGACATATCTTACACTCTATAAAGTGAAATCTCAATTTCTTACATTCATTAGAAAGATATGATTAAACAATTCAAATATTTCTGGTTTAGTCCAGTTCTGAGAACGAATTCTGTATATTCATTCAAATTTTGAAATCGAATTTTCAAACTACCACGCCATTTCAGGCTCGTTATATAATTAAAATAAATAATTTATACTATAACGTCGATTCAAATAAATATATACGTTCTAATTCTATTCAAAATAAATCTCTTGTCGTTATTATCTAAAATAATTCATATTAAATATCCAAAATTAACTAAAAGGGCCAATTTTTTTTTTAAATTGGCTCAGATTTTCCGGGTTGTTACATTTTGAATTTATGGGGATTTATTTAATTTAAGAATGTCGCTACTTTGTATACGTGTTGCGTGTTTGCTCCAAGACGCAACGACCATGGAGACTGCGAGTTAAAATTTGTGAGGTTGTGTAGAGTGTGTGTGGAAGATTTTGGAGAAGTTAGTGAATATTTTGTTCGATCCTTCTTCAATGGCTGAGGACAAAACCAGGAGAACGCAACTATGATGTTGCGAGTGAATGGGAGAAGAAGCATACAAGTTTGTTGCGATTTAGGAGAAGATTGCTATGGTATTTTTGGCTTGAATTTTTATGGAGCAAAAAGGGAGAGAATGGATGCTAAGTTTTCAGAAATTGTGGTGGGTGAAAATACAGAAGCAGGTGACAATTTTTTAATTTAGAGGAGATAACACTGTTGCATTTGGATGCAGGTTGGTTTAAGTGGGGTGGGCCGACATTAGTAAAGGTCAAGCCCAATCTAAATATTTAATTAAGTTTAAATTATAATATAATAGTGTATTAAATTTAAATAATCATATCCTACTCATACGTTACCCAAATTCAACAAAACAAGATCTGTTAGGATCGTATGATCGTAGGCTACACAATGGAACTAGCCTTGAGCGATTTGGAGGTCATTACAATTTTGGGCAAATTAAAATGCCTGATCAGATCAACCGACATTAATCGTTATTCAACAATTTACGACCAAGGTGAGTAAACTCACTAATTCTGTTCAGTTTTTTAATTTATAAACATTATCTAATATTGATAAACAATGTTTTAATGCTGTGTGATGGTTGTTTGGATGATTGCAAATAAATTGGTTGAAATAATATCTATAGTTATACATATATAACTCATTGGTTGAACACTGATTCTATTTATTTTAATATTTCATATTAATATGAAATTGGTGTTATTTATGTTGATTAACATCCATGGATGCAAGGAAACAAGTTAGAGGGAACCAACTAGATTCCTCAATAATTATGTTATTGTTTTTCATATATTGCATTATATGATGTGACAAATAATATATGGTTGATTATTATGTGTTTGGGATGTTTGAATAATATTGACCCTTAAATAATTGGTATCTATATACCATAAAAATATACTGGTTAAGAATCCGAGTTTTAAAAAGGAAAAAAATTATTTTAAAAATAGAAATTGAATTTCAGTTAGGCTAAAATAACTTGATTAATTATATAAAAACAAGTAGTTGATTCATAAACTATATATATAAGATGAAATAATTATTATTAAATAATTTGGGAATCACTTTTAAAAGGAAACGATGAAATTATTTCGATGTTTGGAACGTAAATAGAATTGAAATAAATCCAGAAGGATTTATAATTAGAATTCGACTATATCAAATGTTGTTAAATTTATTTATTTTTAGAAATCATATATTATATAATTCGGAATTTGACAAGGTAGTTAATATTTGGTTTGAAACCAATAATTTATAGTTGAATATGTAATCGAGATTAAATTATAAACTTAATATAATAATTAAGAAGTTGACTTGTAAATGGAGAAGAATATAGTATGAACTTATAAAATAACTCTATAAAAATAATGTGAACCTGTAATGGTAGTTGTAAATAAGAATCAAGGTTTATTTGATAAAGCAAGTCCTGATTTCTATAAAGGAATAGTATTCACGTTTTAAAGTGAATAATGGTTTAAAAACAAACGTTTTACAAATTAAAATGGTTTTAAAAAGGGGAATTGGTAAATGTTAGAAGTGATAAATTCAAAAGTGAATTTAGAAATTGTGCTGACCTGAAATGGTGTGTTCATTACGAAGTACGAAACGTTAATCGAATATAGATTATTCGAAAGAGAGTTATAAGTTGAAATTCGATTATATCGAATTCGGAAAAGTATTATTTACTTTTCGATTTTAATCAAGATTTATTTGTTTACTTATTATATTAATTAATTATTTAAATTAATGAATAAAAGATATATTTTGAAGTTAATATTTAGCAAGCAGGGATTATAACGCTATTGTTATAATTAATGATTTCCATTAAAGAAGTAGATTCGTAAATTAAATTCGATAGTTGTGTAAGCAATAATTTAATAAGAAATTAAGAAATGGAGTTAAGGAAATTAGGAACTAACCGGAAATTAATCAAGTTGAATGGCTTTCTGAGTGTCGATCTGATGTCGGTTTCGACCTTCGAGATTGATACTTAGGGAGTTATTCTATTACTAGTTTACAGTTAAGGATTAATGGATGTAAAAGAGAAATGATGCATGAATAAGAAATGGAAATGTTTTCCAAAGATAACGTATATTTTATAAATATAGAAAATAAGATATGTGAATATATATATGGAATTGCTTTCTAATGTTAATAAGAAATATTTTCTGGAATATAGAAAATAAATAGTTTATAATATATGGAACATTTTCTGAGAATCGTGAGAGGCTAAACGAGTGGGAGAAATATTTGGGTAAAGATGCTGAAGGGGGAAATTGGGGAATAGATAATTAATGAAACTAATTTAAAAAGAGGCTCAGTGTTAATTGATGGTTGATCAGTAAGATATCCATTTGGAAATATGATTCTTGTTTGTATGGATGTTTTTCTTTGATAGTTAAACAACCGACTATCAAAGTTTTTGATCATTTTTCCGTTGTCAATACGAAGGGACCGGGATCAGATTTATTATCCGAAAATCACTCTATATGGGCATTAGCGTTGCAAATCAAATATGATGAAGTTAATCAAAGACAGAGTTTATGCAAGGGTTATTCTGGCGATCCTAAGTAGAAATTGCCTAAGATGGATTTATAGAATAATGCCTACGGTTTATCCATTCTCAGGACAACTTGTATGAATGAACGTCTGACAGAGTATACCTAATATCGCGTAAGTTGATCCCTTCAAACGTATTCACGTTGGTGGAGGACGAATTCGTTTCTCTTAGCTTTATACCTATGGTATTTTAGTGGAAATCAATTTGTGATTTAGAAGGTATGACGATGTGGCATTCAAAGTAAACATAGGTGTGATCTGGCAAAAGATACATTATGACCTCAAGCCTCATCAACCGGGAAATGATAAAAATCGAGGAGGCAACATGGCTAAGTGGATCGCACCCAATTAGGGTATATTGTCACCATCTAGAGAATATTCATTTTTTTCTTCTTTCGCTTTCGTATCTCCCGGGAACAGTTATGGTGGTATACCAACCATAAGGTGACAATATATGTGACGGCCCGCCCCGAACCAGCCGACATTTCCCCGAAATGCGTTGTACCGATGTCCGACCAGCACGGGACGGTCATCAAAGAAAGGAATCTAAAACTATGATAAACAAAGGAACCTGTAGTATAACTCACAGCGCATGGAATAAAATATAATAATAACATTACTTGATATAAAACAGGCGAGACGGTGCATAAGCTGAAAATTAAATCTTAAGCGGAATTCAAATACAGCTTATGATCCAAACCATTATTACAACTTCGATATACTGTCTCTAAAGCAAAATAGAAAGATACACTACTAATGCCCAAAGAAGTGACTATCAACAACACAGGGAGAATATATTTAAATAGTACTTTGAAGCCTCTTGCTCGTCTCCGGACAGCTACTCATGCATAACCACCTAACCTGTCTCTAGTCTGCTCATTTAAGAGCACCTAGAGTAATAAGAAGAGACATAAAACTCTGGGTCGGACAAAAGTCTGGTATGAGAGATAGCAGAAAAGCAAAACAATAACAGGCATAAATAAATCATACCTGAACCTGGGCCTGCAACCAAAGAGTTAGCACAACAAGATGTGTAGTACTCTAAGGTAAATACTAACATAGAGTGTAAAATAAGAGTGTGCGTGTCATGATGATAGCAAACAACAAACATAGAAATCATCCTCACATCTCTCAAACAGTGCGTAAAGCATACGATATCCACCGCTTTGATCACTAAATCCATTGGGGCCATGACGAGTCCATGCCCTTTTGGACTCCGTGCAACTAATTGTCATGACCATGCCCTTCTGGTCTATAGCCAATAAGCCTTCCCAGTCCATACATCCTCTGGCTCTGGTTCGTCTACATACCCACTCTCTCAACGGTGAACCAAAGTTATAAATATCGATAACTCCTTTGCACACGTCCCGCATCAAAGCCGTTAGGCTATGAAAACTGGCAAAAATGTCAAAACAACCTTTTACAGCGTTACTGAAATGCTGTTATATCCCCTAGTTCAATTCTGCATTCATCTGGTGTGAAGAGCTAAACAAAACATCAAAGCTGGCTTTCATATTGTTTCTGCCCTTTTTACAGCGTTTCAGAAGTGATGTCGTAGCTCAGGTGCGATCGAAAACCATGCGCGACCGACCACAGCATTTCACAAATGTTGTTGTAGGTGCGACCGACCATAGCATTTCGCAAATGCTGTTGTAGGTGCGACCGACCACATCATTCTACAAATGCTGTCGTAGGTGCGAACAACACCCATGCGTGACCGACCACAACATTTCACAGATGCTGTCGTAGGTGCGACTGAAACCCATGTGCTACCGACCACAACATTTCACAGAAGTTGCCGTAGGTGCGACCGACCACGGCATTTCACAAATGCTGTCGTAGGTGCGACCGAAACCCAAGCACGACCAACCACAGCATTTCACAAATTTTGTCGTAGGTGCGACCGACCATAGCATTTCGCAAATGTTGTCGTAGGTGCGACCGACCACAGCATTCTACAAATGCTATCGTAGGTGCAACCGAAACCCATGCGGGACCGATCCCGTTTCCTGCATACATTCCAGCAACCAATCTTCGCCACACGATGGTGTTTTCAACCGTTCTAACCTTCCTATGCAACCACAAAACATTCCAAATAGTAAGAGAAACATATAGAATCAGCCATAAACATCCAAACAAAGATTTAACATGTAATTATGGATCAAACATACCCAAAACCATGATTTTCCCCTTAATCCCCTTAACCATGTTTTAACTATAGAATTAGCAAACTTAATTCAAATCAAACCAAATTTTCACCAGTGAGAAAAAAAATAATATTTTAGAATTTCTACATATCTTCCCATATTTTTATGATGCATAATTTCACTAATTATCACTAATCACCCCTAATTAGCCGTAATTAGTGAATAAAAGTGCAAATCACTCACCTTAGCCACAAATAAATTATAGATCCGAAATTCTAACTGATTTGGCATGGATCCCAATGCATTCCAGCATATCTATCTCGATTTCTATGCTAATCCGCTTTAATTTGATGTAGATTTAGCTAATATATGATTAGAAAGTGATTAAGATGAATTTAGAAGGTAGAGGCCATTGCTAGGGTTGAAGAAATAAAAGTGGCGGCTAAGAAAAATGAAATGAGATGGTTTCCTAACTCATTTCAACCTCCCCATAACCCTAATACCGAAATGGGTTATGGGTCCATCCTCTAATTACCATATTAAGCCAGTTTAAACTGTTTTTTCACCTTCTAAACTTTGTTTCAGCCATATCTCCCAAACGATAAGTCCGTTTGATCAATATGACCATTTTACGGAAAGGTAAACCATCATCCAAATCCAATGGAAGTGGTTTTATGTCAAAACTCTTTACCAATCAAAAGTTATAGGCGAAACAAGATTCGCCAAGGGCAAAACAGTCATTAAAAAATCGGCAAAAATCGTGAACATGGGAAATAACCCCAATAGTCGTTCCCCAAAGTTACACGACCATACGACTTCGTATAAAAAATGAAATAAATATTCTATGATCCTCCGATGCGTAGAATGCGGGTCGTTATGCTCTCCCCCCTTAAGAAATTTCGCGCCTGAAATTCCTTAACTAAGAAAACAGCCAAAAGGTCCTGCATGCCAATCAACCATTTGCAACAATCAATCAAACATAATAAACATATCTAGCCTATCCTAGCATGCGGAATAATTGCATCGCGATTAAAACCTGACCAGGTAAAGAGCTCTGGATATGACTTCCTTATGTTCTCCTCAGTTTCTCAAGTGCAGTCACTCTTATTATCACCCCATTTGACCTTAACCAGTTTTACCATCTTCCTCCGAAGTTGCTTCGTATCTTGTCCGACAATACGAATCGGTCTGTGGCTTTCAACTGCCTCGGGTTCTACCTCGATATCATCTATCTGATCGGGTGAGATAGTCATGTCAGAATCGTGCACAAACTTCTTTAACTGGGAAACATGAAATACATTGTGCACTCCCGCCATCTTGTCTGGTAATCCAATTTTATACGCCAAATTCCCAACTTGTTCGAAAACTGGAAATGGACCAACAAACCTTGGTGCTAATTTACCTCTCCTACAAAATCGAATCACATTCTTTAACAGAGAAATCTTGACGAACACCAAGTCGCCAACGGGGAATTTCAAATCTCTTCGTCTTTTATCAGCATAACTTTTCTTCCTATCTTGGGCAGCCTTCATTCTCTATTGAATAATCTTGATCTTATCTGAAGTTTCTCTTATTACATCTGGCCCAAGCACAAAGTTCTCACCGGTCTCCAACCAACATGATGGTGAGTTGCACGATCTTCCATACAAAGCTTCAAATGGAGCCATACCAATACTGGACTGGTAGCTATTATTATATGCAAACTCAACCAGATGCAAATGGTCATCCCATGAACCTCCAAAATCCAATATGCTAGCTCTCAAGAGATCCTCTAATACACGATTCACCCTCTCTGTTTGACCGTCAGTTCGAGGATGGTATGCGGTACTGAGATGTAGTTCTAACCCAAAAGCCTCTTGTAAGCTTTTCCAAAACCCACTATTAAATAATGGATCTCGGTCTTTCACAATACCTTTAGGTACTCCATGAAATCTCACTACCCACTTCATGTACAGTTCCGCTAACTTAGTTGTCGTTCTATTCGACTTGACAGGTATAAATCTTGCACTTTTGATCATTCGATCCATAATTACCCAAATGCTATCATGACCCAATCTATTCCTTGGTAAACCATCAATGAAATCCATTGAAACTTGTTCCCATTTACATTCGCGAATTTCAAGCGGTTGTAATAGACCACTAGGCTTCTTTTGCTCAGCTTTAACTTACTAGGAATTCATGCATTTGGATATAAATTGTAACACCCCATAATTTTATAATATTAAGATTGACAAATTAAAGAATACTTAATTTTTATAAGAAGAATTAAGGGAAACGGGTTGTACCACCATGTTCATCTCGGAATTCTGCTTGAGATAGAGTCCGAGTTTGTGTAAAACGGTGTAACACCCCACCTCCGCCAGGGTGACTCTTGCAAGCACTCTGACTTTAGAGGGGCGTTTGAATCAGGTAAACATGCATAATGATATGTCAAGGCAGAACAAGAACATATATATATATATGTAAGCAGAGTAAATAAGATAAGTAAAACAGCGGAAGATTTCAAACTATTTCAAAAACAAGTCGGGTACAACATAATGTCAACTTTCCAGATACACAAGTCTAGATAAAAGCAACATTACTGAAAAACTGAAATACATAAGTACTATCCCCAAAATAAGTGATAACCATAGCTAGCTTCATGTCAAGACTGTACATGAGCTAAATCCAACAAGCAAGCGATCAGGAATCCAAGCTAAGCTCCAATATTCCCTCCCTGAGAACCTGGGGGGGAAACGGAAGAAAAGAGGTGAAAGAAAACGGGTCAGTCAAAAAGACTGAGTAAGCCCTACTACAATCAATGTAAACTGGTAAAGTTAACTGGCATGAGCAGAAGGGTTGAACATAAGGATAACAACATACTGGCATGATGATTAACTAACAAGGTAGATAAAGGTGTCATCGCATAATCAGGTTTAAGGTTTTGCACCACAGGTGTACTAGCAAACTAACATGACTTGAATAAACAAGTATGGATCCCTTGGCCCAAGCTTTGGCCCAATAACATGAAATGACCGCAATTCGAGGTCCAATAACATGATGTGACCCTACCACGAGGTCCAACCAAACGGTCTAATCGATCGGCTCCCTATAAGCCTAACTCGTCACGTGTTGGTGTCCATACGGCCTAAACATAATTGTAGTCAGACTGTGCAGGGTCTCCCGTCGGGTGTATCAAGCCCTAGGGTGTCAACCCCTGGACACCATAATCATGCGTGCACAGTCTCGATCTACTGGTACCCGTGCATGTTTTCCCCGGCTTCGGACTGTGTGCACGACCATAGTCCGCCCGGAACTACACCGGCGTACCCTTCGGCCGTCGCTTTTGGTCGCTTACCTCCAGTCCAGTAATCGTGCTCCCTCCCTAGCCTAGACCCCAGGGCCTTAATGATACAAACTTGGGATTACTGCTGGAGTGGACCCCCATTGCTAGGATTTTTCTAGTGGGTTAAGTACGGTTTAACCCTCTTGCTAATCATGGATTAACTTGGTTAAGTGTAACGATGAGTTCACGACTTAACCCTGATTAATCTACCAAGCCCAAATTGGTTAAGTATTAAGTGGACCATGACTTAACCCTAATCACGAGGCATTAGTTAATTTAATGCGCCTTAACCTCTCACATTAGACCTTGTTGTGGTTACTAGTTAAGCCGGGCGGGTCCGGGTAGCTTTACACCACAACTTGGTCTAACCTCGGGTTCAAGGTACAACATGGCCAACTTCTCACATTGGGTCCTATTGTTTGTAGCAACTAGTTAAGCCGGTCGGTTCCGGGTAGGTTTACGCTACAAACTCAACCCAACCTCGAGTTGGTCACACTTATCTTTTCTAAGTGTCATGTCCATCATGTTTCCAAAACACATTACAAGTTTTCAAGCAATTGGGTAGACCTAACTTAATAGGTAAATTCCCAATGGGTAGACCTAACTTAATAGGTAAATTCCCAAGCTTATGTTTTTATGTCTTTTAAGTTTACCCAACCCCAAACGCAATCCCATCGCTTACATATCGCAATAGCGCATAAAGGATAGAAAGAGGGAACTTGGCATAATCATGACATAAAGGTGTTGAAGCCACAAGTTCAACATGGTGGCATATGAAATGTACATATGTTCATATACTTGCATATTACATTTTAGGCCTCAAAAGCATGCATAAAACCAAACTTGGCATATTGGTGATACATGGTGCTAAATGACATGTAGAAATGGTCATAAGTTCGCATCTAGCCTCGCATGCAAGTTATCATAAGAGATATGATAACTTACATGTTGCCAAAATGCAACCTTTGGCATAAAGCTTGAAGCTTTATGTTCATAAACCCAAGATAAGCTTGCATAACATGATAGCATGAACAAAATGTTCAACCCAAACTTGCATAACATACATGGCAAACTTGCATATAAACTTGCATATCATAACATGATAAACTTGCATATCATAACATGACAACTTGCATATAAACTTGCATATCATAACATGATATACTTGCATAACATAACTTGGCAACTTGCATATAAACTTGCATATCATAACATGATATACTTGCATAACATAACTTGCATATCATATGACAAACTTGCATATCAAACTTGCATAACATAACTTGATGAACTTGCATAACACATCATAGTAAACTTGCATATCACATCGTAGTAAACTTGTATATCACATCATAGTAAACTTGCATATCACATCGTAGTAAACTTGCATGTCATGGCAAACTTGCATATCATACATTTAACCTTAGAGTTTAAGTATGAAAGTAGAATAGGGCTTACAATGCTTAGGAAGTCACAAAAATATGACGAAGCCCTTATGAAATCAATTAAACCCAAAATGCAAGCAAAACCCTTGAGCCAAAATGATCAAAACTCTTTCTTTATGATGCAAATATAGAAACTTGACTTGAATGCAAGCTAATAATGCTCATACAAGTTTGAAAACACTTGTATGCATGGAAAATCTCTCATAGAAATTGATTTAGGAATTTATGAAGAGAGTGGAGGCCATGAGAGGATTGATTTTGCCATAGTTTAGTTACTTGAATGAATAATGATGATTTAGGGTTAGGTTAGGGCCTTATTTATAGATTAGGCAAGTGTTTTAGGCCATAGGATTAAACCCTAGTTGCAATCTCAGCCCTTAAAACCGAATCTGGCCCCCAAGCTCAACACAATCTCAAAATGGTGCACCAGGCAGGACTACCCGGCTGAGCCAAGTCGACAGCCAAGTCGACAGGGCTGTCGACTTAGTCTACCAAGTCGACTCCCAAGTCGACAGGGCTGTCGACTTGGGTACTCTGGCGGGAACTTTCCCGCCTGGCCCAAACTGGCCCAAATTTTCAATTTCAAACTTGAATTTGAAATCTGTTTTTACTTTGAAATTTTCTGAAAACTTCGTTGGGCCTTAATCGGGTCATACGGACTCCGATTTTCGAAAACTCGGACTCTATTTCGCGTATTTTTCCGAGACTAACGCAATGGCATAGCCCGTTTCCCTTGATTCAGATTTTTGAATTAAATTCTGCCTCGATTTTCATTATTACAGGTTATTGAAAATACGGGTTGTTACATTCTCCCCTCCTTAAAGGATTTCGTCCCCGAAATCTTCAAGTTAGGAAGAACATATCCTACCATCCAATCATCCATCTACTCAAAACATCATCCACGAGCAATCATTGTCCTTACAAGATTCTAAATGTTGTATGAACATATGCAAAGGTGTGTGTATATGTACTTATCTAACGCAAATATCATCAATGCAAATTATGTTAGTGAAATGAATCCATATGTATGCAATTCCTAACATAATGTATAACATCTATATGTGTGCACATAACATACATCCATATGCAACATCCATGTGATAACCCAAAAATTTTCATCCATGAATAAGCATAAACACTCATGCATATGCAATATGAGGAGTGTGTGAGCCGATCTAGTGCCTAAGGTGTATAATGCATCCACGAGTAACCACTTGCAAACACTTGCAACCACTTGCAAACATCAGGAATAACATGTTTAAAACACATGTTTCATCCAAAGGGTTTCTACCTAAGGTTCTCATGACAAGATCAACATGATAAACAAGATAATCATGGATAGCAAAGATATGCTACAAAGAGATCGGGAAGATAAGCAGGATATACTCCTTTCGGATTACAAGAAATCCCTTCCTAACCCAACCCATATTCTATAAAAGCCCAAAAGGTTTAGTCAACCTAACGGACCCCTTCAAACCCTGACATGTATTACTAACCGATGAGTCATACCCCCTTATGGAGTTTACAACAGAAATGGGATCGAGAACGGGACCGAGAGGATATATGTAAAAAGATAACATGCGAGTAAGTTCCACAGGAAAATAAGGATCAAGGATATACTTATAAAGATATGATGCGCGTATCCAGCCTTCAATCTTCTAAGTCACGTCTCCTTGAGTTTAACTCCACTGTGCTTTGGCCGTCTTTTACCTCATGATTTCTTAGCTTCTTAACTCTTATTTCCAAATATGAGTTGGAACCCATTTCATTGTCGCCTCTCGTCTTCCTTTTTCACTTACTCTTCTATCATACTTGGCTTAAACATAACTATGACCTCATGGTTTCATATCCTGGATTTTGTTTACTTACTATAAAGTATTCCATGCAGCAAAACTTTTCTTGAAAATACCAATCCACGTTGCCAATTGCTCTTTACCGGAGTGAAATGAGCACTTTTCGTGAGTCTACCTACTATGGCCCACATGCTCGTATTCCCTTTCCTTGATCTAGGCAGTCTATCCACGAAATCCTTCGTGACGCTTTACTACTTCCATTGCGGGGACCTCCAATGGACGTAATAGCCCACCGGGCTTTTTATGACTCGGCCTTAACCTGTTGGCACAACATGCTCCTTGGGACAAACTCGGCCACCTCCTCGAGTGATGTGCACCTTCAAGAGCCTTCTTTCTCTCATTGCGTCTTAGCCATCCCTTGTCATCTATAGCGAGGTGTCTTAACATCTCGCCTCGAATCAACTTGTCCATGATCTCGACTTAGCTGCGGGTCTTCTTTCTGCGGAGTCCCTACTTGATCCAGAAGGCTAGGTCTAAGCTCAAGGGATGCTAACTAACTAATTAAACTGAGAGAACTTCTTACTTCAATTGTCCTCGTCGGAGCTTTCCGGTCTTGAACCGCGACCACTTTAGCAGGATCCACCACTAAGCCTTGCTTACAAACTATATGCCCAAGAAATCTAACTCCTTTTTCTCCAAAATGACATTTGGAGGACTTGGCTTTCAACTGATGCGCTCTAAGCGTATCCATCACCTCCTTGAGATGTCTTGCGTGCTCTTCCTCATCCTTTGAGAAGATCAGAATATCATCTACGAAGACTACCACAAACTCGTTCAGGAACTCCCTAGACACCCTACTTACCAAGTCCACGAAGTAGGCGGGTGCATTAGCCAAACTGAATGGCATGACTAGCCATTCTAAGGATCCATCCGGAGTTCTGAACGCAGTCTCGTCTATAATATCCTCAGCTACTCTGAGCTGATGGAATCCAGTAGCAAGATCAAGAGAGAACAGATGTTCCTACAAGCTGATCTAACAAATCATCGATCCTTGGCAATGGTTGTCTACTCTTCTTGTTCAACTCACGATAATCAACACACGGGCGAAGCGAACTGTCCACATTAGTAGCGAATACTACTAGAGCACCTTCCTCGGAAATGCTTCATCGAATGAAGTTCTTCTCAAGCAACTCCTTCACTTGCTTACTTATCTCCCGTCTTACGGGACCATGTGCCTTACCGGCCACGAAACTATCTTGGCACTATCAACCAGATAAATGCGGAAATCTATCTCTCGCTTAGGGGTAACCCCCTTCACTTCACCCAAGATATCAGGATATTCTCGGACCACCCTCACCGATTGCAAACTATCGATAGACGAGTTGAGGGATTCAAGATAACACAACACGACGGGACTCATAGGGTTACTAGAAATTTTTAGGGTATTACCGAGGCGAGTCATGAGCCTCACAACCCTATGCTCAAAAATCAAGGATGGCTCCAAAACCGGACAACCCATCCATGCCCAAAACCCACCCATACCCCATGAAACCGAGAATACAAGCATCACACGAGAACTCTACACCAAAGATAGAGAATTTCAAATCCACGTAGATAATAGACAAATGGGCGGAACCCCCAATTGGATTTGAAACACACACGGGATCATTCACTAGACTAGTACTTAGGTGCAAACTTTCAACTAGATCAGATGAAATAAACTATGCGATGCACCAAAATCAAACAAGGTACGAACAGGAAAATCAGAAATGTAAACAAGACTTTCACAGAAATACTACCTCGATTGGGAACTAGAGCGGCATTGAGAGCATGAACTTGCCCTCCCGAAGGTCCAGCACGCTGAGTCTGACCCTGGCCTTGCCCTTGCTTCTTCGGGCAATCCTTACTGAAATGTCCAGTCTCACCGCAGAAAAAGCATTCACCATTCTTCCTTTTCCTCTTCTTACAATCCTTAACAAGATGCCTAACTGAACCGCAATAATGGCATTTCCTCTTGTTGCCTTGACTCTTGTTCTTCTTCTTATTGCCTTGACTGCTCTGACCGCTTGGATTACCCTGATTTCCTTTCCACTGGGAATCAGTCTTCTTGGCTTGAGTATCATTCATCTTGATCTCCTTCTTGTCACTCCTATTCTCTTCATTGAGTAGGGCCATATTCACCAAGCTCTCGAAAGTTGCCCCCAAGGGTATATGAGTCATGGCTAAACCATGTAATGGCTCGTTTAATCCTAGAGCAAAGTATAGGGCCTTCTTCTGAGCTGTGTTAACCAAGTCTAAACCGACCCGAGCCAATTGATTAAACTTATCTATGTATTCCCTAATAGTCATGTCCCCTTGCTTCAGTGATAGGAACCTTAGTCCAAACTTTCCCCGAAAGTCATCCCAAGTCTCAATTGGCCTAGTAGCGGTGGTGACCACCCACCAACGTGCAACTTCTTCCTTTAGCAACCACACTGCTAATAAAACCTTCCTATGGTCATCTATATCAAAGAAGGCGAAAAGATCTTCGGTTTCCTTCAACCAATTCCTTGCCTCTTCATAAGTCTCGGTTCCAAAGAAATTCTTGCGACCCATCGCCTTAAAGTCTTTGCAAATCTCTGCGAAGTCAGCTTGAGGATGCTGTGGGGGAGGAGGAAGAGGAACCTCAGCGACAGGAGGAGGAGGAACATTAACTACCGGAGGAGGAGGAGGAACATCTGCGGGGCCGGCTTTGGTCGCCCTAGCCTCCAAAAGTCTTCTATACCAAACAGGTACGTGTACTCCCTCCGGAATAGCGAAGTTATCGGCCATACTAAAAAAGAAGAAAAGACAGATTCAGAATGGAGAAAAACGAAGGAATTTTGCTAATGGCTTTTTGGGGAATAGCCTTTAAAATAAACTAGACTTTTCTTTGGAAAATACTTTATACTTGGTTTTGAAAATAGTTTTCCAAAAGTTTTAAAAACCCTTTTTGTTCCTTCTCGTAAACCATATGCTCTGATACCAAATGTAACACCCCACCTCCGCCAGGGTGACTCTTGCAAGCACTCTGACTTTGGAGGGGCGTTTGAATCAGGTAAACATGCATAATGATATGTCAAGGCAGAACAAGAACATATGTATATATGTAAGCATAGTAAATAAGATAAGTAAAACAGCGGAAGATTTCAAACTATTTCAAAAACAAGTCGGGTACAACATAATGTCAACTTTCCAGATACACAAGTCTAGATAAAAACAACATTACTGAAAAACTGAAATACATAAGTACTATCCCCAAAATTAGTGATAACCATAGCTAGCTTCATGTCAAGACCGTACATGAGCTAAATCCCACAAGCAAGCGATCAGGAATCCAAGCTAAGCTCTTATATTCCCTACCTGAGAACCTGGGGGGGGGGGGGGAAACGGAAGAAAAGAGGCGAAAGAAAACAGGTCAGTCAAAAAGACTGAGTAAGCCCTACTACAATCAATGTAAACTGGTAAAGTTAACTGGCATGAGCAGCAGGGTTGAACATAAGGATAACAACATACTAGCATGATGATTAACTAACAAGGTAGATAAAGGTGTCATCGCATAATCTGGTTTAAGGTTTTGCACCACAGGTGTACTAGCAAACTAACATGACTTGAATAAACAAGTATGGATCCCTTGGCCCAAGCTTTGGCCCAATAACATGAAATGACCCCAATTCGAGGTCCAATAACATGATGTGACCCTACCACGAGGTCCAACCAAACGGTCTAATCGATCGGCTCCCTATAAGCCTAACTCGTCACGTGTTGGTGTCCATACGGCCCAAACATAATTGTAGTCAGACTGTGCAGGGTCTCCCGTCGGGTGTATCAAGCCCTAGGGTGTCAACCCCTGGACACCATAATCATGCGTGCACAGTCTCGATCTACTGGTACCCGTGCATGTTTTCCCCGGCTTCGGACTGTGTGCACGACCATAGTCCGCCCGGAACTACACCGGCGTACCCTTCGGCCGTCGCTTTTGGTCGCTTACCTCCAGTCCAGTAATCGTGCTCCCTCCCTAGCCTAGACCCTAGGGCCTTAATGATACAAACTTGGGATTACTGCTGGAGTGGACCCCCATTGCTAGGATTTTTCTAGTGGGTTAAGTACGGTTTAACCCTCTTGCTAATCATGGATTAACTTGGTTAAGTGTAACGATGAGTTCACGACTTAACCCTGATTAATCTACCAAGCCCAAATTGGTTAAGTATTAAGTGGACCATGACTTAACCCTAATCACGTGGCATTAGTTAATTTAATTCGCCTTAACCTCTCATATTAGACCTTGTTGTGGTTACTAGTTAAGCCGGGCGGGTCCGGGTAGCTTTACACCACAACTTGATCTAACCTCGGGTTCAAGGTACAACATGGCCAACTTCTCACATTGGGTCCTATTGTTTGTAGCAACTAGTTAAGCCGGTCGGTTCCGGGTAGGTTTACGCTACAAACTCAACCCAACCTCGAGTTGGTCACACTTATCTTTTCTAAGTGTCATGTCCATCATGTTTCCAAAACACATTACAAGTTTTCAAGCAATTGGGTAGACCTAACTTAATAGGTAAATTCCCAATGGGTAGACCTAACTTAATAGGTAAATTCCCAAGCTTATGTTTTTATGTCTTTTAAGTTTACCCAACCCCAAACGCAATCCCATCGCTTACATATCGCAATAGCGCATAAAGGATAGAAAGAGGGAACTTGGCATAATCATGACATAAAGGTGTTGAAGCCACAAGTTCAACATGGTGGCATATGAAATGTACATATGTTCATATACTTGCATATTACATTTTAGGCCTCAAAAGCATGCATAAAACCAAACTTGGCATATTGGTGATACATGGTGCTAAATGACATGTAGAAATGGCCATAAGTTCGCATCTAGCCTCGCATGCAAGTTATCATAAGAGATATGATAACTTACATGTTGCCAAAATGCAACCTTTGGCATAAAGCTTGAAGCTTTATGTTCATAAACCCAAGATAAGCTTGCATAACATGATAGCATGAACAAAATGTTCAACCCAAACTTGCATAACATACATGGCAAACTTGCATATAAACTTGCATATCATAACATGATAAACTTGCATATCATAACATGACAACTTGCATATAAACTTGCATATCATAACATGATATACTTGCATAACATAACTTGGCAACTTGCATATAAACTTGCATATCATAACATGATATACTTGCATAACATAACTTGCATATCATATGACAAACTTGCATATCAAACTTGCATAACATAACTTGATGAACTTGCATAACACATCATAGTAAACTTGCATATCACATCGTAGTAAACTTGCATATCACATCATAGTAAACTTGCATATCACATCGTAGTAAACTTGCATATTATGGCAAACTTGCATATCATACATTTAACCTTAGAGTTTAAGTATGAAAGTAGAATAGGGCTTACAATGCTTAGGAAGTCACAAAAATATGACGAAGCCCTTATGAAATCAATTAAACCCAAAATGCAAGCAAAACCCTTGAGCCAAAATGATCAAAACTCTTTCTTTATGATGCAAATATAGAAACTTGACTTGAATGCAAGCTAATAATGCTCATACAAGTTTGAAAACACTTGTATGCATGGAAAATCTCTCATAGAAATTGATTTAGGAATTTATGAAGAGAGTGGAGGCCATGAGAGGATTGATTTTGCCATAGTTTAGTTACTTGAATGAATAATGATGATTTAGGATTAGGTTAGGGCCTTATTTATAGATTAGGCAAGTGTTTTAGGCCATAGGATTAAACCCTAGTTGCAATCTCAGCCCTTAAAACCGAATCTGGCCCCCAAGCTCAACACAATCTCAAAATGGTGCACCAGGCAGGACTACCCGGCTGAGCCAAGTCGACAGCCAAGTCGACAGGGCTGTCGACTTGGTCTACCAAGTCGACTCCCAAGTCGATAGGGCTGTCGACTTGGGTACTCTGGCGGGAACTTTCCCGCCTGGCCCAAACTGGCCCAAATTTTCAATTTCAAACTTGAATTTGAAATCTGTTTTTACTTTGAAATTTTCTGAAAACTTCGATGGGCCTTAATCGGGTCATACAGACTCCGATTTTCGAAAACTCGGACTCTATTTCGCGTATTTTTCCGAGACGAACGCAATGGCATAGCCCGTTTCCCTTGATTCAGATCTTTGTATTAAATTCTGCTTCGATTTTCATTATTACAGGTTATTGAAAATACGGGTTGTTACAAACGGATACAGTATGAAGAAGTTATGGAGCTTAGAAGATTTCAGTTTAAACCAAAATTAAAATAATAATTAAAATTAAATTTGAAATTCAAATCAGTAAGAAGTGGGATAGGCAGGAATTATCCTGCTGTAGGGTGTCAACCCCCCCCTAAGGAAGTCGATATAGGTGTCGACCCCCCTATAGATGTGTCGACATAGGTGTCGATCCCCTATAGGTGTCGACCCCATCGGCCGGATCTGGGTAGTGACGGAATTTGGAGAATTAGGGCTTACGTGGCGTTCTCTGATTTGCTGGGTGATATGTTTTTCTAGTTTGGATGGTTTAGATGGATCCTAACCTAATCTAAAGGCCCTAGTTCACCTAATACACCTATATAAACACACTTAAACCTAACCCTAATTTCATTAAACAAATAAATGGCGCCTCCATGCTACTAAAAACTAAATTAACCTAGCCTCCACCAAAGCAAATCAAATTCAAGTTGGAAGATAAGAATCAAAGCCTACATCAACGGTTTAGCTAGTCAACTTCAGAAATCAGAATTTAGAATTTAGAATTATTCTCTATCCTTAATCCTATCGCTATGAGTCTATGTCACTTTCACTAGATAATTTAATTAAAAGTGACTGTGATAAGTTGTAAATTGGATTTAATGTGTATGCCTATAATGAATCTTATCAAGTTTGCTAATTGTCACCTTTTTGATTGATATCCATAAACCTATCATATGCCTTTCTGATCTACTTTATTATTACATGCCTGTTTATGTTCATATGCATGTTCTTATGTTTATACCAGTTTTGATGTCATGATTATCTTCCCTCCTCCTTTTCCTTTTTCTTTTTATGAGATTAGGCTAACTTAGAGCCTAACATATTACATGAGATTTGCATACGAATAACGTTTGAACGATTGGAAAAAGTTTGGGAAAATTGAAATAATATGTAATTTGTAATTGGGCATAAATTATTGATGACTATGGATTAGGCATAATTGTACATAACTTGTAAGTATGAGATTTGGCATAAGTGGGTTTGGGTAAAATTTGGTGTAACTTGTATACATGGGATTATAGGTATAAAATTGGATTAGAATTTGTCACATAAATTTTGATTGGAATTTATGGGTAATTGGAAATCACTATAATCCATAATTTGAGTATGAACTGAAGTAAGTGATAATGAACGCCTAAGACACGAGGTTAGATTCGAATTGCGGTATAAGACTGCCCGGAACCACCCGGCACATCTAGCAACCGCAATTTGGTAATCTAATGTGAGAGGTCAAAGGCACAAATTAGATGCGTAATAGTGCAAAGACATGAGGTTAAATTCAGATTGCGGTATAAGACTGCCGGAACCGCCCGGCATATCCAACAACCGCAAGACGGAAATCTAATGTGGGAGGTCTTACAATATTACGGTTATAATGAATTAATAAACACTTAACCAAGATAATACATATAGTAAGACATGGGGGTTAAGTGGGTGACATGTGAAATATAATTTGAAGCACTTAGCCATGGTGAAACATGTAAGAAGACATGGGAATAAGAAGGGGTTAAGTGGGAATTCCTAGTGGGGACCAAGATTAGGAGGGAGTGTCAAATGTGTGGACCCTTTTCAACCAGTAACCCATTCTGTATCTATGTGAGCTCGAACTAGGTCGAGAACGGGACACGCTTACTGGGTTTGATTGTAAGAGGTCAATAAAGAGTTAGCAGTGGCAATGCAAGTCTAACGGAGTCATGTGCATGTGTGGGTCCGGGCTGGTAGGTAAGACGTTGTTGCATCGTGTAGGTATAAGCCATGCATTTTTAGTAGTATCGAGTTGCCACTTTAAGGAGTGATACACCCTACTGTGGGACCAGCACGCGTATCTACGAGTTAGGGAGCCGATCGAACGGGGAGGGTAATGGGTACAACTAGTGGAGATAGGAGCAGGCGGCACCTATGACAGCAGCTAGGAGTATACGTAACTACCATTATTATTATTATGATTAGTAAGAGGGATCAACTTTCAGTATGGGACTAGTAATGGTGCAGTGTAATTAGCATTGGTGCAGTGTAGGAATTATCTTATAGTGATTAGAAGCGCAATCAACGTTATATCCTGTTCATCTTGTTCACCTTGTCCAACTTGCTTATGTTACAGTCATTTCTTATATCCAGTTTATGTTCTTATCATGTTACTTTACTGATTGTACTGTTAAAGTCACTAGACTCGCCAGACTATGTCTGACCCTTTTTGTTTCGCCTCTTTTCTTTCCTCTCCCCCCCAGGTCCTCATGGTGGGAATTAGTGGAGCGTGACTTGGGTTTCTTTGTTCTTGAAGTGCTTGGAGTGCTGAGAGTAATGCTCAGCTTTATCTCTGTTTCATTATGGCTATTTGTAGTGGGATTATACTTTTGTTTTATGTGCTCTGATAATAATTTTGTCAAGATGGATATTTATGTACTTGGCTTTAGCATTTGGTTTTGATGTTGTAACCAAACATGTTTTGCTTTTCCGCTGCAATGAATGAATTTTGAATTTTCTTAAGTACCATTTTATATATCTGTCTTGTGATATTCTATTCTATACTCTTATAATACTCCATGAAAGTTAATGCATTCCCTTAGTGAGTGACATTAATGTACGTGGGCTATTACACGTGGTATCAAAGTTGAAGGTTACCAGAACAGATGAAAGATTTTAAAAACTGTTTCCAAAAGCATTTTTAGAAAGAACCATTTTCAAAAACATGTTTTAAAGAGTGTATTTTCAAGAGAAAGGTTTATTATGAAAAACATAATCCCCAAGAGCCATATATCTATCTTTCGATTCTCTGTTTTGAGTCTCTCCCTTTTACCTTTGTGTCTGGAGAACCCGAAATACCCGAGGGCGTACAGATACCAGGCTGGTTCAGAAGGTATCTGGAGGCAAGGTCTAATGCCGCAGGCCTAGTAAACGCTCCTCCTCCTCCCCCTCCTCATGTAGATGCTTTTTCGAAGATATGCAAAGACTTTCGTGCGATGGGCGGGAAACCGTTTCATGGGACTGAGACGTTTGTCGAGGCTAGAAATTGGCTCAAGGAAGTGGAGGACTTGTTTTGTATCTTTGAGATAGACAATGGAAAGAAGGTTCAGCTAGCTGCTTGGTTGATGAAGGACGAAGCCTTATTTTGGTGGAAAGTAACTAATAGATGGCGTGCAGTGGAGACGTGGATGGATTTTAGACAAAGGTTCGTGTTGAAATTTCTTTCACAAGCAGAGGAGAGTTTATACATGGAGAGGTTCTTAGCTTTGAAACAAGGGAGTTTGTCTGTGAAGGAGTACGTTAACAAGTTTAACCAGTTAGAAAGATTTGGTATGGAATTAGTTGATACACAACATAAGAAGGCCTTGAGATTTGCCAAGGGTCTAAATAAACCATTGCACAGGTTAGCTATGTCGCACCTTCCTATGGGGGCTACTTTCGAGAAATTTGTTGACATGGCATTGATGCATGAAGAGGAGAAAGGTGCTAATGTAGATAAAGCACAGGATAAGAAAGGGGTACCAAAGAAAGCACAATAACAACAAAAGAAAGGTGGTAAGGATAACAAGGGCAAAGGGAAGAAAAGGTGTTTTAATTGTGGAACACCGGGCCACTTGACCAAGGACTGTAGGAAGAAGAAGAAGACGGGTTGCTTCCAGTGTGGTGAGGCAGGACATATGATTAAAGACTGCCCAAGGAGGAAAGGACAAGGGCAAGGACAGAGGACAGGATCTACTTCTGGAGGGCAGGTTCATTCTCTCATGGCACCTATGCAAGAGAGAGGTAGAAACATTTCTGTTGAAAGTTTGATTTTCCTTTTTGATCATCCTATTCGAATTTTTTTTGATTTTGGCGCTTCACATTCATTTATATCTGCTTCGTTAGTTGAAACACTGCACCTAAGTACTAGTCTAGTTATGGATCCCATTGTAGTCTCAAATCCTATTAGGGGTACGGCTCATCATTCTATGTTATGTCGGGATTTGAGAATATATGTGTATGGCATTGAGTTCGAATGCAATGCTTATGTGCTTGGCTTTACGGGCTATGGGTTGATTCTAGAAATGGATTGGCTAACCATGTATGGTGCCATTCTCGATTGTGAAAAGAGGGTACTTAGACTGTTGACTAGTTTGGGTAATACTCTCGATATCTCATGCGACCCTATGGGTTCTGTTATTCTTAACTACCTAGAATCTCTTAACACATCTATTGATTATTTGCAATCTGTTCAAGTAGTCCGTGAGTATGCAGATGTCTTTGAGGAGGTTAGGGGCTTACCTCCAAAACGCGAGATAGATTTCCATAAATACTTGGTGGACAATGCAAAACCAGTTGCATTGCCTGTGCGCCACATGGCTCCAAGAGAAAGGAGGGAGCTTTGTAAACAAGTCAAAGAGTTGCTTAAAAAGAAGTATCTCGAAGTGGGGTGATCCCGTTGTTTTTGCTACGAAAGCTGATGGTTCACTTAGACTATGTGTGGAATATAGGGAGCTAAATAAACTCATGAATAAAAATAGACACACATTGCCAAGGATAGATGATTTGTTCGATCAGTTGGTTGGTGCTTTGGTTTTCTCGCAGTTGGACTTAGCTATAGGTTTTCATCAGTTGAGGGTAGCTGAGGATAGTATAGATAAGACTGCTTTTAGGACTCCCGATGGTTTCTTTGAATGGCTAGTCATGCCTTTTGGTTTGACAAATGCACCCGCATACTTTGTAGACTTGATGAGTAGGCTGGTTAGGGAGTTTCTAAATAAGTTTGTGGTGGTATTTGTGGATGATATTTTGATATTCTCTAGAAGCGAGGAAGAGCATGCCCTACATCTTAGGGAAGTCTTGGAGACCCTTCGAGGACATCAACTCAAAGCTATGATCTCCAAATGTCATTTTTGGAGGAAGGAAGTGAGGTTATTAGGGAACGTGGTCTCTAAGGAAGGGATAGCTATGGATCCTGCGAAGGTAGTGGCAATCCAAGATTGGAAGATTCCTAAGAATGCAACAGAAGTAAGAAGTTTTCTTGGTTTAGCGGGCTATTACAGAAAGTTCATCAAGGACTTTGCTAAGATATCAGCCCCACTTACACGGTTAATGAAAAAGAATTTGACTTTTTCTTGGGATGTTGAGTGTTACGATGCTTTCCAGCGTTTGAAGAGGGCATTGATGACAGCTCCAGTTTTAGTTTGACTACATGGGAGTATGACATTCACAGTGTATATCGATGCTTATGGGATAGGGCTTGGCGCATTTTTTGATGCAAGAGGGAAGGGTGATATGCTACGGTGGAAGGCAGTTGAAAATCCATGAGAAGATTTACCCTACCCATGACTTAGAGTTAGCTGCCATAGTTTTTGCGCTTAAGTCTTGGTGCCATTACTTGCTTGGTGAGAGGTTTGAGTTGTATATAGACTATAAGTCGCTTAAATACTTGTTCTCTTAAAAAGATCTAAACTTAAGGCAACAGAGGTGGATGGAGTTCTTAGCATCATACGATTTTGAGATTGCATATACCCCTGGCAAGGGTAACGTTGTAGCGGATGCCTTGAGTAGAAAGAAGTTGACTTTGATTCCATTGTTTTTCGAGTGGCAGACCTTAGAGTATATCTCTACCTTTGACTTTAGACCCTCTATTGATTATGTACCTGGTTTGTTGGCATCATTATAGGTGCGACCTACGCTATTAGGACATATAGGTGTGGCACAGCGAGATGACACATAGTTGATGGAGATAGTAAACAAGCTCATAAGAGGGGAGTCTTCGAGCCATCTTAGTAGGTATACTGTAGATGAGAAAGGTTGGTTGCGTAGGGATGGGAGACTTTGCGTATCTTGAGACGAGAGTTTGAGAAAGACAATCCTTGAAGAAGCATATCATTCTAAGCTGACCATACATCCCGATGGAGACAAGATGTATAGGGGCATGAAGCGAGTTTTCTTTTGGGCTGGAATGAAGAAGGATGTGGTTGAGTTCATTTCTAGATGCTTAGTGTGCCAGCAAGTCAAGGCTGAGCAAAAGAAGCTTGGTGGTTTGCTTCACCCTTTAGAGGTTCCACAGTGGAAATGGGAAAGTGTTTCCATGGATTTCGTCGATGGGTTGCCGAGGTCAAGGAAGGGTAATACGAGGATTTAGGTAGTAGTGGATAGACTTACCAAGAGCACCCATTTCATTCCCGTTAAGAGTAAAAGAACAACGGCAGGGTTAGCATCTGTTTATCTCCAAGAGATAGTTCGTCTACATGGCATACCATCTAGTATTGTGAGCGATCGAGATCCGATTTTCACTAGTGAGTTTTGGAAGAGCTTGCAAGAGGCGGTAGGAACGCAATTGTGTTTGAGTACCGCTTATCACCCTCAAACGGACGATCAGACAGAAAGAGTGAATCGGATTCTAGAAGATCTTTTGAGGTTATGCATCTTGGACTTTGGAGGAACATGGGAGGAACATCTTCCATTAGTAGAGTTCACCTACAACAACAGTTATCATACTAGTATTGGCATGGCACCTTTTGAAGCTCTATATGGACGACCTTGTCGATCACCTACTTGTTGGTGGGAATCTACGGATAAGATTTTGCTCGGGCTCGAGATGATTAGGGAAACTTCAGAGAAGATAGACTTAATTCGAAGACGCATGAAGATGGCACAGGACCGACAAAAGTCATATGCTGATAAGAGAAGGAACGATCTTGAGTTCGATGTTGGAGACATGGTCTTTATTAAAGTATCACCATTGAGGAATGTAGTTTGCTTTGGATCTGTAGGGAAATTGGCACCAAGGTTCGTAGGGTCATTCCCCATTGCAGAGCGAATTGGACAGATGGCCTATAGAGTGAAGTTGCCCGAGAAGCTTAGTGTTGTGCATGACGTGTTTCATGTGTCGCATTTGAAGAAGTGTTTACATGATACTTCGAAAGTAGTAGAGCCGAGCATGCTTAGAGAAGTTGAAGTAGAGCGAGATGCCATGATTAGACGAGCTCTCACATGCATACTTGGATCAGAGGTCAAGAAGTTACGTAACCGAGAGGTTAAGTGTAACACCCCACTCCCGCTATGGTCACTCACTAAGGGAATGCCATAGCATCGGTGGAGTATTTTAGTGAATATAGAACAGAAAAATTACAACAAGACAGATATAAATAGTACTTGAAATTTAAAACATCATCTCATAACAGCGGAAGTAAAACATGTCTGGTTACATCATAAAACCACAATAAAAGTCAAGTACAATATCCATCAAAATAAAGAAGTACATAATCCCACTCTCATACAATAGCCATGACAAAAGAAAAGATAACTGGGTAACTGGAGCTTTACATCTATCCAAGCTCCTAAAGACTGGAACAGCAATCCGATCAAGCTCCACTACTGCTAGGATCCACTGTAGGACCTGAGGGTTGGGAAAAAAGATAAAAACAACGGGGTCAGACATAAGTCTGAGCGAGTCCTATAACTTTAACAATACAATCGTTAAAGTAACCAGAGAAGACATAAACTGATATACGGTAACTAATGGGGATGAATGGCTACACTAAGCAGTCAACTAAACTAAGATAAAAGATAAAGACGCATCTACCCTTCCAAAGGTAAATTACTAAACTGCACCACACCAGTCATTCCTAACTTAAAGGTTGATCCCACCCATGGACTTATAAAATTAACTTAATAGTTCTCGCGTACCCCTAGGTGACTAAGTAGACGCCACGGGGCCCTACAATCCACTAGGTGTACACACTACTCCCCATTCGATCGGCTCCCTAACGTAGATACCCGTGCTGGCCCCACCGTGGGGTGTACCATTCCCCAACGTGGCAACCTGATAAAACTAACGGTGCACGGCTTATATCTACACGATGCAACAACGTCTTATTTACCAGCCTGGGTCCACACACGCATATGAAACCCGTTGGTCATGCGTTGCCACCGCTAACCCATTTTGGCCTCTTATAGTCAAGCCCAGTATGCGTGTCCCGTCCTCGACATGGGTCGAGCCCACTAAGATACTTATGGGTTACTGGTTGAAATGGGCCCCCAGCACAAGCCATCCCCCTAAGCTTGGCCCACACACTAGTGTTTCCCACTTAACCCTTTAATCATGTTTAATTACATGTTTCATCTTGGTTAAGTATTTTATCATATTTTCTATTGGCAACCACAAGCAATTTCCACATACCACCCAAGGTACCCACTTAACCCCCATGCCCCAATACATGCTTATCTGGTTAAGTGTTTCTTAATTGATTAACACTGTAACCGTGTAAAGGACCCCTCACATTGAACCGTCATTTGTAG
The DNA here is from genome assembly GCA_030737875.1 of Allium sativum. Lineage (NCBI taxonomy): Eukaryota > Viridiplantae > Streptophyta > Magnoliopsida > Asparagales > Amaryllidaceae > Allium > Allium sativum. The sequence continues at coordinate 282,980,176 of CM060911.1, forward strand.
ATGCCTGGTTAAGCCGGTAGGTTCCGGGCAGTCTTACACTACAAACGGGTCCAACCTCGTGTCATTTTCCCTTGTTACGTATTTAATTTATGATTAAGACCCCTCACATTGGACTGTCATTTGTAGATGCCTGGTTAAGCCGGTAAACTCCGGGCAGTCTTACACTACAAACGGGTCCAACCTCGTGTCTTAATCGATTAATTACTCCTAATTAATCACCCCCATAATTTGTGTTAATTATCATGTTTATTTTAGGAATATGGGTGCACCTAACTTAATAGGCAAATTCCCAACTCCAAAGTGTGGGTACACCTAACTTAATAGGCAAATTCCCAACACATAGTATGGGTACACCTAACTTAATAGGCAAATTCCCATACTATGTTCATTTATTTTATGTTATGCATAATTATATTAATTTCACACAATCTTATTAACATATGCATTTAATTAACCCCATCGTTCCCACGTAATTTCGTTCTCATGACATAACACATATAAAAGGTGTCAACTTGCATATGTATGAACATGTTTCAAAGGTGCCATCTTGCATATTAACAAACACATAACTTGCATATGAACTTGCATAACATGTCACATAACTTGCATATAATCTTGTATAACATGTCACATAACTTGCATATTAGCTTGTATAACATGTCACATAACTTGCATATTAACTTGCATAACATGTTACATAAACTTACATATTAACAAATACATGACTTGCATATGAACTTGCATAATATGTCACATAACTTGCATATGAACTTGCATAACATGTTACATAACTTGCATATGAACTCATAAACTTGCATATGAAAAAACATACAACTTGCATAATTATCATACATGTAACTTGCATATTATCATACATGTAACTTGCATATTAACATATGATCACAAAGCACAAAACTTGCATAACCCACATACATTAGCAAACTAACATCATGTCATATGACTTAAAACCCATTAATCCACAAACAAAACCATATGATCTCATCATATCTCATCTACTTAGTTTAGCAATTGATCATTAGAGTGATAGAAACTCACAACTAGCCAATTTGCACTCCAAATAAAGAAGATAAAGATGCTTAGAATGGATTAGAGGTTGATTAGAGAGTGATTAGCTTGCAACCCTCTTCATAAATTAGTGGAGGCTCCTTCTAAGATTTAATTTGGCGGCATGTAGCCCTCAATTCTATTTTTAGTATGGATTAGGGTAGGTTTAGGGTGTATTTATAGATTAGGTGAGTGTTTTAGGCCCTTAGATTAACCCTAAATTAGATTAGGACCCTTAGATTTCGGAACCTTCCAGAAACCAGCCCTAAGACCAAGCCCAAACCCCAAACTGGTGCACCCAACCACAGAACTCTCTAGAAACTGTGCAGGTTTCCTGTCCCGACATGGGCGCACTTCCCAAGTGCGCCAGTGTATTTTTGTGCTGGCGCACTTCACAAGTGCGCCAGTGCATTTCTGGCCTGTTTCGGGTTTTTCTGCCTAACTTCGTTCGTCCATATCTCTTTCATACGGTACCTGTTTTACGCAAACTCGGACTCTATTTCGCGTATTTTTCCGAGACGAACGCAATGACGCAGCCCGTTTCCCCTGATTCTCACATCTGAGATTAATTATACTTTAATTACTAACCATTAGTGTTAATTGAAATTCGGGGTGTTACATTCTCCCCTACTTAAAGGATTTCGTCCTCGAAATCTCTAAGTCAAGAAGAACGTATCCTACCAACCAAACAACCATCTACTAAACCATCAACCACAAGCAACCATTATCCTTAAAAACTTCTAATGATGTATGAACATATGCAGAAAGTGTGTGTATATGTCCGTATACTAATGCAAAATCAGGCGGTCTACTGATTCAGTCGACCTCCTTAATGCAAACCATGATAGTGCCATGCATCCAATATGTATGCGAAACCCTATTGACACATACAATTTCTATATGCGTGCACAACCATACACAAAAATGCATCATCCACATGATAACACAGCCATGATACATCCATCAATCTAACTACCACATCCATTTATGCGATATGCAACATGAAGTGACTGAGCCGATCTAGTGCCTAATGTGTGTGTATATGCATCCACGAGCAACCACTAGGAAACAATTGCATCCACATGCATCCATCAACCATAACATGTTTCAAACACATGTTTCAACCATAGGTTTTACCCTATCTAAAGGTCATAGGTACTAGCGAGAGGATATACTAAAGATAAGATAAGTACTAGACAAGCGATAAAGGAGAAGTTAAAAGACATACTCTCAAAAAGAAATGGGTACAAAGAACGCATCTTCGCTTCCGTCTCCCAAGTAGCATTGCTTTCGTCATCTCCCCATTGCACTTTAACTAGCTGAACTTCTCTGTTCCTCAACTTCCTAGTTTCTGACCCAAGGATGCGAGCAGGAGCTCGTCGAATCGTCGCATCACGCTCTACCTCTACATCTCTAAGCAAGCTCGGCTCTACCACCTCTGCGGTCTCATGTAAGCACTTCCTCAAATGTGATACATGGAATACATCATGAACACCACTAAGTCTGTCGGGCAACTCCACCCTATATGCCATCCGTCCAATCCTTTCCTTAATAGGAAACGGCCCAACAAACCTCGGTGCTAACTTCCCAACGGACCCAAAGCGAACAACATTTCTCAACGGAGATACTTTGACAAAAACCATGTCCCCAACCTCAAACTCAAGATTCGTCCTTCTCCGATCCGCATAAGATTTCTGTCTATCTTGCGCTGCCTTCATCCTTCTTCGAATCAAATCAATCTTCTCTGAAGTCTCTCTAACCATATCTGGCCCAAGCAAGATCTTATCCGTAGATTCCCACCAACATGTAGGAGATCGACAAGGCCTTCCATAAAGGGCTTCGAAAGGTGCCATGCCAATACTAGACTGAAAGCTGTTATTGTATGCGAACTCCACCAAAGGAAGATGTTCTTCCCATGTACCTCCAAAATCCAAGATACAAAGCCTCAAGAGATCTTCTAAGATACGGTTCACCCTCTCGGTCTGACCGTCCGTCTGAGGATGATATGCGGTGCTCAAACACAACTGAGTCCCTACCGCCTCTTGCAAACTTCTCCAAAACTCACTAGTGAAGATAGGATCTCGATCACTCACAATGCTGGATGGTACGCCATGCAATCTAACAATCTCTCTAACATAGACTGAAGCAAGCCATGGAGCGGTCCTCTTACTCTTCACGGGTATAAAATGGGCACTCTTGGTAAGTCTGTCTACCACAACCCAAATTCCCGTATTGCCCTTCCTCGATCTCGGTAACCCATCGATGAAATCCATCGAGACACTATCCCACTTCCATTGCTGAACTTCCAATGGGTGTAGCAACCCACCGGGTTTCCTTTGCTCCGCTTTAACTTGTTGGCACACTAAGCATCTAGCCACATACTCGGCCACATCTTTCTTCATACCGGCCCAGAAGAAAACTCTCTTCATGTCTTGGTACATTTTGTCTCCACCGGGATGAATAGTCATCCTTGAACGATGTGCATCATCCAAAATAGCCTTCTTCAAACCCTCATCTTGCGGTACACAAAGTCTACCGTCTCTATGCAACCATCCCCTATCATCTATGGTGTATCTTCCCAAATGGCTGGACGACTCCCCCCTTATAAGCTTCTCTACCAACTCAACCAACTGTGGGTCGTCTCGCTGAGCCTCGCCAATCCATCCCAAAAGAGTAGGTCTAACCTCCAAGGATGCCAACAAACCAGGTACAAAGTCAACAGAAGGTCTGAAGTCGAACAAAGAAAGAAACTCCAAGCTTCGCCGTTCCACGAACAATGGACTCAAAGATAGTCTTTTTCTACTCAAGGCGTCCGCCACCACGTTACCCTTGCCAGGGGTATACGCTATCTCGAAATCATAGGATGCTAAGAACTCCATCCACCTTTGCTGTCTTAAGTTTAAATCCTTCTGAGAGAATAAGTACTTCAATGATTTATGGTCAGTGAACAACTCGAATCTCTCACCAAGAAGATAATGGCGCCAAGACTTAAGTGCGAAAACAATCGCGGCCAACTCTAGATCATGGGTAGGGTAATTCTTCTCATGCACTCTCAATTGCCTCCCTCCATAGGCTATTACCCTTCCCTCATGCATCAAGACTGCGCCTAATCCTGTCCCACAAGCATCGGTATAAACAACAAACGGCTTACTCCCATCTGGAAGCACTAAAACTGGAGCGGTGGTCAAAGCTCTCTTTAACCGTCGGAAAGCATCATCACAATCTACGTCCCATGAGAAAACCAGATTCTTCTTCGTCAAGCGGGTTAATGGGGCTGATATCTTCGCGAAGTCTTTGATGAACTTCCTATAATATCCTGCCAACCCCAAGAAACTTCTTACTTCGGTAGCATTTCTAGGAACTTTCCAATCCTGGATAGATACTATCTTTGCGGGATCCACAGCTATCCCTTCCTTAGAGACCACATGCCCTAAGAATCGCACTTCTCTTCTCCAAAAATGACATTTAGAGAATTTAGCTTTAAGACTATGTGTTCGAAGAGTCTCCAACACTTCTCTGAGATGTAAGGCATGCTCTTCTTCACTCTTGGAAAAGACCAAGATGTCATCCACAAAGACCACTACAAACTTATTCAGATACTCTCTGAACACTCTACTCATCAGATCAACAAAGTATGCAGGGGCGTTTGTCAACCCAAATGGCATCACAAGCCACTCATAAAAACCATCCGGAGTCCGGAAAGCAGTCTTCTCTATACTGTCCTCCGCCACTCTCAACTGATGAAACCCTGTAGCTAAGTCCATCTGCGAAAACACTGAGGCGCCACCCAACTGATCAAAGAGATCATCTATCCTCGGTAATGGGTGTCTATTCTTCTTCGTGAGCTTATTAAGTTCTCTATAATCCACACAAAGTCTGAGGGACCCATCCGCCTTCGTGGCAAACACTACTGGAGCTCCCCACTCCGATATACTTCGCCTTATGAACCCCTTCTCAAGCAACTCCCCTACTTGCTTATGAAGTTCTCTTCTCTCACGAGGAGCCATGTGGCGCACTGGCAAAGACACTGGTTTGGCATTATCCACCAAATAAATTCGGAAATCTATCTCCCGCTTCGGAGGCAAACCCTTCACCTCTTCAAACACATCCGGATATTCCCGGACCACTCTGACAGAACGCAAACTCTCGACCGAAGCATCGAGCGATTCAAGATAACTTAGCAAAACAGATTCCATTGGATTACAAGAGATCTCGAGAGTATTACCCAAGCGGGTCATAAGCCTGACAACTCTCCTTTCACAATCAAGAACGGCACCATTACTGGATAACCAGTCCATGCCCAAAATCAACCCATAGCCCGTGAAGCCCAATACAAAAGCATCACATCCAAACTCAACGCTAAGTATAGAAATCTTCAAACCCAAACATATCATAGACAGATATATGGAGCCCCCAATTGGGTTTGAAACAACCAAGGGATCATCAACTAGACTGGTGTCTAAGTGCAGTGACTCAACTAACGATGATGAGATAAAAGAATGTGATGCGCCAGAGTCAAACAAAGTACGAACTGGATGATCAAACAGAAAAACCAGACTTTCAACGGAAATAGTTCTACCTCTCTGCTGAATCGGTGGAACTGAGAGAGCCTGAACTTGCCCCCCTGCCCGAGCTGGTGCCATAAGAGCTTGCACCTGACCTCCCGAGGTAGACCCCGTCTTCTGCCCCTTCTTTGGGCAGTCCTTCACAAGATGTCCTGCTTCACCACAATGAAAGCAACCGGTCTTCTTCTTTTTGCGACAATCCTTGCTGAGGTGGCCTGGGGTCCCACAATTGAAGCACTTCTTCTTCTTCTTCCCCTTGTCACCATTGCCTTTTCCACCCTTGCCTTGTTGTTGTTGTTGCGGTTTCTTCTGATCCCCCTTCTTCTCTGGTGCCTTAGAACTCTTATCATCCTCATGCATAAGTGCCATGTAGACAAGCTTCTCAAAGGTGGCCCCCATAGGAATGTGAGTCATAGCTATTCCTTGCAATGGTTCGTTCAAGCCTCTAACGAACCTCAAAGCCTTCTTCTCCGGTGTATTCACCAACTCTATGCCAAACCTTGCTAATTGATTGAATTTGTTGACATATTCTTTCACCGTGAGATTCCCTTGCTTCAAATTCAAGAACTTCTCCATAAACAGATTCTCTTCCGCCCTTGAGAGAAACTTAGCCCCAAACCTTTGCTTGAAATCTGCCCAAGAGTCAACAGGGCGTTCTCCATTAGTGACCTCCCACCAGAATGAGGCCTCTCCCTTCATTAACCAAGCCGCCAACTTGACTTTCTTTCCCTCTTCTACTTCAAAGATATCTAGAAACTCTTCCACTTCCTTAAGCCAATCTCTATCCTCTACGAAAGTCTCTGAACCTAGAAAAGGTTTTCCTCCTATAGCCTTGAACTCCTTGCAAATCTTAGCAAAATTATCCACTCTAGGCTGAGGAGGAGGAGCGGTTGCCTCTGGTGTAGTAGCATTGGCTGGACCTGCAGCCGCGGCCCTCGCCTCTTGTAACCTCCTATACCATAGTGGTATAACTAAGCCCTCCGGGATGTTAAGATCTTCAGCCAAGCTGAAACGAAAGAGGAAAGATTCAAAAAGGAGATTCCGAAAGATAAAGATATGGCTATTGGGGATTATGCTTTTCTTTTTCAAAAACTTTTCTCTTAAAAGACATGTTTTTGAAAATACTTTTTCCAAAAATAATACCTTTACTATTTTTTTTTTAAAAAAAGTATTTTTCTCGAAAATTTATCTGTTCCGGTAACCTTCAGCTCTGATACCACGTGTAACACCCCACTCCCGCTATGGTCACTCACTAAGGGAATGCCATAGCATCGGTGGAGTATTTTAGTGAATATAGAACAGAAAAATTACAACAAGACAGATATAAATAGTACTTGAAATTTAAAACATCATCTCATAACAGCGGAAGTAAAACATGTCTGGTTACATCATAAAACCACAATAAAAGTCAAGTACAATATCCATCAAAATAAAGAAGTACATAATCCCACTCTCATACAATAGCCATGACAAAAGAAAAGATAACTGGGTAACTGGAGCTTTACATCTATCCAAGCTCCTAAAGACTGGAACAGCAATCCGATCAAGCTCCACTACTGCTAGGATCCACCGTAGGACCTGAGGGTTGGGAAAAAAGATAAAAACAACGGGGTCAGACATAAGTCTGAGCGAGTCCTATAACTTTAACAATACAATCGTTAAAGTAACCAGAGAAGACATAAACTGATATACGGTAACTAATGGGGATGAATGGCTACACTAAGCTGTCAACTAAACTAAGATAAAAGATAAAGACGCATCTACCCTTCCAAAGGTAAATTACTAAACTGCACCACACCAGTCATTCCTAACTTAAAGGTTGATCCCACCCATGGACTTATAAAATTAACTTAATAGTTCTCGCGTACCCCTAGGTGACTAAGTAGACGCCACGGGGCCCTACAATCCACTAGGTGTACACACTACTCCCCATTCGATCGGCTCCCTAACGTAGATACCCGTGCTGGCCCCACCGTGGGGTGTACCATTCCCCAACGTGGCAACCTGATAAAACTAACGGTGCACGGCTTATATCTACACGATGCAACAACGTCTTATTTACCAGCCCGGGTCCACACACGCATATGAAACCCGTTGGTCATGCATTGCCACCGCTAACCCATTTTGGCCTCTTATAGTCAAGCCCAGTATGCGTGTCCCGTCCTCGACATGGGTCGAGCCCACTAAGATACGTATGGGTTACTGGTTGAAATGGGCCCCCAGCACAAGCCATCCCCCTAAGCTTGGCCCACACACTAGTGTTTCCCACTTAACCCTTTAATCATGTTTAATTACATGTTTCATCTTGGTTAAGTATTTTATCATATTTTCTATTGGCAACCACTAGCAATTTCCACATACCACCCAAGGTACCCACTTAACCCCCATGCCCCAATACATGCTTATCTGGTTAAGTATTTCTTAATTGATTAACACTGTAACCGTGTAAAGGACCCCTCACATTGAACCGTCATTTGTAGATGCCTGGTTAAGCCGGTAGGTTCCGGGCAGTCTTACACTACAAACGAGTCCAACCTCGTGTCATTTACCCTTGTTACGTATTTAATTTATGATTAAGACCCCTCACATTGGACCGTCATTTGTAGATGCCTGGTTAAGCCGGTAAACTCCGGGCAGTCTTACACTACAAACGGGTCCAACCTCGTGTCTTAATCGATTAATTACTCCTAATTAATCACCCCCATAATTTGTGTTAATTATCATGTTTATTTTAGGAATATGGGTGCACCTAACTTAATAGGCAAATTCCAAACTCCAAAGTGTGGGTACACCTAACTTAATAGGCAAATTCCCAACACATAGTATGGGTGCACCTAACTTAATAGGCAAATTCCCATACTATGTTCATTTATTTTATGTTATGCATAATTATATTAATTTCACACAATCTTATTAACATATGCATTTAATTAACCCCATCGTTCCCACGTAATTTCGTTCTCATGACATAACACATATAAAAGGTGTCAACTTGCATATGTATGAACATGTTTCAAAGGTGCCATCTTGCATATTAACAAACACATAACTTGCATATGAACTTGCATAACATGTCACATAACTTGCATATAATCTTGTATAACATGTCACATAACTTGCATATTAGCTTGTATAACATGTCACATAACTTGCATATTAACTTGCATAACATGTTACATAAACTTACATATTAACAAATACATGACTTGCATATGAACTTGCATAATATGTCACATAACTTGCATATGAACTTGCATAACATGTTACATAACTTGCATATGAACTCATAAACTTGCATATGAAAAAACATACAACTTGCATAATTATCATACATGTAACTTGCATATTATCATACATGTAACTTGCATATTAACATATGATCACAAAGCACAAAACTTGCATAACCCACATACATTAGCAAACTAACATCATGTCATATGACTTAAAACCCATTAATCCACAAACAAAACCATATGATCTCATCATATCTCATCTACTTAGTTTAGCAATTGATCATTAGAGTGATAGAAACTCACAACTAGCCAATTTGCACTCCAAATGAAGAAGATTAAGATGCTTAGAATGGATTAGAGGTTGATTAGAGAGTGATTATCTTGCAACCCTCTTCATAAATTAGTGGAGGCTCCTTCTAAGATTTAATTTGGCGGCATGTAGCCCTCAATTCTATTTTTAGTATGGATTAGGGTAGGTTTAGGGTGTATTTATAGATTAGGTGAGTGTTTTAGGCCCTTAGATTAACCCTAAATTAAATTAGGACCCTTAGATTTCGGAACCTTCCAGAAACCAGCCCTAAGACCAAGCCCAAACCCCAAACTGGTGCACCCAACCATAGAACTCTCTAGAAACTGTGCAGGTTTCCTGTCCCGACATGGGCGCACTTCCCAAGTGCGCCAGTGTATTTTTGTGCTGGCGCACTTCACAAGTGCGCCAGTGCATTTCTGGCCTGTTTCGGGTTTTTCTGCCTAACTTCGTTCGTCCATATCTCTTTCATACGGTACCCGTTTTACGCAAACTCGGACTCTATTTCGCGTATTTTTCCAAGACGAACGCAATGACGCAGCCCGTTTCCCCTGATTCTCACATCTGAGATTAATTATACTTTAATTACTAACCATTAGTGTTAATTGAAATTCGGGGTGTTACATTAAGTTGGTTAAAGTCCAATGGGGAGATGATTAAGGAGACACGACTTGGGAAACGGAAGATAAGATACGTGCATCGTACCCTTTCCTTTTTGAGGGTATGTTCTTAACTTCTCTTTTTTTTCGACCGCTTTTTTTATACTTGTTCTATCGTTTAGTGTATCCTCTCGATTATATATTCGATCATTAGGTAGAAAATCTTATGGTTTAAAACATGTGTTTGAAACATGTTATGTTTAGTGGATGAAAATGGTTGCTAGTGGTTGCTCGTGGATGCATTTACACACACTTTAGGCATTAAGATCGGCTCAGTCACTTTCATATTGAATATTGTATATATTTGTTTATTGATTGAAATTTGATGTGTTATCATGTGGATGTTGCATTTGAGTGAATGATTGTGCACTCATATAGAAGTTATAAAGTGCATTAGGAATAATTGCATACATGTTGGACTCATGGCACTGACATAATTCGCATTAAGGATGTCAACTGAATCAGTAGACCGCCTGATCTTTGCATTAGATAAGGAACATATACACACACTTTTGCATATGTTCATATAGCATTAGAAATCTTTTAAGGACAACGTATACCGGTGGATGATGGATGAGTAGATGGATGATTGGATGGTAGGATACATTCTTCTTAACTTTGATATTTCGAGGACGAAATCCTTTAAGGAGGGGAGAATATAACACCCCGTAATTTTATAATATTAAAATTGACAAATTAAAGAATACTTAATTTTTATAGGAAGAATTAAGGGAAAAGGGTTGCGCCATTGTGTTCGTCTCGGAATTCTGCTTGAGATAGAGTTTAAGTTTGCGTAAAACGGATACAGTATGAAGAAGTTATGGAGCTTAGAAGATTTCAGTTTAAACCAGAATTGAAATAATAATTGGAATCAAATTCGAAATTCAAATCAGCAAGAAGCGGGATGGGTGGGAATTATCCCGCTCTAGGGTTTCGACCCCTCATAGTGGAGTCAGCATAAGTGTTGAACCCCCTATAGGGGTGTCAACATAGGTGTCGACCCCCCTCCCCCATAGGGGTCGACCCCATCGGCCAGATCTGGGCAATGACGAATTTTGGAGAATTAGGACTTATGTGGCGTTCTATGATATGCTAGGTGATGTGTTTTTCTTGTTTGGATGGTTTAGATGAATCCTAACCTATTCTAAAAGCCCTAATTCACCTAATACACGTATATAAACACACCTAGACCTAACCCTAATTTCATTAAACAAATCCATGGCGCCTCCATGCTGCTAAAAACTAAATTAACCTAGCCACCACCAAAGCAAATCAAATTCAAGTTGGAAGATAAGAATCAAAGCCTACATCAACGGTTTAACTAATCAACTTCATAAATTAGAATTCAGAATTATTCTCTATCCTTAATCCTATCGCTATGAGTCTATGTCACTTTCACAAGATAATTAAATTAAAAGTGACTGTTATAAGTTGTAAATTGGATTTAATGTGTATGCCTGTAATGAATCTTATCAAGTTTGCAAATTGTCACCTTTTTGATTCATATCCATAAACCTGGCATATGCCTTTCTGATCTATTTTACCATTACATGCCTGTTTATGTTCATATGCATGTTCTTATGTTTATGCCAGTTTTGATGTCATGATTCTCTTCCCTCCTCCTTTTCCTTTTTCTTTTTATGAGATTAGGCTAACTTCGAGCCTAACATATTACGTGAGATTTGCATACGAATAACATTTGAACAATTAGGAAAAGTTTGGGAAAATTTAAATAATATGTAATTTGTAATTGGACATTAATTGATGATGACTATGGATTGGGCATAATTGTACATAACTTGTAAGTATGAGATTTGGCAAAAGTGGGTTTGGGTAAATTTTGGTGTAACTTGTATACATGGGATTATAGGTATAAAATTGAATAGAATTTGTCACATAAATTTGGATTGGAATTTATGGGTAATTGGGAATCACTATAATCCATAATTTTGGTATGAACTGAAGAAAGTGATAATGAAAACCTAAGACATGAGGTTAGATTCGAATTGCGGTATAAGACTGCCCGGAACCGCCCGACACATCCAGCAACCGCAATTTGGTAATCTAATGTGAGAGATCAAAGGCACAAATTAGATGTGTAATAGTGCAAAAACACAAGATTAGATTCAGAATGAGGTATAAGACAGCCCAGAACCGCCCGGCATATCCAGCAACCGCAAAACGACTATGTAATGTGGGAATTCTTACGAGATTACGGTTATAATGAATTAATAAACAAGACAAGACATGTAGTAAGACATGGGGGTTAAGTGGTTGACATGGGTGATGTGTGAAATATAATTTGAAGCACTTAATCATGGTGAAGCATGTAAGAAGACATGGGAATAAGAAGGGGTTAAGTGGGAATTCCTAGTGGGGATCAAGCTTAGGAGGGAAGCTTGTGTCAAGTGTGTGGACCATTTTCAACCAGTAACCCATTCTGTATCTATGTGAGCTAGAACTAGGTTGAGAACGGGACACACTTACTGGGTTTGATTGGAAGAGGTCAATAAAGAGTTAGAAGTGGCAACGTAAGTCCAACGGAGTCATGTGCGTGTGTGGGTCCAGGCTGGTAGGTAAGACGTTGTTGCATCGTGTAGGTATAAACCGTCCATTTTTAGTTGTATCGAGTTGCCACTTTATGGAGTGATACACCCTACTGGTGGACCAGCACGGGTATCTACGAGTTAGGGAGCCGATCGAATGAGGAGGGTAGTGGGTACAACTAGTGGAGATAGAAGCACGCGACACCTACGACAGCAGCTAGGAGTACACGAAACTACCATTATTATTATGATTAGTAAGAGGGATCAACTTTCAGTATGGGACTAGTAATGGTGCGGTGTAATTAGCATTGGTGCGGTGTAGGAATTATCTTATAGTGATTAGAAGCACAATCAACGTTATATCCTGTTCATCTTGTTCACCTTGTCATACTTGCTTATGTTACAGTCATTTCTTATATCCAGTTTATGTTCTTATCCTGTTACTTTACTGGTTATATTGTCAAAGTCACTAGACTCGCCAAACTATTTCTGACCCTTTTTGTTTCCCCTCTTTTCTTTCCTCCCCCCTCCCCCCCCCAAGGTCCTCAGGGTGGAAATTAGTGGAGCTTGATGATATACACGTAAATGTGTATATTTTATCCGCTTATTTATCTTATTTCATATTAAAAATAATTGATACCGTGTATTTATAGTTGTGTTTTCAGATTATTTATGATGAATGGATTAATGCACTTAGTTGCTGAAAAGCTTGAAGAATTGGTGTATGAAGAGTGTTGATTTTGAGAGCTAGATTAAAGCTTGAAGAAATGTTACTGTTCAACCACCATCTGCCGCATATTTTAATGATTCAATGCCTTTTCATAAAGATAGCTTGTCGCAGATATTATGGAGTTCCTAGTCATGCTCAAAATAATTGAATTTGATGTCATTTGATGCCCGCAAGCTATGCCAATTGCAAATACATTCACATTGCGTTCACATTAGCTCAATTGCAAGGTATCTCCCTCATGTTGCGTTCACATTGGCTCATTTGAAAGGCCTTCCATTCACATGCGTTCACACTTAGCTACTTGGTTTATGTGTTATTTTGAAAAAGTGATTTTGTCCCACATTGTGTAATGAGCCTCTTAGCCTTGGCCAATACAACTATAAATACCTTGTATCTTATTCATGTAAAAACACACTTAGTTTTATTCTGTGATTCTCTTCTTGGAATAAAACTCTTCTTCTCCCTTTCTCTCAGTTGTTATTTTATTTTATTTATGTTCATGTTATTTAGTTTATGTTTCTCTTCTTCTTTAGCTATGTCTAGCTAATTCCCTTTGATTAGGGGGTGATGACGCTAATAGATATGATTCAATATGAATCACATAGCCAATAGATGAGGACTTTATACATGTATATCTGGATCTGAATCAAGGGTTAGATCTGAACCTTCATATTCTGTGTCGTTTAAGAGCTATGCTCCTTCACAGGGTATATTTGTGTTCGATCTAACAATTATCAGGTTTAGATCTAATTTTAGGGTTTTAGAAATTAATTAGTGAATCTGTCCTGATAGTCTACGGTTGTTTAAGAGCTCAGCTCCTGCATAGGCTATGCTTATCGTTATTTACTTATTTGTTTCTAAGAACCTAATTATCGTTGATTCATGTGTGTGACAGAAACATGAATTAGATTTATATTTATTTGTTGGCTATTGATGAGTGTGAATCCAATCTATGTCATTATCCCCTAATTGCTTTCTCTTATTATATAAATCTTTTTTTTATTTAATTGCTGTTATTTTCTGTGCTTTCAATCAATCAAAATCCTGGAATAACTTGATTGGATTTATTAATTAAAATATTTTTGGTCCCAGAGTTCGACACCCTCTACAACAATCCTTGTTGTTTAGGAAAGCCGAACAGATTTTAAAGTTGTTTACAATTGTTTAATTTGTTCGCAAACACTTGACTTGGGTTTCTTTCTTCTTGAAGTGCTTGGAGTGCTGAGAGTAATGCTCGGCTTTATCTCTGTTTCATTATGGTTATTTATATTGGGATTATGCTTTTTTTTATGTACTCTGATAATAAATTTGTTAAGATGGATATTTATGTACTTGGCTTTAGCATTTGGTTTTGATGTTGTAACCAAACATATTTTGCTTTTCCGCTGCAATGAATAAATTTTGAATTTTCTTAAGTACCATTTTATATATCTGTCTTGTGATATTTTGTTCTATACTCTTGTAATACTCCATAAAAGTTAATGCATTCCCTTAGTGAATGGCATTAATGGACGTGGGGTGTTACATAAATTTCCCAACGTCTCTCTTCATCCCTTCCCAGTAGTAGGTCTGCTTCACGTCTCGATACATTTTGTTACCACCGGGGTGTATAGTCAGTTTTGAGTGATGACATTCTCTAAGCACTTCATCTCTCAATCCGTTAACTTTGGGTACAATTAGTCTCCCATTCTTTCGAAGCCATCCTTCTTGATCAAGTCCATACTTGTTCATTTCCTCACCATCGATGCCCATCTCTACCTTGGAGATGATTTCCAATAGGTTAGGATCCCTCTGACCAGAACCAACCCGCTCAATCAAAGTCAATCTGATCGTCAAACTTTCTAACATTTCTGGATCTAATTCACACCTAGGTCTGAAATCATATCCTGCGATATACTCCAGTTTCTTCCATTCCAGAAACAAAGCTCCCAAATTGGCATGTCTCCTACTCAATGCATCAGCTACCGCATTTCCCTTCCTGTGTGTATATGCGATATTGAAATCATACGAAGCCGAGAACTCCAACCATCTTTGCTGACGAAGATTTAAATCCTTTTGAGAGAAAAGGTACTTTAACGACTTATGATCAGTAAACAACTCGAATCTTACTCCCAAGAGATAATATCTCCATATCTTCAATGCGAATACGACCACTGCCAATTCCAAATTGTGGGTAGGATATCTTTCCTCATGCGGTTTCAGTTGTCGACTGGCATAAGCTACAACCTTAACTCCTTGCATCAGTACAACACCTATTTCGGTACTACTGGCATCCGTGTATACCATCATCTCTTCGTTCCCCTTAGGAATAACTAATATTGATGCACACTTCAACTTTTCCTTTAGACCCTTAAATGTGTTTTCACACCTTCCGTCCCAGACGAAAGCTTGATTCTTCTTGGTCAACTGAGTTAATGGTGCTGCTATCTTGGAGAAGTCTTGAATAAACTTACGATAATATCCAGCTAATCCCAAGAAGCTTCTCATGTCTGTTGCATTCTTAGGAGTAGATGAATCTTGCACCGTAGCCACTTTCGCAGGATCCACGACAATACCATTCTCTGAAACAACATGGCCCAAGAACCTCACTTCCCTCCTCCAAAAGTGACACTTAGAAAATTTCACTTTCAATTGGTGTTTCCTCAACACCTCCAACACTGACCTCAGATGTTCCTTGTATTCTTCATATGTCCTTGAGTAAACCAAGATATTATCTATGAACACAAGAACAAACTTATTCAATTGATCTTTGAAAACTCTATTCATAAGATCCACAAAATATGCAGACGCATTGGTTAACCCGAATGGCATGACCAACCACTCATAGAATCTAGACAGCGTCCGAAAAGCTGTTTTAGATATACTCTCAACTGCTATTCGGAGCTCTGTCGTGAGATCCAACTGGGAAAACACTCTTGCTCCATTCAATTGAACAGATCATTAATCCGTGGAAGAGGATACTTATTCTTCGTAGTCACCTTGTTCAACTCGCGGTAATCCACACATAAGCGAAGGGAACCATCGGCCTTGGTAACAAACGCAACTGGTGCTCCTCACTCGGAAACACTTCTCCAGATAAATCCCTTATTCAAAAGATCGCCCACTTGCACCTCGAGCTCTCGTTGGTCCCTTGGCACCATACGACGAAGTGGCATCACTATAGGTCTGGTATCTTTCACTAAATCAATCTGAAACTCGATCTCTCGTTGTGGTGGAAGTTCGGTCACTTCCCCGATGATGTCCGGATACTCGCCAGCAATAGGCATATCCGATAACTCATCGTGCAGGATGTCAAGGGAATTTAGAAACTAGACATCACCCCATCACTAGGTAGGCAACCCAATACCACCCTCCGCCCAACATCCGCTCTAATGGTCACCAAAGACCCCTCACAGTCTACCACCACCCCATACCTTTGGAGCCAATCGACTCCCAAAATAAAGCCAAACCCAGTAAAGTACAAAACAAAGCAATCACAAGAAAACATACACCCACGACTCAGTAAGACCAATTTACGGCAAAACATAATAATGCTAGTCGAACCACCGATCAGGTTCATCACAATTAAAGGTCTAAAGCTCGAGTTCCAATTCCAATCTATCTACCAGATCACTAGATACGAAGGAATGAGAAGCCCCGGTATCAAACAATACTCGAACATGAACATCATAAATAGAAAGCATACCTTGAATAACGATGCCCTTTCCCTTCTACGTCGCAGTTAAGGCATTCGACGAAGAAGAAACAGCGTTGATAGCATATGCTTTCACCCTTTGCTTCTCCTTAGGGGGTTGTGGACATTCATTCTTAAAATGTCCCACTTGGCCACAGTTGAAGCACTTCTTTTCCCCTGGCTTTGCTCGACAGTATTTGGCATAGTGACCCTTCTTGCCACGGCTATAGCACTCGATATCTTTCTTATTCTTCTTTTTCTAACCATCCTTGGTCTGATTCTGTTTCCTCTTATTCTGGGAATTATTCTTCCCTCCACCGCTTGCGTGTGGCTTTGGCTCCTCTGCAGATGTAATAGCAACCTCAGTCTTCGAGTTAGTGTAAAGGCTCTCAGATCTTAATGCCTTTCCCACAATAGATTCGAAAGTCTCATCGATATGGTTTATGAGTCTCTCCCCCAAGTACTCATCTAGGCCAGTTATGAACTTCTCGTTCTTCTTCTCGACGGTATCGATAAGGTACAATCCATATTTCGATAAGGTATCGAATTCAGCAATATACTCTGAGACTACCCTAGAATTCTGCCTAAGCTCCAAAAACTTCCTGAAAAATTCTGATTTCTGAGCAGTTGGGATAAACTTATCACTGAATCGGGTCTTAAACTGATTCCAAGTGACTTGATCCTCCGGAGTAGCCGCTTTGATAGCATTCCACCAATTCATTGCCCATCCTTGAAGCTGACGGGATGCAAGCTTTCTCTTCATTGCATCTTCGATGCCCAACTCCTTAAAGATGTGCTCACAACTATCTAGTCAATCTTGAACTTCCGTTGTCGATTCCGTTCCGTGGAACGACTTTCCACCAAGATTAATATAATCCTTGCTGATCTTGGCGAAATCGGCTCTAGGCTCCTACACCGCTGCAACACCACCGTTAGCAGCATTAGGAACTGCTCCCTGAGCATCCCTAAGCATCTCTCGCATAAAGGCAGTAAACATTATCCTCATATTAGAGACATTCCCATTATTGGCCCCTGAACCCATACTCCTTGTATATCGGCTCATCATTCAATCTGTAAAGAGAAAAACAATTAACCATCTTTTTAGTGATGCCAGTGCAGTACGACTTCATCCTTAGCTATACTAATAATATATATATCTTTTGAAAACCAAAATATCACAAATATGCGCTCTTATATATGTATACTATCTCTCCGTGATATCTTCCCCAAGGTTAAACTATGCAAGCTAGGCTCTGATACCAAGTGTTACAGCCTGGCCCGAACCAGCCGACATTTCCCGGAAATGCATTGTACCGATGTCCGACCAGCACGGGATGGTCATCAAAGAAAGGAATCTGAAGCTATGATCTACAAAGGAACCTATAGTATATCTCACAGCGCATGGAATAAAATATAATAATAAAATAACTTGATATAAAACAGGCAAGACAGTGCATAAGCTAAAAACTAAATCATATCCATCAGAGTAGCGGAATTCAAATACAGCTTATGATCCAAACCATTATTACAACTTCGAAACACTCTCTCTAAAGCAAAATAGAAAGGTAAACTACTAATGCCTAAAGTAGTGACCGTCAACAACACAGGGAGAGTATATGTAAATAGTACGTGGAAGCCTCCTGCTCGTCTCCGAACAGCTACCCCTGCGTAACCACCGGACCTGTCTTTAGTCTGCTCGTTTAAGAACACCAAGAGTAATAAGAAGAGACATAAAACTCTGGGTCAGACAAAAGTCTGGTATGAGCGATAGCAGAAAAGCAAAACAATAACAGGTATAAATAAATCATTCCTGAACCTGGTCCTGCAACCAAAGAGTTAGCACAACAAGATGTACTGTACTCTAAGGTAAACACTAACATAGAGTGTAAAATAGGGGTGTGTGTGTCATGGTGATAGCAAACATCAAACATAGAAATCATCCTCACATCTCTCACTCAGTGCGTAAAGCATACAATATCCACCGCTTTGATCACCAAATCCATTGGGGCCATGATGGGTCCATGCCCTTCTGGACTCCGTACAACTAATTGCCATGACCATGCCCTTCTAGTCTATAGCCAATAACCCTTCCCAGTCCATACATCCTCTGGTTCTGGTTCGTCTACATACCCCCTCTCTCAACTATGAACCAAAGTTATAGATATCGATAATTCCTTTGCACACGTCCCGCAACAGAGCTGTTAAGCTATGAAAACAATCAAAAATGTCAAAACATCCTTTTACAGTGTTTCTGAAACGCTGTTATATCCCTTGGTTCAATTCCGCATTCATCTGGTGTGAAGAGCTAAACAAAACTGGCTTTCACAGCGTTTCCGCCCTTTTTACAGCTTTTCAGAAGTGCTGTCGTAGCTCAGGTGCGACCGAAAACCATGCGCGAGTGACCACAGCATTCCACAAATGTAGTTGTAGGTGCGACCGACCGCAGCATTTCGCAAATGTTGTCGTAGGTGCGACAAACCACAACATTCTACAAATGCTGTCGTAGGTGCGACCGAAACACATGCGCAACCGATTACATCATTTCATATATGTTGTCGTAGGTGCGACCGAAACCCATGCGAGACCGACCACAACATTTCACAGATGTTGTCGTAGGTGCGACCAACCACGGCATTCCACAAATGTTGTAGTAGGTGCGACCGAAACCCATGTGCGACCGGCCACAGCATTTCACAAATGTTGTCATAGGTGCGAACGAACACAGCATTTCGCAAATGATGCCGTAAGTGCGGCCGACCACAGCATTCTACAAATGTTGTCGTAGGTGCGACCGAAACCCATGCGCCACCGATCCCATTTCCTGCATACATTCCAGCAAGCAATCTTCGCTGCACGACGGCGTTTTCAACCACTCTAACCTTCCTATGCAACCACAAAATATTCCAAACAGTAATAGCAACATATAGAATCAACCATAAACATCTAAACAAATATTTAACATGTAAATATGGATCAAACATACCCGAAACCATGATTTTCCCCTAAATCGCCTTAACCATGTTTTAACTATAGAGTTAGCAAACTTAATCCAAATTAACCCTAATTTTCACCAGTGATTTTTTTTTTTAGAATTTCTACATATTTTTCCATATTTTTATGATGCATAATTTCGCTAATTATCACTAATTAACCCTATTTAGCCATAATTAGTTAATAAAAGTGCAAATCACTCACCTTAGCCACAAATAAATTATAGATCTGTAACTCTAACATATTTGGCATGGATCCCAATGCATTCCAGCAGCTCTATCTCGATTTCTATGCTAATCTGCTTTAATTTGATGTAGATTTTCCTAATATGTGATTAGAAAGTGATTAAAGATGAATTTAGAAGGTGGAGGTCATTGCTAGGGTTGAAGAAATGAAAGTGGCGGCTGGGAAAAATGAAATGAGATGGTTTCCTAACTCATTTCAGCCTCCCCATAACCCTAATCCCGAAATGGGTTATGGGCCCATCCACTAATTACCCTATTAAGCTCGTTTAAGCAGTTTTTTCACCTTCTAAACCCTATTTCAACCATATCTCCCAAACGGTAAATCCGTTTGATCAATGTGACCACTCCGGAAAGGTAAACCATCATTCGAATCCAATAGAAGTGGTTTTAGGTCCAAACTCCTTACCAATCAAAAGTTATAGGCGAAACAAGGTTCACCAAAGGCAAAACGGTCATTTAAAAATCATAAAAAATCGTGAACATGGGAAATGAACCCAGTAGTCGATCCCCAAATTTACACGACCATATGACTTCGTATAAAAATGAAATAAATATTCTAAGATCCTCCGATGCGTATAATGGTGGTCATTATAATATATTCGAAACATTCAAGTGAAATGAACGGCCAGTCACATGTGGCCGAGTTGCAAGATGTTCTTGTTGAACTATAGTGTATCCCCTCTATAGAACACTTATCAAATGGTGGTTCCGTACCTTGTCATAGTGGGAAATCCATTCTCCAATAAAAGCCCTCGGGTTTGATTGTATACAGTGTATGTAGAGCATGAGATGCAAGCGTTCTGCTAGATTGCTATTTACTTGTATTTGATACTATTATAATATAAGAATAATATTGTTTGAAAAGAATGTTTTGGGTTATCGTAAGGTAAAAACCATCCATATTTATGTGTGGATCGGTCTTACGATTATCCTTTCTATCGGAAAAGGATTTTTTTTAAGTTAAAACAAAATGGTTGGAGTTTACTCAATAGTCCCATGACTAACCCAGAGTTATTTCGTTTTGTTTTACCCTAAACTCTTAGGTGCCCAAATTTTTACGGGTAGTCAAGTAGTCGGGATTTTCTTAGAGGAGATTTGAGCAGGAGACTTCAACATTATATATATATATATATAGAGAGAGAGTTTATTTCTACTATGATGTTATGTGTTGTACTCTAAAATGGTAAGTATATACAGTTTCGTAATTCAAAAGTTGTTATATAATATATTTTATTTGTTTCACTGTGAGATTCATGATTAATATGATTCTGTTCTGAAAAGGTATTTTCTTCTTCTATTCTAATTTGTTTTCTTTCCATTTCTCACCCTATAACTTCTTTCTATTAATGCTCCAGTACTCTCGATGCTAGAATTGTCGACAAGGTGTTTTATGTCGATTTTCGGGGTCAGAAATCCTGGTTCGTTACATAAAATGAACAAAAATTGTTCATCATGCTATCCAAGAATTATATATGTGATATAATTGACATAAGATATCTACCTAAAAGTTTGTGTTTTGGGGATTAGCCAATGCTAATTCTAGGCATGATTAGATATGGATTTTGGATCACTAAGATATATGTATAACAACACACACACACACACACACACACACATATATATATATAGGGATATTAATTTGAGTGGGAGAATATGTTAGTTTAATTTATTTATTTATTTTGAAATTGAGTAAATATGTTATTAGGCATTTTCAGCCCAAAGAGAAAGATTACAAACAGGCCGAAGCCCATGTATCTCGCCATTTACTAATAGTTACAATAATTACAACTAGAACCTTCCGCAAATAAAAACCCATCGTCTTCTCCTTTCAAATCATCTCCTTTTCTAATCAGCGACAGTTCTGGAGCTTCATGGCGGATCGAACGCTCTACTGATTCCTGAAGTTTGTGCCGACGCTGCCTTCAGATCCTTTTCTGACCATCCAGCGAGTATAGATTCCAAGTTATCGGTATCATCCCTCCCTCTGAGTCGTTGTTTACTTAGTTTAATGTCAATTATTGACATTTTGCTTACTATCTCCGCTGTATTTGTTTTCTCTTTGAAAATTCTTGCATTTCTTTCTCTCCATATTGCGGCAACAACATACGTCAAGGCAACCTTGTCGAATTTGGCTATCAGACGATCATTGTTTGGGTACCTGGCCAGGTAAGTGGCAATTACCTGTAAATCCCAAATTTGATTTATTGGATCCACTTTTATTTTACAATTTTGGGCAATGGCTTTAGAATAGTTGCATGCAAAAAATAAATGCTCGTGAGTTTCCTCAGAGGCACCGCAAAGTACATATAATCTATCTTGTGTAACTCCCCATTTGTATAATCTGTCACGTGTAGGTAGTCTTTGCATGAAGGCCTTATAAGCAGTAAAAGAGTTTTTGGGGCAAATTACTTTATCCCAGATAATCTTACCCCATATCTTGTTTTCGTGTTTAGTACGGATTGAGTTCCAAGCATTCTTAATGACAAAGTCACCTTTTGAGTTATTCCAGACCCATATATCATTATCACGACCAGAGAAAATAGGCATAGCTTGAATTTTCTGAGTTAAATCCCTGTTGCATGGCAAATGTTCACATTTCCAGCTTTGGTTTTGAATAATTGAGTCCACATTAATGTTTAGGGTTCCATATGCTGAATAAGTGTCCCGCCCAACTAAATCAATCATTGATTTACCCAAAATCCAAGGGTCTTTCCATAAATTAGTGTCCTTACCAGTTGCGAATTCACGAGTACAATTTTCTGCAAGTTTGTCTCTTATTTTTAAAATTTCCTTCCAATTTGGTGATGAATTGTTTTCCTCAGCCATTTGCTAGAAGTTATCTTTAATGTAACGTTTTCTCATCCATCTCGCCCACAAACCTTTGCTAGTGATTATTTTCCAGCCTTGTTTGAGAGCAAAAACATTTCTCATCTCTCTTATGTTTCTCAATCCTACTTCCCCCTCTTCCTTAGGTCTACAAAGATCTGAAAATTTGATTTTGTGGTAGCCTGCTCTCCATATAAAATCAGCACAAACTTTTTCTATTTTCTCAATTGATGCAACAGGGATTTGAAATGTTTGAAGCCAGAAATTTATCTTAGCATGTATTACAGTATGTACCAGTTCAATACGACCTGCTAGCGATAAAGTTTTTGAACTCCAACCTTGCAGCATATCTTTGATCTTGCTTATCAATTCAACACATTCTCTATCAGTGATTTTGTTAGTTGATAAAGGCACGCCCAAGTATTTTACTGGTAAGGAACCTTCAGAAACCCCCAAAATTTCAAGGATTTCACTTCTATCAACACAATACTTGTTAAAGTAACACTTGGTCTTGTTCTCGCTCACTTTCAAACCAACAAATTTTTCCAGTAATTGAAAATTATTTTTGATGGTTCTAGCAGCTGCTTCATTCGATTTAATGCATATTATTAGGTCATCAGCATATAGGAGGTGGCTTATCTTAGGTTGGAAATTGTATACTGTCTGAATTTGTCTGTTGTACTCCGACAATTCCATCTGGAGAAAAAAATACTCCATAGCTACTGCAAACAGGTAAGGAGATAATGGATCTCCTTGTCTAATCCCCCTATTTGATCCAATGAAACCCTTAGGAATACCATTAATCAGAATTGAAAAAGTAGGGGTAGATATACATTCTCTAATCAACTTAACAAAGTTGTTAGGAAATCCCATACAATTTAGCATATGAGTTATGAAATGTCAATTTATTTTGTCATATGCTTTGTGAAGGTCTACTTTCAAACAGAATTTATCAGCTCCAGGTTTATTGAAATTTCTTACAAGTTCATGCGCCAACAGCGAGTTCTCAGAAATGTGTCTCCCTTTAATGAATGTACTCTGACACTCTGAGATGATATCTGGTAATATTAGTTTAATTTATACATTTA
Source organism: Allium sativum (assembly GCA_030737875.1). Lineage (NCBI taxonomy): Eukaryota > Viridiplantae > Streptophyta > Magnoliopsida > Asparagales > Amaryllidaceae > Allium > Allium sativum. Next base: position 283,004,104 of record CM060911.1, read on the forward strand.
TATCAATATACAATGTTCTATATAAATTTGGATTGTCAAAATTTATGCTTATATCCAACATAAATGTGCAATATCATTCATCATTATTTTATTATTTAGTATGTCCAATAGATATTATATGGTAAATAACACCCATAATTTATCACAAAAATTGGTCAGCAAGAAGGATGAACTGAATTAAATGAAATTTCTTGACTAACATCGAAATTTGAGAATTTTCCTCAAAACAAATAGGAAATGTAATTGTTTTGTATAATTAGAATACCTGAAAGAAAAGGGAGAAGTATGACTTCAACCGAATAAGGTATAAATGTTATAAGTGTCAACTTATCAACTTATACATCTCTAGTGTTACAATCAAAATTAACGCCGAAACAGGCTATCGGTGAAGGGATAATGGACCGTCACAACCATAGAAGAATAATCTATAAGTGAAGACCAAGAACAGAGTAAAAACGAAAGAATAAGGGAACAACCTGAATGTCAGGCAATCGAAACCATCATTAAAGAAAAGAACTCAAAACCTATACAAAAAAGGATATCGGTAGTGTAGTTCCGGCACGAAAGGTAGATAACGGAGGGTCACCCGAAAACGGAAGCCAAAGAAGAGAAAGACCAGGAATCCTACAGATCGAGACCTAGAAGGACGAAAGGGATATCGATATTAACTTGCTTAATACCGATACATCGAGAGACGAGAGCATCAAAGGCATAGAGTTGAAGCACAAGGGAATCGTCCGGGAACTAGCTACGGAGACCCCCATTAGATGATCACCGAGTGGCCACTTTAGTAAACAACTAATAAAACACCATAAAGCACCCCACCGGAAAGTTGAAAGCATACTTTAGGGATCGACCAAAAGGCAAGCCGGAACCACGAAGAGAGACAAGCTATACACACTAATCTACTTAGTGTCGATACCGACAGGGGTGGCGGATCCGGTAACCATCCACTTGAATCATGAAGGCAAGTCCCACGAAGAATTAATAGCAAGACCGAAAGCTCATGACCAAAAGCCTATGTCTGGAAGCCTAAAGCCTTTCTAAAGCTATACATATCGATAGGCTTGGTATCATACAAAGAAGATAGACATGACATAAAAAAGAAGTACAAAAGACCAGGACCATCCTTCTGAGAGCCAGAACCGACACCCTAAAAAGCCGTAAGCAAAGCCAAAAGAGTGGTAGAGAGCCAAAGAAACCAGGACCAAAGGGAAAAGCGGCTGACAAGGGCTTCTACTGGCCCAATAGTAAAGGGGCCCGATTTGTCTATAAATAAAACCCAGAGGTCTCATATTTGGGGCGATTTTCCCATTTCTCATTCTTGTACTCTTTTTCTCTAGAGTAAACCTTAATTTCTAAATCAATTTGGTGATTTCTATCACAATCACTTATATATTACAAATCAAGGATCAATAAAGAGCAGATCAACACTTAGCATATTTTCTTATGAGTTTCTTATGTGGTTTCTTAGTTATCTCATACATAGCATGATATATTCTTTCTACATGGCAGTGGGTTCCTACTTAAGTATAGACTTCTATCAAGGGTTGTGCTTAGGAAGCCCTTGTCCCAAGATAAATGTTGGTTCTTGAGTCACTTAAGTGTGGTGCTCACCCCATCGAGGGAAGAGTAACTGATATTTTGGGCTCTAAACCTTGATACCTAGGAAATAGTGAACTAACCCAGACTCGTGAAAGCTAAAAAAAACCCCATTTCCCCTTAGGTCCACTTCCATAAACTTATCTCCAGTGTTGAAGAAAAATATCATTAATATTTTGGCGTTAGAAGGAAGGCCCGAACCTTCGACCTTATGGTCAACCTTACCTCATATCTAACTGTGTTTTTCCGTCCGGGGTTGGACAAAGCTATGAAGAAGCAAGATTATGGCAAAAGGACCATACGAGAGTCTTTTGGATCTCAAATGGCTATGTCAGGTACTACTGACGCAAGAATGACGGAAGAACAAAGGTTAAGAATGGAAGCTCTAGAAATAATCAAGTGAAAAAAGGAAGTAGAACAATACGACCCAAATTATTGGAACGGTAACCTTTCCTACGTAGGATAAACACCAATGGTTACTTTAAGTCATTCTACACCAAAGGAGTAAGACCACTTTTCACATATAAGAGAGGCTATCTATGAGCAAGGCAAAGGAATGGTGTTTGAACAAGAAATGATGAGGGATTTTAAGCGCCTTACTTCCGAATGGACTAAAAGGATAGTTCATCGTCCTCGAAACACCTTGATAAGAAGAAGCAAGGATATGGATGCAATAACAAGATTTAATAACAAAAGGGATAAACTCTAATGACAAGGAAGGGACTTTATAGCAAGAATGCTTAATGAGTGCCACCTTACCAAATCAATGGAAAACAATTACTTCCTAACTTAGCAAGAACACAATTATTGGTCGTCCGCAAAGAAGAAGCCCAAGTACGAAAAGGAATTGGGAGGGTCGTACTATCATTATCATATCATAAACGGACATGAAACCAACTATTGCAAAGCTCTTGAGGGATTGATCATCAAGTTCCTTAATCAAGGCCAGCTACAAGACTTTGTAAAAAGATCAAACTAAGTCCAATAAAAGTCCTTAGGAAAAGGATTGTCTACGTGACTAGGAATATGGAAACCCTCACGAAGCTCGAAATAGCTAGAGATGGGTCAACCACAAATGGATAAAAACCCTTGTCCCCTCCGAGTTGGACACAGCAAGGCACCTCACGGAGGGGGAGGGGGTGGTGTATAAGCCTTTCTCCGCGTCCGAATCAGAAAGGGCCAGGTTAAAGCATCAAAAGCGTAAGCCTCCGACCCACACAAGAAATGGTCGTGACGGGACATTTGATTAGCATGCGCTGCTTCTTCCCGTAGAAGAGTACTCCAGCCTCTGAAATGAACTAAGCACGTCCTACCTCTGCTCGCAGAAGAGCACGTCCTACCTCTGCTTATGTTCCGCGTTACAAGTAGAAGGGAACGCCAACCCCTTATCATCGCCTACAATGGCCACGATAAGGCACCACTTGGAGGGGAGGAGTGTAAACCTCTATCACGGCCTACGATGGCCAGGGTAGAGCATCAAAAAACATAAGCTTTAATTCCGTGTCTACGATGGCCTGGTTTAAGAATTAAAGACCTTATCTTCGCCTTCGATGGTTAGGATATGGTGACTCCTGGAGGGAGTTCAGGTAAGTCCTTGGGCCCTGCTTGTGGATAAGCTAGCCAAGCGCACATGACTCACAGGCCCAGAGAATGTCCAACAAAGCACATACATCCTCTTCATTGGCAATAAAAAGCCCAGAGAGTGGTTCAAGAAGCATGTACATCCTCTGCTTCACAAATCACACCTAAAAAGGGGTAACGAAACTAGTACCAGAAATGGTCTCCAATTCCCTATCCTAATAGTCGAATATAGGTTGGCTCGGATCTCAGTTATTGCCGGAAGTGGATTTCCGGTCCTATCTTAAGTACCTGAATCTAGGTTGGTTCGGATCTCAATTATTGCCGGAAGTGGATTTCCGATCCTATCTTAATAACCCGATTCTGGGTCAGTTCGGATTTTAATTATTACCGGAAGTGGATTTCCGGTCTTATCATAAATACCCGAACGTAGGTTATTTCGAAAGATTCAATTATTGCCAAAAAGGATATTTGGTTCTCTTAATAACCTGAATCTAGTTTGGAACCAGATTTCTATTACTACTGGAAGCGGATTTACTAGTCTCACAACCTAGTCCAGAATATAGATCAATGCCCTATTGTTACAAGTAGGGAGGGCTCCCGACCTATCATCCTGAATACCCAAATCAGGGATGCCAGATTCAAATTCTAAATCTCTAAGGAAGGGATCAACTACCGTTACCCGGGATGGTGGTATGGTTCTACAACTTAAAAGCTTTCAGACCAAGATTATGATATTCCCTCTCACTCAGGGAAGTTTCTCAAACTCCTTACATTTAACTCGCAATTATTCAGGCAGAACATAGGTCAAAATAATATATATTAGGTAGTATACATCCCATTTATAAGTTCATTCACAAAGCAATATCATTGGCTATTCAGAAGAAAAGTAGACAATTGATGATACTTAATACATTTTCCTAAAGCTCCCTGTTCTTAGACAAGGGAGGAGTAATAGAATGGCGAATTGCAATACACAAAAGTTCATTGATCTTCTGCCAGTTTTCCATAACTTTGTTTGGGCCATCTAAGGGCTTAGGTTGTAACTTCAAAGCTCGGTTATAGCCCCTTCCCTTGGCTTGCAAAGTTTTATTTTCCTTCTCTAAACTAAAAGCATTCTTTCATACAACATGTTTTTCCCTTTGTAGTTGCTTAATTTTGGAAGTGTAAAAATCGATATGCCGGAACGTATCCTCATTATATTTTCTATCGTAAAAACTTTTATGTCGGCCTTATTTTTCCAATTCCACCTATTAACAAGAGAATCGTCAAACCCAGAGGGGAAATTCCTCATATGGTGGCTTATCTCAAAATCCGGAGCCTCAAACTCTGCTGTGACTCGGGCATGGGGGTTCCGGGGGTACATCCAAAAACAAATTCCCAAGTTTTACATTTTGTTAATGCATTGTTGCATTCCACTTCTAAATCAACTATTTGACGATGAAGCTCGCCCATTTCCTTGTCAAAATCGATGGAAGGATTCGTCTTTATCTCTCTCTTTAGCTCAAGGATAGTTTTATCGTTCTGCCTTAGCTGATCCTCTAAAACACTTATTTGTTCATTTAAATGCTCCATAGACAGTTCCTCAAATAAAACAGACCCGCCGTTAGTTTCGATAGGCAAGCCCTCTAAAAAGTTTCCCTGACTCATGGTTAGTCGTGTGTCCTTCTCAGTAGAAGATGGAGGGTCTTCGATTAAAATTTCCTGTTTTATAAACAATATAAGCTACTGCTTATAGGACCTATTTTCAGAAAATTGATAACAATAGTAAACCACGACACAGTTCATTCAAAAGAAGTCAATACAGATGTTAAACAACATTCATCCAAACGAGCATTAATTACAAAAATCATAGAAGTTTAGTTATTCCTACCAATAAATTCTTTGTTCATATTGCATATCAACTTTGCGTGATGAGCCCTAAGTTTCTTTAGTATCATTGTCCTATCATCTACCAAGAAATTAAAAAGGGTGTGTTTGGCTTAGGTCCCTAATAAGTTTCAAAATTCATGTCACATCCGGTCTTAAACTTATTATAAATCACACCCCAATTTTTCGAAAATTCATCAAAAAAATAAAAAAATCACGTAAATTCATATTTAAATCAAAAACGAAAACATAATAGAACTCAGATGAAAAAACAACCAAAAAACGTACCAAAAACAAAAAAGATCAAAAAACAATGAGACTGCAGTAATCTGCATCAAAGGATGCATATATTTGAAATTGTACCATACATGTATGCATGTAATACAGAATAAATGCATACATGTAGGCATATATTCGTGGCCATGCATATCAGTTCATATTTATTTACATACATGTATGCAATAAAACAGAATAGTTGCATACATGTATGCAAGAATTCATGCAAATTTTCAGTGTAAACTGCTTCATGAATTGTTGCATACATGTACGCGACTATTGAGTTTAATTGCATACATGTATGCAAATTTTTTCCCAAAATTCTCTGAGAAGATTTGCACTTTTTTTGATTTTTTTATATAATAGTGCACAAATTCCTTTGAAAAACTTGTAACAGCCAAAATAGGGACCCTCTTTAAATACGAAACTTTTGGAGGATGTCGTTCTTATTTTGAAGCTTTTTAAGGATGCATGAATAATTTTCACAATTAAAAGAGAGCTGAGGATACTTCATATAGATAAGTATAAGTTCTTTTAAAAAACGTTCCCCGTTGGACTTATAGGGGGATTTTATAAGAAATTCCCACCTCAACCTAGCTAAAGAACGCAAGTAATCCTTGAAAATAGTGTCATTAGTAAAAACAAGGTTTTTGTTATAATAATGATAAGTAACAAAAGATCACTTCTGAAAGCATGAAGTCATGCTGTGATGTTTTGCAAATATCAGTAAGTTTCAGAATAAAGCGAACTAACCCAACGCAGGAAAGGAAGTGACTCAAGAGCAAAAATTTGTACCTGAGGAATAGGGGAGACAGATTGCACTATTTGTTCCCTTTCATCTGGTTTTGAGAAAACAATCTCTTTAGCAGGCGTACCAACACCATATGGACTAATGGGAGCGCATAAAGAATCAACTTTTACATCCCCAAGGCCCGAGGCGTCGCCAACGAATAAAGAAAATATGCCATCAACTTTGCTATTCTGGCAGCCTTCGTACTCAGGTTTAGGTTCATTATTGTGGTCGTCTCCATCATCGCCCCTAACGTCCAAAGATAATTCTTCCACATCACCAGACTTTATGCTTTCTGGCAATTCTTCAATGAATAGAAGATCCTCGAACTTCACCTTGTTTTCTCTAGGGACCCCAATACCCTGTTTGGCCAAATTTATTCTTTCCAAAACTCTGCTCCGAACAGAAGGGTGAACAGAGGGGAAGTCCACGCCTGGAAACTTTTTGAAGTTATCACAGTAAGCTAGGAAGAGAACTTCTCATAATACTCTATCAGCACATCCAGGAGATATGCTTTCAAAAATAAAGAAATCCAGGCTTCACTACTCGTTTAGCATTAGAAAGCGCATTTTCCTTTACCCTCAACTTCTTTGCATGCTCAGCCAGTATATTTGCCCGCTCACTCTCAAAAGACGACACTTTGGCAACCAAGAAATTGTTGTTTTCCCTTTCCGTTCCAAGAGATATTCTCATCTGTTCACATGACTCATCACTTTTTCTCTTCGCTATAGTTAAGTCACGACCCTTGGATTCCAACGCAACATTCTCTTCTTTAAGCTTATTTGCCTCAGTATATGATGAAGTAATCATCGTCTGAACCATATACCAACCTTTGGATATCTGGAAAAGGATAAGGTCATGTCAGCCCTTATACGAAAACATCTAACGAAAAAATTAAAGGAGGTAGAAGACAAGCCAAAAGTCGTTGTTTGATGAGACAAAGGTAGAAATCTGACCAGTCCGAAAGGGTAGACTTTGCGTGTTGGAAACATCATTGGAGGCAATAAGAGATCTAACAATACCATCAAAGTCATAAGTTGACAAAGGAAAGCTCAAAGGGTTATCATAACAATGAAATGGGAGTGAGGTTGGCTCGTGCTCTCTCAAATTCAAATATTCCTGAGAATCAGTTATTAGAAAACCTGCAACAAAGTCACTACCTAAGGTCTCGGCTGGTGAAGAAACCACTTTAGGAATATTGTTGGAAGAAGGGGTAATGCAACTAAGCAACGGTTGACCACTAGGGGAGGAAAAAGTTCCTTCGCCAAAGAAAGAGGATACAAAAGTTACACCTTTGTGTCTTTTAGAGGGGACCATCGTCGACAGTCAAAGCCGACCTTTTCTTAGATAGATCACCAGAATGGGCAGAGGAGGCCAGAGCAATGAATGCATTAGCACCTGGGGTAACTGGTTACAAAAGAGAAAACATAAAAAAACTTGTGACCCTTATGATAAGACAATCCTACCCAAGGAACCCGGAAATAAAGGCGATGAGAGTTTAAAACCATCTGAACTAGAAGACAAGCTTGTGGCACCCAGAAAGTGGATTGGAGTCTGTCCCAGAATCTTTCCTTCAGGAGGTAAGACGACATGTTCACAGAAGTTATCCAAAGTCAATAGAACGCAACGCTGCTTCAATTCCTTAGGAACTTAGCCAAGGGCATCAACAACTTGGGCCTTTCTTGCCTCAATCTGCACCTTTTTGGGAATGAAGGCTAAAAAGAAGTAACAGCCGGTAATTAGAGATAAAAAGAAGAGAGAAGAAAGAGAAGAGTCACTTACCAGGGCCGTTGAAAATACCCGATATGCCAAGGGGGCACCTGATGAGGAAAAAATGGTTTTCCCAATCTTTAGACTTATTAATGGGGTCATTAACCCATTTCCTTACAGGACTAGGACGAAGAATGAGCGAGTTCGACACTTTGTCTAAACAAAGTAAGAATCGCAGGAGATTAACGTTAAGGGAAGTTTGGCATGACTTAAGTTTTAAGATTTCTAAGCATAAAAGAAGAGTATATGTATTTGGTGAAAATTGAATAGGGGCAACCCCCAAGTGGTGCAGGTGCATAAGTAAAAACTCTATAAAAGGGAAGAAACCTCCATGCCAAATGTAAATGGCAGTGTAGGAAAAGTACCCTTTTGGCAGATTCTGAATAGTATCTTGTGAGGAAGCGGGAATGGAATCTATATCATTCATATCAAAACTTCGGAGAATAGCATCCACTTCCTCTTGGGTATTGATGAAAGAACATTGAGGAATAGGTACTCTCTTTGGGTGAAGTTTAATAGATCTTCCTGACTTCGAGTAACCAGCTTGTTGAGCCTCAGACATAATTCTGCCTAGTGATATCATACCATAACATATGTACGAATCACATGTAGGTGAGTAAGGAGCATAGGAGCTTACTAGTGTTCGGGATTTGATCCATTAAACACTAAAACTGACTGTGGAAATCAATATTAACATGGCTTATGCATAAGCCACCAATGCTGGAGACCAACTAGACCTTTGGTACAAGACAATTAGGTTAACCGTCACCAAAAATCTAGTTCGTCTCGAAACCCAGTTCAAGTGAACTCTAGGCCAAAATGTTTTATCTAAAAGCTTCAAATTTTTCCGGCACTAAAACCGAGAAGAAACAAAGTTATCAATAGCTTTCCCCCACTAAATTGGCACCCATTGGGTCGAAAGCCAGATAAGCATGAACCTTGGTGTTGGAAAAATCGAAAGCTAATTAAGTAAATGACTAAGATGCGGGTTCAATCGTATCGAAAGGCTAGTATGTTGTTTATTAACAAGAAATATCCATCTACATGTAATTTTGCATTTTAAACCACAAAGTGTGTAGGGAAAAGGTGTAACTTATTGGGTCTGCCATTAGGCGTTATCCCAGCTATCATCGCGATTTAACTCATGCCAAATACTTAAAGTCCTGATTGATTTCCTAAAAGTAGGTTAAGGGGACGATGCAAACTTACGCTTGCGATTAGATTAGAAATACTTATAGTCGCGGGTTCCTACAGAAGTCTAGATCCTTCCACAAAGTTGTTGCAGAACTTCTTCCTACAAGCTGTTTAGCCTTCTTTCGAGGTTGTGCTTAAGGAGCCCTTGTCTCAAGATAATTGTTGGTTCTAGGGTCGCTTAAGCGTTATACTCACCCTATCGAGAGAAGAGTGGCTAATCTTTTAGGCTCTAAACCTTGATATCTAGGAAACGGTGAACTAACTCAAACACGTGAAAGCTAAATAACCCCATTTTTCGCTTAGGTCCACTTCCATAGACCTATCTTCGGTGTTGACAAAAAATATCGTTAATATCCGATATTAGATACTAGATATAGATTACAAATACGTATGTGAATTTGCATGAATTGTAAAAGAAGTAGAAATTTAGCAAAAGGATAAGTGAACTTACGAGTGGAAATGAAGCAAATAATGCTACTTTATCCATAGGAAATTGCCTCTTGTCCTAACCACCGGCTTAGTTGAAGAATTAAGATATTGTTATTATGTAATTTCCATTTAAAATAAATGTTATTCTGTACCTTGTTTAGACAAGTTTGAATTTTCATTTGTAATAAAATACGATTGCTGTTCATTTTATTTAAATGAAATATCTTATGGAAATGCACAATTAGTTAATGGTTAATTTTTAAATCCTTAACTTTGATGTATTTGTTTTTAATATAAATACTAAACGGATTAAATCTAATGATTTAAATCCAACATACCTCTAGCATTGCCGATTTGGTCATATAGAAAAGAAACACATATCAAAACTCCATAATGATGAAATTTTAAGGTCATTTTGATTTCGAATCATATAAAGAATGCAAATCTTATTTACTAGGCAAAATGACTAAAGCACCTTTCACTGGACACAGTGAACGGGCTAATGATGTATTGGTCCTTATACATAGTGATATATGTAAACTAATGAGTACATCAGCTGGAGGTGGGTTTTATTACTTCATTACATTACTTATGATATTGGTAAATATGGTTATCTGTATTTTATCAAACACAAATCTGAATCCTTTGGAAAGTTCAAAGAATTCAAGAATGAAGTTCAAAACAAACTTTGAAAGAATATAAAGACTCTTTGAAAAAATCAAGGAGAATAATTAAGCCAATTATTTAATGACCATATAAAAGAGTGTGGAATTGTCTCATAACTCACTGCACCGAGAACACCACAATGGAATGGTGTGTCTGAAAGGAGAAAGTCGCACCTTATAAGATATAGTACGATCAATGATGAGTCATACAGATCTTCCAATAAATTTTGGGATTATCCCCTCAAAATAAATGCATTCATATTTAATTGTAATCCTACTAGAGCGATAATGAATGCGAAATATGAGATATGAACTAGGAAATGTCCTAGTGTGTCTTTTATTAAGATTTGGAATGTGAGGCGTTTGTTAAACGTCTTGCCTCTGACAATCTTGGACCTAAATCTAATAAATATTATTTTGTGGAATATCCAAAAGGAGCAAAAGGATATTATTTCTACAAACCCTCTGAGAATAAAATGTTTATTGCTCAAATTAGTACCTTTTAAAAAGAGAACTAGTCTTTGAAATATTAATGGAAATAAAGTAGAACTCAAAACGTCTCAGGAACCCCAAAATATCACTGAACCTTGTGTGGACAAGGAATTGAGTGAGAGTGACACAGTAATTCTAATGTTATACATAGATAACATATTACTTACTGGGAATGATGTTAGTTTAAAACAAGAAATAAATACTAATTCTAAGAAAGATGATGTTTGGATTAAAAAGTTCATTATTGAACTTAATCCATTGTTGATCCAATGACTTTACATTGTGGTAACAATGAAGTTATGGATCAGGCCTAGAAACCTTGATCTCATTATCGATCCAAACACATATTTAAGAAATATAATTTCATTTGTGAAATTGTGCATAGAGGAGATATACATATCTGTAAAGCACCATATGTTGCATACCCACTAACTAAAACTATATTACAGCAGAAGAATGATAGTCACACTAATTTCATAGTTATATAATACGTGATTGATTGACTCTAGTTCAAGTGGGAGATTTTTAGAGTTTGTGCCCAAGAGGCAGTCCATTTGATATGATTAATAACACTGTTGATGTTATATTTTATTTCGAATAAAGAACCTGTTATGTTATATTTACAGCGTAATATAAATATTAACATAATAGAATTCCTTAGAATAATAATACATAAATGTATAGTTTCAAGAAAGTGACTTGAACATGAGATTATATAATATAATAATATGTATTATAATTCTTAAATGTCCCTTGTCAAGTTTTATTGTATATAGGACAACAATAAAATATTGAGACTAGTATGTTGATTAGCTGATGATCATATCTAATCGATCATTAATATATGAGATATTAATGTCAATATGTTTTAGAGAATGGTGTATTGGGCAAACCCAACATGAGAAAACTTCATGAAATATAATTAACAGTTTCATATGTAATTCTCATAATGACAGTGATGTGATGGTCCTTGGACGTGACATCATTATATATTTTATTCGAGGTTATTTGTGCTTTGATATCATCAAAAGTTACTTTTAACCGAGTGGATGATAAAGGTTTTTATCAGATACATCTCGAGTCGATTAAATAATATGAATGATCTAGATAGAATTTAACCCTATAATATAAATAGAGAAATCCATGGGCCTTTTGATTAAGCATGATTATAAAATGCATGACCATGCTCAAATATTGATTTGTTTTATACAATTTACTCATCGATTAAGATAAAAGGGTTATATTATGAAGAGATGATACATTCCATGCCTCGATTTTAATCTTTGATATATTGGTTAAAAGGATTAAATTACGTTGAAACGCTGGTCACAGAAAAGGTTGTATCAAATCATTGATTTTATTATAACTTGGGTAACAACGTTGTATTACTAGATGCCGCTCCTCACTGTTTATAATTTAATTACGATTCAAATTATTTCCAACATTGTCATAATCTATAGGGTCACACAATTAGAACATTTTAAAAAGGGGAATCGTTCATAAGAAAAAGAGAATATCAAATGTTGATATTTCTATTTCATTTTGAATTGGTGTATTGTGATTTTAGATTCGTTTTTATTTGGATATTCTCATTTATATTCATAAGGACGACCCTCTTTTCACATACACAGAAAAACATGCGATCTAAATAAAAAGAAAAAGAAGGAAATTCACAAAAATGGCTAGTACCATGGCATCTCCTTCTGAGATCGCGTTAGACGACATCAAGGGCGGCATTCGTGGACCAAATAGAAGCAGCGACATCATCAGCTGCGCTAGGGTTCGATTCACTCTAGATCTAATCCGATTTCGTGAATTTGTGAAAGTTTTGAAAGGTATATGACTCGATTTACAAATTTATCATTTGGATCCTATCTGATTTGGTTGAAATTTCATTTATATGCTGTGAATTTAATCCAAATCTCCTTCACGAAACGCATCCGTACCCACCTCAGTTTGGACCAATTCACTACCGCCCATAACATGGTGCATGCCCTCTCCTCTTATATGAGACCGTATATGATAAAAAGAGTATGTTGTATGTTATGGCCCTCAACAGAAAATGCTCAGTCCAAATCCCCACTGATTTGAACCCCCATAGATTGACCACAAAATTTTGGTCTCGTAATTTAACCCCTTATAAATCAATATGTTCATATTAAAACCCAATGCCTAATTACAAGGCGACCATAGAATTTTAGGCTTGTTACTTAGCACCTTTTTAAGTCAGTATGTTCATATTAATGCATAACCGTCCATTAACCATGTTATTTACTATGATTTCCAAATTATCATATTTAGGCTCGTAACTAAATACCTCGTAAGTCAATATGTTCCTATTAAAGCCTAATGCCTGATCACAATGCCATCATAGAATTTAGGTTCGTAACTTAACATCTTTTTAAGTCAATATGTTCATATTAAAGCCTAACTGTCCTTTCAACTATTCCCTGTCATATTCATATTTGCAAATAAACCATATTTATTTATTTTAATTTCCCTATTATCTTTTCTATGCAAATATGGGTTATAGTTCATTTCTCTGTCACAACCTGTACCATAGTCATTTTATTAAGTTTGGATATCATTAGTCCAATATTCCATTTTATTACAGTTTTACAACATCTTTCCAATTATCCCCAAATTATACAATTATCCCAATTTAATCAAACTTCCCAAACGTGCGCATAACTAAGGATAATGATAAGTCATACGTAATTAGGCATATCAATCTATACCAAAATCAGTTATATACATATGCCTTTTAGGCATATCTGGGCATAATCACAATAAACTTTAAAAATCCAACGAAGAATAGGGGAAAAAAGACTGAGAATATAATTTATAGTAATCTGAATATTAATTAAATGGAAACTATTAGAAAAAAACAGAAAATTGTAGAAAATTACTTACATAATGAAATTACAGAAAATAGGAATGAACATAAACTGTAAATATAATGTAATTACGAAGTACTTGGGTGATCTAGCAAGGCTCATTTTGGGTAGGCGACTGTTAATTGCTCCAGGATTTTTTTTCTTCATCTATCTCTCTCTTCGCACCACTTTCGTTTCTCTTCCTTCTTATCTGATTCCACTTCTTCTTTACTTCTTCCTTTAATCCTACTTGCACTTGCATGGAAGTTCCCTAAAATTAGATTATCTTTCAGATCTGAGCCTCCTCCAAACTTTCCTCCATTCAATTTGCATCTTTTCTTCGTGTTTCGCCTATGTCACAACCTACTTTTACGTTCTAGATCTATGCGCAGTGGCCACTCAGGCAATCTCTTACCCAAGTTCTAACTCTGTAGTTGTATTTACGAATTTCCTACAACATTTCTTCCTATAATATGCTATGTGAGGAGAAAGCGAGTGTGAGGTTCACTACTTGGTAATTTTTAGGCCCACGCTAGTCTAGCTGTTGCAGAAGGGATGTGTGCTTTAGGTGTTCTTGGATTTATTGTGTTTTGGATCTTGGTATAGGAATTCAACTGGTGGTTTTCAACTTGTATGGACATGGATGGAATGGATCCAACGTGAAGTGACCGCGACGCAACAACATCGTGCTACTCAGGCTAATGCGCAACTCTTTGCTTTTGTCTGTTGTGTCCTATTACTCCTTTCACTGAGCATGTTATGCCATGTCTCTTGCTCAACGGGGAAATCACGAGTTTTTGGCATCAACATACGATGTGCTTGAATGTGTTGGTTATCTTGTTTAGTATGATATTCAATGTGCTTTAATTTTTTTTCTTGTTGGATACATTTTGTTATTCTGTGTGTTGTTACTTGGGTTGATGCTGTGTTGTGCGTAGGTGCTCTAGGGTTGTATCTTGGTTTGGGGTTTGTCATTTAGACATGGAAGCTGTTGTGTAAGTTATTTCTTGGTTAATAACACCTTTTTTGGTTGATGTCGAGTGTTATATTGGTTGATTATGATGTGGTATATGTTATTGTAATTGATTATACCCAAGAAGTTGGATTATTGGGTTAACGGTTAAGTCTTCATTCAATAAAGTTATTTAATTGAATATTTTATTAATTAAATAATAAGTAAAACACAAAAGTTCAAATTTGACATCCAACTTTTGATAGAAAAAAAATTACATTCATTACGATAAACATTTGTAAAGGAAAGAAACTTATTTGAAATAGTTTTCAAGTAATTAAGACATGTTCAAATTTTAAAATAAAAATGAATAATAACTTTGAAAAGTAAAGTTTTGTTTGGGTATATAGAAAAGGTTTTAACTAGATTTTCTTTTTCAAACTATCTTATTTATTTTTATAATGAGTTTCATCAAAGTTTGGAATTCAAAATGTAAAGTTTGAAAAATAATATTATTTTAATGATTTAAATAATATTATTAATATTTAAATAATTGAATATTTGAATTTGAAGTTAAATATTGGAAACATAGTTTCCAAAAGATATTAGATATGTTTTATATAATTAATTATTTTGGAAGCAATTCGATTTGATTTTTAATATAACCGAAGTTGGGTCTGAATAGGATTAGTCGCGCAGCGGTAGTTCGTAAAATTCGACCATTGACTTCAAACTAATGTACCGGGAGACCCGATCGTCGGATTTTCTTGAAATGAAAAACATTTGATTCAAAATGTAAAGAGTTTTCGTATGCAAAGAAAAGTTCTAAAATCCAATGGTGAGATTTGAAATAAGTTCAATTCAAATTTGAATAAAAGCAGCGCTAGTGCAGTTTAGGGCCTGAAATTGGATTTGATAAAAATGAGCTAATCTTAAACTGTTAAAAATAGGGAAAATCATTATAAATTATAACAAATTATTTAAAAGAGTATTGGACCAAATATATAAGGTTTTGAGTGATAAAAACATGTTGACCAGAAATAGGCTATTTTGCAACGCCTTTTATGACGATTTTTAAGTAATCGTTTTGAGTTAAAGGTTTGAAATTCCCAAATTGAATCTAAACTTTGGTAGAACCTTTCTATATAGTTAATAAAGAGTTTTAAGGATGATTTTAGAAGCTCAATAACTTAACCAAGTTTAAGAATAAGATCTAATCATATGAAACCATTTCCAATTAAAAGAAACTTAATTGGGGATCTGATAATCCAAACGGATTTTTTTTTGATGCTAACTATTTTGAAAAGACAAGGTTCAACCCAGTTAGAATAATTATACAATGAGTTACAAGTCGAAGATATGGAAGATGGTGGAAGACAGGGAATCTTCAGCTCGAATGAACTGTTTGTTGATGCATTGGGTAGCTCCCATTATAAGGTAATATGTGGCAGTAGTCCGAACATACTTGTGGATTGTTCGGATATGAAAGGGCTTCTCTCCTTAGTTGGATGAGGAATAAGTGCCTTCGGTTTCGTTCTCAACCCAGAATGAACTTGTATTGGATGTATGTCTGACATTGTACTTTACGACATAACCAATTGGTTTTTATTGATGATATATCAGTTGGTGGCAAAGGATTTATCCTTTTAGCTTAACACCATCCCCTGAGACTTATGTACTGAGAGGGTTATATATATATAGACACTGATTATATATTGTGAATTGATGGTGTGTCATGCTAAGTGCCGGATGAAGTACCGCAGGGTTAAGGACTAACGTTTCCTTCTAGTTAAAATGTGAAGCCATGGTATGGAGCCCAGGCAATTTATTTATGTGGGTGATAGATTAAGGCGCCTTGGATAATGGCTGACAACGATCGGGAGGCGTTATATCCAGGAAAACCCAAACTACACCTAATATAGGTGGGCAAGCTTTGTCAATACAAAAGGAGAATTTGTTGATCCTAGGACATCCTGCTAGAGGTGTTACGGATTGCGGTTAAGGAAGTTCCTTTGCCTTGGTCATTGATGGAAACCAACTTCCAATACGAACCTTTACGGTTTTAGTTGTGACCTATGTATGTAAACGTTAAATATGGGTATCTACGTCTGCTAAGATTTATACATTTATTTTGAAAAGTTTTATAAAGATAGACATTAATGATAATATTAAAATGATTTTCGCGTATCTAGCATATTTGGTTATCATAAGGCAAAACTTGCTCCTAATGGTGTTTGTGTTCATTATGTGATGGGATGCGAGTCTTATGGCAGCTTCATTTTCAAAAAGCATTGTTGCTTTTTGTGCACTGATATTCATGAGGGTAAAACTATTCCATCTTATGCAGCGTGGTCTTATGAATTGCCTTACTACCCTCAAACACAGCTGTTTTTCGTCTCTCACACCAGTCCCATGACTGACCCGTAGTTTTGTTTTTCTCTTGCAAACTCGGGTGCCCTTCCACATGGGAAACCTAGTATTTAGATTAGTAGTTAAGCCTATTTTAAGAGCCATATATGGAATCTGGTTCTGTATTGGAGCAAGAGAAGAAGTTGGATTTTATTTTTGAATTCTCTTTGAAGACTCAATCATATTACTATTTCCGTTGTGCACTTATTTCTTATTTCCGATGTTCTATAATATGTCGTAACTTGTCGGTTGTATTAACTCAGATGTATTCCTGGTGTAATATGTTGTGCATTATGATGTTGTAATGCAATGTTTATCTCCGTTGTAATCTAATGTGTTATACTCTAATGGAAATCTGTTCTTTTGGGCTCTTAGAATGTCAATATCCCAGGTACCAAGTGGGTAGGTCGTCAAACCTTGTATCAGAGCTGAGGATTAACCTTAGTTCCGGGGTATAACTCATTAAACGACTCATCAGAGATAGAATCAGTAGTATACTTGGATGAGTGACTGATTAGAGATAGGCTTAGTAACACCATAAAATGAGTATAGCAAGAGAAAACACACATTCGCTAAATCAATTGTCATTCGTATCTGTTCTTATGCTTTATCATATTCCCTAAGATATCTTATCTGCTTTCCTATCTCTTTTCTTACTATGTAAATAGTGGAAAATGAGTAGGAGAGGAGGAAGACTAAGTAGGGGAAGGGGTAGCATTGCAACTAATGGTCAAACTCCCGTAGTGATAAAAGCTAAAGCTGTTATGAAAGAACAACCTGAGCAAGATTTGGAAGTTTTATAAAAGAAGTACAAGAATCTTAGAGGGCCGCAATTCCTTGGAAGAGAATCAGTTATTGAGGCCTAGCCATGGTTGCATACATGTGAAAGAATTTTTAAGGGATTGAAGCTTAATGATGAGCAGAAGAAGTATTTGGCAACTTAGTTAGTAAAGGATGAAGCCTTAGTCTGGTAGGAGACAGTTACATTGGAAGAACCCAAAGAAAACTTCTCTTAGGAACACTTTAAGAAAGTTTTTGAAAGCAGGTTTATACCATCTGAGGGAATTGCTCACTTATACTATAAATTTTCCAACTTAAAGCATGAGGGATATAATTATTTAGGAATATTTGAATTAGTTTAATGAACTTTCTCGTTTTAGGCCGAAACTGATTCATAATCTGGTCAAGAAGAATTAAAGGTTTATCAAAGGGTTGCAAAGGAAGTACCAGAATAGTACTATGACTCGTGTGAAAGCATCATTTGTGGATATGGTAGATATGGCGTATCGCTTTGAATCCCGGGACAAACATATTGTTGTGGAAGATAAAGGTAGCAAAAAGAAAAATTCATGGAAGAAGAGAAAATTTAGAGATACGAAGTCGGGATCAGATAAAGAAAGGAATAAACCCAAGGAAGATTGGGTGAATAATTTTACATGTTATAATTGTGACGAAAAGGGGCATTTGTCGACTGATTGCAAAAAGACAAAGAGGCCGAAATGGAATGATCAAGAACCCAAGAAGAAAGCTCAAGATACTAGAGAATGTTACAATTGTAATAAGACCGGTCACATTTTGAAAAACAGTCCATTGATGAAGAAGAAAAAGGTAGCGCGTGTTTATGTTGTTGAAGATATACCATCAGTCGCATCGGGTGAGAAGGGAAAGGAAGTTCTTGGAGGTAAACTTTCTATTAAGAATTATCCCAGTTAAAGAATTATTTAATATCGGTACCACACATAATTTTATATCAAAAGGAAAGGTTAGGAAATTAAATCTAAACCCCAAATATATTGAGAACCCATTTGCATTAGAAATCCAATAGGAGGTTCCACCAACTTGTGCTTACATAGTAGGGTGCCCATTGCTTATTCTCACTAGCGATTTCGCTTTAATTTGATTATCTTAGATTTCACCGATTTTGATATTATACTTGGATGGATTGGCTGACCCAATATGAAGTTAGTGTCGATTGTTTGAAAAGGTTTGTTTGGGTGAAAATAAAATTTGGAAATTTTCTAGAGATACCATGTGTAGGTCCAGATTCAAGTACAGATAGTTTCTGGTACGCTATAGATGCTTCCTTCACCACTATAGAAACCATTCTGGTTGTTAAGAGATTTGTCGATTTGTTTGATGAAGTTAAGAGTCTTCCTCTACGTAGGGAGATCGACTTCAAAATCAATTTGGTTCCGAATGCAAGACCCGTTATGCATGCGATTCAGAGAATGGATATGAAGGAGTAATAAGAGTTAAGTGACCAAACTCAAGAGCTTTTGAAGAAAGGTCTGATTAGGCCTAGTTATTAAAGTTGGGGTGCGGTATTTGTTACGAAGTCTGATGGTTCTCTAAGACTGTGTGTGGACTATAGAGATTTAAATAATTAAACAATTAAATAATGAATATCCCCTCCCTCGCATTGATGACTTATTAGATTGCTTGAGTGGAGCTCGAGTATTTTCAAATATGGACCAAGCTACGGGATTTCACCAACTAAGGATTGCATGAGATTGTATTCATCTAACTTCTTTTAGTTGACCAGACTTGTTCTAGAATGGTTAGAAATGCCTTTCGGATAATGTAACTCCCCTGCTTATTTTGTGGATTCAATGAACCGGGAATTTCGGGAAGAATTAAATAAATTCATGCTAGTTTTTATTGATGATATTTTAATTTTCTCTAAGACAGAAGAGGAGCACGCTAATCCTTTAAAAGTTGTCTTGGAAATGCTGAGAAGGAATGTGTTGAAGGCAAAGTTCTCCAAATGTCATTTTGGGAACAAGAAGTTAAATTTCTCGGATATGTAATGTCGAAGGAAGGAATTTCGGTGCATCGGAATAAAGTTTCTTCCATCCAGAGTTAGAAGCAACCTAGAACCGCCATAGAGGTTAGAAGTTTCTTTGGTATGGCAAGTTATTATCGGAGGTTCATAAAAGATTTCTTTAAGTTATCCAGCCCTTTGACGAAGCTAACCAAGAAGAATGCACGGTTTGTTTAGACTGCAAGACGTGAAGAAGTGTTTCAAGAATGGAAAAAGAGGGTAACATTTGCTCCAGTCCTAACAATTATTAATGGCAATAAAGGATTGACTTTATATATAGATGGTTGTGGAGTTGGTGCAGCACTAATACAAGAAGGAAAGGTAGTTTCTTATGCTAGTAGGAAAATTAAACCACATGAGAGGAAGTATGCAACTCGTGATCTGGAATTGCTTGTCGTTGTGTTTGCTTTGGTAATCTGGAGACATTTTTTTTAAGGTGAGAAGTTCAAGTCATTTACTGATCACAAATCTTTGAAGTGCCTTTTTATTTAGAAGGATTTGAATACGAAGCAACAGCGCTAGTTGAAGTTTCTAGCGGCATACGAACTGGATATTCTCTATACTCCAGAAAAAGCCAACGTTGTAGCAGATGTGCTCAGCCGAAAGCATGGCATTATTGCTCATCTGGCTACACCCATCTTGGTTGAGAAGGTTATTATCTATCAAGAGAGTGAAGACATTATCCAGTAGATCTGCAGAAGGATTCAACTGGGAGAAATCTTGAATTTTAAAATTGATGATCGAGGTATTATAAGATTGAAAAAGCGAATAAGTGTCCTAGACATCCCGCAACTCAAAAGAGAAGTGTTGGATAAGTGTCATAAATCCAAGTTAAGTATTCATATGGAAATCCACAAGATATATCAAGATTTGAAGCATACATTTTGGCGGAAGTCGATTAAGATGGATATCTCAATCTATGTTAGCAGGTGCCCAACTTGTCAATAATTCAAAAGCGATCAGTAGAAGTTTGCTGGAATACTTCAACAATTAGAGTGTAGCGACCAGAACTTCCCGGCCGGCCTAAACCGAACAAGAAAGGCAGACTGCTTTGAGAAAAAGACTAATCGGAACGCAAACAGAAGAACATTTCACTGCTTATTACAACAATTACATCAGAGTACAAGAATATAACCGAGTATAAATAAATAATATACGTTTGATAAATATCAGAGATTCAAATTACAAAGCAATGGAAAAATAATACATAACACAACTGAAAGATATACATGGATACAGAGCTTTCCGAATATAGCGCCAGCTGTAAATCTAGGATCCTGGGAAAAGAAATAATCTGCAAAACCAAAACTACTAGCTGCCCATGTGGAAAATATGGGCACCTAGAGTTTAGGTTAAAAACAATAAACTTCAGGTCAGTAATGTGACTGGTGTGAGAACTAAAACAGTTATTAAATCTTTACTTTAAAGTTAAAGTAAATCAAGGGACCATGTCGTATAACACGAAATTGGTTTCCTCATAAGAATACCAGTGCATACAACAAGCATCACAATGATTTTTGGAAAAATGAAGCTATTACAAGACTCAGGTCCCATCAAACAATGCAACACAAGCCGGAGGATAGAGATTTACCTTATAATAGTCAAACATGCTTGGTACGTTTTAAAACAAATCATTTTGATATTACTATATGTGCATAGTGTATCAAACAACTTCAAATATAAATGTATCAAGCATAGATGACATAGTATCCCATGCTACTATGTCGCCATATAGGTTTACAATCAAAATCGAAATGTCACGTATTGGAAATTGGATTCCATCTATGAGTCAAGGCCTGGGATGGCTCCTCCCAGATTCGAGACACTCTAGCAAATGCCTCAGGATCCCCCGTAGTGAACCCTTGGATGCCTCAGGGTCGGTACTCTCTTATGTTTGAGGATTGGTTATTCCTGAACACACGTTTCCCGGTCCTATCGGACCTATATCCATCGGCTCTGTAGTAACCGATATATCCGAGGCGCCTCGCAATCCATCATCCACATAGGTAAAAAAATATAAATGTCTGGGTTCCATACCATGACACCACCCATAGCTAGAAAGAAACATCGTGCACTCCCCGCAGTCCGATCCCTTTTTTGACTCATACCGAGGTGTGAGGCTCGCGTATTAACGCTATACATAAAGCTATGTCATTTAAGGCTATGCTTTGATCATCAACCACCACAAGACTCTTCTTTTCGACAGAAGCCTTGATCATTTGCATCTCAGCATGCCACACAGGTAATTCACGCCATGTAACTGATGTTTGTCTATATATAACCTCTAAGCTCGTACGTCTTAGAGAAGGGTGTTAAGCAAGAGAATAAATTCTCCGCCACCAAACAGAAATATATTTAATAGAGATCAATCAACACAGAATAAAATCCAATGTCAGACACACATCCATTTACTAGTTAATTCTGGGTCTGAACGAAACTGGAGGTAACTTATTCCTCATCCCATACGTCCAATACAGGAGGGAGGTCCTCCAATATCCGGTCGATCTCCAAGTACGTCTAGATGATCACCACTTATTACCTTGTCTTGGGTGTACAGCCCAATCAAGACATCAGTAATCATCCAAACAATGTGAAGATCTCCGGTCTTCAACCACCGTCTTCATCGTCGATATATCGTCGAATCAGTTATTCAGAATGGGTATAAAGCCAGCCTTTCCGAATAACCCGCGTATATTATAATCAAGTGATACAAACACACAACATACGGCTCATTCTAATCCAGAATATTCTTTTAGCCAAATATTTTTTCACAATTTAAACCATATTAAGGTTTTCCAAACTAGTCGGAATTAGAGAACCTTACCGAAGTAACCATTTATCTTATTTCCTAATCCCAACCTATTCATCCCATGGAGAAAAACTGGTAATATTCCATATCTAACACCACTGTGTTATCGGTTAAAATTAATTACCGTTTTACGTTTAAGTCTAATTAAAGATTTAACTATCGCTTGAAACAAAACTGGTGATACTCCATTCTCGATCATTTCCCAAATTTGATAATTTAAATTATCACTTTCACATTTCAATCTAATTAAAGATTCATTAAAACTCCACTTAGTTTTAATCTTCTCGAAAATCAGTATTAATGATTATTTAACTTTGGGAAATCAAACATGCCGCATCGACAATCTACACTGTACTGTTGATTTCTACCTATATATAACCTCTAAGCTCATACACCTTAGAGAAGGGTGTTAAGTAAGAGAATAAATTTTCCACCACCAAACAAATATATATCCCGCAGAGATCAACCGTACAGCTCGAAATATAATGATAGACATGTAATCCTGTCTTTAACTGGGTTAAAGAACCAATGTCATTTAAAACACATTTCACAATAAACCCAAAATCACATTCCATTAATTATGGAATCTTCATGGAAAGCGGATCAATATATAATCGATATCAATTTCTGTATCTGACTAATAATATAAATGGAATAACGACAAAGCCTTTTAAATTCCATATATATTAACAGTCTTCCTCCACAAAAGCTCACTTCGATTATTACCAAATCGAATTCCATTCCATTCCAATTTATTATTTTAAATTGGAAAACTTTACTTTAGAAAAATTACCAATAAATCCTAATAAAAAGATTTATATATTTCACTCACATTACACTGTAAATCGGGTTAAAGAACGAATGTCACTAAAAACACAGTTCACAATAAACCCAATTCACATTCCATTTTATTCCATTCCAATTAAATATTAATTAATTGGTAAGCTTCACTAAATCTTAATTAAAAGATTTATTCTTTTCTCAACTGGGTTTAAGAACGGTGTTATTGAATACATCATCACGAAAAACCCAAAATCCAATTTGATATTAAATATAAGGCTTTAAATAGAAATTATATTGGCTTATATTCAATACCAAATTCTGAAACCAACGGATATCGTATTGGGAATAACGATATTTGTATCTTCCAAATTCCCATAATAATATCCATATAATCACGGAATCCAACACCGAAATATTCCGAAGATTATTTCCATTCCAAATCATTCCAGTTTATTTATTGGAAAATTCTGGTTATTTTAAACCCATTTCAAATCCAATTTATTTATTTAAATATATTGGATTATTATTCTACTTAATAACTAGTTCATTTTGATAAAAATATATTTTTATCTTTACAAACGTGTAATTTTTCATCCCAATTCTTTCCTAATCATTTATTATGATTTCACACAAATTATTAATATTTTTAGTAATTTTATTAAGGCCATTTCAGTCGATTTCCATAAACGGTCATTGAACTGCACTTACATCGACCTTTTCCAAATTTGATTTGGACATAATTCCAAATCCAACCGTTAAATTTCAAATTTCTTATATTCGTTGGAAAGCTCTTTTTGATACCAACCCAACGATTCCAGTTTTGGGAGAATCCGACAGTCAGATCTCCCGTAATTTCAATTCGAAGTCATTGGTCGAAATTCACGAATGGTCGTGGCGCGACGCGTTCTATTCAGGCCATTAAATATATACTATATATATATTATATATATTTCATCGATTTCCATTTTAAAACGTATTTTATAAATCGTTTTAAATTCGTTTTAAAAACGATTCCAACTTCATTTTCAATTTTAAATCAAAATAGAATATTCAATATCATTATAATATTAAAATGATAATATTTTCAAAATATCAGATTTTGATATCATTTCCTTTTCGATATTCATTATAAAATGAATAAAATCGATATGAATATCGTTCGTTTCAAAATGGCGCATATCTAATCAATAGGGCTTCATATATTTCAATATTTTCATGACCATCCAAAATCGGACATTAAAATCAGATTTTAATCCTTTATTGAATATTATTTTAAAATATTCATTATTTTAAAATATTCGTTCTTTCCGAATTGGAATCAGACATAATCAATTACCATATATTGTTATTTATATGGATTTCATACATCATATGTATACAACAACAATGATAAACATTCAATCATCATCCAGAGTGCACTACACAACTACAACTACATAAGCATTAAATATAAATAATTAACTCTTACAACAGTCTGTCAACCAATCGATTGATATACAACTAAACAATTGGGATTAGTGTATGTCAAATATCATCCCCATACCCATGTGGGGTTTCAATCAACACACACAGATTTTATTTGTACAGTTGGGCGATGTGTAAAATATATCGTCTCAATCAATATCAGTCAAATGAGTGTGCATGAACAAATTGTTTGATTTGTAAATGAATATTTATTTTCAGTTCAGGAGAAGTTTATGTCGTTCATATATATGTTAAAAATTATATTTTTAACGATAAAATATTTTATTCAACACATGAATATTTTATACAGTTCATTTATACAATAAAAATGATATTTTTATTGTTCTAACATATTTTAGAAAATTTTGGCAGCATAACGGCGCGATACTAGAACCGGAATAAGGTCTAGCCTTATCTCTCGCTTAATACTGGCTCGCGCCATACACATACCAATTCCAATCAATTCAATTCACATCCCAAATCAAATTCAACCAACTTCTTAATAGGGTTGCCAAACCATATTAAATACCAATCAATCAAATAAAATAAACAACCAAACATCCATGGTTTCAATCAAAGGTGTCAGGTGCTACTAAGCACCATCTTCATACTAATATATAGTTAACCGTAAACAAAATTGAGTGAGAAAGAGTTCTCACCTTTGGGATCCACTCCATCATTCTTTATTGGATAGTTTGGATTTGAATTTGTTTCAGCGCATTGTGTTGTTCACCGTTATTCCAACGTAATCTGTTTCACGTAGTTTATATTAAAAATCACATCTTTAATATCGCTTCATATATTTAAAAATCATATTTTTATTCAAAGTTATACATATGTAAAAATCACATTTTTATAACGCTACTATATATATAAAAATCATATTTTTATTTCGCTACTCATATAATAGAAATCATATTTTTACAATGCTACTCATATAATAAAATTCATATTTTTACAATGCTATTCATATAAAAAAAATCATATTTTTACAATGATATTCATATAATAAAAAATCATATTTTTACAATGCTATTCATATAATAAAAATCATATTTTTATCATATCGCTATATATATATAAATCACATTTTTATACCGCTATTATATATATACATACACAAATCATATCTTTATAACGCTACTATATATATATATAAAGTTTTTATCTTTCTAAAAATAATTTCATATCATGCACTAATTAAAAAAAGGTATTTTTAACTTGCTAAAAATATTTGCATATCATGAACTAGTTAAAAATCACATTTTTAACTTGCTCACAATGTTAAATCAAAGAATTAAATTCAGAAAA
The DNA here is from genome assembly GCA_030737875.1 of Allium sativum. Classification (NCBI taxonomy): domain Eukaryota; kingdom Viridiplantae; phylum Streptophyta; class Magnoliopsida; order Asparagales; family Amaryllidaceae; genus Allium; species Allium sativum. Next base: position 283,030,194 of record CM060911.1, read on the forward strand.
CTCACATTTTTAGGGTTTTTTGAAGGTACAAGGGGACCATAGGCGGCGCTGGTGGCTGATGGTCGGAGGTGGCAATGGCCAGGCGGTGGCAGGCCTTGGAGTGACTGGCGGCGCGGATTGGGTTCGAATGGGGCTAGGATTTGGTGGTGGGTTGGATGGAGAGAGGAGGGAGGCGTGGTGATGATCGGGGCTGGTGGCGGCGCGCGAGGAGGGGTGGGTGGTGATGGCGACGGTGGCGGCAGGCCAGGGTTTGGTGGTCTCGTGCATCATTTTTTTTTATTTCTTTTCTGAAAAACGCCGGGGAGAGAAATATGAGGAGAGAGGGAGGTCAATGCTTATATAAAAATATATATTATTTATTTTTATTTCAAAAAGTTAGTTTTTCATTCTAAGTCCAAATTGAACCCAACGACTGTCGCCTCCAGCTAATTACCCCCATTCCGAACACAATGCGATATGTTTCGTAAGCCAATTCGACTATTTCGATTAGTTTTTCTTTAAATTAAAATATAAATCAATATATATTGAATTTGAACGTACATTTTAATTTACTGGGGCCACATACTGATTCCAAAAATTCCATAAAAATAAATCTAGCTATGTTTTGACGATACGGTCCTAACAAAACTAACTTCATCGAATTTGAAGACCGTTTGAAAAATGGTCATTTTCCAGTCGATTAAATTCAAACAAAGTGCCAAACGCGTTTAAATTCACCACGCTCACATATTAATTCCAAAAATTATGAAAATTGGAATCTAGCAATAATTTGACAATCCAGATCCAACAAAAGTGGTTTCGTCGAAAACGGAGGTCGTTTGCAAAATGGCTTTTTTTAAGGATCATATATTATATAAAATATATATAAATTCCATAGCGACTATTTTAAATTTTAAACTGGACATAACTTTCAAGTCTTGTTATGAAATATGGATTTTTCATATTCGTTAGAAAGATATAATTAAAAAGATTTAAATATTTCTGGTTTTACTGAAATCCGATTTATTTTGATTCTTGTACATTCAATTGAAATTTAAAAATTGAATTTTCAAACTGTTGCGCCATTTCGGGCTCATTTTATAATTAAAATAAATTTGTTCATTCTGACTTTGATTAAAATAAATTTTTAGTCGTTATTATTTAAAATCAATCATTTTAAATATCCAGAATCCATTAAAATAACCAAAATAAAAATTTTAAATTGGTTTTGAAAATCTGGGTTATTACATAGAGATTCCTGAGTCGAAGTGGGACCAAATATCAATGGTTTCCCCGAACTAGAAGAGGTAATAAGGGATCTAGGTTATTATAGATTGTTTGACAAAGAGTGCCCATTTTCTTCCAACGAAGCTAACAAGAACAACTGACAGTTTTGCGTAGCTGTATATAAAGGAAATTGTCCGATTGCACAGTATACCCTATAGTATAGTAAGTTATAGAGATCCGATCTTTACCAGTCATTTATGGGGAGCACTTTTGTCAGTGTTGGGAATAAAGTTAAATTTGAGTACTGCTTACCATCTCCAAACAGATGGGAAAATAGAAAGAGTAAATCAAATTTTGGAAGATTTGTTGAGAGATTGCATTCTTTATTTTGGAGGATCGTGGGAAAATCATTTGCATCTGGTAGAGTTCTCCTATAACAATAGACATCAAACAAGTATAGGTATGTCACCTTTTGAGGCATTGCATGGTCGACCTTGCAAGTCACCAACATGTTTGATTGAGTCTATAGATAGGCTTGTATTGGGTTTAGATATGATCCATAAATCAATTGAGAAAGTGAACTTCATCAGAAAGAAATTGAAAGTAGCTCAAAGTAGGCAGAAGAGGTATGCTGATCAGCGAAGAAGAGACTTATAGTTATCTATGGGTGACCATGTATTTTTAAAATTTTCTCCACTGAGAAGAGTCATCAGATTTAGAAGGACTAGGAAGTTGTCTCCCAGATATATTGGACCTTTCCCAGTAGCAGAAAGGATTGGAACCATTGCTTACAGAATTCAGTTGCTTGAATGGTTGTCAGGTGTACATAATGTTGTTCATATTTATCATCTTCGAAGGTATTTTTATGATCCTGATTTGATCATTGAGGAAGCTGCACAACAAGATCTAGAGAACATACCGGAGTTGACAGTTCCAAGAGAGCCTTTAAGGATCATCGACAAGGATGTAAAGGAACTGACAAACAAGACGGTGAAATTAGTCAAAGTGCAATGGAGCGGAGATCCAAGGGATTGCACTAGGGAAACAGAAGATAGTATACAAAAGTATTATACCCAGTGTTGAGTGGATATCTCGGAATAGCTCAATTGCGAGGTAAACTCATTTCTTGAGTATCATTTCTATTCAGTATCTCTTTCATTTCAATTTCGATGGAGAAATTCTTTAAGTAGAGGAGAATATAACGACCTGAATATTTAGTCAATTTAAAAATAAGAATTTTAATATATGTATGTATATAAGAGGATTTTAAATGATCAAATATTAAATTCGAATTTAAGAATAATTTAAAATGAATTCTAATCTTATTTTATTTTTTTATAAATTTAAAATAAGGTTAGTGAACTCTTAAAAATAAAATTTAAAACAAATATATTGAAATTCGATAATTCAATATTATTTTAATAGCTTATAAATAGCCATTTTACAAACAGCCTCAGAATTCGACGAGACCAGTTTCATTGGGTCTGTATGGTAGGATTTCAAACTTCATATCAATCAGACTTACGGTTTGATTGTACGACTTGAAAACGTATAATGGTCGTTTAAAACACAAGCTTAAATTTAACCAAAACATAATTCATAAATCTCCTCCCTTCTTGACACCTCACCATCACTTACTTACACTCTTCTATGATAACTAAGCTATGTAATGATGTCTAAATGGTACAAAAGTAAGAGTGGCACAAAAGCTAATGCATGCACTAATTTAATTAAAACCTTGGATGGAAAATTGTCAAAAAGTCCATTACTTCACCCCTAGTCTATATCTTCACAAGGTGACACATAGCCAAGCCATTTTACACTTAAAACCCTATCATATATGTATAGATATAGGCCACTTCCTTTCGATCATTTCTTCTCCATTTTTTCTTCCCTTTTCCCTCATTTTCTCCCGTTCTCTCTCCTCCCATCATGGTCATGAGCCCTACCTGTGCCACCATCAGCACCTGCACCCTTCTCTACCCTGCCACGTCAGCTCCACCGCGTCCCCCGCCTTGATCTGGACCCCACCACCTCCAAACACCCCTAAAACACCTCTAAATCTCCTTAAATGCCCTAAAGGCCTCACTTTAATAACTCTCCTCTACAAAAAAGCCCAACCATGGACCCCATAGCCGAAGATAATCCCCACGTGGACCCCACACCTCTAGGTCGCACCCCTCTAAGCCTAAAGATCCGACCATTTGTTTTTGAAACCAATATATACCCATATATATTCAAGTGTAATTTATGAAACCCGTACGCCTCGAAGCTCTGTCCGTTTGGAATCAGATAATACGTGGTGACGCTGGAAGGCTGACGAATTTAATTAGGATATCAGAGGAGTCCTAAATTCTAAGTTACTTAGGAGTGGATAATTCAGTGAGAAACTACATACTTAAAAGGTTAAGTATTGTAGGGTTATTAATATTAAATCACGTTTGGTTTTAATAATGATTATTGAAGTAATAAATCTGATTTTTTTAAAGTGATAAACATATGACACTTAGGTAAGTAACACCCTAAGATTATGATTGTGTGGATATTGGATGTTGATTATGGATATATACCTTATTTGGTTGATTGAATGTTATTTTAATTAGTAATAGGTAAATGGATATCACCTTGCTAAGTTAACAGCACCTTGTTTTGTTGATATTGAATGTTATAATGGTTGATTATGATGTGGTATATGTTACCGTAATTGATTATACCTAAAAAGTTGGATTATTGGGTTAACGTTTGAGTCTCCATTCAATAAAGTTATTTAATTGAATATTTTATTAACTAAATAATAATTAAAAAATAAAAGTTCGAATTTGATATCCGACTTTTGATATAAATGAGGCTAAATTCATTACGATAAACATTTGTTAAAGAAACAAATTAATTTGAAATAGTTTTCTAATAAGTAATGCATGTTCAAATTTTAAAATAAAAATAAATAGTAACTTTGAAAATGAAGTTTGGTTTGGGTATATAGAAAAGGTTTTTATTAGATTTTGTTTTCCAAATTATCTTATTTATTTTTACAACGAGTTTCATGAAAGTTTGAATTTCTAAAGGGGAAGTTTGAAAAATAATATTATTTTAATGAATTAAAGATTATTATTAATATTTAAATAATTGAATATATAAATTTGAAGTTAAATATCAGAAACATAGTTTTCAAAAGTTATTATGTATGTTTTAAATTATTAATATATTATTTTGGAAGCAATTCGACTTGAGTTTTAATATAAGTTGAAGTTGGGTCTTAATAGGACAAGTCATGCATGATAGTTCGCGAATTTCGACCATTGACTTCAAACTGATGTACTGGGAGATCCGACCGTCGGATTTTCTCGAAACAAAAAAACGTTTCTTTTGAAATGAAAAGAGTTTTCAAGTTCAAAGAAAAGTTTTAAAATCCAATGGTTAGATTTTGAAATAAAAATAAAATTTGGAATAAGTTCAATCCAACCGTCGGATTTAAAACTCTTGTTCATGTCTCCCAACCCATTTCATGTTCACTGCCTTAAAATCCTCCTATAGACCTTCGAACTCAATTCTGGATTTTCTATTAACTTTAGTAAAGGCTCCATCATTGTGCTAGGTAATTCTTCTAATCTGGGTTCTTCCATCTCCAATTGTTTAAATTGTAAACTTGATTCTTTTCCGATAACATACCTAGGTATCCCCCTCCGTCTAACCAAACTCTTCAAATCCGATTAGCTTCCACTCATCTTGAAAATTGAATCTAGACTGGCATCATGGAAAGCGAATTCCTTGTCCACCGTTGGTCGCCTCATCCTCATTAACTCTGTCCTCTTAACCATACCTTCTGAATGGATATCCTTTCACAAAACTTCCATCCTGGGTTATTAACAAAATTGATGCAACTAAAAGTACTTTCCTATGGAATGGTGGAAAATATAAATGCTTAATACACTGACAAACTTTTTGCTTACATCGAGACCATGGTGGTCTTGGAATCACCATCTTGCTTCTTTCAATCTTGCGTTGTTGGCAAAATGGTTATGGCGTTTTCTTACACCTGATGCTTTCATCTGGAAGGATCGGATCCTCCATCATCTCTACAATTCCTACCCTAATCTTGTGCTCCATTATTCCCCAATTTCCAGACCATTCCCCTTTTGGGCCGACATCCTTTCTGCGATTCCTTGTGTTAATTCTCTTTTCCATGTGAATATTGTTAACGGAAAAAACTGCCTTTTTGGCTTGATATCTGGCTTGAACAATTTCCTTTCTCTCGACCTCATCCAAAATTGTTTTCCTCCTGCAATGAACCTGATATTTTAGTTTCTAGTATAATGGCCTTGACCCAATGGTCCTCTATCCACCTACTTTTTTTGTGCTAGACGTTTTAGTTGAAATCTCCTCGATTGGGAATATTTTTCCTATATACTAGCTTATTCGTTTAGCCGGATTGCTACATTTGGGGTTTGGACCCAGATAAAGGTTTTTCAGTGTCAACTTGTTATTACCTGCTCTCTCACCCTGGCCGCTTCTTCCCCTTCACACATGTATGGAAATGGCATCTCCCTCCTCACTTAATCTTCTTCCAGTGGTGCCTTATCCATGCACATATCAACATAAAAAATAGGCTTCATCAAATGAACATCATCGTCAATCCGATTTGTACGCTTTGCTCCTTGTAGGATGAATATATTGATCATCTCTTTCTCGAATGTGACTTCTCCTACTTTGTCTGGGCAACGACCAACTCCTTTCTGCTCGGCTATATCCCAACTTTCTCCTCCTTCTTTGAATACTGGAAGCACAATCCCCTTGAGCACAAACTAGACTTTTTCTTAGCCATCTTCAGTTGGTGCATTTGGAAGGAATGCAATGCACACGTATTCAATAGACCAAAGAAACACTTTAATGGCATTTGTGGTTATATTATATACTTATTCGAACTATGGACAGGTTCCACTCGTCCCGCATATTTCAGACATGCTCTTCATGCTCCTCTGTCGCCTGGTACTCCGGGAAGCAGCTCAGCTCATCCACACTAATGGATCTCTTCAGTTTGATGCTTTCAGTTCTTCTCAACAGTATTATGGTGTTTTGGATTGTATATATTATGTAGTTTGTGTATTTTGGCTGACTTAAGGAACTGACTTTGTCCTGAACTTTACGCTACTAGTTGGGCCTGTTGACCAGAAATTTATATATATTATTATATATGCTAATCGGTTGTGTAGCAATATACTACATACCCGTCTTGCTTAAAAAATAAAGCAACGTTAGTGCAGCTGGGGACCCGAAATTGGATTTGATTGAAATGAGCTATTTTTAAACTATTAAAAATTGGGAGAAATCATTATAAATTATAATAAATGATTTAAAACAGTATGGACCAAATATATGAGGTTTTGAGTGATAAAATCCGGTTTACCGGAAATAGGCTATTTTGCAACGCCTTTTGTGATGGTTTTTAGGTAAATGTTATGAATTAAAGGTTTGAAATTCCTAAATTGAATCTAAACCTTGGTAAAACCTTTTTATATGGTTAATAAAGAATTTTGAGGATGGTTTTGGAAGCTCAATAGCTTAACCAAGTTTAAGAATAAGATCCAATCTTATGAAACATTTTCCAATTCAAAGAGACTTAATTGGGGATCTGATAATTCAAACGGATTTTTGTTTAACGCTAATTATTTGGAAAAGACCGGGTTCAACCCATTTAGAATAATTATATGATGAGTTAGAAGCCGAAAATATGGAAGAGGGTGGAAGACCCGGAATCTTAACATCGAATGGACTGATTGCGATGCCTTAGGTAGCTCCTATTATAAGGTTATAAGTGGTAGTAGTTTGGACGTACTTGTAGATTTTTTGGATATGCAAGTGATTCTCTACTTTATTGGATGAGGAATAAGGTGCCTTTTCGTTCTCAACCCAGAACAAACTTATTTAGATGCATGTCTGACATTGTACTTTACGACATAACCAATTAGTCTTTATTGATGATATATTAGTTGGTGGAGAAGGATTTATCCTTTAAACTTAACACCCTCCTCTGAGACGTATGTACTAAGAGGGTTATATGTTAATAGACACTGATTATTTGTTGTGAATTGACAGTGTTCTATGCTAAGTGCTGCTGACAAATAGACCAAAGCTTTTGTTGCATAATAGAGCTTTGTGGAACGTGACTTTATGACCTAACAACTGGTAATGAGCCAAAAGAGGATGAAGTACCAAAGAGTTAAGGACTAACATTTCCGTCTAGTAGATAACTGATTCCATGGAATGGAGCCCAGGCAATTTACATATGTGGATGATAAATCGAGGCCCCTCGGATAATGGTCGATAACGATTGGGAGACAATATGTTCAGGAGAAACCCGAACTACACCTGGTATAGGTGGGCGGGCTTTGCCGATACAACAGGAGCATTTCTTGATCCTAGAATATCCTGCTAGACGTGTTTCAAATCACGATTAAGGAAAATATTTTGCCTTGGTCATTGATGGAACCCAACTTCCAATATGAACAATTACAGTTTTAGTTGTAACCTATGTGTGTTAACGAATATATAGGTATCTACGTCTGCTAAGATTTATTCGTTTATTTTGAATAGGTTTTAAAAAGATAAACATTAATTATAATATCAAAATGATTTTCGTATATCAAGCATATTTTGTTATCATAAGGAAAAACTTGCTCCTAATGGTGTGTGTTTACATTGTGTGATGGGATGCGAGTCTTATTGTAGCTTCATTTTCGAAAAGTATTGCGAGTTTATGTGCACTGGTATTCATGAGAGAAAACTCGTTCCGTGTTATGTGGCGTGGTCTTATGAATTGCATTAATACACTTAAACACAACTGTTTTTGGTTTCTCGCACCAGTCCCATGACTGACCCATAGTTCTTTTTTTTTTCCTTGCAAACTCGAGTTCCCTCATTTCCATATGGGAAGCTTAGTATTCAGATTAGTAGTTAAGCCCGTTTTGGGAGCTATATATGGAAGCTAGTTTTGGATTGGAGCAAGAGAAGAAGCTGGATGTTCTTTTTGGATTCTCTTTGAAGACTCGTTCATGTTACTATTTTTATTGTGTACTTATTTCTTATTTCCGCTGTTCTATACTATGTTGGACCATGTCGGTCGTATTAACTCTGATGCATTCCTGATGCTATATGTTATACATTATGATATTGTAATGCAATGATTATTTCCGCCGTTATCTAATGTGTTATACTCTAAAGGAAATCTGTTCTTTAGGGCACTTGGAATGTCAATATCCTAGGTACCGAGAGGGTGAGTCATTACAGTGTACATTTATAAGTCGATGTAGCCATCCGGAAATCCTAAAACAAACAGAAAAATATCTTATTTCGAAGAAGGGGAAAATTCATGGTGATCTAATTCAAATCAGCTGATGATGATCCCGCAATTGCTCAAACCAGGATTGTCCCATTCCGAGGATTAGGTGGTGGTAGTGCTGGTGCAGGAACTATTGGTTGCTTGATATATTTGGGAATCTCTCCACATCTGATCCCTTCTTCAATAAGGTCACATAAATGCCTGCAGTCATTTATAGCATGACCTGCCATGTCATGGAATGTGGAGTGTAATCCTGAATCCTGTTCTTTTTGCGTTGGCTCCCTCTGGGGAGGCTTTGGGAAAGGAAGAGTTCCTCGCATGTCGAGGTATATATATCCAATAATGAAGAATTAAGCTCTGTATACTTGTCGAATTTGGGCTCTCTCCGGAACTGCACATTCCTATCGTTCTTCTACGAGTCATTTCCTGTTCCCTTATTCTTTCCAGAATTGGATGTTCCTACATCCTTTGCCATGAAAAAATCAAGATCATCCACCTCGATATTAGCATCCTCTTGTCGTAAAAACATGTCTGCCACAAACTAGAATTCACTAAGGTCTCTTGGCGAATCTCGCTGTTAATAGATTTTGAATTCCATTTTATCCAAGATGTCGGACACGACAACCATGAGTACCATGGATGGTTTTGGTTGATCGATCGACACGACCATCGCATTAAACCTTTCCAGAAATGATCATAGGGTCTCCTCGGACCTTTTCTTAATAGAAGTGAGACACATTACGCTCTTGGATCGGGATAAGTGGACCCTGAATTGCTCAATAAAGCGGGCGACCAAAGTATTCTATTATTGATTGATTCAAATTCCAGCTTTCGAAACCACGTAGCAGCAATACCATTTAAGAACAAGGGGAAGTACCAAGCCATGACATTATCAAATGCCGATAGCACTTCCATGTGGCACATATAGCGCATCTGGTGCACAGTAGGGACGTTCCTTTCATTGTATGTGTGACATCCTACGTCCGTTAATGTCACTCTTTAACAGAATGCATTAAATTTCGTGAAGCGTTATATGTAAACAGAACATAATCTCACAAGACAGATATATAAAATAGCAACGGAAATTTAAAACTTTATTTTCCAATAGAAAATATCGTGATCCAAAAATCCAGTTACAACATCAAACTGAAATACTGGAATAAAATACATCAAATAAAAGCATCTTTCTTGCGCTAAAAACCATAAGAGTACAGAAGTAAAAAGCCATAGTCCCCATAAGTAGCCATAAACAAGTAGATAGATAGTCAAAGCGGTACATCTAAGCAATATCCAAAATCCAAGCTGAAACAGAAGAGAGAGAATCCTAACCCAGCCTGAGTTTTCCCACCCTGAGAACCTGGGGGGAAAAGGAAGAGAGAGAAAAGGAAAACAAAACGGGTCAGACATAAAGTCTAGCGAGTCCAGTTACTTTTAGCATTTAAATAAGTAAAAGCATCATGATAGGCCTATAAACTAGATGAGGGATAACAATATCATAAAACAAGTATAAACAGGATAAGCAGAATGAACTGAACAAATTACGCTTCCCAAATACTTTTCTCTGCACCAATACTTGTATAACAGATATGATCCCAATAAAAACATATGGTAGACTTAGGTGTACTTCTAGTAATAGGTTTTACCCCTAAACAGTAATAGCATGTACCCTAATAGAAATAACGGGTATTACCCCAACATAAACTAAGGGCACCTAAACAGGCAAGTGTAGATATACCCTAATTACTACCCTCAATCGATCGGCTTCCTATCCCGTAAATATCCTATGTCGGCCCCACAGTAGGGTGTATGTAACACCCCGAATTTTCAGATTAACTAAATTTAAGAATACTTAATTTCAAATGTGGGAATTAAGGGAAACGGGTCATTCCATTGCGTTCGTCTCGGAATTCTGCTTGAGATAGAGTCCGAGTTTGCATAAAACGGATACCGTATGAAGAAGATATGGACGAACAAAGTTTGGAAAAAAATGCACTGGCGCACTTGGGAAGTGCGCCAGTACAAATTTGCATTGGCGCACTTCCCAAGTGCGCCCAGGCCAAGAGAAAACCTGCACAGCCATCTGGTTCGAACGGTGAGTCAGTGCTGAGTCATTTCTGACTAGTTAATGAGTCATTAGGGTTTCTGGATAGTTCTAATCTGGACTGAATCGTTTTGATTAACCCTAAGAACATCCGACGGCTTAAATTAATTCAGAATTCTATAAAAAGACCCATAGACTAAAACCCTAAATCAGAATTAAAACTAAAACTATGGCCGGCATGCTGTTGTCTTGAACCCTAGAGTAGCCGCCACCAAATTAAGAGGAAGAACAGCGCATCAAATCAGAACTATTCAACTCTAACAGCGAATCTTCATCAAAGGAGCGCTAATTCAACTCCAGAAATCAGAATTCAAAACTCAAGACTACTTTTGAGTTGTGAGTTCGATAGTTTTAGCAAAATAATTAGTAATTTAATTAGATTAAGTTATAACGCAGATTGTATGGATGTGATATGAAGTATTGATTGCATGTTGTAATTTTGTTGTAGGATTGTGATTGAAATATCTATGATGTTATGTTGTGATGCTATCATTTATGATGCAAAGTTATGTTGCTATCATCCATGTTGTAAATTTTATATACAATCAAATCATCATGTTTCTTATGCTAGTTTGTATTGATTCATATGATAAATCATATGTAGGAAAGTTTGGATGTTGATTCAAACATGAACCATATATAAGTTTGGGTAGAGTTATATGTGACCTTACATGGCTATGGCACCTAGTTTATGTGAAATTCAATTGAAAGTTAGGCTATGACATATGCTAAATTTTACATGATACTTTACATATTAGATGCAAGTTTACACCCTTGTTATGATGTATAAATCACATATGTAAGTTGTATGAATATATGAGTTTAGAATGTGAATCATGTTATGCACGTTTAGGGGTATTGCCTATGCAAATTAACACCTTTAGATATAGATCTATAACATATGTTATTTATGCAAGTTTGTCGCCATTTTCTCATCAAAGCTCACACCTTTAGATTTGGATCCATGACATATGTTGTTTATGCAAGTTGTAACTTTGGCCTATGCAAGTTTTAGATGTAGAACATCATTTACATATGCAAGTTCATCCCTATGTTAGATCTATGTTTTAATTATGTGTATATATTGTGATGTTTTCTTTTGTTTTATGAGTTAGACTATTCGAGTCTAACGTATATTTTTACGTTAAATGAACAAACGTACTACGTTGGGAAAAAGGGGATAATATTAAAAAGATTTAATTGGTATAAATGCCTTAAAAGGCATAAAATATAATTGTGGTGAAATTGGTATGATTTTACATACCATAAATGGATGGACATAATTGAGTCAATTATGGACATCGTTAAATTTGGAATTGATTGATAATTTGAATAGGGAAAGTAATTCAAATTGGGGGATGATTAATTAGGAGTAATTAATCGTCTAAGACACGAGGTTGGGCTCTTTTGTGGTGTAAGGCTGCCCGGACCCGCCCGGCAAATCCAGCTGCCACAAATGTCAGTATAATGTGAGAGGTCTTAGGCATAAACTAAATACATAACAATTGTAAAGACACGAGGTTAGGCTCTTTTTTGGTGTAAGACTGCCCGGACCCGCCCGACAAATCCAACTGCCACATATGCCAGTCTAATGTGAGAGGTCTTTATGAGATTACGATCTTAATGAATTAAGAAACACATAACCAGAAAAACATGTAGTGGGACATGAGGGGGTTATGTGGGTGCCTTGGGTGGCATGTGGAACCTAGTGGGTGCCTTGGGTGGCATTTGAAATACGATTAGAAATACTTAACCAGAATTGAAGCATGTAATTGAAACATGTATAAGAAGTGGGTTAAGTGGGAAATACTAGAGGGGACCAAGCTTAGGTGGATAGCTTGTGTCAAATCATGGGGGGCCCGTTTCAACCAGTAACCCATAAGTATCTCAGTGGGCTCGACCTAAGTCGAGGACGGGACACGCGTACTAGGCTTGACTGTAAGAGGCCAAAACGGGTGAGCGGTGGCAACGTAAGTCCAACAGGTTCATGTGCGTGTGTGGGCCCGGGCTGGTAGGTAAGACGTTGCATCATGTAGGTATAAGCCGTGCATCTCTGATAGTATCGGGTGGCCACTTTGGGGAGTGATACACCCCACTGTGGGACCAGCACGGGTATCTACGAGTTAGGGAGCCGATCGCTTGGGGAAGGACTTAGGGTACACTTAGTTCTGTTTGTTTCTGTTGGTACCGTCTGTTTTTGTTGGTTGGTAACACCTGTCTGCGTGGTACCGTCTGTTGGGGGTGGTAAAGGCCCGTTACTAGTGTACACCTAATTCTACATTCTGTTTCCGTAGGGATTATTCTGTTTCTGTCTCTGTTCGGGTGGTAAAGGCCCATTACTAGCATTATGTTTCTGTATAGATTATTCTGTTTCGATTCTATTCCAGTTTAAACATTAGGGTAACGCCTAATCTTGTTATACTAGTGGTGGTGCAGTATAGTAATTATCTTGTAGTGGTCTAGGTGTGTCTTTATTGTTATCGTTGATCATCCTGTTTCCTTATTTACTCTGCCATACTCAATGGTTCATGATCATTTCCTTATTTTCCAACTTATGCCTTAGCCTAGTTACTGTGTTAATTATATTGTTAGAATTATCGCACTCGCCAGACTTTATGTCTGACCCCCCCTTTTCCATCTCTTTCCTTCCCCCCCCAGGTGCTCAGGTTGGAACTAGCACCAGTAGAGCCTGATTTTGGACTGCTTTTAGAAGATTTCTTGGACCGCTGAAGTAAAGTTTAGCTTCTCTTTATTTATGGATATTTTAATGTTGGGGATTATGTCTTTCAGTTTATGTACTTTGTTTTATCAAGATGGATATGATGTACTTGACTTTGGTTTATGGTTTTGATGATGTAATCAAACATATGGCTTTATCCGCTGCAATGAAATAAAGTTTTAATTTTCAAGTACTGCTTTATATCTGTCTTGTTGTGATTTTCTGTTCTATATTCACCTAAACGCTCCACTAAAGTTAAAGCATTCCCTTTGTGAGTGACCTTAATGGAGGTGGGGTGTTACACGTGGTATCAGAGCTGAAGGTTACCAGAACAGATATGACTTTTTAAAAAATTATTTTTCAAAGAAATTTTTATAAAGAAGTACCTTCAAAAGTATGTTTTAAGGAAAGTATTTTCAAGAAAAAAAAGTATATTTTGGAAAGCATAACCCCAAGAACCATATATCTTTCCTTCGGTTCTTTTTCTATTGAATCCTTCCTTTTTCGTTTCAGCATGTCTGAAGCATCTGAGATACCAGAGCGTGTTCATGTACCCGGTTGGTTTCGTCAATATCTTGAGGCTAGGGCCGCCACTGCAGGTCCAGCTAATGCTCCTCCTCCTCCCCCTCCTCCTCGCGTCGATACTTTTGCTAAGATATGTAAGGACTTTAGAGCAATGGGAGGAAAACCTTTTCACGGAACGGAGACATTTGTTGAAGCTCGTAACTGGCTAAAGGAGGTGGAAGAAATATTTGGAATTTTTGAAGTGGATGATGGAAGAAAAGTCCAGCTAGCTACCTGGCTAATGAAGGACGAGGCCTCGTTTTGGTGGGAGGTCACTAATGGGGGACGTCCAGTCGATACATGGCTACATTTTAGGCAGAGGTTTGAGGCAAAGTTTCTCTCACGGGCTGAAGAGAATCTATACATGGAATGGTTTTTGGCGCTAAAGCAAGGGAATCTATCAGTGAAAGAGTACGTCAACAAATTTAATCAGTTGGCAAGATTTGGCTTGGACTTGGTGTATACACCAGAAAAGAAGGCCATAAGATTTGTTAAGGGTTTGAACGAACCGCTTCATGGGTTAGCTATGACCCACATTCCTATGGGGGCTACCTTCGAGAAATTGGTTGACATGGTGTTAATGCATGAAGAGGAAGCCAAAAGTGAGAAAAAAGAAGAAAAGCTCGAAGGACCACAAAACAAGAAAACGGGACCCAAAAAGGAAACACAAAAGAAGGATGAGAAGTTTGGAGATAGGAAGGAGAAGAAGTGCTTTACTTGTGGAAGCTCGACCCATCTGAACAAGGATTGCAGGAAAAGGAAGGGCACTTGCTTCAACTGTGGCAAAGCGGGACATCTGATTAAGGACTGCCCCAGGAAAGGGCATAGGGCAGGACCTACTTCTGGAGGACAGGCGAATACCCTCGAGGCTGGTGGATAGGATATTAATAAGAAAAATATCTGAAGATGGTTTAATTTCCTTATCTGATTGTTGAGTTAAAACTCTTTCTGATTCTGGCATTTTGATTCTGTAATTGATACTCTGCACTTTAATACTCGTCTTGTTTCTGATCTCGTAGTTGTTTCGAACCACATTTGTGGTTTGGCTCAATTGTTAGTGATTTGTAGGGGTTTGAAATTATCTGTGTTAGGCGTCAAAAATTTGAATGTGACATTTGTGTGCTTAAGTTTACGGGCTATGGGTTGGGTCTAAATGGACCAGCTTTCTGTGTAGAGGGTCGTTAAGTTTCTAACCTGTCGCGGGAAGACCCCAAAGTTTCTTGTAACCCGCAAGGGTCTGTTATGCTTAGCTTTCTTAGAATCATTCTATAATCTGATCTGTACCAGTAGTCTGTAAGTATCTGAATATTTCTGAAGGATAGGGGTTTCTACTCGAAGCATGAAGTAGATTTCAAGTTTTGATATTGTTTAATGGGGGTAATTTTCTGAGTGGCAGTCTGATGTTGATTTCGGTCTTCGGGGCTGAGACTTAGGGAATGATTCTCTTAACCGATGTCAAATGGGGACAGAGCTTTTGTTTTAGTTGTATCATTTGTTTGTATCCCATCGACCGAATCTTTGACCTTTAGATAGGAAACCCATGGATGTAAACATGTGTTTGAGACATGTTACGTTTGATGGATGCAAGTGCTTGCTAGTGGTTGCCTGTGGACGCATATACACACACATTAGGCACTAGATCGGCTCAGTCACTTCATATTGCATATTGCATATTGCATATAAATGTGTGTACATATTTAAGTAATGGATGTATAATGATTGTACCATCATATGGATGTTGCATTTTGGTGAATGGTTGTGCACACATGTAGAAATGATATTTATCGATAAGGTTCTTTCACATACATAATGGACGCATGGCACTATCATGGTTTGCATTAAGGAGGTCAACTGAATCAGTAGACCACCTGATTTTGCATTAGATAAGGAACATATACACACACTTCTTGCATATGTTCATACAAAATTAGAATTTTGTAAGGACAATGGATGCCCGTGTTTGATGGTTGAGTAGATGGTTGTTTGGATGGTAGGATATACATTCTACTTAACTTGGAGATTTCGGGGACGAAATCCTTTAAGTAGGGGAGAATGTAACACCCCGAATTTTCAGATTAACTAAATTTAAGAATACTTAATTTCAAATGTGGAAATCAAGGGAAATGGGCCGTTCCATTGCGTTCGTCTCGGAATTCTGCTTGAGATAGAGTCCGAGTTTGCGTAAAACGGATACCGTATGAAGAAGATATGGACGAACAAAGTTTGAAAAAAAATGCACTGGCGCACTTGGGAAGTGCGCCAGTACAAATTTGCATTGGCGCACTTCTCAAGTGTGCCCAGGCCGAGAGAAAACCTGCACAGCCATCTGGTTCGAATGGTGAGTCAGTGTTGAGTCATTTCTGACTAGTTAATGAGTCATTAGGGTTTCTGGATAGTTCTAATCTGGACTGAATCCTTTTGATTAACCCTAAGAACATCCGACGGCTTAAAATAATTCAGAATTCTATAAAAAGACCCATAGACTCAAAACCCTAAATCAGAATTAAAACTAAAACTATGGCCGTCATGCTGTTGTCTTGAACCCTAGAGCAGCCGCCACCAAATTAAGAGGAAGAACAGTGAACCAAATCAGAACTATTCAACTCTAACAGCGAATCTTCATCAAAGGAGCACTAATTCAACTCCAGAAATCAGAATTCAGAACTCAAGACTGCTTTTGAGTTGTGAGTTCGATAGTTTTAGCAAAATAATTAGTAATTTAATTAGATTAAGTTATAACGCGGATTGTATGGATGTGATATGAAGTATTGATTGCATGTTGTAATTATGTTGCAGGATTGTGATTGAAATATCTATGATGTTATGTTGTGATGCTATCATTAATGATGCAAAGTTATGTTGCTATCATCCATGTTGTAAATTTTATATACAATCAAATCATTATGTTTCTTATGCTAGTTTGTATTGATTCATATGATAAATCATATGTAGGAAAGTTTAGATGTTGATTCAAACATGAACCATATATAAGTTTGGGTAGAGTTATATGTGACCTTACATGGATATGGCACCTAGTTTATGTGAAATTCAATTGAAAGTTAGGCTATGATATATGCTAAATTATACATGATACTTTACATGTTAGGTGCAAGTTTACACCCTTGTAATGATGTATAAATCACATATGTAAGTTGTATGAATATATGAGTTTAGAATATGAATCATGTTATGCAAGTTTAGTGGTATTGCCTATGCAAATTAACACCTTTAGATATAGATCTATGACATATGTTATTTATGCAAGTTTGTGGCCATTTTCTCATCAAAGTTCACACCTTTAGATTTGGATCCATGACATATGTTGTTTATGCAAGTTGTAACTTTGGCCTATGCAAGTTTTAGATGTAGAACATCATTCACATATGCAAGTTCATCCCTATGTTAGATCTATGTTTTAATTATGTGTATATATTGTGATGTTTTCTTTTGTTTTATGAGTTAGACTATTCGAGTCTAACGTATGTTTTTACGTTAAACGAACAAACGTACTACGTGGGGAAAAAGGGGATAATATTAAAAAGATTTAATTGGCATAAATGCCTTAATAGGCATAAAATATAATTGTGGTGAAATTGGTATGATTTTACATACCATAAATGGATGGACATAATTGAGTCAATTATGGACATCGTTAAATTTGGAATTGATTGATAATTTGAATAGGGAAAGTAATTCAAATTGGGGGATGATTAATTAGGAGTAATTAATCGTCTAAGACACGAGGTTAGGCTCTTTTGTGGTGTAAGACTGCCCGGACCCGCCCGGCAAATCCAGCTGCCACAAATGTCAGTCTAATGTGAGAGGTCTTACGCATAAACTAAATACGTAACAATTGTAAAGACATGAGGTTAGGCTCTTTTGTGGTGTAAGACTGCCCGGACCCACCCAGCAAATCCAGCTGCCACAAATGCCAGTCTAATGTGAGAGGTCTTTATGAGGTTACTATCTTAATGAATTAAGAAACACTTAACCAGAAAAACATGTAGTGGGACATGAGGGGGTCAAGTGGGTGCCTTGCGTGGCATGTGGAACCTAGTGGGTGCCTTGGGTGGCATTTGAAATACGATTAGAAATACTTAACCAGAATTGAAGCATGTAATTGAAACATGTATAAGAAGTGGGTTAAGTGGGAAATACTAGAGGGGACCAAGCTTAGGTGGATAGCTTGTGTCAAATCATGAGGGGCCCGTTTCAACCAGTAACCCATAAGTATCTCTGTGGGCTCGACCTTAGTCGAGGACGGGACACGCGTACTGGGCTTGACTGTAAGAGGCCAAAACGGGTGAGAGGTGGCAACGCAAGTCCAACGGGTTCATGTGCGTGTGTGCGCCCGGGCTGGTAGGTAAGACGTTGTTGCATCATGTAGGTATAAGTCGTGCATCTCTGATAGTATCGGGTTGCCACTTTGGGGAGTGATAAACCCCACTGTGGGACCAGCACGGGTATCTACGAGTTAGGGAGCTGATCGCTTGGGGAAGGACTTAGGGTACACTTAGTTCTGTTTGTTTCTGTTGGTACCGTCTGTTTTTGTTGGGTGGTAACACCTGTCTGCGTGGTACCGTCTGTTGGGGGTGGTAAAGGCCCGTTACTAGTGTACACCTAATTCTACATTCTGTTTCCATAGGGATTATTCTGTTTCTGTTTCTGTCTCTGTTCGGGTGGTAAAGGCCCATTACTAGCATTCTGTTTCTGTATAGATTATTCTGTTTCGATTCTATTCCAGTTTAAACATTAGGGTAACGCTTAATCCTGTTATACTAGTGGTGGTGCAGTATAGTAATTATCTTGTAGTGGTCTAGACGTGTCTTTAACGTTATCGTTGATCATCCTGTTTCCTTATTTACTCTGACATGCTCAATGGTTCATGATCATTTCCTTATTTTCCAACTTATGCCTTAGCCTAGTTACTTTGTTAATTATATTGTTAGAATTATCGCACTCGCCAGACTTTATGTCTGACCCCCCCCTTTTCCATCTCTTTCCTTCCCCCCCCCCCCAAGGTGCTCAGGTTGGAACTAGCACCAGTGGAGCTTGATTTTGGACTGCTTTTAGAAGATTTCTTGGACCGTTGAAGTAAAGTTCAGCTTATCTTTATTTATGGCTATTTTAATGTTGGGGATTATGTCTTTCAGTTTATGTACTTTGTTTTATCAAGATGGATATGATGTACTTGACTTTGGTTTATGGTTTTGATGATGTAATCAAACATATGGGTTTATCCGCTGCAATGAAATAAAGTTTTAATTTTCAAGTACTGCTTTATATCTGTCTTGTTGTGATTTTCTGTTCTATATTCACCTAAAACGCTCCACTGAAGTTAAGGCATTCCCTTTGTGAGTGACCTTAATGGAGGTGGGTGTTACAGTGTATCACTCCCTAAAGTGGCAACCCTCAAAAGGACACAGACCTATTTACTGGTGTTATAGCGTCTTATTTTCCCGAGCAAGATGGACCCATGCACGCACATGACTCCGTTGGAACGCGTTATCGGAACTCCTCCACCCATATGGACCTCTTATAATTAGCTCAGTAAGCGTGCCCTGACCCCTACCTAGTTCGGGGTCCCCTTTGATACCATAATTGTTTACTGACTAATACGGTCCCACGCCACAGATGACTAAAGCGACCCCCTAGGCTTGTATCCCCAACTACTAGGATTTTGACAGGTTATGCTTATCAGATTAACAAGGCTGCATAACCCGAGCAGATAAAACAGGTTAAGTATATCAGGTTCGTATAATCCCCTACAGATTTAACATATTTACTTAACCCCTACAGATTCAAACAAGTTTACTTAACCCCCACTATTTAACAGGTTCATATAATCCCCACCGATTTAAACAGGTTAAGTATTACAGTTTAATAGGTTTATATAACCCCCACAGATCTAAACATGTTTCACGTGTTGTTTAAGGTTTCATTGCATGTCCTTCTTAATCTATAAATTAAGCCTACAGATTTTCATGCCCCAACCCTTAAGTCATAATTCACTGTATAAGATATGCTCCAAATTTTAGTCATATATCACAGTATAGATTATGCCCCCAAACCCCAGTCATGATTCATCATATAAGGTATGCCCTAATTTATCTTTCCCAACCATTTCAAATTTCGTCCGTTCGCGTATTTCAGCGATAGGCCTAGGCTCGAAGGTAGCGTAGGCTATAAAAAAAGGAAAGAGGGAGAGAGAAGAACTGAAATAGGCATAATAACATAATAGGCATATGATAACAGAAATAAGCATATTAGAAATAGGAATATAAGAACTGAATTGTAGATCATGTGTACATGTAATGGCAGATCTGTTTAGGTATGAATTAGATTTTTTAATAGGCATAAGTTTAGATCCAAATTTATAAACATGTTAGGATTACTTGTTAAATGTTTATATCTTAAAATAACATGAACTTACAGAGACTAGATCTAAAGAACATAGAATAACAAGCAGATGTTGCAGTAGAATTTCTTATATGCATATATGTTGTTGTTGAAGGAAAATAGGCTAACTCAATCCAAGAAGGGGCAACATCTCGTTGTCTCTATTGTTTTTGATGAATAAAACAATAGAAATGTTGTCCTATTTATAGCCTACTGCCAACGAATCTCGTTCATAAACAAGTCCAAATTCATAAACTAACCTGGATGGAACTTGGGTGGGTCGACACCCCTGTGGCATGGGTCGACCCCAACCGAGTCTCAATCCCGCGTCCTTTTCCCACTTCGATTTCAAACTATTTTGAAATTTTTGGTTTGATTTAGTTTATATATATTTCTCTTATACATATACAAACTTCTAAGTTTAAAAACTTTCTCATACGATGTCTGTTTTACGCAAACTCGGAGTCTATCTTAAGCATAATTCCGAGACCAACGCAATGGTACGGTCAGTTTACTTAATTTCCAATATTTAATTAAGTATTCTTTAGTTTACCATTATAGTTTTCTTTAAAATTATAGGGTGTTACATTATCTCCTACTTAAAGGATTTCGTGCTCGAAATCTCCAAGTTAAGAAGAATGTATATCCTAACATCCATCAATCGTCGACTCATCCATCAATCCAGGCATCCATTATCCTTAAAAGTTTTCTAATGTTTATATGAACATATGCAATGTTGTGTGTATATGTCCCTATACTAATGCGAAAGATCAGGCGATCTACTGATTCAGTTGTCCTCCTTAATACAATGTATGTTAGTGCCATCAATCCAACATGTATGCAATAGTCCTAGTATATCATGTAAAATCCTATATGTGTGCACAATCAACCATCCAAATGCAACATCCATATGATGATACAGTCATTTCCATTCATAAAATTTAAAATGCACATACACCCATATGCAATATGTAAGTGATTGAGCCGGATCTAGTGCCTAATGTGTGTGTATATGCATCCACCAACAACCACTAGCAAACACTTGCGTCCACTTGCATCCACTTGCATCCATCAAACACATGTTTACATCCATTGGGTTTCTACCTAAAGGTCGAAGATTCGATCGATAGGATATACTCTAATGACAGAAGCAAGTACGAATAAAAGTTTTGAAAAATAAGTTAAGAACATACCCTTGAAAAGAAAAGGGTTCGAAGTGCGAATCTTGTCTTCAGTCTTCAAAGTTGCATCCTCGCGGACTTCTCCCCATTGAACTTTCATCAATTTGACCTCTCGATTGTGAAGCTTCTTAACCTTTGATCCAAGAATATGGGTAGGAACTTGTCTAACTGTCGCCTCCCATTCTACCTTTACTTCCTCAAGCATACTCGGCTCAACTACCTCTGTTGTATCGTGCAGACACTTCCGCAAATGAGAAACGTTGTAACATCCCGCATTTTTATTGGTTTGTATTTGAATATTTAAATCAGTTTAAATATTGAATTCGTAATATAAGTGGATTTGTATATTAATATAAACGAAGTTGAACGTATAAAAATATATATTAAATATAATCGAGCCGGTAATATCATTGCAGTTCGTAATTTAACGTTCTGAACTTCAACTGAGTATACAAGACTCGTTATAAATCGGATTTCTTCGAAACAAGAAACGTTGGAATCTATTGAACTGTATTTTTCTAATGGAAGTGAAAAACCAAGATTTCGTGTTATAGGTTGTGAGTTATTTCCAAATCAAATTTCCAAATAGTCGCTATAAAATCGTTTATCTACCGTAACGGTTTATTTGATATAACTAGATATTGGTTTCGAATTTAGACAAGATTCTTTAGAGACATAGGGATAAATTAATTTTTAGAATTTTACTGTAATTTTTAATTAATTTACGCAATTTTTTATTTGGAGTATTTTGCACCCTATATCAACATTTTGGGGTTTCACAATATAAGTTAAACTACCGATATTATTATATTTTTGGGATTGTGCCTCATTGCTCATCACGATCATATTTTCATTTTTATCCATGGCGGCTCGTAGGTAAGCTAATAGAGTTTTGTTGAAACAATCAAATCACAAGTCAACCTTGCCTCACATACCTATGCACAATCTCCTGAGACAACCATACTTTGCAAATGTGGGACAACCCATTAAAAAACACAGCTCTGCCCACCATTTCCTGTTACTAACAAGTTTTAGGTATATTTCAAAAGAAAATGAGTCTACACTCAAAAGTATATTAGTGCACGCATGACATTAATTTATACATTCATGTACCATGCTGGGAACTTAACTCAATGAAACCAATTAATTTTGCCCACCATATAAATTCATACATTTCATACAGCATCAACTTGTGCTTTCCTTTCACTGATAGGTAAATGCAAATTCGAGACCTCACATGGATGTGTCAGTACCCTGAGCTTGCCTATCGATAAACCTACGTACACCGTGAAGGGTTACCCTAGTATATCCTATCTTTATATATAACATGCTCTATCAATTAAATGAACAACATGTATTATCAAATCAAATAAAATCTACTAAATTGAGGACAACCTAAATACAAAGACTACACAGAAACTTCCTACTCTTTTCTTAACTGTTAAGCGACGTGGTGCATATATATATTTATATCACCTCCCCTGTATATGCAAAGCCTTCACCAAATGAAGC
Organism: Allium sativum; assembly: GCA_030737875.1. NCBI lineage: Eukaryota > Viridiplantae > Streptophyta > Magnoliopsida > Asparagales > Amaryllidaceae > Allium > Allium sativum. The sequence continues at coordinate 283,053,212 of CM060911.1, forward strand.
CTCTACCTGCCATGTTCGTTCAAATCTCACCGGCTACTTTATCTACCCAAGACGTAGACAAGTAACATGACAACATATAATTTTAAAAAGATTTATGCTAAAGTAACTGAAAACGAAAACGCATACCCACGTAAAAACGTACAAAAGCCTACAAACCTACATTGAAAATGGCATACCCCTATTACTTGTACGTGAAGATTCATAGTTTCTATAAATGCTGAAGCGTTCATCTTCTTCTTCTCGGGAATTTTAGCCGAAAGCTTCTATGGCTTCATGTGATTAAAACAAATTAAAATCTTCCACTTAAAATCTCAAACCTCCACATATAAAACCCCAACGTGAATCTCTACGTCTTCACAAAAGTTTCGAATGGGTTTGGCGGTTTTTTTTTGTCGCTAAGTTTTGGTAGAGCAACTAGAATTGACGGGTTTGGGAGGATGAAGTTTAGACTCACGGTTTGATTGTTGTTTTCGGTCTATGGGGGGAAGGGGCCGAGTAGTAGCGTTGAACTCGCGAAGGAAGGATAGGACGGTATGGTTTTGGACGAGGGGTGTAATGGTGAAATAAGCTTGAAAGTTGCACCACTAACGTGAGTTCCACCACAAGGAATGATATCGTCTGAGAAGAAACGCGAAGGGGGACTCGAGCTGGTTATAACGTGGATGGTAGGGGAGAGGAGTGGAAGAGAATGGTGATTTAAGTTGTTTTGTTATTATCATATGTGAGGGAGAAATTAAGGTGCGGTTATGGAGGTGGGAAGCAGTTGAAAGTGGCGGGTTGGTACTAGGCATTTGTTTCCATATTGGTGGAGATGTGTTTACTGGAGCGAGCTTCATGGGTGGGACGCGTGTAATCTAAATGGCAGGAGAAGCGCTATGTTGTGGTTTTGGCGTTGAAACAAAAAAGAGAAGAAGTTTGCAGGTTTGTTTGAATAGGAGTATTAAGCTGGAGCAGCTTATGGGATTACATCATTGAAAAAGGAACGTGATGGGAGGATGGTTTTGCTGAGAGCAGAGGGGCGATGGAGTCATTTGGCATTATATGGAACAGTGGGAATTAAAGTGATCGGTAATGGAGAGTTTGAAACACAGGACATCACAATTTTTATGGGGAGAAAAAGTGTTGGATTTTGTAAAATACGACATGGCGATGAAAATTATAAAGGAGCGTATTTTTCAGTTTTTCACAATGGAAGAGGGCATTGTAGCCATGCGTTGCGGGCATGGGTAGTAATTTACTATTGGGTTGTTTTAGAAAAAATTGGTGTAGCACAAAACGAGAAATATGAATGAAATAGTATGGGTAAGTGGCAGTACTTCGGTTTCACAGTAGCAAATAAATGGGAGGAGGGAGTTTTGGCTCGCATGGAAGCATTCAGGTCTTGACGTTTGCAAGTGTGGATGGACTAACATAATAAATGAAATATGAATGGTCTGGTACACTGGGATCGTCTGAACGCAGAATATGTACGAGAAATGGTGTAGAGCATTTTGGAGCACGTTACAGTTTTAGGCAATTAAAGCGTCGAGAATAATCAACTGACGCAAATCGTTATCTAACGGTTAGCGCGCGAAGGTGAGTAAATTCACTAACTCTGATCTATTTTAAAATATTATAATTATATTTTAATGTTGTTTGAACGTTGTGTGATTGTCGTTTAGGTATATTACAATTAAATCGGTTGAAATATTTATATCGTTGCAGATGTACACATCGTTGGTTGGATACTGATTCCATCAATTAAAATATTCCCTAGTATGGAATTAGTGATAACTGTATTGACTAACGTCGGTGGATGCAGGAAATTGGTTGGAGGAATCCAACCGGATTCCCAAATATTTATATGTAATGTTTATTTTATTTTATTTATATATATACTGTTTGAACCCAAATGACATTTAAACCCTGTATGGATATTGATTAAATCAATAGACGATATCGATTAAGAATGTGACAGCAACTGACCATAAATCAATCGTTTGGTTAAGAAATTGATTGGACATCAGGCATATCAATGAAGTTAATTACAAAAATTAAATTTTTATAATTAAAGCGAAGTTTTAAACTATAATAGAAGTTCTATTATAAACTGGTATTTTATAGTTCAGTTTTTAAAGTAAATATAAACGATTGTTTGATAAGTTATGAAGCTGTAATTATCCTATAAGTAAATAATTTGGATAAAAGCAAACAGTTAAGAAATATTATTAGATTAATTATATTAATCTAATGGTAAGAAGTAATTAAAATTAGTTAACGAATTTACTGATGGACTAAAGTTGATTTAATCAACTGTTTATTTGGAAAATGATTATTAGATTAATTGGTCTTCAATTAATCTAATCAAAATAACATAGCGGTAAACTGATCAAAAATTAATAAGATTCCTTATTAATTACCCTTTTAATTAATGAGGTGTTAAATAATGATTGAACCAATATAATTAGTTATTGTTTATATAAAGTAAGCAACCAATCTATTTTGGATTAATGATGAAGTAAACTGTTCATTTCAGCAATGATGAAGTAAAATATTATTTAATTATTTTGAATTAAATAATTGTTTCTTAAATGGACCTCATTTAAGATGTTATTGAATTAGTAATGAGATGTTAATTACATTAAGTAAAATGACTCAAATAAAAGTAAAATTTCAAGAGACAAAGAACATAAATGAATTTTGGTAAAAGAAGTTATAAATATAATTGTATAACAAAGATGCAACAAAGAGTTAATATTTAAATAAATAGTTGTAAACAACTGAGCTTTCCCAAAAAAGATATGGCGTCATAAAACCATATTTAAAATTAAGCAAGAAAACGATTTGACGGAGTATTAATAATAAGGAGTTAGCGTTATAGACTTATATCTATTCTAAGGTAAGAACATCGTCGATCAAGGTCTGAGAGGTAAATAAAATACCCCAACTTGAACGACTTCACTATTATCGAGGGATAGTGTTGGTTTGTAATGGAAAGAGATGTCGAGATTAGTTATAAAGTGCAATATAGCAGCGTATTGCAAGTATTTGAACTATCACGATAAAATAACGTTGTTGACTTGGCTTAAGCGTGACTGTGATGTCGAGATTAGTTATAAAGAGGAATATTACAGTGTATTGCAAGTTTTTGAACTGTAACGATAAATTAGCATTGTTTACAAAGCTTAAGCGTGATTTTTATATATAACACTATTGGGAATTGGAACTATAACTCGACGATGTCGAATGTATCAAAGTAAATTAGTTTTAGGAATTATAATCTGATAGGATAGTTAAATTTTTGTTTAAACCAATAGATTAGAATATGGATATGTAATCAGTATTTAGTTATAAACTTGATATTGACAAGAAGTTGACTTAGAAATAGAGTTTATAAAGAGAAATTGGAATATAAAATTATGAAGAGATTTCGGTAAACTAGATAAGGGTATTTATCACTCGAATCAAGAGTTACTTGATAAAGGTGTTCGGATTTCTATAATAGGTATGGTATTTCACATTTTAAAGTGAATAATGTTTTAAAAGTAAACGTTTGGCAGATTAAAATATTTATTATGAAATGGGAAATATTTTTCCAAGGTAGATAGGGTATATTATCCAAGTGTAGAAAATAAAGGTTGTAAAAAATGAATGGAAATGTTTTCGAACATAAATAACGTATATTTTCTGGAACATGGGAGAGTAAGAGTTTATAATAACTGGGAATGTTTTTCCAAGAAGTGTGAAAAAGGCTAAAACGGGATTTGAGGAATATCTAGTAATATATGGGAATTCAAATAATAAAAACGAATGTTAAATAAAAAGTGCCGTGGTTGTGTGATGTTTAGTTATACATCTGAGTGAATGTTTGTTTTTACTTCGATAGTTAAATAACCAACTATCGAAGTGTTTTGACCGTCGTTGTCAATACTGAGAGACCGGTTGGATATATTATCCGAAAACCACTCTGTATAGTCATAGGCGTTGCGAATTAGATTATGTTGGAGATAATTGAAGACGAAGTGAAATGTAAGAGTCATTCTATTTCAGAATGGTGTTTTCTGTTTGTCTAGTTCCAGGACAACTTGTATGGATGAGTGTTTGACAGAGTATACCTAATAAATCATGTACGGTTGATCTCTTAAAGGTATCATGCTTGGTGGTGGAGGAATTCGTTCCTTTTAGCTTTTTATACCTATGATATTTTTGGAAATCGATTAGTGAATTGATGGGTTTGACAATGTGGCATTCAAAGTGAATGGCGATTAAATGTTCTGAAAGATAGATGTTCTTGTTGAACCCCCAATGTATCCTCTCTAGAGTACACAGATCGAGAGGTGGTCCCATACCTTGTCATAGTTGGAATCCAATCTCTAATAAATGCCATGCGGTTTTTGATTTTACACTATGTATGTGGAGCGTGAGATGAAGCGTTCTGCTATTTGGTTATTTATTTGATTAGACATTATTATAATATCACTAGATTTTGATATCAAAATATTTTGGGTTATAGTAAGGTAAAAACTGTCCATGTTTATGTGTGGGTTGGTCTTACTATTATCTTTTCTTTTAAAAGGATTTTCAAAGTTAAACGATATGGTTGGAATTCACTCATGGTTCCATGACTGACCCAGAGTTTATTTTGTTTGTTTTCCCTAAACTCTTGGGTGCCCAAATTTGTACGGGCAGTCAAGTGTTTCAGGTTTTGCAGATTCACTTGAAGGAGCTCGAAGTAGGAAGTTTCACCACTAGTTATTTAGATATTATTTCCGCTGTGATGTATACGAGTTATACTCTGATATGATATGTAAATACAAATTCAGATTTGTATTTCAAAGTTATGTTATAATAAAATTTGTTCGTTCCACTGTAAGTTTCATGTTTACTCTGATTCTGTTCAGTTTTGTTCTTCTTCTTCTTCTTCTATTATTAGTTCTTTCTTATCTTTCTCATCCTCTAACTTCTTTCTATTAATGACCCGGTATTTTCGATATTCGGATAGTCGACATGGTGCCTATGTCAATTTTCTGGGTCGAAAATCCCGCGGCCATTGCAGTTGGTATCAGAGCTGAAGGTTAAGTTATTACCTTGGCTCTGTGGCATAACTCAATAGAGACGGAGTTGGTAATACTCTAGATTGAGTATGAGTGTATATATGAGTGCGTATTTGTAAATTAGTATAAAAACTGTTTTATATTGTGTTGACTGGTCACTCGAGTGGTTTATGAATTCTGGTCGAAACAGTAATGCAAACTGCGTCGATAGGTGTTTCTAAACTCTTGAACAGAGTAATTCGACACAGTATGTTTTGAAAAGAGGGTAAATGAAATAATTTTACCCAAAATGTATTTTGATATATATATATATATTTATATTTATATATATAACTATGGATTAGTATGGTATATTAGATGTGTTGGTTGTTATAATCGAATAGGATTGTAATCAAGTTAGTTATGTAAATAACCAATTAGAAATCATATAAGCCAATATATTTAACCTGAATATAAAAATCAAATGGATAAAATCTGAGTTTAAAACCAGAATTGGAATTAAAACTCTGGAAACTTGGAAATAATATTTGGATTAAAAATATGGAAATTTAAAAATCCTCGGGAAATTTGAAAATGTTTTCCAAGTGTTGAAAAGTATATTTTGAAGTAAAATTCAAACTGGAAGTGTTTTAAAATGAATTTTGAAAGAGATATAGTATTGAACTCACTTCGATCACTGGAAAATAATTCTAATGATGACGGCCGCATCATCAGTGTTCATTTTTGAGTTTCTAAGTGTTGGATTACTACCAAAGATTTTTTCTTTGAATTACTGTGAGGAAACAAGTTGTCAGGAATTCAAATGATTTGAATAATATATGATTTCAAACTGATTTGAAATAAATCCCAGGAATTTGAATTCTGAAATAAAGATTTAACTTATGGAAAAAAAATGGTAAAATGGAACTTAAACTAAGATAAACAAAATTGGACTGAATTTGGAACGATCCAGAATGAAAATTATTGGAAATTCGAGTTATTAAAATGAATTGATTCTTGGGAATAAGAATCGAATTTTGAATTTGGAGATGAAGATAACTTATTTGAGAAATAAATCAGTAAATGGAATGTCGTAATAGAACTTAACATGGTTAAGAGTTTGGAATTGAGAAAAGAATTAGAGTTGAAATAGAAATTTGGCTTAGTAAAATCGAAAGATTGGTTTGAGAATGGATTGGTGGGAGATCAACCAAGGATGCTTGGATATATGTTAAAGTGATAGAAAATGGCAGAGATAGAGTTAAAGGCCAACAAAAATGTACAAGTTTACATTATATTAGAGTATGAGATTTATGAGATATTTTTGGAAAGCAGCTTGACTGTTTGTTTTCTTTTGGATTTGGAAAAGGCCCAGAGTGGCGAGTTGTAGTAGCACTGAATGAGTCGTGCGGAGGAGATGGTGGCGAAATTCTCCAAAAAAATTAAGCTGTTAGGAAATTTTCGGAATTTCTGAAAGTATTCGTTAATGAGAAGAAATTAATATTTTAATTAAAGTTAATCGATTCAGTCGAAACTGAAGTTAAGAAGTAAATAGATGATTTTAACCAAACTAATACGAATTATAGTATTTTCCTACCTTAGCAATTTCGGGGATGAAATTCTTTTAAGGGGGAAGGAATGTAATGTCCCGCATTTTTATCGGTTTGTATTTGAATATTTAAATCAGTTTAAATATTGAATTCGTAATATAAGTGGATTTATATATTAATATAAACGAAGTTGAACGTATAAAAATATATATATTAAATATAATTGAGCCCGTAATATCGCTGTAGTTCGTAATTTAACGTTATGAACTTCAACTAAGTATATAAGACTCGTTATAAATAGGATTTCTTCAAAACAAGAATCGTTGGAATCTGTTGAACTATATTTTTCTAATGGAAGTGAAAACCCAAGATTTCATTTTATAGATTGTGAGTTATGTCCAAATCAAATTTCCAAATAGTCGCTATAGAATCGTTTATCGACCGTAACGGTTTATTTGATGTAACTAGATATCAGATTCGAATTTAGACAAGATTCTTTTGAGACATAGTGATAAATTAATTTTTGGAATTTTACTGTAATTTTTAATAAATTAAATATGCAATTTTTTATTTGGAGTATTTTGCAACCTATATCAACATTTTGAGGTTTCACAATATAAGTTAAACTATCGATATTATTATATTTTTGTGATTGTGCCTCATTACTCGTCACAATCATATTTTTATTTTTGTCCATGGTGGCTCATAGGCAAGCGAATAGAGTTTTGTTGAAACAATCAAATCACAAGTCAACCCTGCCTCACACACCTATGCGCAATCTCCTAAGACAACCATACTTTTCAAACGTGGGACAACCCATTCAAAAACACAGCTCTGGCCACCATTTCCTGTTACTAACAAGTTTTAGGTGTATTTCAAAAGAAATTGAGTCTACACTCAAAAGTATATTAGTGCACGCATAACATTAATTCATACATTCATGTACCATGCTGGGAACTTAACCCAATGAAACCAATTGATTTTTCCCACCATATAAATTCGTACATTTCATACAGCATCAACTTGTGCTTTCCTTTCACTGATAGGTAAATGCAAATCTGAGATCTCACATGCATGTGTCAGTACCCTGAGCTTGCCTATCGATAAACCTACCTACACTGTGAAGGGTTACCCCAGTATATCCTATCTTTATATATCACCTGCTCTATCAATTAAATGAACAGCATGTATTATGAAATCAAATAAAATCTACTAAATTGAGGACAACCTAAATACAGAGACTACACAGAAACTGCCTACGCTTTTCTTAGCTATTAAGTAACGTGGTGTATATATATATCACCTCCCTTGTATATGCTAAGCCTTCACCAAATGAAGCCTCTTCCTTCTAGGTTCGTTCAAATCTCACCAGCTACTTTATCTACCCATGACGCAGACAAGTAACATGACAACATATAGTTTTAAAAAGCTTCGTGCCAAAGTAACTGAAAACGAAAACGCATACCCACGTAAAAACGTACAAAATCCTACAAATCTATGTTGAAAATGGCTTACCCCCTATTACTTGAACGTGAAGATTCATAGCTCTACAAATGCTGAAGCATTCATCTTCTTCTTCTCGGGAATTTTAGTTTAAAGCTTCTATGGCTTCATGTGATTAAAACAAATTAAAATCTTCCACTTAAAATCTCAAACCTCCATATATAAAACCCCAACATGAATCTTTATGTCCTCACATAAGTTTCGAATGGGGTTGGCGATTTTTTTTTGTTGCTGAGTTTTGGTAGAGCAACTAGAATTGATGGATTTGGGAGGCTGAAGTTTAGACTCACGGTTTGATTGTTGTTTTCGGTCTAAGGGGGGGAAGGGGCCGAGTAGCAGCGTTGAACTCGGCGAAGTAAGGATAGGACAGTATGGTTTTGGACGAGGGGTGTAATGGTGAAATAAGCTTGAAAGTTGCCCCACTAATGTGAGTTCCACCATAAGGAATGATATCGTCTAAGAAGAAACGCGAAGGGGGACTCGAGCCGGTTATAACATGGATGGTAGGGGAGAGGAGTGGAAGAGAACAACAATTTAAGTGGTTTTGTTAGTGGTGTATGTGAGGGAGAAATTAAGGTGCAGTTATGGCGGTGGGAAGCAGTTGAAAGTGGCGGTTTGGTACTGGGCATGTTTTTCCATATTGGTGGAGATGTGTTTACTGTAGCGAGCTTCATGGGGGGGGACGTGTGTAATTTAAATGGCAGGAGAAGCGCTGTGTGGTGGTTTTGGCGTTGAAACAAAAGAGAGAAGAAGTTTGCAGGTTTGTTTGAACAGGATTATTAAGCTGGAGCAGCTTACAGGATTACTTCATTGAAAAAGGAACGCGATGGGAGGATGGTTTTGTTGAGAGCAGAGGGACGGTGGAGTCATTTGGCATTATATGGAGCAATGGGAATTAAAGTGATTGGTAATGGAGAGTTTGAAACACAGGACGTCACAATTTTTATGGGGAGAAAAAGTGTTGGATTTTGTAAAACACGAAATGGCGATGAAAATTATAATGGAGCGGTATGTTTCAGTTTTTCACAATGGAAGACTGCACTGTAGCCATGCGTTGCGGACTTGGGTATTAATTTACTATTGGGCTGTTTTAGAAAAAATTGGTGTAGCCCAAAACGTGAAAACTGAATGAAAGAGTATGGGGAAGTGGTAGTACTTCGGTTTCACAGTAGCAAACAAATGGGAGGAGGGAGTTTGGGCTCGCATGGAAGCATTCGGGTCTGGACGTTTGCAAGTGTTGATGGACTAACATAATAAACGAAGTATGAACGGTCTAGTACACTGGGATCATCTGAAAACATAATACGTACGAGAATTGGTGTGGAGCGTTTTTGAGCACGTTACAACTTTAGGCAATTAAAGCGCCGAGAATAATCAACTTACACAAATGTTATCTAACGGGTAGCGCGCGAAGGTGAGTAAATTCACTAACTCTGATCTATTTTAAAATATTATAATTATATTTTAATGTTGGTTGAATGTTGTGTGATGGTCATTTAGGTAGAGTACAATTTAATTGGTTGAAATATATATATCGTTGCATATGTACACATCATTGATTGGATACTGATTCCATCAATTAAAATAGTCCGTAGTATGGAATTTGTGTTAATTGTATTGACTTACATTGGTGGATGCAGGAAATCGATTGGAGGAATCCAACCGGATTCCTAAATATTTATATGTACTATTTGTTTTATTTATTTATATATATACTGTTTGAACCCAAATGACATTTAAACCCTATATGGATATTGATTAAATCATTAGACGATATTGATTAAGAAAGTGACAACAACTGACCATAAATCCATCGTTTGGTTAAGAAATTGATTGGTCGTCAGGCAAATCAACAAAGTTAATTATAAAAATTATATTTTTATAATTAAAGCGAAGTTTTAAACTGTAATAAAAGTTCTATTATAAACTGGTATTTTATAGTTTAGTTTTTAAAGTAAATATAAACGATTGTTTGATAAGTTATGAAGCTATAATTATCCTATAAGTAAATAATTTGGATAATTATTTTAAAGCAAACAATTAAGAAATATTATTAGATTAATTATGTTAATCTAATGGTAAGAAGTAATTAAAATTAGTTAACGAATTTACTGATGGAATGAAGTTGATTTACTCAACTGTTTATTTGGAAAATGATTATTATATTAACTGGTCTTCAATTAATCTAATGAAAATAACTTAGCGGTAAACTGATCAAAAATTAATAAGATTCCTTATTAATTACCCTTTTAATTAATGAGGTGTTAAATAATGATTGAACCGATATAATTAGTTATTGTTTATATAAAGTAAGCAACCAATCTAATTTGGATTAATGATGAAGTAAACTGTTTATTTCAGCAATGATGAAGTAAAATATTATTTAATTATTTTGAATTAAATAATTGTTTCTTAAATGGACCTCATTTAAGATGTTACTGAATTAGTAATGAGATGTTACTTGAATTAAGTAAAATGACTCAAATAAAAGTAAAATTTCAAGAGATAAAGAACGTAAATGAATTTTGGTAAAATAAGTTATAAATATAACTATATAACAAAGACGCAACAAAGAGTTAATATTTAAATAAATAGTTGTAAACAACTGAGCTTTCCCAAAAAAGATATGGCGTCATAAAACCATATTTAAAATTAAGCAAGAAATACGATTTGATGGAGTATTAATAATAAGGAGTTAGCGTTACAGACTTATATCTATTCTAAGGTAAGAACATCGTCGATCAAGGTCTGAGAGGTAAATAAAATAGCTCAACTTGAACGACTTCACTATTATCGAGGGATAGTGTTGGTTTGAAATGGAAAGAGATGTCGAGATTAGTTATAAAGTGGAATATAGCAGCGTATTGCAAGTATCTGAACTATCACGATAAGATAACGTTGTTGACCAGGCTTAAGCGTGACTGTGATGTCGAGATTAGTTATAAAGAGGAATATTACAGCGTATTGCAAGTTTTTGAACTGTAACGATAAATTAGCATTGTTGACCTAGCTTAAGCGTTATTTTTATATATAATACTATTGGGAATTGGAACTATAACTCGATGATGTCGAATGTATCAAAGTAAATTATTTTTAGGAATTATAATACGATAGGATAGTTAAATTTTACTTTAAACCAATAGATTAGAATAAGGATGTGAAAACAATATTTAGTTATAAACTTGATATTGGCAAGAAGTTGACTTAGAAACAGAGTTTATAAAGAGGAATGGGAATGTAAAATTATGAAGAGATTTAGATAAATAAGATAAGGGTATTTATCACTCGAATCAAGAGTTACTTGATAAAGGTGTTCAGATTTCTATAATAGGTATAATATTCACATTTTAAGTGAATAATGTTTTAAAATGAACGTTTGGCAGGTTAAAATATTTATAATGAAATTGGAAATATTTTTCCATTGTAGATAGGGTATATTATCCAAGTGTAGAAAATAAAGATTGTAAAAAAAGAAGAGAAATGTTTTCGAACGTAAATAACGTATATTTTATGGAACATGGTAGAGTAAGAGTTTATAATAACTGGGAATGTTTCTCCAAGAAGTGTGAAAAAGGCTAAAACGGGATTTGAGTAATATCTGGTAAGATATAGGAATTCGAATAATAAAAACAAATGTTAAATAAAAAGTGCCGTGGTTGTGTGATGTTTAGTTGTACATCTGAATGAATGTTTGTTTTTACTTCGGTAGTTAAATAACCAACTATCGAAGTGTTTTGACCATCGTTGTCAATACAGAGAGACCGGTTGGATATATTATCTGAAAACCACTCCGTATAGGCATAGGCGTTGTGAATTAGATTATGCTGAAAATAATTGAAGACGGAGTGAAATGCAAGAGTCGTTCTATTCCAGAATAGTGTTTTCTGTTTGTCCAGTCCCAGAACAACTTGTATGGACGAGTGTCTGACAGAGTTTACCGAGTAAATCACGTACGGTTGATCTCTTAAAGGTATTACGTCTGGTGGTGGAGGAATTCGTTCCTCTTAGCTTTTTATACCCGTGATATTTTTGGAAATCGATTAGTGAATTGACGGGTTTGACGATGTGGCATTCAAAGTTAATGGCGATCAGATGTTCTGAAAGATTGACGTAGCCTCTAGCCTTACATCGGGAAATGACATAAATTGGGCGGGCAGCATGGCTAGTTGGGTCATTCCTAAGAAGGGTATATTTGTCACCAATCCAGAGAAAATTCATTATTTATTCTTCTTTCGATTCTGTATCTTGCGGATTATGGTTGGAGGGCCAACAACCGTGGGTGACAATATATTCGATACACACAAGCTAAATGAGTGGTCGATCATGTGTGGGCCGGGTTGTAAGATGTTCTTGTTGAACCCCAGTGTATCCCCTCTAGAGTACACAGATCGGGAGGTGGTCCCATACCTTGTCATAGTTGGAATCCAATCTCCAATAAACGCCATGCGGTTTTTGATTTTATACTATGTATGTGGAGCGTGAGATGCAAGCGTTCTGTTATTTGGTTATTTATTTGATTAGACATTATTATAATATTACTGGATTTCGATATCAAAATATTTTGGGTTATAGTACGGTAAAAACCGTCCATGTTTATGTCTAGGCTGGTCTTACTATTATCCTTTTCTTTTAAAAGGATTTTCAAAGTTAAACGATATGGTTGGAATTTACTCACACCAGTCTCATGACTGACCCAGAGTTTATTTTGTTTGTTTTCCCTAAACTCTTGGGTGCCCAAATTTGTACGGGCAGTCAAGTGTTTCAGGTTTTGCAGATTCACTTGGAGGAGCTCGAAGTAGGAAGCTTTACTACTAGTTATTTAGAGATTATTTCCACTGTGATGTATACGAGTTATACTCTGATATGATATGTAAGTACAAATTCAGATTTGTATTTCAAAGTTATGTTATAATAAAATTTATTCGTTCCGCTGTAAGTTTCGTGTTTACTCTAATTTTGTTCAGTTGTGTTCTTCTTCTTCTATTCTATTAGTTCTATCTTATCTTTCTCATCCTCTAACTTCTTTCTATTAATGACCCGGTATTTTCGATATTTGGATAGTCGACATGGTGTCTATGTCAATTTTCTGGGTCGAAAATCCCACGGCCATTACAAACGTGGAAAACATCATGAATACCCGCCAATCTCTCTGATAGCTTCACTCTATAGTCCATTTGACCTATCATTTCCACTCTGGGAAATGGCCCTACAAACCTTGGTGCTAGTTTCCTTACAGATCCAAAGCAAACCACATTCCTTAGAGGTGATACTTTGATTAAAACCATGTCTCCCACCTCAAACTCAATGTTTGTCCTTCTCTTATATGCGTATGACTTATGTTTGTCTTGACTTGTTTTCATGCGTCTGCGGATAAGATCAGTCTTTTCTGAGGTTTCTCTAATCATCTCCGGTACAAGTAGGAGCCTATCTGTAGACTCCCACGAACTAGTCGGAGATCTACAAGGTCGTCCGTACAATGCTTCAAAGGGTGCCATGCCAATACTAGCTTGATAATTGTTGTTGTAGGCGAACTCAACCAACGGAAGATGCTCTTCCCAAGTCCCACCGAAGTCTACGATACACAGCCTCAAAAGATCCTCCAGAACTCTATTCACCCTCTCAGTCTTCCCATCAGTCTGAGGGTAATATGCGGTGCTCAAACATAATTGTGTACCTAATGCTTCTTGTAGGCTCTTCTAGAACTCACTAGTGAAGATGGGGTCATGATCACTCAATATGCTAGAAGGTACTCTACGTAGATGGACAATCTCACGAAGATAAACTAATGACAACCATGTTGTCGTTCTCTTACTCTTAATAGGAATGAAATGAGCGCTCTTTGTAAACCTATCTACTATAACCCAAATACTTGTGTTTCCCTTCCTCGATCTAGGAAAACCATCAACGAAATCCATATGGACGCTCTCCCACTTCCACTGAGGGACTTCCAAAGAATGAAGTAAACTGCCTGGATTCCTTTGCTCAGCTTTGACTTTCTGGCAAACTAAACATCGAGAAACAAATTCCGTCACATCTTTCTTCATCTCAACCCAAAAAAAACCTCTTCATATCTCTATACATCTTATCACCGCCTGGATGGATAGTTATCCTAGAATGATGGGCTTCCTCAGGGACTGGCTTCAACAGACTCCCAACTCGGGGAACACAAAGCCTTCCATCCCATCGCAACCACCTTCTATCATCCGTGGAGTACCTACATAGGTGACTAGAAGTCTCCCCACTACTATGCCTTTCCAAGATGTCTGCTATCTATGGGTCCTTTCGCTGCGAAGATCCTATCTGATCCATAAGAGTAGGTAACACCTCTAAGGATTCCAACAAACTAGGTGTAAAATTCGTAGATGGCAAAAAATCAAGAGTCAATATGTACTCCAAGCTACGCCTTTCTACGAATAGAGGACTCAAAGTCATCCTCTGCCTACTCAACGCATCCACCACCACATTACCCTTTCCATGGGTATAAGCAATCTCAAAATCAAAGGACGTTGGGAACTTCATCTATGTCTGTTGTCTCAAATTTAGATCCCTTTACGAGAACAGATAGTTGAACAACTTATGATATGTGTACAACTCAAACCTCTCTCCAAGTAGATAATGCTGCCAAGTCTTAAGCGCGAATACTATAGCAGCCAACTCTAAATCATGGGTATGGTAGTTCTTCACGTGAACTCTCAACTGTCTACCCCAGTAACATACTACCCTTCCCTCTTGCATCAGGACGACACCAAGCCCTATACCACATGCATTGGCGTACAATGTGAACACTTTGTTCTCATCAGGCAAAGTCGAAACTGGGGCTATTGTCAAATCCCTCTTTAATCGCTGAAAAGCATCCTCATAGTCAATATCCCAAGAAAAGGTCAGATTCTTCTTTGTCAGTCTGGTGAGTGGGGATGATACCTTAATGAAGTCCTTAATAAACTTCATATAATTGCCCGATAAACTAAGAAAACTCCTCACTTCCGTTGCATTCTTTGGATCCTTCCAATCTTAAACTGCAAATACTTTCGTGCGAGCCACTGGTATCCCATCCTTGGAGAGCACTTGCCCTAGAAATCTCACTTCTTCTCTCCAAAAATGACATTTGGAGAATTTCGCTTTAAGTTGGTGCACTCGGAGAGTCTTCAAAACCTCCCCTAAATGTAGGGCATGCTCTTCCTCGCTCTTCGAGAAGATCAGAATGTCATCCAAAAAGACCACTACGAACTTATTTAGAAACTCCCGAGACACCCTACTCATCAGATCCACAAAATACGCGGGTGCATTCGTCAACCCAAAAGGCATGACTAACCACTCGAAGAAACCATCTGGAGTTCTGAAAGCGGTCTTGTCTATACTGTCCTCGGCCACCCTTAACTGATGAAAACCCATGACCAAATGTTACTGAGAGAAAACAGATGCACCAACAGGTCGGTCAAATAGATCATCTATCCTCGGAAGTGGGTGCCTATTCTTCTTAGTGAGTTTATTCAACTCCCTGTAATCCTCGCATAAGCGAAGCGAGCCATTCGCCTTGGTTGCAAAGACGACGGGAGCAACCCATTTAGATATGCTTGGCCTAATAAAAACCTTCTCAAGTAGCTCCCCTACTTGCTTGCTGAGCTCCCTCCTTTCCCTAGAGCCATGTGCCAGACAAGCAATGTGATTGGCTTCGCATTATCGACCAAGTATATCCGGAAATCAATCTGACGCCTCAGAGGTAAGCTCCTAACTTCCTCAAAATCATCTGAATACTCACAGACTACCGGTACAAATAGCAAATCATTGACAGAAGCATCAAGTAATTCTAGGATACTAAGTATGACAGACCCCTTTGGTCATAAGAAATCTCGAGAGTCCTCCCATGGTAAGTCAAAAGTCTAATGACCCTCCTCTCACAGTCTAGAATGGCACTATACATGGCTAGCTAATCCATCCCTAGAATCAAACCATAGCCCATAAAACTAGGGGTGGGCACGGTTCGGTTCGGTGCGGTTTGGAGCTCAAACTACTTCCGCACCGCATCAAACGGTTAATCAAAAATACAAACCATTATACTAACCGTTCGGTTTCGGTTCGGTTTCGATGTAATACGGTCCGGTTTTGGTTCAGTTCGGTTTGAACCCGTATTAAATATGAAGCGAGAGAATTATTTTCATCAGCAATCAATTTATGATTGTATGACGTTGTGTCACCTAAAGGTTAAAACACATAGTGTTATCTGGAATTTATATAACTACAACATACGCTAAAAATAGAATATGTATAGTTAAAATAAAAAGTTAGATAGGAATTTGTTAATTTTTTATCGTAACATTACTAGTGTAGCTATGTGGTTCAGTTCGGTTTGATATGGTTTGATAATAGTTCAAACCGCAACCGAACCGTATCGCTGCGGGTCGGTTCTGTTGGGTTGTTAGCTTTAGAGAGAGAATCTGGTGCGGTTTTCCGCACCGTTTATGCAGTTCGGTCTGGGTGATTTCAGCATTGCGGTGCGGTTTGAGACAACTCCGAAACCATACTAGTACTAAGGTGTAAAGGCTCAACCACATAATCAGATATAAAAGAATGCGAATCGCCTAAATAAAAAAGAGTCCTAATAGGATGATCGGAAAGAGAAATCAAACCTTCAACAGAAACTTTCCTACCTCTGTCCATTACAATGGCCTCGAGAGCATGAGCCTGCCCTCCAGAAGATCCTACTATTTGGCCCTGTCCTTGCTTCTTCGGGCACTCCCTAGAATAGTGTCCCACCTCCCCATAGTGGAAACAAGCATTCTTCCCTTTTCTGCAATCTTTGATCAAATGATCCACTCTTCCAGAACCATGGCATTTCATGTTGTCTTGAGCTTTGTCATTCTTTCCACCTTTCTTTTGTTGTTGCTGTTCTTTCTTAGGCCACACTTTCTTGTTTTGCATCTCATCGGTCTTAGCCTCTTTCTTTTCGCCTTTATCTTCCTCATGCATCAATACCATATCAACGAGTTTCTCGAAAGTTGCCCCCATCGAAATAGGAGACATAACCAATCCATAGAGGGGTTCATTCAATCCTCTTACAAAACTCAAAGCTTTTTTGTGCGGGGTATTCACCAGCTCCAAACCAAACCTGGCCAACTGACACTACACCAAAAAAACAAATTTGGCACATCAGGATGTGGAGATTTGATACAGCTTAAAGCCATGTCAATTTTGATAGTGCTTATAGCCGTATCAAATTCATTTGGCACACCAGGTTGTGATTAAAATCTAACCTTACATTTTCAAATTTTCCGATCCGTTCATTTGATAAGACATCGAGTCGTATCAAAAGTTTCATTTCCCGCAGCAACTAAAATCCCCCAACAAATAAAATCTTCATCATATTTTCACTCTCCCGCTATTTTTCATTCCCGCAATCCCTAATAGTATAATCCCTAAATCCACTCACTTCCCAATTCATGATAAATATTCTTCCTTTATGGATTTGGATTGCCTCGCTCGCTTCCCTTAAAGTAATACAACCAAACGCTCGACCACTTCAGCTTTAGTCCCACTTTTTACTTCTCACAGCGATATCTTCTCAGATCCACCAATAACTGGTCTACCAATGACCCGATATTTTTCTATTGTAGAAACGAGGGCGATATCGAGTGGTTTGCTACCAATACTGGGTTTGTTTGGGAAGTCGCTCCTATGTTCTCAGCTCTTGTCGTCTTTGTCGTGGTAAATTTTCCGCCTTTATCGATAATTTTTTTGATTGGGAAGTTTACTAGATAAGTATTGACAAGAAATATAATTATACTGTGATAGTAATTTAGGTGAACTTTGTGATAAGTAGGATACATATTTCATCAAATTTATGAGCTATTTGTGGACTTCACTTGGTTGGGATGAATATTTTGATGCTTTGAGAATAGGCCTAATTATCAAACGAATAATGTATATTCTCAGATTTTGTGTGGCTTTATTTGTTTCTGTTATATTATGTTTTATACCTTCTACATGGTAAACAGAAAAAAAAATCTATTGTTTTACAGGTGGATGCTAGAATTTTTTTGTGGAGATGGAATACTCGAATTTTTGTTTCAGATGTTGATGGAACGATTGCCAAGTGAGTTTTGAGCTTCTTTCTTGTAAGTCTAATTTGGTAATTTGCTAAATGATTTATGCATTATGTATGTTGTGAATGGATAAATTACTAAAAGAGGAAAATACGAAAGATTGAATCATGATGTATTTATATTGCCATTATTTTGTTATCACGTAGTTGATTCAAAACCTTGATTTCAGTTGAGAAGCTTAAAGTAATAAAATTTGTGGCTTTTTACACTGTAACCGATGTAAAAAGATCATACAATTTCACTGTAACCAATACAAAACAGACTATGCAATTTTACAATAAATCTTGGGATGCAAACATATCACGCAATGAGTTATTTAGCTAGAAGAAATGTCAAACTACTGGTTCGATGTTACTTGAAAACTGTCCAACATACGTCTAGATTATGGACTATAAATTATTCAAGAAAGCAATGGATCATACTTTCTCCATGTAGAGTCTTGTGTGTTGGGTTCCATTTCCATCTTCATTCATCAACTAAAATGGGTAAAATTTGAATGAACCCCACATGCTTCTTGAACAGTTGATGTTTG
Source organism: Allium sativum (assembly GCA_030737875.1). Lineage (NCBI taxonomy): Eukaryota > Viridiplantae > Streptophyta > Magnoliopsida > Asparagales > Amaryllidaceae > Allium > Allium sativum. Next base: position 283,071,909 of record CM060911.1, read on the forward strand.
ATTATCTCAAAGTTACCAGTATGGTCTATTTAATTGTGCCTATGACGGGGTATCCTTAGTGCAACTTTTTTTAAAAGCTAATAACGAATAAATTACATTTTGGATTCTGATTTCATTGTGCACTGCAATTAATTACAAATCAAATGTTCTTGGATAGTTCATGCCTCTAGTTGGCAAAGATTGGTCTCAGACTAGTGTTGCACATTTATTTTTGGCAATTAAGGTTAATCAGTTTATCTTTTATTCCTGCTTGTATAAACACTTAAATTTCACATTCATGTTTTTAACATGAAACTAGATATTATGAACAAACCCATATAGATAATCTGTTAGTATTCTACTTTAGTGCAATTTCGTTTATTACAAAACTTTATTCCTGCATAGGTTATGATTTATAGTCGTAATATTTAAATTTTAATTAGTGCTCTTATATCTGTGGACATCTAATAAATCTGTAAAATATGGTTTTGCAATGGAAAGATTGTTGTCTACCATCCTAAAATCCTACAACTTAAATTCCAATTAAGATCAGAAGTCTCCCTTAACGATTCGATTTGCATTCCAATTCGAACTTAGTTAAAACCATAAATATATATACACACACACACGCGCGCTTATGTACTAACATATTTAATATATTTATGTGGATTCAAAATTCTAAATATAGTTCTTTCATAATAAAATAAAAATGCAGTAAAAGAGAATATTGAGTTTTATGTATAATTATAGAAGTACAAACATGAAAATTAATTTCAAACTGCATGCAAACCTTCGAATATGGTCGTACGATTTGAGATTTGAATCTTATTTTGATTTATAGTATAACCTTTACAATTTATGATTTAATCCCGTTTAGAAAACATAGAGGGAAAACACCTTCGTTGCACACTCCAAAACTTATGTCAACTAGTCAGTATATTTTCTGTCTTAGCATAGAATTAATTATATGTGCATTTCTTATGCTTTTTATGCAACGATTTTTGTGTTATAAATATGGATGTTTGATAATCAAAATAGGAATATTCTGCATTACCCTGCACACACGCGTGCTCTCATACGGTGCATGCATATATGTTACACGATGTGCACGTGCATTGCACAAAATGCGGGGGTAAATGTAATACAGAAAGTTAAAAGGATGTTTATGTGACATTGACGAAGGTTGAAATGACGCGTACCAGTAAATCATACAGAATCTACTGCTTTTATTAATAGTAGAGACATTTTGTTGTGAATATCAGTATACAAATTCGATTTGGTGTAGGAAAACGGATACGAGTTTATTTTTCTGAGCGCCCGATCAATTTCTCAAACTTATTTAACCAGACAGATCTTAATGAATCTAAAGCAGGTACTATTTCAACAAAATGTTTGATTTTCCAAGTATTTATTCTTGTTCTCTCTCAATTCGTGTCACAACCTGGAATTCGGAAGAAATGTATAATGTAGCCCTTTTTTAATACGGTATGATCGCAGTTTACAGTGGTAGGGACTACTTTATTTGGTTTTCACTTGCACACCAATTTTCCAATTTGGTGCAAATAGCTGTTTTATTCTAGTGAAATCCTCATGGTATGAAAATCTTTGATATTGTTTTGTTAAAGTGCAAAGAGCAGTTTTTCCCCCTCAGTTATAACTGTTTGTTAATGATTCTTAACATTAACATGATTGCAAACTATTACTATTAGAAATTTATTTGGTTCATTTACTGATTTTAGTTATCAGAAGAGCTCCTCATGAATTCTAGATCTCTTGCTTAGAGGTAAGTTTAATGTGGTTTTCATTGTATTTTTGGTAGAATTACAGTGCATTTTCTGTTGTGTTATTAAATAAAACCTTTCTGTGCACCCTTTTCTATCTTCCAACAGTATTTTGTTCTATTCTCTCCCCTTTGCTGATAGCATGTTATGAGATAATGAGAAGAGAGCATCTCAAAATATTCATTCCTCAAGTTACAGGAAATAAAGGCTTTATTTCCAATTGAGTGCAACCCATTTTATGCCGGTTTCGGCAACAGAGACACCGGTGAATTCAGCTATTTAAAGGTGGGGATTCCTAAAGGAAAGATCTTCATCATTAATCCTAAGGTAAGATTCATGAATTTCAGGGTTTTTTTTAATAAAAAGATATTACTGTTATTTACATAAATAAATATGATCATGGTATTTTGGATGAGGTGGTTGTGAATCATAGAGCACACAATTCAGGATCATATACATTGCTTCATGTACTTGTTGATGGCATGTTTCCACCTGCTATAGCTAAAGTGGTAGATTCTTGGTTATAAATTGTATTTATTATTATTTTTAACCACATTGCAGATCAAATGCTATATTTTCCATATTAATATTATTATAGGAGTATAATCCTTGGAATTTCTGGAAATTACCACCTCTTGATATCAACATTTGAATCAAGCATGTTCGAGCAAGAAGAATAGCCGTTATGGCATATTCATGGATCTTCTTGGTCGGTTAGTTTCTAAATTTGGTGATCAAATGTTTTATGAAAGATGAGGTCATAATTACTGATTTTAATTTGTCATCTCATGTAGGCCAACCTCCTGTTGGTTTAAAGAAGAATTATATATATTGATGAAGTACAATAATTTGGATTAGATTCTACAGCCCTTTCAATTGGAAATGACCTCCCTACAGCTTTCAGTAATATTTCAGAATATCTTGTACCTTATGTTTCAGATTGTCTTGGACTAGATTCATCCAAGGTAGGATTCATTTAAACTGTCTTGTCTTCATCCTCTTTACTGTTTTAATATCCATTCATAGGTTTCTGTCTTGTTCCCGGAAATGAGCATTGAGTTATTTCTAATTTCTCAGTATGCTACTTTGGAGGTGCCCTCTACATTCTTTAACTTCAACATCTAATTACTTTTGAGCAGGTTGCATGTCCTTTTTAGAAAGGTGCATAGACATGGTTCGAACCAAACAAGTTCTTATGCTTAGCTTTTGTTTGCAAGCATGTACTAGTTTGTATTTGTTCATTTCACCAACTTTGTGAAAGATTTAGGTAGTGTTGAAGACGTAGTAACTTTGATGAAAATTTATGGAATGTAAATGCAATTTCTTGATATCTATTTGTGATATTCCAAAATAAATGCTTGTATTGATCACTGATATTCTAGTAGGACAATGTATTTATTATATGTTTTTTTAAATTAGATACGGCTCATGGCCATATCTAATTTAAATAAAGATACAGCCATTAGCTGTATCTATTTTTAAATCTGATACGGCCATTAGCCATTTCAAATTGAGAATTTGATATGGTCATTAGTCGTATCAAATGGACAATGACTCTAAAATTTGATATGGTCCATTGCACTGCCAAATCGAATTAGATACGGCCATGAGCATTGCCTAATTTTCATTTCTGGTGTAGTGTTATTGAACTTATTGACATACTCTTTGATAGACATGCTTCCTTACTTAAGTGCCAGAAACGTTTCCATTTGCATTCTCTCTTCTTCCTGAGAAAGAAACTTCAGCCAAATCTCTGTCGGAAATCATCCCAAGTCTCAACTAGACTCCTTGCTTGCGTCACTTCCCACCAGAATGAAGACTCATCTTTCAGTTGCCAAGCAGCCAACTGAATCTTCCTACGATCATCAACCTCAAAGATCCCAACAAATCCTTCGTATCTTTAAGTCAATTCCTTGCTTCCACAAAGGTCTCAGTTCCTCGGAAAGGCTCTCCTCCCATAGCATAGAAATCCTTGCATATCTTGGAGAAATTATCCGCTCGCGGAGGAGGAGGAATAGTGGCTGCAGCTGGGGGAGGGGTTGTTTGCTTGGCCTCCGGCAGGTGCCGTAACCTCGAGATTTCTTCGGAACAAAGCCGGTATCCAAACGCCCTCGGGAATATTTGGTTCCCCCGACATGCTGAAAAGAAAAGGAAAGGGGATTCAAATAGAGAATCAAAAGATATTTCATACGGATTTGGGGAATATGTTTTTCAAAAACAGATTTTCCTTTGAAAATACTTTCTTTTTGAAACCTTCTGAAAACAATTTTTAAAACCTTTTATCCGACCTTGTAACCTTCAGCTCCGATACCAAATGTGACACCCCGCGCCCGTTAATGTCACTCTTTAATATAACGCATTAAATTTCGTAAAGCATTATAGGTAAATAGAACAGAATCTCACAAGACAGATATATAAAATAGCAACAAAAATTTAAAACTTTATTTTCCAACAGAAAACATCATGGTCCAAAAATCCAGTTACAACATCAAACAAAAATACTTGAATAAAATACATCAAATAAAAGCACCTGTCTTGCGCTTAAAACAATCAGAGTACAGAATTAAAAAGCCATAGTCCCCGTAAGTAGCCATAAACAAGTAGATAGGTAGTCAAAAGCGGTACATCTAAGTGATATCCAAAATCCAAGCTGGAACAGAAGAGAGAATCCTAATCAAGCCTGAGCGTTCCCACCTTGAGAACTTGGGGAAGGGGGGAAGGAAGAGAGACTTTTATAAAGAATGTGAAAACAGTCTTCAGCTTTCGTTTTTAGATTCTATTCTTTAATACAGCATCAACACAGCTATAACATTTCTGTGGGACTTCACCCTAACCTAAGGAGAATAGGAAAACAAAACGGGTCAGACATAAAGTCTGGAGAGTCCAGTTACTTTTAGCATATAAATAAGTAAAAGCATCATGACAGATATATAAACTGGATGAGAGATAACGGTATCATAAAACAGGTATGAACAGGATAAGCAAAATGAAATGAACAGATTACGCTTCTCAAATACTTTTCTCTGCACCAATACTAGTATAACAGATATGATCCCAATTGAAACATATGTTAGAGTTAGGTGTACTTCTAGTAATGGGTTTTACCCCATACAGTAATAAGAGGTAAACTAATAGAAATAACGGGTGTTACCCCAACCATAAACCACGGGCACCTAAACAGGCAGGACTAGATATACCCTAATTATTACCCCAATCGATCGGCTCCCTATCCCATAAATATCCTGTGTCGGCCCCACAGTAGGGTGTATCACTCCCTAAAGTAGTAATTTCTAGAAGGACACAAACCTATTTACTAGTGTTATGGCATCTTATTTTCCCAAGCAAGCCGGATCCATGCACGCACATGACTCCATTGGAATGCCTTATCAGAACACCTCCACCCGTATTGAACTCTTATAATCAGCTCAGTAAGTGTGCCCTAACCCCTACCTAGTTCGGTGTCCCTTTGATACCAGAATGGGTCACTGACAGATACGGGTCCCATGTAACAAATGAAACAAGCTAACCCCTAGGCTTGTATCTCCAACTACTAGGATTTTGATAGGCATACCTAACAGATTAACAAGCCCACATAACCCCAACAGATAAAACAGGTTAAGTTTATCGAGTTCGTATAACCCTCCACAGATTTAACAGATTTAGTTAATCCCCACATATTCACACAAGTTTACTTAGCCCCCACTGTTTAACAGGTTCATATAATCCCCACCTATTTAAATAGGTTAAGTATTACATGTTAATAGGTTCATATAACTCCCACAGATCTAAACAGGTTTCACGTGTTGTTTAAGGTTTCATTACATGTTCTGCTTAATCTATAAATTAAGCCTACAGATTTTCATTCCCCAACCCTCAAGTCATAATTCACAGTATAAGATATGCCCAGAATTTTAGTCATATATCACAGTATACATTATGCTCCCAAATCCCAGTTATGATTCATCATATAAGGTATGCCCCAATTTATCTTTCCCAACCATTCACAACTTCGTCCATTCGCGTATTTCAGCAATAGTCCTAGGCTCGAAGGTAGGTAGCCTAGGCTATAAAAACAAAAAAGGGAAAGAGGGAGAGAGGAGAACCGAAATAGACATAATAACAGAATAGGCATATGATAACAAAAATAGGCATATCAGAAACAGGCATATAAAAACTGAACAGTTGATCAGGTGTACATGTAATGGCAGATCTGTTTAGGTATGAATTAGATTCTTAGGCAAAGATTTAGATCCAAATTTATAAACATGTCAGGATTACTTGTTAAATGTTTATATCTAAAAATAACATGAACTCACAGAGATTGGATCTAAAGAACAGAGAATAACAAGAAGATGTTGCAGAAGAATTTCTTGTATGTGTATAAGCTGTTGTTGAAGAAAAATAGGCTAACTCAATCCAAGTAGGGGAAGCATCTCGTTGTCTCCATTGTTTTTGATGAATAAAACAATAGAAATGTTGTCTTATTTATAGCCTACTGCCAATGAATCTTGTTCAAAAACAAGTCAAGGTTCAGAAATGAACCTGGATGGATCTGGGGTAAGTCGACCCCGATGTCGACCCTAGGGTCGACACCCCCATGAGTGTGTCGACCCATGGGTCAAAACCCCTGGGGCGTGGTCGACCCCCAACGTGTCTCAATCCTGTGTCCCTTTCCCACTTCGATTTTGAACTATTTTGAAATTTCTGGTTAGATTTTGTTTATATATATTTCTCTTTTACGTATACGAACATCTAGGTTTAATAAGTTTCTCATACGATGTTTGTTTTACGCAAACTCAGAGTCTATCTTAAGCGGAATTCCGAGATGAACGTAGTGGTGTAGTCCATTTTACTTAATTCCCAATATTTAATTTAGTATTCTTTAGTTTATCATTATACTTTCCTTTAAAATTATGGATTGTTACAGTATGCCTCCAGTGATAGTAATTTCAAGTTAGGCAGGTTGTAGGAATTCCTAATATCCTGTGTGAAAGGGCTGCGGTTGATGTTATCCACGTCACCCTGAGATGTACTGCCTCTAGAAAAGCAACGAATTACGTTGGCCATTTAGTTTCCATCCCCCAGAAGTTGTTTCCAATTACCCAATCCAGCGCTGGTGTCCCCAGTGGGTAGTTCAAAAGGAGGTGGGAGCCGGGCTCGAGCATCTAGGTTCGGCTCGGTGCTGTCCCCAGGTCACGCATCAGTATAGCCAAGATGACCTGGGCCCGTGACAGTATGACCAAGCCGACCAAGGATTGCACTTCCAGTTCCTTGTTCCATGTTGCCCCCATCCGGGGTTGCATTACCGAGCGCTTGTCCAGCGTTCCTATCAAGAGTCTCACGAGTTGCTGCGTCGCGACGTTATGCATTGAGTAGAGGGTGATTTCATTCGACAGTGTTTCGGTTGGCATGGGCTATTAGCCAAGCCGAGACTTGCATCGACTCGAGCTGGGGCCTGACATGGGGACGATCCAGAATTGTTGCTTCGATTCTTGCATCGTTGCTTGTGCCAGCTCCCGCCAGTAAGCTTAGACCTCCTGGTCGTTGAGTTTCCTGAAATCGTGCAAAAAAGGAATTCATCATTTCTTCTTGTTTGCGAAGAATCTTGTCCGTGTCCTTAATTCCGTGAGTACAATATCCATCTCCTCTCTAGTCAGATAGACTGAGCAATCTCCATGAGAGGAAGCCTCCTGGCTAGCTTCGTTGTATAACAACCCGAATTTTGACAGGTCGATTTTTTCCTTCAAAAATCTCTATCTGTCGAATTTCGAGTTGGCTTGTCTGGTATCATGCAGGAAAGAAAAAGATAATAAATATATCAGAGCGCGATAAAACAACTCACAGCGGAATGGATAAAATTTAATAATCAAACATAGCTTTACCGAAATTAACACTGTCTAACAAGTGTCCAAAGACTACAAACTCCTTCTCGGGCATCAAAACACAAAGTTCTGGTGGCTGGACAAATTATACATTCTAAAATAACCCTACATATACCGTTTAGTTATGTTTTCTTAATTATTAGGTTGTTTGGATTAAAATCACTCAGGGATCTGTACTCATGTCGTACCCATCTACTCCCCCGTAGATTAACCTAATATAGTATATATGTAGCTATACCCATCATCCTAAGGTACTCCCCATAGTACCCACCTCGTACGGTCTCCGCCATCACGACACGTAAGCGTATACAACCTCCATCCTACTTCAAACGACGTACGGCAATCTATATCGTTACGCCACGTAAGTGTACGGGTCATCGTATCTGAACTTTTTGGTCGAGTCAAGTCTCAACATGGATTATTTCCCTACTGTCTACAATACACCACCCAGTGCGTGTATCTAGATCCTTACACGAACGTACTATCTAGTGTATCTCGAGTCCCGTAATAGGGCCGCATCCAATGAACGAAACTCAGTCAAGAGCTTTCAATATCTGTAAAGGTCCGGTTCATTAAGTCAACAATACAGATATTCAGATATAGTTTGTATTTTCATGGTGGCTATGGCCTCACCCTGGCCCCTCCCTTAACTAGTGAAAGACTACATCAAGAGCTAGGTGACGTGCCCCTATCTAACATTCAATTCGGTGTGTCATGCAACTAATGTCTTGGTAGTGAAAGATCGATAGTTTCTAAGTTTAGCTCTAGTCTTTTCGCGTCACACTGACTGCTGATAACGGGTATTTGACGATTACAATCCTGTATTTGGTCCTGACCCACCTCTCTCCGAGGAAAACTGTTGAATCACCTAATGCCATCTGCCATAGCCTTCTGATTGCCAAACGATAGTTGCAATCAAGGTATACTCACTGGATGGTATCGAACAGACCCAACCTTGTGAGCACAGCGTGAGCATGTACCACACAGAGGACCACCACGGTGTACCCTACCACGTCTTATAGAAGTCGCTTGCTTCGCTCCAATCCCGTAGAATATTCAGACCGAATAATCAGATGGACGTGCTCCTCTCATGTCCCCAGACACCACGATGATCTACCCCATTGGGTCCTTCACCTTCCTAAGTGTGGACTGGTCCAAGCGCATCACACTAACGTGTTATTAGATCCAACGTCCAATCTTTTAATCACGTGTTTACTTTATTTTATCAGATTGCTAATTAACTTGATTATCCATATATTCACTTTTTATTCAAGTTACAATGTTCAATAGCTCATAATTGGCTACTTACTTTCTTTATTTAGCCTTCGGCAGACTTCCGCTCATTATTTATTACGTTTATTAGACCTAACACTTTCAATTATAAGTCTACCGGTAATAAGCCTACGATATTCTTTTTTATTTAATCATAACCTTATCTTACATTGTTATCATAAATGTTCTTGTTTACTTATTAAATTAGTTCTCTTAACTAAGGTTTATTAATTATAATACATGCTCATTCATATAATTGAGTATAATAGGTTATACTCCCTGTTAATCACTTTTTCTCTAGGTTCTGTATCATTAACCAAACTTTTACCGTTGTAACATCCATTAATTTACCGTCTTGTATATTCTCAATATTTCAAGAAAATATTTCACACGCCTCATTAGACTGATTAGTTGAAAGATGTAAAGATCCATTTCCATAATGCACATCAATCAAGATCCGTGGTTGCAAGCTATTTCTTTTATTTTCATCGTGGACACATATATATATATCCCAATCGATTAGTGTGCAATATGGTAAAAGAATCCCTATTTCATACTAATCCCTTTTTCTCATTCTCTTCTTACAACCAAATTTACAGAAATTTTGTCATTATGGAAATGTATCAATTTTTTCTAAAATCCAACTAACTCGGTCTACTACGAATTTCCCCTTTTTATTTTCTGAGTTAGATGTTAATTCCTGTTTCCATTTACCATTTCTAAATCACCGTAAATTTTCCATACAAAATTAGGCATATCAATTCTTTTTCTATTATTCCTAATTTCACTGTAATTATATTTACAACATATCCAATTTGTCATTAAATAACAATTTCAAGAACATATTCATTTTTATTGTAAATTTCACAATTTCAGTATTGCGGTAATTCTTAATCCAAACAGAAGATTAATGGAATAGATTTGTAAAACAGAAATATTCTTAACGTACTTAAAAATAAATTATATCGCAATTACCACAAATTATAATTATTTAGCATGTGAAGAATTACAAGGAATGTAAACGATGAATATACCGTTCCCCAAAAGGTATAATTTTAAATCGACTCACCTGACTGCTTTCCAATCCTTGAATCTGATTCAGATCTGTTATTCTGTGGTCTTTCTAATTAAAACTAATATTAAAATAACTATGGATTTACAAATCTGATATAAGAATAATAAGGAAAAAAGAAAGAAACCTAAATAATTCATATGCATAGGATTTACCTCACGTTGACAAGCAATCTGAACACTTATGTTGTAGATTTACATTCTTTATCTTAAAATCTTGAATCAGAACTCGTAAAAAATAATATTCTATTTTCTGAAATATTTGGAGGAGAAAGTAAATGGTAGAGCCTTGGAATTGTCTCGGAAAAATGAATTGGAGGCTAGGCCCTACTAGTCTATTTATAGGTGTACCGGAAATTATGGTCTGCCGAATTAAATAATATAAAATCCGAACCATTCATCTAAAGAAATACGTCACTAAAAACACAGATTTGGCCCTGGGTGGGTTGATGCATGTATCGATCCACCTTAAAGGTGTGTCGATCCTATGGTCGACCAAGAGCCGGTCCCTGAAGGTGATTTCAACCGAGATTAATTTTGGATTAACGTTCATTTTATTTCTTAATATTACTTATGTGAATTATTATTTTCCTCTTATAACACATATCTAATTTCAAATTTCAAATTTGTGCGCGTATATATGCATACAACCTTTCAAATCTTTATTCGTTAATAATTTTCCCTTACGGACTCCGTTTGGGATAAGTCAAATACTAAAACGCATCAGAAAATTACCATAAACACAATGGTATATGTTTTAGGGCTAAAACCTGAAATCATAAATTATCGATATTTTCTTTTAATATTTATATAAAATATGGGGTGTTACACATTGCCCGGGGCCTGAGCTTGGAAGAGCTCCATCCTTCTTCCACTTCTCCATCCTTAATCCAAAGATGAGCTATCCAAATCCTTTCAAGATAAAACTTAATGTACCATGCTCCCTAACTTGTGCCAAAGTGTTGATATCAAAAAGTGGAGCTCTTGACAATAAAACCCTAAAGTGCATAATTCACAAATAAATCATAGAATATTCCAACAATTACAATCACAGAATGCAAGAATTAAAGTAAACATAGGGAACACACAAGAGTTTATATAGTGGTTCGGCTTAATCCAAGCCTATGTCCACTTATAATATTTGTTAATATTGTCAATTACAGGTTAAAGTTGTTTTTTGTAAGAAAGTACAGAAAGAAGTGATTTATACAACACAAAATCCTTTTGTTAGTTTTTTAGTTCGGCCTCCTTTTTCAGCAATATCCTTGCGTATCGAGTCTAAAAGAGAGTTAAGCCAGAAGTACTTTTCACAACATTCGAAATAGGTATTAATAGGTGAGCTTCCCGGTCGGGTCGGTATGCCACATGGTAGTCATCCCGAATCATCCTCCTGCAATGTGTCTTCTGATTCGGGATGTTAGGAGTTCATGGAGATTGATCTTCATGTGAGGAACAACTTTCCTTAAAGTGTGTAGTACAGATGTCGTCCGATCCGAAAGACCTGGGGTAGGAATGGGCTAGAGATCGACCAAGTTTGCTGCCATTTGAAACAACTTCAGGGTTCAGGTCGGTGTAGGTTGGCTCGACATGGCTGACCCGAGATATTTCAATCTGGAAGAGGGCTTGGCATGGTATTGAGTCTATGCCAACCCGAATCAAGCCAACCCGAGGTCCTCCGAGCTAAAGACAAGTGATCTATGGAAAGGGGCCGAGCAGACCCAAGCCGACCCGGGGAGATGCCTGCTAATCCAACATGCATTGAATTAGGTCGCAATTTCCATTGAAAAATCCAAGTTCATGTGAGATTGCACCCAAGTCCTGAGTAATTTATGTTGTAGAAATCCAAGATTTGACAGCCTAGCCGAAAAGGATGGTAAACAACGTGTATATCTAGAAAAATCATCAATAATTACAAATACATATTTATTACGATTTATGGATTGAATTTGGGTTGGTCCAAATAAATCCATATGAAGTAATTCATGTGGTTGAGATGACTTTCTTTAATTCAAAAGTGGATTTAGTTAATTTACCTAACTGATATGCATCACAAATATTATTAACTTTGAAATTCATTTTTGGTAACTTTTTTGCTAGATTATTTTTTGAAATTTTATTTATATTTTTAAAATTTATATGACAAATTTTTTTGTTTCATTGCCAAGGATCATTTCCTTTGGATATTAAACACATTTGAATTATTATTTACTTTCATATATTAATTGTAAATGTTTCTATCTCTATTTTCTTCAAAATTAAGATTTTGATTGGAAATGCTACATTTATTTTCAGAAAATGAAATTTTAAATACCTTGTTGCATAATTGACTTATACTTAATAAATTGTGTTCCAGATTCTTAAATAATAAAACATTTGAAATAAGAGGTAAATTATATGTACCATAACTGCTCGCATCCTCTTTGCCGATGATATATCCCCTGCAATCATCCCCAAAAGTGAGAGAACCTCCATTTGAGTAAATAGTGTTTGTCAGCATATCTTTGTCTCATGTCATATGTTTTGAGCAACCACTGTCGAGAATCCATTTTCCACTTTTCTTGAGTGGGCCCTGCAAAAAATAAGAGATTTGTACCCATTTTTGAATAGGGTCCTTAGAGTTAGGTCTTAGGAAACTAAACCCAGTAGGGTTTGGTGTCCCTTTCATAGATATAATCTTCATTATTATGTACAGTTTCTAAAATTATTTTAATATATTTATTCATAATCAACTTATTGATTTTTTAAGAACCCATATAAAAATTGTTTTAGAAATCCCTTTTATTTTTGAAATTTTAGTTTTCATACTAGGTTTCTAGTCCTTTTTCAAATTTTGGATTATGAGGTTTTAAGTGGTTTTTATATCATATTCCAATTTTATTTGAAGTGGATTGAGAACATCAAATAATTTTAGATAAGTATTATGTTCCTCTATTAAAATTTGAAACATTTTTAGTAATTCCTTATAATTTTGTCTTTAAACCAGAATTTTCTAATTCTATCATCTTAGTATTGGTTTTTAACTTATAATTTTCAGAAACAAGAGCATCATTCTTTTATTTTTGAGTTTCAAACTCCTAGCTCAATAGAATAAGTTGAGAATTAACAACAGAAAATAAATATTGAATTTTTTCAAGTTCTTCTTCGAATATTTTCTTCTCGTCTTTAAGCATATCTCTTTCGAATTCAGCCTTGTTCTAATTCTTAACTCCTTTACACTTTCTTTTGAGACCTTTTAAAGTGTCCAATAATTCTGAATTTATTTATATCATATCATCGAAAGTTAAATCAGTAACCTCATTTTGTTTATCCATGAAGCATACATTAGCTTTAGCTTACACATTACCACTATCGCGGCAACTTTTTGAAGAAGAGGAATCTGAATCATCCCAAGCAACTGAAAATGCCTTCTTTTTAAATCTGTCCTTCTTATGTTTATTACGATGTTCCTTCTTTCGTTCAGGACAATCATTATGTATATGTCCCTTCCTTGATAGTTATAACATTCTAACACTGATGATGATGGTTTTTTAGTGTTAAAGCTTTTCTTGCTATTAATTATGTTTCCTTTTATATATTTCAAAAACTTTCTGTAATTCTTGGCAATAAATGCCAGATCATCTTCCTCTGATTCTGATTCTTCTTGCCCTGCATTAAATGCTACATTCTTTTTATCTTATGCCTATACTCGTCTTTCCTGCAAGTTAACTTCATATAACATTAAATTTGTTATTAACTCTTCTAGTTTCATGGTAGAGAGATCATTAGCTTCTTTGATAGCTAAGAACTTCCTTTCCCACTCATCCATTAAAGAGTTTATGATTTTTGAAACTATATCATAATCAGAAATTTTTTCTCCTAGTCCCAATAATGAATGATAAATATCTTGAAATCAAGAATACATATCATTAATGGACTCATCTTGTTTCATTCTAAAATTTTGGAATTGACTTTTTAGCATGGATATCTTGCCTTGGTTAACCTTGTTAGTTCCTTCGTGAGTGACTTTGAGTGTTCACCACATTTCATATGCAATTGTGCACATGCTAACACGGTTAAACTCATTTCTATCCATGGCACTAAACAACATATTCTTGCTTTAGCATAAGTAGTAACATCTAATTTTTTTGTATTTGACTAGGCGAAATATTTAGTTGTAGGATTATGATATTCAATTTGTATAATATTCTATGAATCAAAACCATTTGCTTGCATATATATCCTCATGTGTGTATCCCAATAGTTATAATTCATGCCATTAAATAGAGGTGGACGTGCAGTAGATTGTCTTTCTACAATACCATTGTTAGTGTCGGTACTGATGTTGTTATCCATATTACTTACAATATCAGATAACTGTGTTATAGCTACATGAATCCTTGCTCTAATATCAAATGAAAAGGCAGTGTGGATCGTGTGATATGGATAATTGTGTGTAGATTATAATTCCAGAAGATTTATATGCTAATTTTGATGTTAGCAAGTAGATATTTAATGAAATAAATAATTAGAAATGCTATTATAAGTAAACAATCTAAATCCAGTAAATAATGGTAAAGTCACCAGAGATTTTTATACAGGTTTATAGCACCGTCCTATGTCCAGTCCCAGAATACTTATGGAATTTTAATTAAACTACAACCCTCACTTAACCTGGAGGAATAGGTCTTTACAACACCAGAGCAGCAGAATAGGGACCTGAGCAGAAGAACATGATTTCGCCTCAACAACCGAAGAGGTCTTGACGCGCCTTAGCAGTAGAACAAGATTATGTGCTAGTATAAAATTTTGGTAGACTATTTGTGTTCTTGATAACACAGATTGTATTTTTATAGTACACCCTTCCTATAATCTTCTCCTCGAGTGTGTGTGTGTGTATATATATATATATATATATAATTCAAGTTTATGAATATAAGGATGAAATTATTACTTGAATATTAAGTATGAAAGCGAGTTCAAGTAATATATATGTATGTTTGGGATGTGGAAAATAGAGAATAATAGAAATATATTGATAGATCAAATTAGAAGAGATAAAGTTGAATTGATTGGTATTAGATAATCTATATAAAATGTATAAATAGCAGCAATTATTGGCAAAGAAATTTGGTAGAAAAGTAGTGTCTAAATCTGTTTGTATAAAAAAATTCTCTTTGCTAAAAATAGTGACTCTTAACGAAATTTGACCATTGGAAATGTACAGTTGACTGAAGTTCAAGTCAGTCAACCGAAATTATATATATATATATATAACATATATAGTTGTGCATATGTGCAGATTGCACACAATATCTCAGGAGAGTCAACTGATGTGAAAAATTCTATGCAATCTAGCACACTTGTGTATATTCATGTATAAATATAGAAATCATGAATTCTTATGTCTCTTATATATATTTATATACTATACTTATATATATATTATTTAGAATATATATAAGCTAGTTTTAAATTATATCAATTAGCTTTATAAAAACTACTTGCGGAGGGATTTTAACAATTATACTATAAAACTCAAGACTCGATAGTTAAAATAATTGTGCATTAGACGGAAGTCCTATCTTCATTGTAGTTTATATTCTCTTTTTGTCTTTTGATCCTTGAATTCTTCATATTGTAGAATAAGCGCTTTGTCATAAATCAAAACTGTGATTCAGCATGCTACTCGGAGCCTCCTCCAACACACGAACTTGTGATGCTGATGTACCAATACCTTGCCCAAGTTTCTGTGGACATGTCTTACTGTAATGCCCATCCTGCCCACAAGCAAAGCACTTGCCTTTCGACTTTCTGCAATCCTTCGCTAAATGGCATGTCATCCCACAACTATGACAGTTGATCTTTGTCTTGATCAGCCCTTTCTAAGAACTACCCGCTTTCTTTTTCTTACCTCTCTTGTTTTCCCACCATCTATTCTTATAATTTTGCAACCTTTAGGACTTCACCCTTAGCATCCTTAATCTCTTCCTTTTTACCCTCATGCATCAATGCCATTTGTATAAGAGTGTCAAATGTAGCTCTTATCAGAATATGAGTCATAACCAACCTTTGGAGAGGTTGATTCAACCCTCTCACAAATCTAACAACTTTCTTACTAGTTGTATTAGCCATGTCCATTATAAATCGTGGAAACTCATTAAACTGGTTGATGTACTCCTTGACATAAAGGTCTTCTTGCTTCAGATTGAGAAACCGCTCTAAATGCATACCCTCTTCTGTTTGCAACAAAAATTTCCTTTCGACTCTAATTCGAAATCTATTCCAACCCATAAGTCTTCCCTCGACCTTAATAATATCCCACCTAAATGATGCCTCTCCCTTAAGCTGCCAAGCTGCCAACTGAACTTTGTACAGATCCTCAAGCTCTAAAAACTCAAAGGTCAACTCCGTGTCTCTAAGCCAAACGCGGGCCTCCACAAAAGCTTATGTACCCATAAAACTCTTACCACCCAAATTAGAGAAATCCTTGTAAAGATTGAAAAAGTCTAGAGCTACAGGTGGGTTAGGAGGAACCACCATAGCGGGTACAAGAGCCTACACGTGTTCCTGTCCTTCGGTTGATTCCATAACCTCTAAGTATCTATGAGACCAACCAGGAATAGAGACTCCCTCAGGAAGATTAGGGGCGCACGACATACTACGCAAAGAGAGAAGGTAGAGATTTCAGAATTCGAGAGAGTCAAAGGAAGGTTGTAACTAACTTAAGGGTATATCATTTTAAAAGTAACTTTAGTTTTAAAAGTATGTTTTCTTCAAAAAGTTTTTCTTTTAATAATTTTTTTTAGCGATTTTGAATGAAACACCCCATATGTAACACCCCACACTTTTCTGCACCAAATTTTGACCAAAATCAAAACTTGAACACATCCAAGCGTAGAGCGTATATATGGTATTTGCAATAAATGAGGATAAGCATAATTAGAGTACGAAAGAAATAACTCACAACGGAAACAAAAATAAGATAACTAGTATTAACTCAAGTAGCTACCTTTTTTAAAGTAAGTCACTTTGCCAATACTGAGCATGAGAAAGAACGAGAACCGAATGACAAACTTAATCATCTGTGAGAACCCGACCTTCTCTATGAAACCTGGAGGTTGTAATAAGGAGGGGGGTTAGAACACAAGTTCTGGTGACTAAGAAATGTACAACACAGACTATAACATAGATATATTCCATTTGGATCATCCCACGCTGTATGCCTGACAAGGTTAGTGATTCTAAACCAACCGTTAAAGTTTACGCACGATTCTACTACTCTTCCCAAAGTAGTGTTCCCAAATTATATTACCGAGATAGGAGTTTACATATATTTTTGTGAAGCCTTTATACCAGAGCTTAACCGGTTAATTCTATTGAGAGTGGGTCCCTAATTCTGGGGTTTATATCTATATCCTCATTCACCTTTTCACCCTCAATAATATATTCGACATTAAAATAAAACTAGAGTACACTAGCTACGGGCCCTACTAGTTAAGGCTTCCGTCATTCACGCATATACCCTTACCTCGCATAAGGTGAGAGGAGGTATTTTATCGTTCGTTATACCTTCTAGCTGACTGTATTAGATAACCTCCTTAGTCGCTTACTACATCCCATAGGATAGATGGCCATATCTGGCCCTTTTAATTTCCAGGTTTGGGTAGGCCAACACACACCTGCCATTTAAGACCCCTATCTGAAAAACCAATTCCTAGGTGGACTCTTTAACCCTAGTCACTTAGCCTTTTAGGACCTAGGAAGCGGACTATATGCGAAGGTTAGTAGTTCGTCCCCCATTTACCTTTAACACCTTTCCCTTTTTGGGATAAAGCAGGCTACGTTATTAAGTCATTCCCGTTTAATTCCTTTATATGGAAATACTATACGTACACCATTTATTTCCGTCACGGGTTTACATGGTTAGTAATATCTTACATTATTAACCTACAGAGTCCAATTATATTTTTAATTATAAGTTTTATTGACATAAATAAGGAAGGTTATATTCCTTTATTTTCTAGGATATTTATTTGACTTCTTCCCTAATTTTGACTTAGTATTTAAACGACAATCAATATCCATTAATCCCCTTTTTGACACGCATTTCCTTTCATTTCATTTTTATTGCCCTTTATAACTCTAAGGTCTTATTTTCCTAAGATAACTATTTATCAGTCCTAAGTTATCTATTTGTTGTACCCCAACAGACAATTTCTATACTTATTTATTTATTGTTTGACTGTTATATGTTTATTTATTTATTTATGCACTAAGCCTCCCACATTAAGTTGACTACCTATGGACGTTGGATTTGTCGGAGTTCCGGGCAGGCTTCTACCACAAGTGAACTTCACCTCGTGCCATAGAACATTTTATGCATAAGACCCCTCACATTAAGCTGACTACCTATAATTGCTGGATTTTCCAATCGATTCCGGTTAGGCTTATACCACCAGTTGAGCTTAACCTCGTGTCTAAATGCGGTTTTATTTTTAAATTTCCTAATTTGGGTCCAAAACAATTATCCTAATTGATTTTAGGAATTATAAAAATTTTCCCATCACATTTATTTTCCCCAAATCAATACTGGTTGCAATGGTTATTTCTTTATTTGCGGTCTCATTTATGGAAATTAATTATATGTATTGCAACAAACGGTCACCACAAATATTTTATTTCAAAATGGATTATATTTACTAATAATTCCATAATTGAACATTATACAAACATTCAATATTTGTCACAATTGTTAATTTTTTATTTTATGACCCCATTTATAGCAATCAATTACACTAATTACTACAACAGTCACCATAAATATATTCACTAAGTATGGAATATAATTTACATGTATGATTCCATAAATGAATACCATTCAATATTTCAAACCTTCAAACATTTAATACAATGCATATTTTACCGTTTTACGCTGATTTGACGGATAATATGTATATATTTATTTTTATGTCTCCGTGCAATCCACGTAGTTATTAATATTTTATTTTATTCTCTTGTAATACTTGTTTTCAAATTAATGATTTGGTTTAATCAATTAACCAAACATTCCCCTTTTATATTCAATCTTACCTAGAAAGTGTCATGTCTCACAAGGACCATTAGCCGTAATCATTATAAATCATGCCTATTTTGTGCAATTGACATATTCCCAAATCACAAGAAATATATGTAATGTATTTTTATTTTGGAATGGTCGATGCAAATTACATAAAAAAACATGTATTTATTTTTATATGTACCTTTGCACCACTTTTTCTGTTTTTAATCTTTTTGTCATACTTCTTGTGATTCTAAAATAATGCCTCTTTATTTAAAAATGAGGAAAATGACATAATTTACAATGCTTAAGCCAAAAAACCAATAATATGGAATGTAAACAAGGAATATTTCTTTTTATTCTTACAATCACATAATACACAAATTCATCTTTTAACCCAAATTCACATATTTCATATTTCAGCACTGAACTAATGATATGGAACATAACTGTAACAAATTTATGTTTAATGGGACTGATTTCCAGATCCACAGTGCTATGTAACATATACTGACATAATTGTAGGAATATGTGGGAAAATATATAAAAATCCTACAATTCTTGTTTATACATAATCACAACTTATCGTTTGCCAATCTTAAACATATTCATAATCAGATCTGATGGTTGCCACAATTTACAATTATTTAAATAGGCAGATCTGATAAGCATAAAACATGGATTGGATTCAAATGAAATAGATAAGTCATTATAATTGTATTAGTAAATTTCCCACTCACCTGATAGCTTCCAATTTCTCAGTTTTGAACCCTTTAGGCTTACAATCCCCAAATTCTTATAAATCTACAATGTACCTATAAAGGGGAAATTTCTATATTTGTAGAAATGTAAGAAAGAGGGAACGAGCGAATAAATCAATCGTTGAACATACTCTTCCATTGAATCTATTAATGTCCCCAATTCCATATGGTTTTGATTTGATTTTGTATGTATATGAATATATTTTATTTAGAAATTAGGTTAGAAGAGGAAGAAATATGGCAGAGCTCTGCTGCCTCTATAGATTTGAATGGAATAGAATGGGGCTCAAGCCAATATTGAAATTTTACCATTCGACCATATCCGCATTTTTGCATTTCTAAAACATATGCATATATATGTCCACACATATATGATATATCGTATGCGTCTGGATCATATTTGCGTAGGGCCATTGGTAAATACTAGTAAAGTAAGATTCCAATTAAAATAAGATTCTTATAAATAGTTAATTAATAAATAATAACAAATTTCATAGAATTTTTTTTTACTCAGATTGAATTTACATGTGTCTCACAATACAAAATCATCCATCCATTATAATAATATAATAAAACAACACATCAAAATCTAGCTATCACTGGGCAGTTTGACGCCTAGTAGGTCGACCGCCGGTCGACCCCCATGTCGACCGCCTGGGCATAAAACTTCCCAGGTCAGCTGGGTTATATTAGGTAAATTAAATATTTTGTTTATTTATTTATTTCCGTCCGTTTTTTGTATTTCGTCCGTAACTTTTCATACGGACTCTGTTCGCGAAACTCAAAACATGAAAGTTGATCAGAATTTCGAGATGAACGCAACGGTTAAAGTTTTGTAGTCAAATTCCATTGTTTGCAGAAGTTCTTATTTTGAGCTTCTAATTAAATAACTTGTAACAACCCGAAAAATCAGAACCAATTTAAAAAATTTATTTTGGTAATTTTAATGAATTTTGAATATTTAAAATGAATTAGTATAAATAATAATGACAAGAAATTTATTTTGAATAGAAATAGAACGTATATATTTATATAAATCGAAATTAGAATATAAATATTTATTTTACATATAAAAGGAATTGGAAATGGCGCGGTAGTTTGAAAATTCGATTTCAATTTTCAAATGAATGTATAGGATTCAAAATAAACCGGATTTTAGTTAAACCAAAAATATTTTAATCTACTTGAAAATATCTTTTCAATGAATATAAAAAATTGAAATTTCATAGCAGGAATAAAAAGTTATGTCCAGTTGAAAATTCAGAATAGTCGCTAGGGAAATATAGCCCTTAAAAATAGCCATTTTGCAAACGACCTCCGTTTTTGACGAGACCACTTTTGTTGGATCCTAAATGTCAAATTATTGCTTGATTCCAATTTTCATAATTTTTCGAATCAATATGTGAGCGTGGCGGATTTGAACATGTTTCAACATTTCAGTTTGAATTTTATCGACTGGAAAATGACCATTTTTCAAATGATCTCCAAATTCGATAAAATTAGTTTTGTTAGGACCATATCGTCAATAAGATGCAAGAAATAATTTTTCTGAAATTTTTGGAGTCCGTATGTGGCCCCAGTAAATTGAAATGTGCATTCAAATTCAATATATAGATTTATATTTTGATTTTGATGGAAACTGATCGAAACAGTCGAATTGGCTTATGGGACATATCCCATTGTGTTCGGAATGGGGGTAATTATCAGGAGGTGACAGTCATTGGGTTCAATTTGGAATACGAATAAAATTTTAACTTTTTAGGAATTTAAAATTAGTATATAAATATATATATATATTATACTCTTCTCCCTCCTTTTATTCTCCAATCCCTAAATCAATTTTCAGAAGAAAAAAAAGAAAAAAAACACGACAAACCCGTTGCACGCCCTCCCCAGCCAACCGCCGCCCCCTCCGTCCGCCGCGAGTCCCCTCCGCCTCCACCTCGACCACCCCCCTCGTATCCTCCTCTCTCCAGTTGAAGCACCCAAACCCATGAGACCCCCCTGTCGCATAACCCAAAAAAAACAAAAAAATCGCGCCACCACCTCATGGAGCTGCCACACCCACCTGCACGCCCGCACCCCTCCTCCAGCAACCAACGGTGCCGCCTTCCCCTTCTCCGACAATGGAAAATCCTAAAAACAAAGTGAGTTCTTAATTTTATTTTTAATTTTTATGTAATCCAAATGTGATTCGTACATAATCAAAATGTGATTTTTTTTATATCAAAGATTTGATTTTTAATATAATAAAGATTTGATTTTTTATATAATTAAAGAGTTGATTTTTAATATGATAAAAAAAATTGATTTTTATGTAAGGAAAGATATGAATTTAACTAATGAAAAGGTATCATTTTTAGTTTAGAAAAGCTTTGATTTTTATGTATATAAAGTTATGATTTCTATTTAAATAAAAATATGATTTTTATATATGTACCGTAATAAAAATATGATTTTTATATATGTAGCGAAATAAAAATGTGATTTTTATTTATATACTAACAGTTAAAAATGTGATTTTTGTATGAATGGCGTTTGCATAAAAATGTAATTTTTATAAGGTAAACATCGTTATGAAAATTTGATTTATATATATATATGAAGCGAAGATGAAAATTTGATATTTATATATATAAAGCGAAGATAAAAAATTTATTTTTAGTTGGAGAAAAATATATAAACATCATATTAAAAATGTGATTTTTAATATGAACAGCGTAGAAAAGAATGCGTTAAATATCAGGCTAAACCAAGCTATTCAGAAATTCAGAAATGAAACGGAGGAGTGGATTCCAAAGGTGAGAACTTCTTACTTTAATTTTATTTTCTATTTATAATATATACTAGGATGCAGACGGTGCTTAGTAGCTCCCGACACTCGTTGTCCACAGACCATGGACGACTTGTTTGATTTGATTGTGTTGTGAAAATTGTTTGTAATGTGAAATGGACTGTATAAAATATTCACGTGTTGAAATAAAATATTTTATCGTTAAAAATATAATTTTTAATGTGTATATGAATAAAATAAATATTCATTTACAAATCGGACTATTTGTTTATGTACACCCATTTGACTGATATGGATTGGGATAATAAATTTTACACATCGCCCGACTGCACAAATAAATTCTGTGTTTGTGGATTGAAACCCCACACGGGTGTTGGGATGATATTTGACGTACACTAATCCCAACTGTTTAGTTGTATGTCAATGGATAGGTTGGCAGACTGTTGTAAGCGTTAAATATTTATATTTAATGCTTATGCAGTATAGAATGCACTCTGGATGATGGTTGATTGTTTACCATTCTTGTTTTATACATGTATTGTATTAAATCCATATAATCATATTATATGGTAATTGACTGTGTCTGATTCCAGTTCAGAAAGAATGAACATTTTAAAATAATATTTAGTAAAAGATCAAAACCTGATTTTGATATCCGATTTGGGATGGACACGAATATATTTAAATATATAAAGCCGTGTCAACTAGATTAACGTCATTTTGATGTGAACAATATTTATATCGATTTTATTCATTTTTATAATGAATATCGAAAAGGAAGTGATTTCAAAATATAATGTTTTGAAAATATCATCATTTATATGTTAATGATATGGAATATTCAATTTTGATTTGAAGTTGAATATGAAGTTGAAATCGTTTTTAAAACGAATTTAAAACGATTTATAAAATACGTTTTGGATGGAAATCGACGAAATATATATTATATATATTAAATGGCCTGAATAGAACGCGACGCGCAGCGGCAGTTCACGAATTTCGACCATTGACTTCGAATTGACGTTACGGGAGATCCGACTGTCGGATTTTCCTAAAACCGGGACTGTTGGGTTCGTATCGAAAAGAGCTTTCCAACGAATATAAGAAATTTGAAATCTAGCGTTTGGATTTGGAATTATGTCCAAATCAAATTTGGAAAAAGTCGCTGTAAGTGCAGTTCGATGACCGTTTATGGAAATTGAATGTACGAGCCTTGATAAAATTATTAAAAATATTAATAATTTGTGTAAAATCATAATAAATGATTTGGAAAGAATTGGTATGAAAAATTCCATATTTGAAGAGATAAAAATATATTTTTATCGAAATGAACTTGTTATGAACTAGAATTATAATCCAATATTTTTAAATAAATAAATTGGATTTGAAATGGTTTTAAAAATAACTAGAATTTCCAATATATGAATTGGAATAGATTTGCATCGAAATTATCTTGGAATATTTCGATATTGGATTCAGTGATTATACGAACATTATGGAGGAATTTGGAAGATAATATCGTTATTCCCAATACGATATTTGTTGGTTTTAGAATTTGATATTGAATATAAGCTGATATATTTTCTATTCAGAGCCTTGTATTTAATAGCAAATTGGTTTTTGGGTTTATCGTGAACGGTGTTTTAATTAACACTTGTTTTTTAACCTGATTAATAATGGAGTGAGATTTTGGGTTTGTCGTGAATGGTATCTTTAATAATACTTTTCTTAAACCCAATGAAGTTAAGAAAATTTGAAACTTACTGGAGATTAACTAAGTTGAATGGTTTCCTGGGTATTGATCTTAAGTTGGTTTCGGCCTTCGGGATTAATACTTAGGGAATTATTCTCTTACTAATTTACGGTTAGAGACTGAGCGATGGGGTTTTCAGTAACACTGTTCTTAAACCCAGTGTGAAAAGAATAAATCTTTTAATTAAGATTTAAAAAAAGAATTACCAATTAATTAACACTTAATTGGAATGGGAATTGGGTTTATTGTGAACTGTATTTTTAACGACATTCGTTCTTTAACCCGATTTACAATGAAATAGGATTTGGAATTTATAAATCTTTTTATCAAGATTTAATGGGAATTTTCCAAAATAAAGTTTTCCAATTTAATATATTAAAATGGAATTGAATGGAATTCGTTTCATAATAATTGAAGTGAACTTCTGTGGAGGAAGACTGTTAATACGTATGTAATTTAAAAGGCTTTGTCGTTATTAGTCGGATACGAAAATTGATATCGATTATATTGATTGTTTTTTCCGTGAAGATTCCATAATTAATGGAATGTAATTTGGGTTTATCGTGAACTGTGTTTTAAATGACATTAGTTCTTTAACCCAGTTAAAGGCAGGATTACATGTCTAACATTGTATTTCAAACTGTATGGTTGATCTCTACAAAATATATATATCTGTTTGGTGGCGTAGAATTTATACTCTTGCTTAACACCCTTCTCTGAGACGTACGAGCTTAGAGGTTATATATCGGCAGAAATCAACAGTACGGTGTAGATTGTCGATGCGGCATGTTTGTGTTTCCAAAGTTAAATAATCGTTAACATTGATTTTTGGGAAGATTAAAACTAAGTGGAGTTTTAACGAATCTTTAATTAGATTGAAATGTGAATTGATAATTTAAATTATCAAATTAGGGAAATGATCGAGAATGGAGTATCACCAGTTTTGCTCCAAGCGATAGTTAAATCTTTAACTAGATTTGAATGTGAAATGGTAATTAATATTTACCGATAACACCGTGGTGTTAGATATGGAGTATTACCAGTTTTGCTCCGTGGGATGAATAGGTTGGGATTGGGAAATTAAATAAATGATTACTTCGGTGAGGTGTGTTAATCCCGACTAGTTTGGAAACCCTTAATATGGTTTGAATGATATCCAAAGGAAGATGAAAGAATAAATTTTAAAGAATTTATCTTTTATAAAATTAATGGGAACATTTCCCAAAGGATATGGATATTTAAATAAAAGAATATTCAGAATTGGAATGAGGCGTATGTTTTGTTTTTAATGCACTTGTTTATTATATACGCGAGTTATTCGGAAAGGCCGGCTTTATACCCATTCTGAATAACTGGTTCGACGATAAGTCAACGATGAAGACGGTGGTTGAAGACCAGAGGTCTTCACATCGTTTGGATGATTACCGATGTCTTGATTCGGCTGTACACCAAAGACGTGGTAATAAGTGGTGATCGTCCAGACGTACTTGGAGATCGACGGATAAGCGAGGACCTCTTTCCTGTATTGGACATATGGGACGAGGAATAAGGTTCCTCCGATTTCGTTCAGACCCAGAACGAACTTGTAAATGGATGTGTGTCTGACATTGGATTTTATTCTGTGTTGATTGATTTCAATTAAATACATATCTATTTGGCAGCCTAGAATTTAATCTCTTGCTTAACGCCCTTCTCTGAGACATAAGAGATCAGAGGTTATATATCGATAGATATCAGTCGCATGGCATGAATTGCCTTTGTGGCATGCTGAGATGCAAATGATCAAGGCTTCTGTTGAAAAGTAGAGTCTTGTGGTTGATGATCAAAGCACGGATTTAATATAGCATAGCTTTGTGTATAGCGTTAATTCGTGGGCCTCACACCTTGGTATGAGTTAAAAACGGTATAAGGGATCCCAAGGAGGACATGACATTTCTTTCTAGCTATGGGTGGTGTCAGGGTTTTGCAAGCCCTGACATTTTTATATTTTTACCTTTGTGGTTGTTGGAATGCGAGGCGCCTCGGATATATCGGCTACTGCGGGAGCCGATGGATATAGGCTTATAAAACCGGGAAACGTGTGTTCAAGAATTGCCAATCCTCAAACGTAAGGGAGGATCGGCCTTGGAGGATCCAAGGGTCTACTACGGGAGATCCTGAGGCATTTGCTAGAGTGTCTCGAAGCCGGCGAGGAGTACATCCCTTGCCTCGACTCATGATGGAAATCCAATTTCCAATACATGACATTTCGATTTTTATTGTACAGCCTAGTATGGCGACATAATGGGATGGGGTACTATGCTGTCTATGATTGATACATTAATATCTGAAGTTGTTTTATACACTACGCACTATAATAGTATCAAAATGATTTGTTTTGAACATACCAAGCTTGTTTGGCTATTATAAGGGAAAACTCTATCCTACGGCTTACGTTGCATTGTGTGATGGGACCTGAGTCATATAATGGCTTCATTTTTTAAAAAGCATTGCGCTGTTTATAACTATTTATGCGCTGGTATTCTTGGGAGGAAGCCCGTTCCGTGTTATACGGCGTGGTCCCTTTATACACTATATTTTAAAGTAAAGTGTTAAATAACTGTTTTAGTTCTCACACCAGTCACATGACTGACCTGGAGTTTATTGTTTCAACCTAATCTCTAGGTGCCCCTATTTCCACATGGGAAGCTAGTAGTTTTGGTTTTGCCGATTTATATTCACAGGATCCTGGTTTACCGCTGGAATGATATTCGGAAAGCTCTGTATCCATTTATCTCTTTCAGTTGAGTTTTGTATTATTTTCTGCTGCATTGTAATTTGTAAATCTCTGATATTTATCAAATTTATTTTATTTTCTCATAATCTGTATATTCTTGTACTCGATGTAAATTGTTGTAATAAGCAATGAAATGTTCTTCTATTCGTGTTCTGATTTGTAGTGTTCTCAATTCAATCCGGGCTTTCCTTTACGGGGAAGTTTGGGTCGTGTTAGTTTGGTATCAGAGCTTTGGTTTACATAACTTGAGAACAAGGCACATTAGAACTGAACGAAAGAATTCATCAGAGATCGGATTAGTAATATCCAATAAGAATGTCTCATTAGAGATAGGATCAGTAGTATCCTAGAATGAGTGTGAAGAGTAGTGTTTTTAAAATAAAAATGAAAACACATTTTGTTTTGAAAATTTAAACCTTATGATACGTATTTGAATATTTATTTGTATTGAATTTGGATAATCCAATATATAAAGATTTTGCATGTACACCTTGCAAACGTATATTCGAAGTTTTAATATACTGGATAGATATAGAATCACACTCTAGTCGCCCGGAGATGATTCTATTGATGACTACGTAGCATCAGTAGCTTATGTACGAGTTTCGAAAGTGGGATATCTATATATTTCCAATTGACTGGTGTGAGAACCAAAATTAGACAAGATTTATTGTTTGTGAATTGACATCAAAAATATGATTTTTGACTATGTAGTAAAGTTATGTGTTTGAAATGTTAATCAACTAATTGATTGCCGATTGTTGATTGTGTTATGTAATTATTCATTTAAACCAACATGTGAAGGAAAGTAAATTTAGCCAAATTGTGTCCAATATTGAACTGACTTGAAAATTGATTGCAATTGCATGCCTATACATGTATATACATTGAACAGGTCATTGCAAGGAGGCTAGAGAAGAGGAATAAAATTGTATGCCCGACAAATAGGTACATGTTTACAAATTTATTGGGTTTGGATGATTTTATGAGCCGATTGGCCAGCCGCTTGGCTTTTTCTTATTCTTTTTGAGATGAGAGGGCCTGTGTGGCAGTTTGGGGATTTTCCCGGTGCTCCTCGTACAAAGGAGGTTATGGCGAAATTTTTAAAAAATTTAGGGTGTTAGCCAAATTTTTGAAAAATTAAAAATTCTTAGAAATTGGAAAGTTGAAGAATGAAACCCAGAATGAAAGTTGAGTTGATTAGTTAAACAACTTTCAGCTCCATTCGTTTTGACGAAAAGATTTTAAGTAAGGGAGATTGTAACAACCCGAAAAATCAGAACCAATTTAAAAATTTTATTTTGGTAATTTTAATGAATTTTGAATATTTAAAATGAATTTTTTTAAATAATAACGACAAGAAATTTATTTTGAATAGAATTAGAACATATATATTTATATAAATCGAAATTAGAATATAAATATTTATTTTAATTATAAAAGGAATTGGAAATGGTGCAGTAGTTTGAAAATTCGATTTCAAATTTAAAATGAATGTACAGGATTCAAAATAAACCATATTTTAGTGAAACCAAAAATAATTTAATCTATTTGAAAATATCTTTTCAATGAATCTAAAAAACTGAAATTTCATAGCGGGAATAAAAAGTTATGTCCAGTTAAAAATTCAGAATAGTCGTTATGGAAATATAGCCCTTAAAAATAGCGATTTTGCAAATGACTTCCGTTTTCGACGAGACCACTTTTGTTGGATCCTGGAATGTCAAATTATTGCCTAATTCCAATTTTCATAATTTTTGGAATCAATATGTGAGCGTGGCGAATTTAAACGTGTTTGGTCATTTCAATTTGAATTTTATCGACTGGAAAGTGACCGTTTGTAACACCCCGTGTATTCTATAATAGTGAAATTCACAAATTAAAGTATAATTAATTTCAAATCAAAGAATTAAGGGAAACGGGATACGCCATTGCGTTCGTCTCAGAATTCTGCTTAGGATAGAGTCCGAGTTTGCGTAAAACGGACTCCGTATGAAGAAGATATGGCCTCCGGAAGTTTCAGAATTCAGTTTAAAATTCAAACAGCTCAGAAAACCAATTCAAATTTCAAAAATCGGCCAGATTGGCCGGGGCGGGAATTTTCCTGCCCAAGACACCCAGGTCGACTGTGTAGTCGACCTGGGGCTACCCAGGTCGACTGGGTAGTCGACCTGGGGCACCCACGTCGACTACCAAGTCGACACGGGGGTCGAATGGGGAGTCGACCTGGCCCCTGAGCCAGGTCGAACCCAGCCCCCCCTGGCTGGCCTGGTCTGTGCTTGGCCGAAATTCTGAGCCTTGCCTTGTCACTAGGGCTAGGTGTCAACTCCTGATTGGTCTCTCCTTCAAACGAACAGCTAATATTAATCCAAGCTCTATCGACGGTTCTAATCAATTCACAAACTCTATAAAAAGGACCTAAGACTCAACCTAATTCATACAAATAAAAATTAGAATGAGACCGTCATGCTGCTGAGGAAGGACTAGAAGTAGGCGTCAAAATTGAGAGACGATTAGGAGGCAATTCGAAAGCTTAAAGCAACGACAACTAAATCAAAACAACGCCTACAACAAAGGATAGCATCTCCAAATTCAAAATTCAGATTCCTGAATTGAAGATTCGTCATACGTTGTAAGTATAGTGCTATTCCAATGTGAATAAATAATTGTGTTTTGATTTGTGTAAAATGAGAAATGGAATTGTACTTAATTTGTGGTGATAATAATTCATAATTGTACGTTGCTATGATTCTAATCGATCTGGGATATTGTGGTATACCGATGTTAGGCCTATTGGATATTTGCAAGTATGTGATTCATGTTGATAGTTAACAACTATATGTTTGTGGTAGTTTATTTCAACACCTATTGGATAATTGCAAGTATATGATTTATTTTAACGACTATATGTTTGTGGTAGTTTATTTGGGATTCATGCAAGTATATGATTCACTATTATGCCAACATGATGTACATTTTTTTATGATCAATTTTAGTGTAGTTGGATCCATTTGGGTATTATGATTTATATGAATTTATGTTGGAATTGGCGTCATGATTCAAGTGTAAAACCATACTTTTGTATTAGTGACAAAAGCAAGCATCTTTGTGAACTTGTGTTTATCCTATGAACATGACTAGATTACGTTTGGTGTTATGCCTAATTGGAAACATGTTTTAGGCCTATGTTGTTATCAAACTCATATGATAATTTTATGTGACACATAATTAAGTTAGATTTACATTCCAATTGCAAGTTTACATGAATAGATTAAGAACCATGATTCATGTTTTGGTATGTTTATGCCATGATTATATGAATAGATTAAAAACCATGATTCATGTTTAGGTATGTTTATGCCATGATTATATGCTATTACAATGCAAGTTCACAAGTGCCTAATTCATGTTAACTAGATCGTTATGTTGCAAGTTCATGCGTTACACTCCCCTTTTTTTGTTACTTAGAATATATAAACACCATGTTCTAAGCCTCCCCTTTTTCATGGGGCTAAGTTGGGTTTAAATGTTAAACCCAACATATGTTATATTGTAGCAAACGTATAAAACGGGGGTAATGACGTTCGGGTTAAAATATAAAACATATGTGTTGGCATGCTTGACGCATGCCAACGACCTTGAAAACAATTAAGTGGTATAAATTAATTTTACCCAATAAATATGAATTTGAATAATGGGCCGCAAATATTTACATATAAAAAGAAAAGAGACAAAATATGTAAATTTAGAAAATACGATGTGTTTAACCCGAGGTTGGATTGAGTTGTGATGTAAACCTGCCCGGAACCGCCCGGCTGTCCAGTAGTCACAACAATACCTATCCAATGTGGGTGGTTAAACATTGAGCCCAATAAAGACCTGAGGTTAGACTGAGTTGTGACATAAGACTGCCCGGAACCAACCGGCAACAGGCAGTCACAACAATACCTGTCTAATGTGAGAGGTCGAGGCTTTAATAAGACAATTAAGGCTGAGTCAGGATTGATAGGATTAAGTAAATTGAATTAATACTTAATCAAAATGGAACATGCTAAACTATACAGACTGATTGGGGGTTAGGTTTACAAAATACTTAACCAACTTAGCATGTTGGCTAGGAATAGAAAACCTAGTAGCGGGGGACCCTTTTCAGCAGTAACCCTACAAGGTGTATCAGGATACCCTGAACTAGGCAGGGTGGGGCACGATTACTGGGCTGACTGTAAGAGGTCAAATCGACGGCGGTGGTGCAGCAGTGTAGGTTCTAACGGGGTGCGGGCGTGCACACACTCCGGCGTAGAAAAATAAGGCACTGGGCACTAGTAGTACACCTGTGCATTCTAGAATTGTGTCGGGCCGCCACCATAGGACTTGATACACCCCATGGTGGGACCAGCATAGGTAACTACAACATCGGGGGCCGTAAGACACATGTAACTATGCGTGTAGGAGCCGATCATTAGAAATGGATCACTTCACCCTGATTTTGGGGTGCCTGTTGGGAACTAGTTTATATGGATGCAGAGATTAATATGGGGTACGATAGTATATTCGACTCTAGACAACTTAACCTAGTTTATAGTGCTTTCCCATTTCCAGTTTGTACTTATCATGCTCAATTCTTTATTCATAGACTGAATAGTCCTGGACTTACTCAGGCTTTATGTCTGACTCTACTTTTCTTTCGTCTTCTTTTCTTTCGTTTCCCCCACAGGTCCACAGGGTGGAAATACCGCAGCTTGACCAGTTTTTACATCCAGCTTGAAGAGAAAGAATGTATTGCTTGGATATCTTTCGTTTTGGACTATGGCTTTGGATTGCAACTATGGGGACTTATGCAGTTTACTTTTGTTTTTATGCTTCTTTAAGTTATGAAATCAAGACAGTTATGAAAATGTAATGGTTTTTGGAAGTATTGTAAGACAATTATGGCATGGTTTGTGTAAACACGTATTTTGATGGAATAAAAGTGTTGTTGTTTTCCGCTGTTCAAAAATATGTGTATTTATATCTGTCTTGTGTATCTGTGACTTATACTTATAAACCTCCACCAAAATTAGGGCATTCCCTTTGAGAGTGACCTTAACGGAGGTGGAGTGTTTCACTTGGTATCAGAGCATATGTTTACCAGATAAGATAAAAAGTTTTGAAAATTTATTTTCAAAAGAAAATTTAAAGAAGCATTTTTAAAGATAAAATATTATTTTATTTTAAAAAGGCATAGTCCCCCAAAGCCATAGGTATTATCTTTTATCCTTCGTTTTGAATCTATCCTTTTTGTTTCAGCATGTCCGAAGAACTTAACTTGCCAGAGGGTATACCAATACCTGGTTGGTTCAGACGGTTCTTAGAACCAAGGGCCACTCAGCCAGGTCCTACTGTTCCTCCTCCCCTAGTTGCAGGAAATCATCCAGCTGCAGAAGCACCTCTTCCTCCACCTCCTCCGCGTGGTAATACTTTTGCTAAGATATGTAAAGATTTTAAAGCTATGGGAGGAAAGGACTTTCATGGAACCGAGTCCTTCGTGGCAGCCAGGAATTGGCTGAAGGAAACCGAGGACTTATTCGTCATCTTTGAGGTAGAAGATAGGCAGAAGGTACAACTGGCAGTATGGCTACTTAAAGGCGAGGCTTCCTACTGGTGGTAAGTTACCAATGCAGAAAGACCAGTGGAAACATGGGAGGACTTTAGGGCAAGATTTGAGGCTAAATTTCTCTCAGAAGCTGAAAGGAGTCTTCAGTTGGAAAAATTCTTATTTCTTAAGCAAGGGAATATGACAGTCAAAAAGTATGTTAATCAGTTCGATCAGCTGGCTAGGTTCGGACTGGACCGAGTCAACACTCCGCACAAGAAGGCTCTCCGCTTTGTCAAAGGATTGAATGAGACATTACACAGTTTGGCCATGACTCATATACCCATGGGAGCTACGTTTGAAAGGTTGGTGCAGATGGCATTGCTGAACGAAGAGGATAAGGGCAAGAAGGAGACAAAGGCAGAAAGCTCTCAAGGGAAGAAAGAGGGTTTACAGCCTAAGAAGACAGACTTTAAGAAGGGCGGGAAAGTCAACAAAGAGAAGAGGAAGTGTAATTTATGTGGCAAAGTGGGGCACTTATTGAAAGATTGCCGGAAAAAGAAGGCCAAGATGAATGGTGGGTGCTTTTCTTGCGGTGAGACAGGCCACATGGCTAAGGATTGCCCAAAGAAACGAGGGCAGGGGCAGAGGGCTGGATTCACCTCAGGGGCACAGGTTCATGTGCTAGAAGCGCCACCTCTGCAACAGCGAGGTATAAATACTTCTGTAGAAAGTGTAGTTTATCTTTATGATCACCCAGTTCGCACTTTATTTGATTCTGGCGCATCACACTCCTTTATCTCATCTGCTTTAGTAGAATCTCTGCACCTAGAAACTAGGTGGTAGAGGACCCCTTAATTGTTTCAAATCCAGTCGGGGGCCTGGCTCATTTGTCTATGATCTGTGTGGGATTGAAAATTTCTATTCTAAGCGTAGAATTTAGATGTAGTGCCTTTGTTTTGGGCTTCTCGGGATATGGTTTGATTTTGGGCATGGATTGGCTATCCAGTAATGGTGCCATCCTTGATTGTGAGAAAAGGGTGGTTAGGCTTCTGACCCAACTCGGTAACACTTTGGAAATTACTTGTAATCCCTCATATGCGGTTATTCTTAGTTATCTTGAATCGCTAGATGCTTCTGTTGAAAGTTTGCAATCGGTTAGAGTGGTCCGGGAATATCCGGATGTCTTCGAAGAGGTGAAGGGCTTACCTCCGAAGCGGGAGATAGACTTCCGCATATATCTTGTGGATAATGCAAAGCCCGTTGCGTTGCCCGTTAGACACATGGCTCCACGGGAAAGGAAAGAGCTCAGTAAACAGATTAAAGAGCTTCTAGAGAAGGGGTTCATTAGAAGGAGCATTTCAGAATGGGGCGCTCCAGTGGTGTTCGCCACAAACGCGGATGGTTCACTCCGTCTATGTGTTGACTATAGGGAGCTCAACAAGCTAACGAAAAAGAATAGGCGCCCTCTCCCCAGAATTGACGATCTGTTTGATCAGCTTGTAGGAGCGTCTGTTTTCTCCCAACTCGATTTAGCGACCGGATTTCATCAGCTAAGGGTGGCTGAAGATAGCATCGATAAGACGGCATTCAGAACCCCAGACGGCTTCTTTGAATGGCTTGTCATGCCTTTTGGCTTGACAAGCGCACCCGCTTACTTCGTGGACCTGATGAGTAGGGTGTTCAGAGAATTCCTCAAAAAGTTCGTAGTGGTCTTCGTAGACGATATCTTGATCTTCTCAAAGAGTGAAGAGGAACATGCTCAGCACTTAAGGGCAATCATGGAAACTCTGCGAGTCCATCAGCTAAAAGCCAAATTCTCCAAATGCCACTTTTGGAGAGAGGAAGTGAGGTTCCTTGGGCACATAGTATCCAAAGAAGGGTTAGCTGTGGACCCTGCTAAAGTAGTAGCGGTGCAGGATTGGAAGACACCAAGGAATGCAACAGAAGTCCGAAGCTTTCTCGGGCTTGCAGGCTTCTATCAGAAATTCATCAAAGACTTTGCAAAAATATCAGCTCCACTCACAAGGCTGACAAAGAAGAATCTAGTGTTCAATTGGGACTTGGATTGCGAGTTTGCTTTAGAAAGGCTAAAAAGGGCTCTTATAATAGCCCCAGTTCTGACGTTGCCAGATGAAGCAAGATGTTCACAGTTTATACAGATGCATGTGGGACAGGACTAGGCGTTGTCTTAATGCAAGAAGGAAGGGTAGTAGCTTATGGCGGGAGACAGTTGAAAGTGCATGAAAAGAACTACCCAACCCACGATCTTGAGTTAGCTGCCATCGTCTTTGCACTCAAGTCTTGGCGACACTATCTCCTAGGTGAGAAGTTCGAACTTTACATTGACCA
The DNA here is from genome assembly GCA_030737875.1 of Allium sativum. NCBI lineage: Eukaryota > Viridiplantae > Streptophyta > Magnoliopsida > Asparagales > Amaryllidaceae > Allium > Allium sativum. The sequence goes on from CM060911.1 coordinate 283,106,939, forward strand.
TAAATCATTGAAATATCTCTTCTCGCAGAAGGACCTTAACTTGAGGCAACAGAGATGGATGGAGTTTCTTACCTCATACGATTTCGAGATCTCCTACACTCCGGGCAAAGGCAACGTAGTGGCAGACGCGTTGAGCTGAAAGAAACTGACCCTAAGCCCGCTGTTTGTTGAAAGGCAAAGCCTAGAGTTTATAGCCAGCTTTGACTTTAGGCCCTCCTCCGATTTTGTACCGGGCTTGCTAGCATCTCTCGAAGTACGCCCGACTTTAGTGGACTCAATAGGGACAGCACAACGCGAAGACCCTCAGCTTGTGGAGACGATTGATAGGCTAATTAGGGGTGAGACTTCAAGTCACCTCAGCAGATACTCCATCGACGATAAGGGTTGGCTAAGGCGAGACGGAAGACTATGCGTCCCACAGACAAGGGATTTAGTAAAGAAGGTTCTCGAGGAAGCACATCACTCCAAGATGACGATACATCCAGGCGGAGATAAAATGTACAAGGACATTAAGAGAACTTTCTTTTGGAACGGCATGAAGAAGGACGTGGTAGAGTTCGTTTCTAAGTGTATGGTGTGCCAATAGGTTAAGGCGGAACAGAAGAAACCTGGTGGTTTGCTCCATCCTCTAGAGGTCCCACAGTGGAAATGGGATATCATCTCAATGGACTTCATTGATGGGCTGCCTAGGTCTAGAAGAGGCAACACTAGCATTTGGGTAATAGTAGATAGGCTTACTAAAAGCGCCCACTTTTTACCTGTCAAGAGTAAAAGAACTGCCTCATCCCTAACATCTCTTTATCTCAAGGAAATTTTTCGACTCCATGGAATACCCTCCAGCATTGTTAGTGACCGAGACCCTATCTTCACAAGTGAGTTTTGGCGAAGTCTGCAAGAAGCGGTAGGCACACAGTTATGCTTGAGCACAGCCTATCACCCCCAAACTGACGGCCAGATGGAAAGAGTGAACAGAGTTTTGGAGGACCTTTTAAGACTGTGCGTCCTTGACTTCAGAGGGACGTGGGAAGACCATCTTCCTTTGGTGGAATTTGCCTACAACAACAGCTACCAAGCCACCATCGGAATGGCACCCTTCGAAGCTTTATATGGAAGACCGTGCTGTAACAACCCGGAAAATCTGGGCCAGTTTAAAATTTTTATTTTGGCAATTATAGCGAGTTTTGATTATTTAAAATGAATAATTTTAAATAATATCGACGTGAAATTTATTTTGAATAGAATTCGAACGTATATATTATATACGTCGTCGTTAGAATATAAATAATTATATATAATTATAAATAGAATTGAAAATGGCGCGGTAGTTCGATAATTCGATTTCAAACTTCAATTGAACATACCGGGTGCAAAACAATCCGGATTTTAGTGAAACCAAAAATAATAGAATCTAATTGGTAATATCTTTCTAACGAATCCGACAAATCAAGATTTCATAGCGGGGATCAAAAGATATGTCCAGTTGAAAATTCTGAATAGTCGCTATGGAATTCAGGCCCTTAAAAATGGACATTTTGCAAACGACCTCGGATTTCGACGAAACCAGTTTTGTTGGGCCCGTGATGTCAAGTTATTGCTAGGTTTCAAATTTCATAATTTTTCGAATCAATATGTGAGCGTGGCAAAGGAAAACGCGTTTGACCAGTTTCAGTTGATTTTAATCGACTGGAAATTGGCCATTTTTCCAACGGTCTCAGAATTCGACGAAACTAGTTTTGTTAGGACCGTATTGTCAATAGGAAGCTAGAAAATATTTTTCTGTAATTTTCCAAGTTAATATGTGACCCCGGTATATTGAAATGTACGTTTAAAATTCAATATAGTGATTTAAATGTAAATTGAACGGAAACTGATTCAGACGATCATATCAGCTTGCGATACATATCCCATTGTGTTCGGAATGGGGGTGATACGCTATGGACGACAGGCGGTGGACCTCGTTTTGAGGTCGTTTGAAAAAGTTGACTTTTTGAATTAAAATAAAATAATTAAATAACTAAATTAATAAAAAAAAAAAAAAAAATTTAAACCTCCTCCTTAAAACCGCTCTGGCCCCTCCCCCATCATTATTTTCACAGATCGAAAAAAAAAAAAGAATAAAAAAAAAGAAGGAAAAAGGGCTCGAGCCTGTCGCCCCTTTTCCACCTCGTCGTGGGTCCCCCGTAGCCGCACCACCAGCCTCCGCCCCTCCCCAGATGCATCGCCACCCTTTCCCCTTCTTCTTCGATGATCCCCGAACCCCAAACCTCCCTGACGCGAAAACCCTAGCCCCCCCTCGATCTCGACTTTCGCGACCCCCCTCTTCTCCGGCAATTGCGCCGCCCACCCACGTCGACGACCCCCCCCCCCCCCTCGCGCATCTCGCCTGAAGCCCCAAATCGAGTCCAAGACCCAACCGACGACCCCTCTGCCTTCCCTCCTCCCCTTCGCGTGATTAGGTAATTTCCTTTTTATTTTTATTTTGTTTTGTTCTGTTAAAAACTGTTTTTTTTTAAGTTTTAAAACTGATTCTTTTTTTTTTTTAAAAGATTATAAACTGATTTTTTAAAAGAATTTTTATAAACTGTTTTTTTTAAAAAGAATTTTTGAAGCTGATGAAAAAGAATTTTAAAAACTGATTTTTAAAGAAATAAATAAAGATCATTTTTTTTTTAAAAAGAAAGAAAAGAAAGAAAAGATTAGATCTTTGAAATGGAAAAGGCGGAATCTATATTAGAGAAAAATATGGTTTTATATATTGAACATCGAAGTAAAAATTCGATTTTTATATATTGAATAGCGAAGTAAAAATGTGATTTTTACATATGTAGTGAAAGCGGATAACGAAGGTGACAAAAAGGCGAGAACAGTGAAGATTTCCTGCATCTGAAGTGCCGTGGAGCTAGGATAGCTATTGGTGAGAATTTCTCACCTTTCAATTTCTTTTTTTAATTATATATATATACTAGGATGCAGACGGTGCTTAGTAGCACCCGACACAATCGTCCACAGACCATGGACTTGTTTGTTTGGTTGCATAGATTAGTTGAATTATTTGGTTGAATTGAATTGTTTGGTGAGATGAAATTGATTTGATTGAGGTGTGAATGGCGTGGGCCTTCACTAGACCGGGGATAAGGCTAGGCCTTGTCCCGTTTCTAGTATCGTGCCGTTATGCCGCCGAAATTTTCTAAAATATGTTAGAAAAAAAATAAAAATGTCATTTATTGAATAAATGAACTGAAAAGAAAATTCATGTGTTGGAATAAATATTTTATCGTTAAAAATATAGTTTTTAACGTGAATGTAAATAAAATAAAATATTCATTTACAAACCAGACGGTTTGTTTATGTACACTGATTTGACTGATATGGATTGGGACGATAAATTTTACACATCGCCCAACTACACGAATAAAATCTGTGTTTGATTGTTTGAAACCCCACACGGGTGTTGGGATGAAATTTGAAGTTCACTCATCCTGATTGATTAAATATGTCGATCGATTGATTGACAGGCTGTTATAAGCGTTAGATATCTATATTTGATGCTTATACAGTGTAGTGCACTTTGGTTGATGGTTGATTATTTTTCAAGGCTATTATACATGTGTTGTATGAAAATCCATATAATTAACTTTATATGGTAATTGATTGGGCCTCATTCCAGTTTTAAAATAGAAATATTTAAAATAGAAATATTCGAAATGGAATATTTGAAAATGTCAATATGTGAAGCCGTGTTGATTAGAGTGACGCCATTTTGACGTGAACGATATTTATATCGATTTTATTCATTTTAAAATGAATATTAAAAAGTAATTTTGAAATCAAATATTTCGAAATGAATTGAATTGAAAACGAATTCAAAGTGAAGTGAATTGAAATATTTCGAAATGAATTGAATTGAAAACGAATTCAAAGTGAAGTGAATTGAAAGTGATTTCGAAATGAATTGAATTGAAAACGAATTCAAAGTGAATTGAATTGAAAGTGATTTCGAAATGAATTGAATTGAAAACGATTTCGAAATGAATTGAATTGAAAACGAATTCAAAATGAATTGAAAGCAAATTGAAAGGAATTCAAATTGAATTGAAATTTGAATTGAATAGAAATGAATTTTAAAAGGAATTTATAGAGAAGAATTCAATTTTGCTTTGAATTGAGGTGGAAGTTGAAATAGATTTTGAAACGAATTTTAAAACTATTTATATAATTCGTTTTAAATAGAAATCGACGAAGTATATATTATATATATTATATATATAATATAATGGCCTGAATAGAACGCGCCGCGCCGCGGTAGTTCGCGAATTTCGACCATTGATTTCAAATGGACGTTACGGGAGATCCGACCGTCGGATTCTCCTAAAACCGGAACCGTTGGGTTCGTATCGAAAAGAGCTTTCTAGCGAATGTTAGAAATTTGAAATCTAACGGTTGGATTTGGAATTATGTCCAAATCAAATTTGAAAAAGGTCGCTATACGTGCAGTTCGATGGCCATTGGTGGAAATCGACTGTACGGGCCTTGATAAAATTATTAAAAATAGTAATAATTTGTGTAAAATCATAAGAAATGATTTGTGAAAGTTTGGGATGAAAAACTCCATATTTGAAAAGATAAAAATAGATTTTTATCGAAATGAACTAGTTTTGAACTAGAATTATAATTCTATTTATTTTTAAACAAATAAATTGAATTTGAAAAGGGTTTTAAAAATAACCAGAATTTCCAATGATTGCATTGGAGTGGATTTGAATCGAAATTGTCTTCGGAATATTTCGATGTTGGAATTCGTGATTATATAAGTGTTGTTATGGAAATTTGAAAGATATATATTGATATCGTTATTTCCAATACGACATTTGTAAATCGTAGAATTTGATATTGAATATAGGCCGATATATTTTCTATTCAGAGCCTTGTATTGAATATCGAATGTGATTTGGGTTTGTCGTGAATGGTGTCTTCACTAACACTGTTCTTGAACCCAGTTGAGAAAAGATTAAATCTTTTTATTTAGATTTAATGAAGTGTACCAATTAAATGATATTTAATTGGAATTGAATTGATATTGATTTTTGGGTTTATCGTGAACAGTGTTTTTAAATAACACTCGTTCTTTAACCCGATAATTAATGGAATGATTTTTGGGTTTATCATGAACAGTGTTTTAAATAACACTCGTTCTTTAACCCGATAATTAATGGAATGATTTTTGGGTTTACCGTGAACAGTGTTTTTAAATAACACTCGTTCTTTAACCCGATAATTAATGGAATGTGACTTTGGGTTTATCGCGAACCGTGTTTTTAGATGACACTGATTCTTTAACCCAGTCACAGATTAAAACTAAGTAGAGTTTTAATGAATCTTTAATTAGATTGAAATAATCGAAATGGAGTATCACCAGTTTAGCTCCAGGCGATAGTTAAATCTTTAATTAGATTTGAACGTGAAATGGTAATTGAATTTACCGATAACACCGTGGTGTTAGATATGAAGTAAAGCCAGTTTTACTTCATGGGATGAATAGGTTGGGATTGGGAAATTAAAACAAATGATTACTTCGGTAAGGTTCGCTAATCCCGACTAGTTTGAATTGATATTCAAAAGTAGATTAAAGCATAAATTCAAGAATTTATCTTTGATAAAAATTAATGGGAACCTTTCCCTATGAATGTGAAATTTAGAAACTAACTGTCGGTTGGCCAAGCAGAATGGTTTTCTGGATATTGATCTGATGTTGGTTTCGGCCTTCGGGGTTAATATTTGGGAAATTATTCTCTTGATTAATTTACGGTTAGTGACTAATGAATTGGAATGAGGCGTATGTTGTGTTTGTGTAACACTTATTTAAAATATACGCGAGTTATTCGGAAAGACCGGGTTTATCCCATTCTGAATAACTGATACGACGATAAGTCGAAGATGAAGACGATGGTCGAAGACCGGAGGTCTTCACGTCGTTTGGGTGATAACTGATGATCTTGATTGGGCTGTACACCCAAGAAGATGGAAACAGTTAGTGATCGTCCAGACGAACTTGGAGATCGATGGATATGCGGGGTACTAGGTGCCTCCGGTTTCGTTCAGACCCAGGACTGACTTGTAAATGGACTGTGTGTCTGACATCGGATTTCATTCTGTGTGACTGATATCGGTTGCATAGGATGGTTTGCCTGTGTGGCATGCTAAGATGCAAATGATCAAGGCTTCTGTTGAAAAGCAAAGTCTTGTGGTGATGATCAAAGCACGGCCTTTGTGGCGTAGCTTTGTGTAACGTTTACCTCGCGTGTTTCACACCCGGTATGAACCAAAAACGGGAGACGGACCTCAGGGAGGACTTGCGTTTCTTTCTAGCTAAAAAGTGGCGTCAGTGGTTTTACACGCCCTGACGAGATTGACTTATGTGGTTGTTGCTGTTGCGAGGCGCCTCGGATTGATCGGTCGTTCTCGAACCGATGGAGTCATTCGTTGGCTCGTTTGCGCCCCAAAGGGCGGGGAGACGTAGTGTTCAGGCATTTTAATCCACATCGGTGGACCGGCCCTGACGATCCAAGGGTCACTCGAGCTCTGATCCTGAGACATGGTAGGCTAGATTGTCTCGAATCGGTTGAGGACTATCTTTTGCCTCGGTTCATAGATGGAAATCCAATTTCCAAATACGTGATATTTGCGGTTTTAATTGTAATCCTATATATGGCGACATAGTGGGATGGGGCGCTTATGCCGCCTATGATTGATACTTATGATTTGAAGTTGTATTATACACTATGCACTTATAATAGTATCAAACGATTTGTTTTAAACGTATCAAGCATTCTTTGGCTGTTATAAGGGAAAACCCTATTCTCGGCTGCGTTGCATTGTGTGATGGGACCTGGGTCTTATAACAGCTTCATTTTTCTTTATTTAGCATTGCGCTGTTTGTTTTATGCACTGGTATTCTTGGGAGGAAACCCGTTCCGTGTTATACGGCGTGGTCCCTTGATTTACCTAACATTAAAAATAAAGATTAACTGTTTTAGTTCTCACACCAGTCACATGACTGACCTGGAGTTTATTGTTTTAACCTAAACTCTGGGTGCCCTTATTTTGACACGGGCAGCTAGTAGTTTTGGTTTTGCAGATTTATATTCACAGGATCCTGGTTTACAGCTGGAACGATATCCGGAAAGCTTTGTATCCGTATATCTTTTTCTAGTTGTGTATTGTATTATTTTCCGCTGCTATGTATTTAAATGTAATTTAAATCTCTGATATTTCTGTGTAATATTCATTTATACTCTGTATATTCTTGTAATCTGATGCATTGTTGTAATATACAATGAAATGTTCTTCTATTTGCGTTCTGATTTGTCCTGTTCTCAAACGATAGGGCGTTTCGAACGGCCTGGATCGGTTTAGCGACTGGTTCGGACCGAGCGAAATTCGTTGCCGTCACAGTTGGTATCAGAGCTTTGGTTTACAAAGCTAGAGAACAAGACACATTAGAACCGTACGAAAGAATTCATCAGATATTGGATTAGTAGCATCCAATTAGAATGACTCGTTAGAGATAGGATCAGTAGTATCCTAGAACGAGCGTGAAGAGTATATTTTTCAAATGAAAACAATTTTGTTTCGAAAATTTAAATCATTCTATACGTATTTGATTATTTATTTACTTTGAATATGGACAATCGAGTATATAAAGATTTTGCATATACGCGTCATGAACGTATATTCGAAGTTTTAATATACTGGATAGATATAGGATCATACTCTAGTCGCCCGGACCTGATTCTGATGATTGACGCGTTATCATTAGTAATTAGTTTCGAGTAACGAAGGTGTGATATCGATATATTTCCATTAGGCTGGTGTGAGAACCAAAACTTATATAGTTAGAACACATTGTTGTGAATTGGCATCAAAAACAAGATTTTCTGTATATATATCAAAATTATGAATTTGAAACTCTAATTCACTAATTGATTGATGTTTGCGTTGTTTGTTTATTTGTTTGCTAAATTTTAACCATTTAGCCTAATTGAGTCAAATATTGGATTATATTGAAAATTGGTCGCATTTGCTTGCATATACATATACTTACATTGAGCAGGTCATAGCAAGGAGGCTAGAGCCGAAGAATAAAATTTGTTTGCCCGACAAATAGGTACATGTTTACTACATAATTTCCTGTTTTGTTTGGGTGATGATGATTTTGTGAGCCTATTGGCTAGCCGCTTGGCTTTTTCTTTTTCTTTTTGAGATCTGAAGGACCGGGGAAGCTATTTGAAATTCCCCGATGCTCCCGGTGCAGGGGAGGTTATGGCGAAATTTTTCGAAAATTTAGGGTGTTAGCCAAATTTTTGAAAATTTGAAAATTCTCAGAAACTAAAGAGTTGGAGAATGGAAGCCTGATCGATCGTAGAGCTGATTAATCAAACCACTTTCGACTTTGTTCCTTTTCGGGGACGAAAAGTTTTAAGTGGGGGAGATTGTAACAACCCGGAAAATCTGGGCCAGTTTAAAATTTTTATTTTGGCAATTATAGCGAGTTTTGATTATTTAAAATGAATTATTTTAAATAATATCGACGTGAAATTTATTTTGAATAGAATTCGAACGTATATATTATATACGTCGTCGTTAGAATATAAATAATTATATATAATTATAAATAGAATTGAAAATGGCGTGGTAGTTCGATAATTCGATTTCAAACTTCAATTGAACATACCGGGTGCAAAACAATCCGGATTTTAGTGAAACCAAAAATAATAGAATCTAATTGGTAATATCTTTCTAACGAATCCGACAAATCAAGATTTCATAGCGGGGATCAAAAGATATGTCCAGTTGAAAATTCTGAATAGTCGCTATGGAATTCAGGCCCTTAAAAATGGACATTTTGCAAACGACCTCGGATTTTGACGAAACCAGTTTTGTTGGGCCCGTGATGTCAAGTTATTGCTAGGTTTCAAATTTCATAATTTTTCGAATCAATATGTGAGCGTGGCAAAGGAAAACGCGTTTGACCAGTTTCAGTTGATTTTAATCGACTGGAAATTGGCCATTTTTCCAACGGTCTCAGAATTCGACGAAACTAGTTTTGTTAGGACCGTATTGTCAATAGGAAGCTAGAAAATATTTTTCTGTAATTTTCCAAGTTAATATGTGACCCCGGTATATTGAAATGTACGTTTAAAATTCAATACAGTGATTTAAATGTAAATTGAACGGAAACTGATTCAGACGATCATATCAGCTTGCGATACATATCCCATTGTGTTCGGAATGGGGGTGATACGCTATGGACGACAGGCGGTGGACCTCGTTTTGAGGTCGTTTGAAAAAGTTGACTTTTTGAATTAAAATAAAATAATTAAATTAATAAAAAAAAAAAAAAAAAAATTTAAACCTCCTCCTTAAAACCGCTCTGGCCCCTCCCCCATCATTATTTTCACAGATCGAAAAAAAAAAGAATAAAAAACAAAAAAGAAGGAAAAAGGGCTCGAGCCTGTCGCCCCTTTTCCACCTCGTCGTGGGTCCCCCGTAGCCGCACCACCAGCCTCCGCCCCTCCCCAGATGCATCGCCACCCTTTCCCCTTCTTCTTCGATGATCCCAGAACCCCAAACCTCCCTGACGCGAAAACCCTAGCCCCCCCTCGATCTCGACTTTCGCGACCCCCCTCTTCTCCGGCAATTGCGCCGCCCACCCACGTCGACGACCCCCCCCTCGCGCATCTCGCCTGAAGCCCCAAATCGAGTCCAAGACCCAACCGACGACCCCTCTGCCTTCCCTCCTCCCCTTCGCGTGATTAGGTAATTTCCTTTTTATTTTTATTTTGTTTTGTTCTGTTAAAAACTGTTTTTTTTAGTTTTAAAACTGATTCTTTTTTTTAGAAGATTATAAACTGATTTTTTAAAAGAATTTTTATAAACTGTTTTTTTTAAAAAGAATTTTTGAAGCTGATGAAAAAGAATTTTAAAAACTGATTTTTAAAGAAATAAATAAAGATCATTTTTTTTTAAAAAGAAAGAAAAGAAAGAAAAGATTAGATCTTTGAAATGGAAAAGGCGGAATCTATATTAGAGAAAAATATGGTTTTTATATATTGAACATCGAAGTAAAAATTCGATTTTTATATATTGAATAGCGAAGTAAAAATGTGATTTTTACATATGTAGTGAAAGCGGATAACGAAGGTGACAAAAAGGCGAGAACAGTGAAGATTTCCTGCATCTGAAGTGCCGTGGAGCTAGGATAGCTATTGGTGAGAATTTCTCACCTTTCAATTTCTTTTTTTAATTATATATATATACTAGGATGCAGACGGTGCTTAGTAGCACCCGACACAATCGTCCACAGACCATGGACTTGTTTGTTTGGTTGCATAGATTAGTTGAATTATTTGGTTGAATTGAATTGTTTGGTGAGATGAAATTGATTTGATTGAGGTGTGAATGGCGTGGGCCTTCACTAGACCGGGGATAAGGCTAGGCCTTGTCCCGTTTCTAGTATCGTGCCGTTATGCCGCCGAAATTTTCTAAAATATGTTAGAAAAAAAATAAAAATGTCATTTATTGAATAAATGAACTGAAAAGAAAATTCATGTGTTGGAATAAATATTTTATCGTTAAAAATATAGTTTTTAACGTGAATGTGAATAAAATAAAATATTCATTTACAAACCAGACGGTTTGTTTATGTACACTGATTTGACTGATATGGATTGGGACGATAAATTTTACACATCGCCCAACTGCACGAATAAAATCTGTGTTTGATTGTTTGAAACCCCACACGGGTGTTGGGATGAAATTTGAAGTTCACTCATCCTGATTGATTAAATATGTCGATCGATTGATTGACAGGCTGTTATAAGCGTTAGATATCTATATTTGATGCTTATACAGTGTAGTGCACTTTGGTTGATGGTTGATTATTTTTCAAGGCTATTATACATGTGTTGTATGAAAATCCATATAATTAACTTTATATGGTAATTGATTGGGCCTCATTCCAGTTTTAAAATAGAAATATTTAAAATAGAAATATTCGAAATGGAATATTTGAAAATGTCAATATGTGAAGCCGTGTTGATTAGAGTGACGCCATTTTGACGTGAACGATATTTTTATCGATTTTATTCATTTTAAAATGAATATTAAAAAGTAATTTTGAAATCAAATATTTCGAAATGAATTGAATTGAAAACGAATTCAAAGTGAAGTGAATTGAAATATTTCGAAATGAATTGAATTGAAAACGAATTCAAAGTGAAGTGAATTGAAAGTGATTTCGAAATGAATTGAATTGAAAACGAATTCAAAGTGAATTGAATTGAAAGTGATTTCGAAATGAATTGAATTGAAAACGATTTCGAAATGAATTGAATTGAAAACGAATTCAAAATGAATTGAAAGCAAATTGAAAGGAATTCAAATTGAATTGAAATTTGAATTGAATAGAAATGAATTTTAAAACGAATTTATAGAGAAGAATTCAATTTTGCTTTGAATTGAGGTGGAAGTTGAAATAGATTTTGAAACGAATTTTAAAACTATTTATATAATTCGTTTTAAATAGAAATCGACGAAGTATATATTATATATATTATATATATATAATATAATGGCCTGAATAGAACGCGCCGCGCCGCGGCAGTTCGCGAATTTCGACCATTGATTTCAAATGGACGTTACGGGAGATCCGACCGTCGGATTCTCCTAAAACCGGAACCGTTGGGTTCGTATCGAAAAGAGCTTTCTAGCGAATGTTAGAAATTTGAAATCTAACGGTTGGATTTGGAATTATGTCCAAATCAAATTTGAAAAAGGTCGCTATACGTGCAGTTCGATGGCCATTGGTGGAAATCGACTGTATGGGCCTTGATAAAATTATTAAAAATAGTAATAATTTGTGTAAAATCATAAGAAATGATTTGTGAAAGTTTGGGATGAAAAACTCCATATTTGAAAAGATAAAAATAGATTTTTATCGAAATGAACTAGTTTTGAACTAGAATTATAATTCTATTTATTTTTAAACAAATAAATTGAATTTGAAAAGGGTTTTAAAAATAACCAGAATTTCCAATGATTGCATTGGAGTGGATTTGAATCGAAATTGTCTTCGGAATATTTCGATGTTGGAATTCGTGATTATATAAGTGTTGTTATGGAAATTTGAAAGATATATATTGATATCGTTATTTCCAATACGACATTTGTAAATCGTAGAATTTGATATTGAATATAGGCCGATATATTTTCTATTCAGAGCCTTGTATTGAATATCGAATGTGATTTGGGTTTGTCGTGAATGGTGTCTTCACTAACACTGTTCTTGAACCCAGTTGAGAAAAGATTAAATCTTTTTATTTAGATTTAATGAAGTGTACCAATTAAATGATATTTAATTGGAATTGAATTGATATTGATTTTTGGGTTTATCGTGAACAGTGTTTTTAAATAACACTCGTTCTTTAACCCGATAATTAATGGAATGATTTTTGGGTTTATCGTGAATAGTGTTTTAAATAACACTCGTTCTTTAACCCGATAATTAATGGAATGATTTTTGGGTTTACCGTGAACAGTGTTTTTAAATAACACTCGTTCTTTAACCCGATAATTAATGGAATGTGACTTTGGGTTTATCGCGAACCGTGTTTTTAGATGACACTGATTCTTTAACCCAGTCACAGATTAAAACTAAGTAGAGTTTTAATGAATCTTTAATTAGATTGAAATAATCGAAATGGAGTATCACCAGTTTAGCTCCAGGCGATAGTTAAATCTTTAATTAGATTTGAACGTGAAATGGTAATTGAATTTACCGATAACACCGTGGTGTTAGATATGAAGTAAAGCCAGTTTTACTTCATGGGATGAATAGGTTGGGATTGGGAAATTAAAACAAATGATTACTTCGGTAAGGTTCGCTAATCCCGACTAGTTTGAATTGATATTCAAAAGTAGATTAAAGCATAAATTCAAGAATTTATCTTTGATAAAAATTAATGGGAACCTTTCCCTATGAATGTGAAATTTAGAAACTAACTGTCGGTTGGCCAAGCAGAATGGTTTTCTGAATATTGATCTGATGTTGGTTTCGGCCTTCGGGGTTAATATTTGGGAAATTATTCTCTTGATTAATTTACGGTTAGTGACTAATGAATTGGAATGAGGCGTATGTTGTGTTTGTGTAACACTTATTTAAAATATACGCGAGTTATTCGGAAAGACCGGGTTTATCCCATTCTGAATAACTGATACGACGATAAGTCGAAGATGAAGACGATGGTCGAAGACCGGAGGTCTTCACGTCGTTTGGGTGATAACTGATGATCTTGATTGGGCTGTACACCCAAGAAGATGGAAACAGTTAGTGATCGTCCAGACGAACTTGGAGATCGATGGATATGCGGGGTACTAGGTGCCTCCGGTTTCGTTCAGACCCAGGACTGACTTGTAAATGGACTGTGTGTCTGACATCGGATTTCATTCTGTGTGACTGATATCGGTTGCATAGGATGGTTTGCCTGTGTGGCATGCTAAGATGAAAATGATCAAGGCTTCTGTTGAAAAGCAAAGTCTTGTGGTGATGATCAAAGCACGGCCTTTGTGGCGTAGCTTTGTGTAACGTTTACCTCGCGTGTTTCACACCCGGTATGAACCAAAAACGGGAGACGGACCTCAGGGAGGACTTGCGTTTCTTTCTAGCTAAAAAGTGGCGTCAGTGGTTTTACACGCCCTGACGAGATTGACTTATGTGGTTGTTGCTGTTGCGAGGCGACTCGGATTGATCGGTCGTTCTCGAACCGATGGAGTCATTCGTTGGCTCGTTTGCGCCCCAAACGGCGGGGAGACGTAGTGTTCAGGCATTTTAATCCACATCGGTGGACCGGCCCTGACAATCCAAGGGTCACTCGAGCTCTGATCCTGAGACATGGTAGGCTAGATTGTCTCGAATCGGTTGAGGACTATCTTTTGCCTCGGTTCATAGATGGAAATCCAATTTCCAAATACGTGATATTTGCGGTTTTAATTGTAATCCTATATATGGCGACATAGTGGGATGGGGCGCTTATGCCGCCTATGATTGATACTTATGATTTGAAGTTGTATTATACACTATGCACTTATAATAGTATCAAACGATTTGTTTTAAACGTATCAAGCATTCTTTGGCTGTTATAAGGGAAAACCCTATCCTCGGCTGCGTTGCATTGTGTGATGGGACCTGGGTCTTATAACAGCTTCATTTTTCTTTATTTAGCATTGCGCTGTTTGTTTTATGCACTGGTATTCTTGGGAGGAAACCCGTTCCGTGTTATACGGCGTGGTCCCTTGATTTACCTAACATTAAAAATAAAGATTAACTGTTTTAGTTCTCACACCAGTCACATGACTGACCTGGAGTTTATTGTTTTAACCTAAACTCTGGGTGCCCTTATTTTGACACGGGCAGCTAGTAGTTTTGGTTTTGCAGATTTATATTCACAGGATCCTGGTTTACAGCTGGAACGATATCCGGAAAGCTTTGTATCCGTATATCTTTTTCTAGTTGTGTATTGTATTATTTTCCGCTGCTATGTATTTAAATGTAATTTAAATCTCTGATATTTCTGTGTAATATTCATTTATACTCTGTATATTCTTGTAATCTGATGCATTGTTGTAATATACAATGAAATGTTCTTCTGTTTGCGTTCTGATTTGTCCTGTTCTCAAACGATAGGGCGTTTCGAACGGCCTGGATCGGTTTAGCGACTGGTTCGGACCGAGCGAAATTCGTTGCCGTCACACGTGCCGATCGCCCACTTGTTGGTGGGAGTCTACTGATAAGCTCATACTTGGGCCAGATATGATCCGAGAGACTTCAGAGAAAGTAGACTTGATACGAAGAAGGATGAAGACAGCCCAAGACAGACAGAAATCCTACGCCGACAAGAGGAGGACCGACCTTGAATTTGAGGTTGGGGATAGAGTTTTTCTTAAAGTATCTCCACTAAGGAACGTTGTTCGTTTTGGATCCACTGGAAAGCTAGCACCGAGATTCGTAGGACCATTTCCTATCATCGAGAAAATTGGGAAAATGGCCTATAAATTAGAACTACCCGAAAAGCTGGCCGGAGTTCATAACGTTTTTCATGTTTCGCACCTTCAAAAATATCTACATGAATCTGCTGAAGTGGTAGAGCCAAACATCCTAGAAGAAGCTGAAGTGGAACGTGAAGCAACCGTGAGGAAAGTTCCAACACGCATCTTAGGAACTGAAGTGAAAAAGCTACGCAACCGCGAAGTCAAGCTCGTCAAAGTTCAGTGGAGCGACGCCGAGGAAGACGCGACTTGGGAAACTGAGGCTAGAATACGCTCAACATACCCTTTTCTTTTCGAGGGTACATCTTTGATCTTTCTTTTTCCTTAAGTTGCGCTTTTATCTATCTTTTTAGGTATATCTCCTCGACCTTATCTTTTAGGTAGAAACCGTTTGGATGAAAACATGTAATTGAAACATGTTATGGATGATGGTTGCAAGTAGTTGGAAGTGATTGCTAGTGGTTGCTCGTGGTTGCATTTACACACACAATCTAGGTTTTAGATCGGCTCAGTCACTTCATATTGCATATGCATATATGTATTTATATTCGTATATGGTTGAAGTTTAATGTGTTGTCATATGGATGTTGCATTTATATATGAATGATTGTGCACTCATGTAGAATCATGAATAGGAAAATTTGCATACATAATGGATTCATGACACTTACATAATTTGCATTAAGGAAGCCAACTGAATCAGTAGGCCGCCTGATTTTGCATTAGATAAGTACATGTACACACACTTCGCATATGATCATGAAGCATTAGAAGTCTTTTAAGGACAATGGATGCTCGTGTTTGATGGATGAGTAGATGGACGTTTGGATGTTAGGATATACATTCTTCCTAAACATGAAGATTTCGGGGACGAAATCCTTTTAAGTGGGGGAGAATGTAACACCCCGTGTATTCTATAACAGTGAAATTCACAAATTAAAGTATAATTAATTTCAAATCAAAGAATTAAGGGAAACGGGAAACGCCATCGCGTTTGTCTCGGAATTCTGCTTGGGATAGAGTCCGAGTTTGCGTAAAATGGACTCCGTATGAAGAAGATATGGCCTCCGGAAGTTTCAGAATTCAGTTTAAAATTCAAACAGCTCAGAAAACCAATTCAAATTTCAAAAATCGGGCCAGATTGGCCCGGGCGGGAATTTTCCCACCCAAGACACCCAGGTCGACTAGGTAATCGACCTGGGGCTACCCAGGTCGACTGGGTAGTCGACCTGGGGCACCCAGGTCGACTACCAAGTCGACAAGGGGGTCGACTGGAGAGTCGACCTGGCCCCGGAGCCAGGTCGAACCCAGCCCCCCTGGCTGGCCTGGTCTGTGCTTGGCCGAATTTCTGAGCCTTGCCTTGTCACTAGGGCTAGGTGTCAACTCCTGATTGGTCTCTCCTTCAAACGAACGGCTAATATTAATCCAAGCTCCATCGACGGTTCTAATCAATTCACAAACTCTATGAAAAGGACCTAAAACTCCACCTAATTCATACAAATAAAAATTAGAATGAGACCGTCATGCTGCTGAGGAAGGACTAGAAGTAGCCGTCAAAATTGAGAGACGATTAGGAGGCAATTCGAAAGCTTAAAGCAACGACAACTAAATCAAAACAACGCCTACAACAAAGGATAGCATCTCCAAATTCAGAATTCAGATTCCTGAATTGAAGATTCGTCATACGTTGTAAGTAGAGTGCTATTCCGATGTGAATAAATAATTGTGTTTTGATTTGTGTAAAATGAGAAATGGAATTGTACTTAATTTGTGGTGATAATAATTCATAATTGTACGTTGCTATGATTCTAATCGATTTGGGATATTGTGGTATACCGATGTTAGGCCTATTTGATATTTGCAAGTAAGTGATTCATGTTGAAAGTTAACAACTATATGTTTGTGGTAGTTTATTTCAACACCTATTGGATAATTGCAAGTATACGATTTATGTTAACGACTATATGTTTGTGGTAGTTTATTTGGGATTCATGCAAGTATATGATTCACTATTATGCCAACATAATGTACATTTTTTTATGATCAATTTTAGTGTAGTTGGATCTATTTGGGTATTATGATTTATATGAATTTATGTTGGAATTGGCGTCATGATTCAAGTGTAAAACCATACTTTTGTATTAGTGACAAAAGCAAGCATCTTTGTGAACTTGTGTTAATCCTATGAACATGACAAGATTACGTTTGGTGTTATGCCTAATTGGAAACATGTTTTAGGCCTATGTTGTTATCAAACTCATATGATAATTTTATGTGACACATAATTAAGTTAGATTTACATTCCAATTGCAAGTTTACATGAATAGATTAAGAACCATGATTCATGTTTAGGTATGTTTATGCCATGATTATATGAATATATTAAAAACCAAGATTCATGTTTAGGTATGTTTATGCCATGATTATATGCTATTACAATGCAAGTTCACAAGTGCCTAATTCATGTTAATTTGATCGTTATGTTGCAAGTTCATGCGTTCACACTCCCCTTTTTATGTTACTTAGAATATATAAACATCATGTTCTAAGCCTCCCCTTTTTCATGTGGCTAAGTTGGGTTTAAATGTTAAACCCAACATATGTTATATTGTAGCGAACGTATAAAACGGGGGTAATGACGTTTGGGTTAAAATATAAAACATATGTGTTGGCATGCTTGACGCATGCCAACGACCTTGAAAACAATTAAGTGGTATAAATTAATTTTACCCAATAAAGATGATTTTGAATAATGGGCCGAAAATATTTACATATAAAAAGAAAAGAGACAAAACATGTAAATTTAGAAAATACGATGTGTTTAACCCGAGGTTGGATTGAGTTGTGATGTAAACCTGCCCGGAACTGCCCGACTGTCCAGTAGTCACAACAATACCTATCCAATGTGGGTGGTTAAACATTGAGCCCAATAAAGACCCGAGATTAGACTGAGTTGTGACGTAAGACTGCCTAGAACCAACCGGCAACAGGCAGTCACAACAATACCTGTCTAATGTGAGAGGTCGAGGCTTTAATAAGACAATTAAGGCTGAGTCAGGATTGATAGGATTAAGTAAATTGAATTAATACTTAATCAAAATGGAACATGCTAAACTATACAGACTGATTGGGGGTTAGGTTTACAAATAACTTAACCAACTTAGCATGTTGGCTAGGAATAGAAAACCTAGTAGCGGGGGACCCTTTTCAGCAGTAACCCTACAAGGTGTATCAGGATACCCTGAACTAGGCAGGGTGGGGCACGATTACTGGGCTGACTGTAAGAGGTCAAATCGACGACGGTGGTGCAGCAGTGTAGGTTCTAACGGGGTGCGGGCGTGCACACACTCCGGCGTAGAAAAATAAGGCACTGGGCACTAGTAGTACACCTGTGCATTCTAGAATTGTGTCGGGCCGCCACCATGGGACTTGATACACCCCATGGTGGGACCAGCATAGGTAACTACAACATCGGGGGCCTTAAGACACATGTAACTATGCGTGTAGGAGCCGATCATTAGAAATGGATCACTTCACCCTGATTTTGGGGTGCCTGTTGGGAACTAGTTTATATGGATGCAGAGATTAATATGGGGTACGATAGTATATTCGACTCTAGACAACTTAACCTAGTTTATAGTGCTTTCCCATTTCCAGTTTGTACTTATCATGCTCAATTCTTTATTCATAGACTGAATAGTCCTGGACTTACTCAGGCTTTATGTCTGACTCTACTTTTCTTTCATCTTCTTTTCTTTCGTTGCCCCCCCAGGTCCACAGGGAGGAAATACCGCAGCTTGACCAGTTTTTACATCCAGCTTGAAGAGAAAGAATGTATTGCTTGGATCTCTTTCGTTTTGGACTATGGCTTTGGATTGCAACTATGGGGACTTATGCAGTTTACTTTTGTTTTTATGCTTCTTTAAGTTACGAAATCAAGACAGTTATGAAAATGTAATGGTTTTTGGAAGTATTGTAAGACAATTATGGCATGGTTTGTGTAAACACGTATTTTGATGGAATAAAAGTGCTGTTGTTTTCCGCTGTTCAAAAATATGTGTATTTATATCTGTCTTGTGTATCTGTGACTTATACTTATAAACCTCCACAAAAATTAGGGCATTCCCTTTGAGAGTGACCTTAACGGAGGTGGGATGTTTTACCGTTTTTCAAATGGTCTCCAAATTCGACGAAATTAGTTTTGTTAGGACCGTATTGTCAATATGAAGCTAGAAATATTTTTCTGGAATTTTTGGAGTCCGTATGCAGCCCCGGTAAATTGAAATGGGCGTTCAAATTCAATATATAGATTTATATTTTGATTTTGATGGAAACTGATCGAAACATTAGAACTGGCTTACGAGACATATCCCATTGTGTTCGGAATGGGGGCAATTAACTAAGGGCGACAGTCGTTGGGTTCAATTTGGAATACAAACAAAATTCTAACTTTTAGGAATTTAAAATTAATTAATATATATATATATATTATACTCTTCTCTCCCCCCCCCCCTCTTAATTCTCCAATCCCTGAATCGATGTTCAGAAAAAATAAGAAAAAAAAACATGAAAACCGGTCGTGCGCCCTCCCCAGCCAACCGTCGCCTCCCTCCGTCTGCCGCGAGTGCCCTCCGCCTCCACCTCGACCACCTCCCCCCCTCTTGTTTCCTCCTCTCTCCAGTTGAAGCACCCAAACCCACAAGACCCCCCTATCGCGTAACCCAAAAAAAAAAAAAAACGTGCCACCACCTCATGGACCTGCTATACCCACCTGCGTGCCCGCACCCCACCTCCAGCAACCAGCGGCGCCGCCTTCCCCTTCTCCAGCAATGGAAAACCCTAAAAACAAAGTGAGTTCTTAATTTTATTTTTAATTTTTATGTAATCCAAATGTGATTCGTATGTAATCAAAATGTGATTTTTTTTATAATCAAAGATTTGATTTTTAATATGATAAAGATTTGATTTTTTATATAATTAAAGAGTTAATTTTTAATATGATAAAAAAATTGATTTTTATGTAAGGAAAGATATGATTTTTACTAATGAAAAGGTATGAGTTTTAGTTTAGAAAAGCTTTGATTTTTATGTATATAAAGTTATGATTTCTATTTAAATAAAAATATTATTTTTATATATGTAGTGAAATAAAAATATGATTTTTATATATGTAGCGAAATAAAAATGTGATTTTTATTTATGTAGTAGCGGTATAAAATTGTGATTTTTATATGAATGGCGTTTGCATAAAAATGTAACTTTTATAAGGTAAACATCGTTATGAAAATTTGATTTTTATATATATAAAGCGAAAATAAAAAATATTATTTTTAGTTGGAGAAAAATATATAAACATCATATTAAAAATGTGATTTTTAATATGAACAGCGTAAAAAGGACTACATTAAATATCGGGCTAAACCAAGCTATTCAGAAATTCAGAAATAAAACGGAGGAGTGGATCCCAAAGGTGAGAACTTCTCACTTTAATTTTATTTTCTAGTTAAAATATATATTAGGATGCAGACGGTGCTTAGCAACACTCGACACCCATCATCCACAGACCATGGACGACTTGTTTGATTTGATTGTGTTGTGAAAATTGTTTGTGATGTGAAATAAACTGTATAAAATATTCACGTGTTGAAATAAAATATTTTATCGTTAAAAATTTAATTTTTAACGTGTATTTGAATAAAATAAATATTCATTTACAAATCAGGCGATTTGTTTATGTACACCCATTTGACTGATATGGATTGAGACGATAAATTTTACATGTCGCCCAACTGCACAAATAAATTCTATGTTTGTGGATTGAAACCCCACACGGGTGTTGGGATGATATTTTATGTACACTAATCCCAACTGTTTAGTTGTATGTCAATCGATTGGTTGACAGTCTATTGTAAGCATTAAATATTTATATTTATTGCTTATGCAGTATAGAATGCACTCTAGATGGTGGTTGATTGTTTATCATTGTTGTTTTATACATGTATTGTATGAAATCCATATAATCACATTATATGGTAATTGACTGTGTGTCTGATTCTAGTTCAGAAAGAATGAACATTTTAAAATAATATTCAGTATAAGATCAAAATTTGATTTTGATGTCCGATTTGGGATGGACACAAATATATTTAAATATATAAAGCTGTGTCGATTAGACTAACGCCATTTTGGCGTGAATGATATTTATATCGATTTTATTCATTTTTATAATGAATATCGAAAATGAAGTGATTTCAAAACATAATGTTTTGAAAATATCATCATTTATATGTTAATGATATGGAATATTCAATTTTGGTTTGAAATTGAATGTGAAGTTGAAATCGTTTTTAAAACGAATTTAAAACGATTTATAAAATACGCTTTTGATGGAAATCAACGAAATATATATAATATATATATTATATATATTAAATGGCCTGAATAGATGCGCCGCGCAGTGGTAGTTCACGAATTTCGACCATTGACTTCAAATTGACATTACGGGAGATCCGAAAGTCGGATTCTCCTAAAATCGGGATCTTTGGGTTCGTGTCAAAAAGGGCTTTCCAATGAATATAAGAAATTTGAAATCTAACGGTTGGATTGGGAATTATGTCCAAATCAAATTTGGAAAAGGTCGTTGTAAGTGCAGTTCAATGACCGTTTATGGAAATCGGTTGTACGGGCCTTGATAAAATTATTAAAAATATTAATAATTTGTGTAAAATCATAATAAATGATTTGGAAAGAATTGGGATGAAAAATTCCATATTTGAAAAGATAAAAATATATTTTTATCGAAATGAACTAGTTATGAACTAGAATTATTATCCAATATTTTTAAAAAAATAAATTGGATTAGAAATGGTTTTAAAAATAACCAGAATTTCCAATATATGAATTGGAATGGATTTGAATCGAAATTATCTTGGAATATTTCGATATTGGATTCTGTGATTATACAAACATTGTGGAGGAATTTGGAAGATATATATCGTTATTTCCAATACAATATTTGTTGGTTTCAGAATTTGATATTGAATATAAGCCAATATATTTTCTATTCAGAGCCCTGTATTTAATATCAAATTGGTTTTTGGGTTTATCGTGACCGGTGTTTTAAATAACACTTGTTCTTTAACCCGATTAACAATGGAATGAGATTTTGGGTTTGTCGTGAATTGTATCTTTAATAATACTGTTCTTAAACCCAATAAAGTTAAGAAAATTAGAAACTAACTGGAGATTAGCTAAGTTGAATGGTTTCCTGGGTATTGATCTGATGTTGGTTTCATCCTTCGGGATTAATACTTAGGGAATTGTTCTCTTTCTAATTTACGGTTAGAGATTGATGGGATGGGGTTTTCAGTAACACTGTTCTTAAACCCAGTGTGAAAAGAATAATTTTTTTAATTAAGATTAAAAAAAGAATTACCAATTAATTAACATTTAATTGGAATTGAAATTGGAATGTGAATTGGGTTTATTGTGAACTGTGTTTTTAACGACATTCGTTCTTTAACCCGATTTACAGTGAAATGGGATTTGGAATCTATAAATCTTTTATTAATATTTAACGTGAATTTTCCAAAGCAAAGTTTTCCAATTTAATATATTAAATTGGAATTGAATGGAATTCGATTGATAATAATCGAAGTGAAATTCTGTGGAGGAAGACTGTTAATACATATGGAATTTAAAAGGCTTTGCCGTTATTCCATTTATATTATTAGTCGGATACGGAAATTGATATTGATTATATCTTGATTGTTTTCCTGTGAAGATTCCATAATTAATGGATTGTGATTTGGGTTTATCGTGAACTGTGTTTTAAATGACATTAGTTCTGTAACCCAGTTAAAGGCAGTATTACATGTCTGACATTGTATTTCGAACTGTATGGTTGATCTCTGCTAAATATATATGTGTTTGGTGGAAGAGAATTTATTCTCTTGCTTAACATCCTTCTCTATGACGTACGAGTTTAGAGGTTACATATCGGCAGAAATCAATAGTACGGTGTAGATTGTCGATGCGGCATGTTTGTGTTTCCAAAGTTAAATAATCATTAATATTGATTTTTAGGAAGATTAAAACTAAGTGGAGCTTTAATGAATCTTTAATTAGATTGAAATGTGAATTGATAATTTAAATTATCAAATTTGGGAATTGATCGAGAATGGAGTATCACCAGTTTTTCTCCAAGCGATAGTTTAATCTTTAACTAGATTTGAACGTGAAATGATAATTAATATTTACCGATAACACCGTGGTGTTAGATATGGAGTATTACCAGTTTTGCTCCATGGGATGAATAGGTTGGGATTGGGAAATTAAACAAATGATTACTTCGGTGAGGTGCGTTAATCCCGACTAGTTTGGAAAACCTTAATATGGTTTGAATGTTATCCAAAGGAAGATTAAAGAATAAATTTTAAAGAATTTATCTTTGATAAAATTAATCGGAACATTTCCCAAAGGATATGAATATTTAAATTGAATATTCAAAATTGGAATGAGGCGTATGTTTTGTTTTTAAAGCACTTGTTTCTTATATACGCGAGTTATTCGGAAAGGCCGGGTTTGTACCCATTTTGAATAACTGGTTCGATGATAAGTCAACGATGAAGACGGTGGTTGAAGACCGGAGGTCTTCACATCGTTTGGATGATTACTGATGTCTTGATTGGGCTGTACACCCAAGACGAGGTAATAAGCGGTAATCGTTCATACGTACTTGGAGATCGACGGATAAGCGAGGACCTCTCTCCTGTATTGGACATATGGGACGAGAATAAGGTGCCTCTGGTTTCGTTCAGACCCAGAACGAACTTGTAAATGGATGTGTGTCTGACATTAGGTCGTAATCTGTGTTGATTGATTTCTATTAAATAAATATCTTTTTGACGGCGGAGAATTTATTCTCTTGCTTAACGCCCTTCTCTTGGACGTACGAGCTCAGATGTTATATATCGATAGATATTAGTCGCATTGCATGAATTGCCGGTGTGGCATGCTGAGATGCAAATGATCAAGGCTTATGATGAAAAGCAGAGTCTTATGGTTGATGATCAAAGCACGGCTTTAATATAGCATAGCTTTGTGTGTAGCATTAATTCGCAGGTCTCACAATTCGGTATGAGTTAAAAATGGGATAAGGGAACCCAAGGAGGACATGACGTTTCTTTCTAGCTATGGGTGGTGTTGGGGTTTTGCAAGCCCTGACATTTTTATATTTTTAAATTTATGGTTGTTGGAATGCGAGGCACCTCGGATATATCGGCTACTACGGGAGCCGATGGATATGGTCCTATAGGACCGGGAAACATGTGTTCAGGAATTGCCAATCCTCAAAAGTATGGGAGGACCGGCCTTGGAGGATCCAAGGGTCTACTTCTGGAGATCCTGAGGCATTTGCTAGAGTGTCTCGAAGCCGGCGAGGAGTACATCCCTTGCCTCGACTCATGATGGAAATCCAATTTCCAATACTTGACATATTGATTTTGATTGTAGATCCTAATATGCGACATAGTGGGATGGGGCATTATGCCGTCTATGATTGATACATTTATATTTGAAGTTGTTTTATACACTGTGCACTATAATAGTATCAAATGATTTGTTTTAAACGTACCAAGCATGTTTGGCTATTATAAGGGAAAACTCCATCCTCTGGCTTGCGTTACACTGTGTGATGGGACCTGAGTCTTATAATGGCTTCATTTTTAAAAAAGCATTGTGCTGTTTATAACTGTTTATGCACTGGTATTCTTCGGAGGAAACCCATTCCGTGTTATATGGCGTGGTCCCTTGATATACTATGTTTTAAAATAAAGTTTTAAATAACTGTTTTAGGACCTGGAGTTTATTGTTTCAACCTAAACTCTTGGTACCCCTATTTCCACACGGGCAGCTAGTAGTTTTGGTTTTGCAGATTTATATTCACAGGATCCTGGTTTACAGCTGGTATGATATTCGGAAAGCTCCGTATCCGTTTATTTCTTTTAGTTTTGTTTTGTATTATTTTCTGCTGCATTGTAATTTGTAAATCTCTGATATTTATCAAATGTATTTTATTTGTTCATACTCTGTATATTCTTGTACTCTGATGTAAATTGTTGTAATAACCAATGAAATGTCCTTCTGTTTGTGTTCTGATTTGTAGTGTTCTCAACTGAATCCGGGCTTTCCTTTACGGGGAAGTTTGGGTCGTGTCATAACTATTTATTGTCAAAATTCAGGGTTGTTACATTCTTCCCCCCTTAAAAGTTTTCATCCTGAAATTCTGACAACTAGTTATCGTATCATACACACCAATTTATGTACATCCAATTTGCAACCATCAGTATATATGTGCATCGTGTACTTAATGCATTTCAATAATAAAATATGCATGCAAGATGATTCTAAATCGGTCCCTCTATATGTATGCATTGAGATTTTTAAGACACTTTCAAAAACATGATGCAAAACATCCTAAATATACCGGTAGTTCTATATGAATGCAAATTTTGAAAATTCTTTTTCATCCATAACCTTCACATAATTACGAATAAAAGTGTGAAGCAACCAATTTTGCATCCAAAACATACCATCCAAAACATCACGCAATCTAATCGTTTCCTATTTAATTTCTCCTAAACCGGAAAAAGGAAATCAGAACGAAGAATTTTAACATTTTTCCCACTTACAACTTTTCCATTTCCCGCCCTACGGTGGAATTTTCACCTCAGTTAGCCAAAATACTCCAAAAATTTCCATTGGTAGACTGTAAAGGAGGCTTAGAATAAGCTTTAAAATGTAAAACTAGTTATTTAATATAGCTCGCGTGCATCGTTGACAAGGTATGGACATAGCGTTTCCAAGGCCAAAACAACATTTTCCTTGTTATCATTAACATTTTTATCGCATCGTAAATCCTATTGCACCACTAAAAAGCGCACACAAAGTATCCAAAAATCTTCCTTATACCATTCATGTGACCAAAAATCGAAATTTTTCATAAAAATAAATTTCTGCTTGAAAACTTGTCATGTTTATTTTGAAAATTTCCTTTCAAAAACGTTTCATTTCCCTATAAAATAAGATAATGATAAAAATGTTTTTTTTTTTCAAACAACATTTTCCAAAACTTCCAAATAAATGTATTTTTGGAGACTTAAACGATTCAAGTCACATGTTGGCGAAAAAGGAAGTCAATTACACCAAAAATGCAAAAACTGAGATCACACACAAAAAGACCAAAATAAATTTTAGCTTTAGTAAGGAACAGTGGTTTATTTATTTATTTACACATGACGAAAACAACACAAAACCGGTCCTTTGTTAAAATCTATCCAGCAAAGAATTCTATTCTTTCCAGCTCTAGGACAACTGTTAGTTTAGAGTTTCAAACAAGCACACGTGAATGAGATAAACATTTCCAAACTTAGAAATCTCATTAACCTAAGCCATTTGATTAAACAACACTAACAATTACAAGCACAAATCTTCACAACTAAGAACCCGATGCTGGAAAGGGAAAACAACAAACATAATGACAAAACAATACCAAAACTCCCAAAACAATGTAAATAAACAATGAGATGTCAAGCTCCACAGCTGGAGGTCAAACCATTTTTATGATTTTTAATTAACCATACCATGGTAGCAAAAATGCTTAATATCGTGTTACATACACTGTTGTTGTTATTTGAGGTTCCCACATCACCATCTCTTTCAAGAGAGGATTTATGATGAGAGAAAGAAACCTATCACAAAACTGCTTCTCATGGAAACCCACCTAATATAGTCTAAAGACAAAGTGGGTAGGTGAATTTACATAAAGTAATTCCATGAGACAACACCTAAGCACAACAAGCTCAATCGAATACGATGCGGTACTAAATGATGGTTATGCAACCGATCAAGCAAAAGATTAAATTACCACATCAAGAGACAAATCTACTCATAACTTCCCATTTATAGAATGATGTGCCAAACAAGTCACACGTCTACATGGGCAGTTCAAACATAGATTCCCGAACACAAAAACCGACTATAACGACAAATCAGAACATAAAAAGAACATTTCATTGCTTATTTCAACAATTTACATCAGAATACAAGAATATATAGAGTATGAATAAACATTACACATTTGCTAAATATCAGATATTTACAAGTTACAATGTAGCGGAAAATAATACAAAATACAACTGAAAAGAATACACGGATACAGAGCTTTCCGAATAACATTCCACGTGTAAACCAGGATCCCGTGAATATAAATCTGTAAAACCAAAACTACTAGCTGCCCGTGTGGAAAATAGGGGCACCTAAAGTTTAGGTAAAAACCATGAACTCTAGGTCAGTCATGTGACTGGTGTGAGAACAAAAACAGTTATTAATTCGATTTTAAAGTTAGGTAAATCAAGGGACCACGCCATATAACACAGAACGGGTTTACCCCCAAGAAAACCTTTGCATAAAACAAACAACACAATGCTAAATAAAGAACAATGAAGCTATTATAAGACTCAAGTCCCATCACACAATGCAACGCAAGCCGGAGGATAGAGTTTTTACCTTATAATAGCCAAACATGCTTGGTACATGAAATTTCATATTTTGCTATTACTATAAGTGTATAGTGTAACAACCCGTATTTTCAAAAACCTGTTATAATAGAAATCGAGGCAGAATTTAATTTATAAATCTGAATCAAGGGAAACGGACTATGCCATTGCGTTCGTCTCGGAAAAATACGCGAAATAGAGTCCGAGTTTTCGAAAATCGGAGTCCGTATGACCCGATTAAGGCCCGACGAAGTTTTCAGAAAATTTCTAAGTAAAAACAGATTTCAAATTCAAATCTGAATTTGGGAATTGGGCCAGTTTGGGCCAGGCGGGAGAATTCCCGCCACAGTACCCAAGTCGACAGCCCTGTCGACTTGGGAGTCGACTTGGTCTGACCAGGTCGACAGCCCTGTCGACTTGGCTGTCGACTTGGCTCAGACGACCAGTCCCGCCTGGTGCACCATTTTGAGAATGTGTTGATCTAGGGGGCCAGATTCGGTTTTGAGGGTTGAGATTGGAACTAGGGTTTAATCCTATGGCCTAAAACACTTGCCTCATCTATAAATAAGACCCTAACCTACCCTAAATCATCATTAATCTATCCTACAACTAAACTATGGCAAAATCAATCCTCTCATGGCCTCCACTCTCTTCATAAATTCCTAAATCAATTTTTAAGTGATTTTCCATGCATACAAGTATTTTTAGACTTGTATGATCCTCTTTAGCTTGCATTCAACTCAAGTTGCTATATTTGCATCTTAAAGGAAGAGTCTTGATCAATCTTGCTTGCATTTTGGGGTTTTATTGGTTGCATAAGGGTTTTCTTACAATTGCTATACTCATTTGAGTCCACATAAGCATTGTAAGCCTATTTCTACCCTTGTATTTTAACTATGAAGTTAATATGTTATGTTGCAAGTTGAGTTTGGGGTTAATCATAATATGTGCTTTTGATCTTATGATATTATGCATAAGCTTACTCTATGCATGTTAGGAAAGTCATTACCTTGGCTTTATGCATAGAAAGATATGATCTTTGGTTGGAAATGTTACATGAAGCAACTTTGAAACTCTCATAACCCTTGTATTAACATGCATATAATGTTATATGCATGTCACTAGCCCTTATCTCATGCCATCTGTGGCCATGTTCCGCCTATTTGCCAAGTTTGATGTTATGCATGCATATGAACCTTATGCAAGTTGAAACCATGTTATGCATGCATATGAACACTATGCAAGTTAAAATGATGTTATGCATGCTTATGAATATTTTGCAAGTTGATAACATGATATGAAATTTTATGATCACATCTTTGTCTCATATACCACCATGTTTAACTTGTGGCTCCAACACCTTTATGTCATGGTTATGCCAAGTTCCCTCTTTCTATCTTTTATGCGCTATTGCGATATGTAAACGATGGGATTGCGTTTGGGGTTGGGTAAACTTAAAAGACATAAAAACATAAGCTTGGGAATTTACCTATTAAGTTAGGTCTACCCATTGGGAATTTACCTATTAAGTTAGGTCTACCCAATTGCTTGAAAACTTGTAATGTGTTTTGGAAACATGATGGACATGACACTTAGAAAACATGAGAATGGCCAACTCGAGGTTGGGTTGAGCTTGTAGCATAAACCTACCCGGAACCGACCGGCTTAACTAGTGGCTATAAGCAATAAGACCCAATGTGAGTAGTTGGTCATGTTGCACGTGAAACCCGAGGTTAGACTAAGTTGTGGTGTAAACCTACCCGGACCCGCCCGGCCTAACTAGTAACCACAACAAGGTCTAATGTGAGAGGTTGGGTGCATTAAATTAATTAATGCCACATGGTAGGGTTAAGTCATGGACCGCTTGAATACTTAACCAATTAAACACGATGGGTTGGTAGGGTTAAGTCATGAACCTTGAGTACACTTAACCAACTTGGTACTTGGATGAGTTGGGTTAACCACGTTTAACCCATTAAGGAAACCCTAGTTACGTGGTCCTTTGCACCAGTAACCCTCTTGGTTGTATCATGATACCCTAGGGACTAGGCTAGGGTGGGGCACGATTACTGGGATGACATGTAAGCGACCAAAACGACGGCTGAGTAGGTGCGCCGGTGTAGGTTCAGGCGGGCCATGGTCGTGCACATGGTCCGGAGTTGAAAAAGCAGGCACGAGCACCAGTAGGTTTAAACTGTGCGTGCTTGGTTTGTGTCAGTGGTTGACACCCTAGGACTTGATACACCCTAGGGTGGACCTAGCACAGTTTAGCTACACTTCGTAGTTGGGCCGTAAGACACCGACACTTGACGAGTTAGGCTTTAGGAGAGCCGATCGACTAGACCGTGCTAGTTGGATCTTGGTTTTGGATCATTCATGATGTTGGGCCAAACTTGGGCCTGGGGATCACTTCTTGTTTACACTTGATATGACTTGTGATACTAGTACACTTGGTGCAAACCTCAACCTTGTATATGCGGTGCCACACTTGATCTATCTTGTTGACTTTTCTTTCCATGCCAGTTATCATCCTATGACTCGTCCTTGTTTACATGTACAGTTAACTTTATTAGTTGTTGTACAATAGTAGGTAGGACTTACCAGTCTTTTGACTGACCCATTTTCTTCCGCCTCTTTTCTTTCGTTTCCCCCCCCCCCCAGGTTTACAGGGTGGGAATACCGGCACTTAGCTTGGATCTTAGCAGCTTTTCTTGGATAGCTCATGTATGCTTTGGACTTGAGCTTGCTATGGTTTCCTACTCTGGGGATAGCTACTTTATGTTTTCCTTTCCAGTTTCCAGTTTTGTGTTTCTAGACTTTGTTTATGGAAAATAATGATCAAGTACTGTGTTGTAACTTAACTTATGGTTTTGATATGCTAGTTTTTATCCGCTGCTATATTTACTCTGTTTTTACTTATACACTCTGTCTTGTGATATCTGCATGCATGTTTACCTTGTTTAAACGCCCCTCCAAAGTCAGTGCCCTTGCAAGAGTGGCACTGGCGGAGGTGGGGTGTTACATTTGGTATCAGAGCATAAGGTTTACGAGATTGGAGCAAAAAGGGTTTTAAAGTTACTTTTAAAAGCTATTTTCGAAACCAATTAAGTATTTTCCAAAGAAAAGTCTAGTTTATTTTGAAAGGCTATCCCCCAAGAGCCATAAGCACTATCCTTCGTTTCCTCGTTCTAAATCTATCTTTTCCTTTTTTCAGCATGGCCGATCTCAATCTTCCTGAGGGAGTCACCATTCCCGGATGGTTCCGGAGGTACTTGGAAGCTAGGGCCAACAATGCAGGTCCAGCAACCACTCCCACTATCACTGAGGTTCCACCCCCTCCTCCTCCTCCTCAGCAACCACAAGCCGATTTCGCCAAGGTTTGCAAGGACTTCAAGGCAATGGGTGGCAAAAACTTTATTGGGACGGAGACTTTTGTGGAAGCAAGAAATTGGTTGAAGGAGACCGAAGATCTCTTTGCCATCTTTGATATAGAGGACCGTAGAAAGGTTCTGTTGGCGGTTTGGCTACTAAAGGAGGAAGCTTCTTATTGGTGGGAGGTCACCAGTGCTACTAGGCCCGTAGAAACCTGGGCCGACTTTAGGGCAAGGTTTGGGCTTAAGTTTTTATCGTCTGCGGAGGCAAATTTGCAACTAGAGAAGTTCATAGCCTTGAAGCAAGGAGACATGACGGTGAGAGAATATGTGAATAAGTTCAACCAGCTTGCCCGATTCGGTTTGGACATGGTCAATACTCCCGAGAAGAAGGCTCTACGTTTTGCACGAGGGTTAAATGAGCCATTACAAGGTCTAGCCATGTCACACATACCCATGGGGGCCACTTTCGAGAGCCTAGTAGACATGGCATTGCTGCAGGGAGAGGATAAGAATGGGAAGAAGGAAGTCAAGCCCAATGAAACTCAGCCTAAGAAGACAGACTCCAAGTGGGGAGGGAATCAGAGTAATCAGAACAACAAGAACAACAAGGGCAACAAGAACAAGGCAAAGGACACAAGAAAGTGCCACTTCTGTGGGATTGTTGGGCATGTAGCCAAGGACTGTAGGAAGAAGAGAATGAAATTGGGTGGATGCTTTCATTGTGGAGAGACGGGACATTTTAGCCAGGATTGCCCTAAGAAGCAGGGGCATGGACAAACTCAGTGCGCAGGTTCATCTGGAGGGCAAGTGCATGCTCTCAACACCGCTCCAGTTCAGGACTGAGGTACTATTTCTGTGGAAAGTCTTGTTTATATTTCTGGTTCTCCTGTTCGCACTTTGTTTGATTCTGGCGCATCGCATACCTTTATTTCTTCTAATGTTGTTGGAAGTTTGCACCTAAGTACTAGTCTTGTTGAGGATCCCGTTAGTGTTTCAAATCCGATTGGGGTTCAGCCCATTTATCTATGATCTGTATGGATTTGAGGATTTCTATCTTGACCGTAGAATTCTCGTGTGATGCTTATGTTCTCGGGTTCACGGGATACGGGTTGATCTTGGGCATGGATTGGTTGTCGCGCTATGGAGCCATTCTCGATTGTGAGCATAGGGTGGTGAGACTCATGACTCGCCTTGGCAATACCCTAGAGATTTCTTGCAACCCACTAGATCCCGTGATGCTATGTTATCTTGAATCTCTTGACTCGTCTATCGATGATCTGCAATCGGTAAGGGTGGTTCGAGAATACCCTGATGTTTTTGAAGAAGTTAAGGGGTTACCCCCTAAGCGAGAGATAGATTTCCGCATTTATCTGGTTGATAATGCTAAGCCAGTCTCCTTACCAGTTAGGCACATGGCCCCGCGTGAAAGGAGAGAGCTCAGTAAGCAAATCAAGGAGCTACTTGAGAAGAATTTTATTAGGCGAAGCATTTCCGAATGGGGCGCTCCTGTGGTGTTCGCTACTAAGGCGGACGGCTCGCTTCGTCTATGTGTTGATTATCGAGAGTTGAACAAGCTGAACAAGAAGAATAGGCATCCATTACCGAGGATAGATGACCTCTTCGACCAGCTTGTTGGTGCTTCTGTTTTCTCTCAGCTTGATTTAGCCACCGGATTTCATCAGCTTAGAGTGGCCGAAGACAGCATTGATAAGACTGCATTTAGGACTCCAGACGGATTCTTTGAATGGCTTGTCATGCCATTCGGCTTGACTAATGCACCCGCCTACTTCGTAGATTTGATGAGTAGGGTGTTCAGGGAGTTCCTTAACAAGTTTGTCGTTGTCTTCGTGGATGATATTCTGATCTTTTCAAAAGACGAGGAAGAACATGCTAGACACCTCAAGGAAGTGATGGATACGCTTAGAGGCCATCAGTTGAAAGCCAAGTTCTCCAAATGCCACTTTTGGAGAAAGGAAGTCCGATTTCTTGGGCATATAGTTTCTAAGCAGGGTATAGCGGTGGATCCCGCGAAAGTGGTGGCAGTTCAAGACTGGAAGACTCCTAGGAATGCAACCGAAGTGCGAAGCTTTCTCGGTCTGGCAGGCTACTATAGGAAGTTCATTAGAGACTTCGCTAAGATTTCGGCCCCTCTCACTAGATTGACGAAGAAGAACTTAGTCTTTGCATGGGACTTAGAGTGTGAGCTTGCTTTTCAAAGGCTCAAAAGGGCCCTTACCACAGCTCCAGTTTTGGCATTACCCGATGGCGGTAAGATGTTTACCGTGTATACCGATGCATGCGGCACGGGGTTAGGCGCTGTTCTGATGCAGGAGAGAAGAGTGATATGTTATGGGGGTAGGCAACTTAAAGTTCATGAGAAGAACTACCCCACTCATGACTTGGAGTTGGCGGCGATTGTCTTTGCACTCAAGTCCTGGCGCCACTATCTTTTAGGCGAAAGGTTTGAGTTGTATACTGATCACAAATCACTCAAGTATCTCTTCTCGCAGAAAGATCTGAATCTTAGGCAGCAAAGGTGGATGGAATTCTTGGCATCATATGACTTTGAGATAGCTTATACCCCTGGCAAGGGTAATGTTGTTGCTGATGCACTAAGCAGAAATAGGTTGACCCTAAGTCCTCTATTCGTTGAGATGAAGAATTTAGAGTATGTGGCAACCTTTGATTTCTCTTTGGCAATTGAGTCGATGACCGGTTCTTTAGCATCTCTGGAACTCGGACCTACCCTTCCTGATCAAGTTAGGGCTTCGCAGAAAGAAGACCCTCAGATAGTTGAGATTATGGATAAGCTGATTCGAGGAGAGACGTCTAGTCATCTCGCTCGATATTCTATTGATGACAAGGGTTGGCTGAGGAGAGATGGAAGGTTATGTGTTCCAGTGGTAGGAGATCTAGTAAGAAAAGTTCTTGAGGAAGCGCATCGCTCTAAGTTGACTATACATCCAGGCGGAGATAAGATGTATAAAGATATGAAGCGTACTTTCTTTTGGCCTAGGATGAAGAAGGATGTGGCAGAGTTTGTTTCTAGATGTATCATTTGCCAGCAAGTTAAGGCCGAGTCGAAGAAGCCCGGTGGGCTATTGCATCCTCTAGACGTTCCACTTTGGAAGTGGGAGAGTATTTCCATGGATTTTATTGATGGGCTACCAAGGTCAAGGAAAGGGAATACGAGCATTTGGGTTATTGTGGACAGACTTACGAAGAGTGCTCATTTTATTCCGGTAAAGAGCAAGAGGACCGCATCTTGGCTAGCGTCTGTATATCTTCGTGAGATTGTGAGACTTCATGGAGTCCCTTCTAGTATAGTCAGTGACCGTGACCCAATCTTTACAAGTCAGTTCTGGAATAGCTTGCAAGAAGCCATGGGCACGAGGTTGAATCTAAGTACCGCTTATCACCCACAGACGGACGGTCAAACCGAAAGGGTGAATAGGGTACTCGAGGATCTGTTAAGGCTTTGTATTCTGGATTTTGGTGGTACTTGGGAAGACCATCTTCCTCTTGTTGAGTTTGCATATAATAACAGTTATCAAGCAAGCATAGGGATGGCACCATTTGAAGCTTTATATGGGAGGCCGTGCAAGTCGCCTACATGTTGGTGGGAGACTACAGATAAGCTCATACTTGGGCCTGATATGATCAGAGATGCATCCGAGAAGATCGAGTTGATTCGAAGACGGATGAAAGCGGCCCAAGACCGACAGAAATCCTATGCTGATAAGCGAAGATCTGATTTGGAGTTTGATGTTGGAGATATGGTTTTCGTGAAGGTTTCTCCTTTGCGGAATGTGGTCCGATTTGGAGTCGTTGGGAAGTTAGCACCGAGATTTGTTGGACCCTTCCCTATTATAGAGAGGATCGGGCAGATGGCTTATAGAGTGAAATTGCCCGAGAAACTTGCCGGAGTACACGATGTTTTTCATGTCTCGCATCTCCGGAAGTGTTTACATGAGTCAGCAGAGGTTGTTGAGCCAAGTGTTCTGGAAGATGTGGAAGTGGAGAAAGAAGCTACATTGAGGAGAGCTCCGATTCGTATCTTGGGGACGGAGACCAAGAAGCTAAGGAATCGAGAGGTCAAGTTGGTAAAGGTTCAATGGGGTGAAGCCGAAGAACACGCAACTTGGGAAACCGAGGAGAAGATGCGTGGGCTTTATCCATTCCTTTTTGAGGGTACATTCTCAATCTCTTTTCTTTGTTAGCATATCTTTCTCTTTGCTATCCATGTTTGTCTAGTTATCGTACTAATCTTGTCATGAGAACCTTAGGTAGAAACCCTTTGGATGAAACATGTATTTGAAACATGTTATGCTTGATGGTTGCAAGTGGTTGCAAGTGTTTGCAAG
Organism: Allium sativum; assembly: GCA_030737875.1. Lineage (NCBI taxonomy): Eukaryota > Viridiplantae > Streptophyta > Magnoliopsida > Asparagales > Amaryllidaceae > Allium > Allium sativum. The sequence continues at coordinate 283,142,336 of CM060911.1, forward strand.
TGGATACTCGTGGATGCATGATACACATTAGGCACTAAGATCGGCTCACACACTCCCATATTGCATATGCATGAGTGTTTATGCTTATTCATGGATGAAAATTTTTGTGTTATCACATGGATGTTGCATATGGATGTATGTGATGTGCACACATATAGATGTTATACATTATGTTAGGAATTGCATACATATGGATTCATTTCACTAACATAATCTGCATTGATGATATTTGCATTAGATAAGTACATATACACACACCTTTGCATATGTTCATACAGCATTTAGAATCTTGTAAGGACAATGATTGCTCGTGGATGATGTTTTGAGTAGATGGATGATTGGATGGTAGGGTACGTTCTTCCTAACTTGAAGATTTCGGGGACGAAATCCTTTAAGGAGGGGAGAATGTAACAACCCGTATTTTCAAAAACCTGTTATAACAGAAATCGGGGCAGAATTTAATTTATAAATCTGAATCAAGGGAAACGGGCTATGCCATTGCGTTTGTCTCGGAAAAATACGCGAAATAGAGTCCGAGTTTTCGAAAATCGGAGTACGTATGACCCGGTTAAGGCCCGACGAAGTTTTCAGAAAATTTATAAGTAAAAACAGATTTCAAATTCAAATCTGAATTTGGGAATTGGGCCAGTTTGGGCCAGGCGGGAGAATTCCCGCCATAGTACCCAAGTCGACAACCCTGTCGACTTGGGAGTCGACTTGGTCTGACCAGGTCGACAGCCCTGTCGACTTGGCTGTCGACTTGGCTCAGACGACCAGTCCCGCCTGGTGCACCATTTTGAGAATGTGTTGAGCTAGGGGGCCAGATTCGGTTTTGAGGGTTGAGATTGGAACTAGGGTTTAATCCTATGGCCTAAAACACTTGCCTAATCTATAAATAAGACCCTAACCTACCCTAAATCATCATTAATCTATCCTACAACTAAACTATGGCAAAATCAATCCTCTCATGGCCTCCACTCTCTTCATAAATTCCTAAATCAATTTTTAAGTGATTTTCCATGCATACAAGTATTTTTAGACTTGTATGATCCTCTTTAGCTTGCATTCAACTCAAGTTGCTATATTTGCATCTTAAAGGAAGAGTCTTGATCAATCTTGCTTGCATTTTGGGGTTTTATTGGTTGCATAAGGGTTTTCTTACAATTGCTATACTCATTTGAGTCCACATAAGCATTGTAAGCCTATTTCTACCCTTGTATTTTAACTATGAAGTTAATATGTTATGTTGCAAGTTGAGTTTGGGGTTAATCATAATATGTGCTTTTGATCTTATTATATTATGCATAAGCTTACTCTATGCATGTTAGGAAAGTCATTACCTTGGCTTTATGCATAGAAAGATATGATCTTTGGTTGGAAATGTTACATGAAGCAACTTTGAAACTCTCATAACTCTTGTATTAACATGCATATAATGTTATATGCATGTCACTAGCCCTTATCTCATGCCATCTATGGCCATGTTCCGCCTATTTGCCAAGTTTGATGTTATGCATGCATATGAACCTTATGCAAGTTGAAACCATGTTATGCATGCATATGAACACTATGCAAGTTAAAATGATGTTATGCATGCTTATGAATATTTTGCAAGTTGATAACATGATATGAAATTTTATGATCACATCTTTGTCTCATATACCACCATGTTTAACTTGTGGCTCCAACACCTTTATGTCATGGTTATGCCAAGTTCCCTCTTTCTATCTTTTATGCGCTATTGCGATATGTAAACGATGGGATTGCGTTTGGGGTTGGGTAAACTTAAAAGACATAAAAACATAAGCTTGGGAATTTACCTATTAAGTTAGGTCTACCCATTGGGAATTTACCTATTAAGTTAGGTCTACCCAATTGCTTGAAAACTTGTAATGTGTTTTGGAAACATGATGGACATGACACTTAGAAAACATGAGAATGGCCAACTCGAGGTTGGGTTGAGCTTGTAGCATAAACCTACCCGGAACCGACCGGCTTAACTAGTGGCTACAAGCAATAAGACCCAATGTGAGTAGTTGGTCATGTTGCACGTGAAACCCGAGGTTAGACTAAGTTGTGGTGTAAACCTACCCGGACCCGCCCGGCCTAACTAGTAACCACAACAAGGTCTAATGTGAGAGGTTGGGTGCATTAAATTAATTAATGCCACATGGTAGGGTTAAGTCATGGACCGCTTGAATACTTAACCAATTAAACACGATGGGTTGGTAGGGTTAAGTCATGAACCTTGAGTACACTTAACCAACTTGGTACTTGGATGAGTTGGGTTAACCACGTTTAACCCATTAAGGAAACCCTAGTTACGTGGTCCTTTGCACCAGTAAACCTCTTGGTTGTATCATGATATCATAGGGACTAGGCTAGGGTGGGGCACGATTACTGGGATGACATGTAAGCGACCAAAACGACGGCTGAGTAGGTGCGCCGGTGTAGGTTCAGGCGGGCCATGGTCGTGCACATGGTCCGGAGTTGAAAAAGCAGGCACGGGCACCAGTAGGTTTAAACTGTGCGTGCTTGGTTTGTGTCAGTGGTTGACACCCTAGGACTTGATACACCCTAGGGTGGACCTAGCACAGTTTAGCTACACTTCGTAGTTGGGCCGTAAGACACCGACACTTGACGAGTTAGGCTTTAGGAGAGCCGATCGACTAGACCGTGCTAGTTGGACCTTGGTTTTGGATCATTCATGATGTTGGGCCAAACTTGGGCCTGGGGATCACTTCTTGTTTACACTTGATATGACTTGTGATACTAGTACACTTGGTGCAAACCTCAACCTTGTATATGCGGTGCCACACTTGATCTATCTTGTTGACTTTTCTTTCCATGCCAGTTATCATCCTATGACTCATCCTTGTTTACATATACAGTTAACTTTATTAGTTGTTGTACAATAGTAGGTAGGACTTACCAGTCTTTTGACTCACCCATTTTCTTCCGCCTCTTTTCTTTCGTTCCCCCCCCCCCCCAGGTTTACAGGGTGGGAATACCGGCACTTAGCTTGGATCTTAGCAGCTTTTCTTGGATAGCTCATGTATGCTTTGGACTTGAGCTTGCTATGGTTTCCTACTCTGGGGATAGCTACTTTATGTTTTCCTTTCCAGTTTCCAGTTTTGTGTTTCTAGACTTTGTTTATGGAAAATAATGATCAAGTACTGTGTTGTAACTTAACTTATGGTTTTGATATGCTAGTTTTTATCCGCTGCTATATTTACTCTGTTTTTACTTATACACTCTGTCTTGTGATATCTGCATGCATGTTTACCTTGTTTAAACGCCCCTCCAAAGTCAGTGCCCTTGCAAGAGTGGCACTGGCGGAGGTGGGGTGTTACATATAGTGTCAAAACAATTTCAATTATAAACGTATCAATCATAGACGACATGAGTGCCCCATCCCACTATGTCGCCGTACTAGGCTCTACAATCAAAACTGCAAAGTCACGTATTGGAAGTCGGATTTCCATCATGAGCCAAGGCAAGGCGCAATCCTACCGTTTTGAGACTCTCTAGCCCGAGCCTCTGGACTTAGCTGCAACTGTACCGAGGCAACATGCAGGGCCGGTCCACACTAAGTGCAATGGTGAATTAATAATTCCTGAGCATGCGTTTCCCCGCCCTATGGGTCATAAATGAGCCAAATGACTCCATCGGCTCCCGCAGTAGTCGATCAATCCGAGGCGCCTCGCTATCCATTAAGTAATATGCAACATATGCAACATCCACATGAGTAAAATGTCAGGGCTTGTAAAACGCTGACACCACTCCTATCTAGAAGGAAACGCAATGGCCTCCCTGTCGTCCTCTTCCGTTTCTGGTTCATACCGGGGTGTGAGGCTCGCGAATTAACGCTATACAAAGCTATGCTATATTAAAGCAGTACTTTGATCATCAACCACAAGACTTTGCTTTTCAACAAAAGCCTTGATCATTTGCATCTCAGCATGCCAAATAGGCAATTCACGCCATGCGACTGATGTTTATCAATGTATAACCTCTGAGTTCCTATGTCTCAGAGAAGGGCGTTAAGCAAGAGAATAAATTCTCCATCGCCAAACAGATATATATTTAATAGAGATCGATCAACACAGAATAAAATCCAATGTCAGACACACAGTCCATTTACAAGTCCGTTCTGGGTTTGAACGAAAGCGGAGGCACCTTACTCCTCATCCCGTATGTCCAAAATAGGAGAGAGGTCCTCACATATCCGGTCGATCTCCAAGTACGTCTGGACGATCACCACTTATTACCTTGTCTTGGGTGTACAGCCCAATCAAGACATCAGCAATCATCCCAACGATGTGAAGACCTCCAGTCTTCGACCACCGTCCTCATCCTCGACACATCGTCGAATCGGTTATTCAGAATGGGATAAACCCAGTCTTTCTAAATAACTCGCGTATATAATAAACAACTGCTATAAAACCACAACATACGCCTCATTCCACTCCAGAATATTTCTTTATTTAAATATTCATATCCTTTGGGAAAGGTTCCCATTAATTTTATCAAAGTTAATTTTTTAAACTTATTCCTTAATCTTCCTGTAGATATCATTTCAAAACAAATTATGGTTTATCCAAACTAGTCGGGATTAGCGATTCTTACCGAAGTAATCATTTGTTTTAATTTCCCAATCCCAACGTATACATCCCTGTAATAACCCGGAAATCTGGGCCAGTTTAAAAATTTTATTTTGGCAATTTTAGCGAATTTTGCATATATAAAATGAATTATTTTAAATAATATCGACGAGAAATTTATTTTGAATAGAATTCGAATGAATATATTTATATAGATCGTCGTTAGAATATAAATAATTATATATAATTAAAAAAGGAATTGAAAATGGGGCGGTAGTTCGATAATTTGATTTCAAACTTCAAATGAATGTACCGGGTGCAAAATAAACCGGATTTTAGTGAAACCAAAAATATTTGAATCTAATTGTGAAAATCTTTCCAACGAATCCGAAAAATTGAAATTTCATAACGGGAATCAAAAGATATGTCCAGTTGAAAATTCTGAATAGTCGCTATGAAATTCAGGCCCTTGAAAATGGAATTTTTGCAAACGACCTCGGATTTCGACGAAACCACTTTTGTTGGATCCGTGATGTCAAATTATTGCTAGGTTTCAAATTTCGTAATTTTTCGATTCAATATGTAAGCGTGGCAAAGGAAAACGCGTTTGACCAGTTTCCGTTGATTTTAATCGACTGGAAAATGGCCATTATTCAAACGGTCTCAGAACTCGACGAAACTAGTTTTGTTAGGACCGTATCGGCAATACGAAGCTAGAAAATATTTTTCGGGAATTTTTCTAGTTAGTATGTGGCCCTAGTAAATTGAAATGCGTGTTCAAAATTCAATATATAGAGTTATATTTTGGATTTTGACGAAAACTGATCGAAACAGTCGAATCAGCCTGTGATACATATCCCATTATGTTCGAAATGGGGGTAATTAGCTATGGACGACAGGCGGTGGGCCTTGTTTCGAGTTCGAATAAAAAGGGTAACTTTTTGAAATAAAAATAAATAAAATTAATTGAAATATATTGCCCCCCTTTTTCTTTCTCTCTCTTCCCCATTTAGGAGAAATCAATCGAAATAAGAAAAATGGCCGAAGCCTCTCTCGTCGATGCCGCCCCAGGTGGCGTCGCACCATCGCCACCCCCCCTCCGTCCTTGCTCTTCCTCCACCTCCCCCTCCCCATCGCGCTGAGCGCGATTTCATCTAACCCCCCCCCCCCCCTCGATTAGGTCCGCGCCGCCAGGGAGAGGAAGCCCCCCCTTCTTCCTCGTCTTCTCTTTTCTCCCCCTCCCCTTTTCAATCGAAGACCCGACACCCAAAGCAGCCACCACCTCTCTGGCTCCAGCGCCCGCATCCAACAACCCCCTCTCGCCGTTCAACAGCGAATCCCCCCCCTCTGAAATAAGACAGTAAGTTTTAACTTTTAATTTAGTTTAAAAATTGATTTTTGGTTTAATTTAAAAACTGAATTTTGTTAACTTTAAAAAAAAGATTAGAATTGATTTTTAAAAACAAACGAAAAGGTTGGAATTCTTATAAACAAAAAGGTTAGTTTTTTTATTGTGAAAAGATACGATGTTATTTATATAAAATATAGTTTATCATATGAATGAGGTTTTTATCGTGTGGAAGATAAGATTTTTGATAACCAAAAGATTTAATTTTTATATATTGAATAGCATAGTAAAAATTCGATTTTTATATATTGAATAGCAAAGTAAAATTTCGATTTTTATATATTGAATAGCAAAGTAAAAATTCGATTTTTATATATTGAATAGCGAAGTAAAAATTCGATTTTTATATATTGAATAGCGAAGTAAAAATTTGATTTTTATATATTGAATAGCGAAGTAAAAATTCGATTTTTATATATTGAATAGCAAAGTAAAAAATTTGATTTTTATATATTGAATAGCGAAGTAAAAAATTTGATTTTTATATATTGAATAGCGAAGAAAAATTCAATTTATATATATTGAATAGCGAAGTAAAAATTCGATTTTTATATATTGAATAGCGAAGTAAAAAATTCGATTTTTATATATTGAATAGCGAAGTAAAAAATTCGAATTTTTATATATTGAATAGCGAAGTAAAAAATTCGATTTTTATATATTGGATAGCGAAGTAAAATTTTGATTTTTATATATTGAATAGCATAGTAAAAATTCGATTTTTATATATTGAATAGCATAGTAAAAATTCGATTTTTATATATTGAATAGTGAAGTAAAAATTCGATTTTTATATATTGAATAGCATAGTAAAAATTCGATTTTTATATATTGAATAGCATAGTAAAGATTCGATTTTTATATATTGAATAGCAAAGTAAAAATTCGATTTTTATATATTGAATAGCGAAGTAAAAATTCGACTTTTATATATTGAATAGCGAAGTAAAAAATTCGATTTTTATATATTGAATAGCGAAGTAAAAATTCTATTTTTATATATTGAATAGCGAAGTAAAAAATTCGATTTTTATATATTGAATAGCAAAGTAAAAATTCGATTTTTATATATTGAATAGCGAAGTAAAAATGTGATTTTTATATACATAGCAACAGTATAAAAATGTGATTTTTATATATGTAGTGAATACGGCCGACGAAAGTGACAAGAGGCAAGAACGGCGAAGATTTCTACATAAGAAGAGTCATGGGATTGGATTAGCAATTCTGTGAGAACTTCTCACCTTTTAATTTTGTTTTTCTAGTTAAAATATATACTAGGATGCAGACGGTGTTTAGTAGCACCCGACACCCGTCGTCCACAGACCATGGACGGCTTGTATGCTTGTTTGTTTGATTTTGATGTGTAGTTGATTGTGTGATGTGATGTGAAATGAAATAAAATATTTATATAGTTGAAACTATTTTATAGTTAAAAATAGAATTTTTAACGTGTATATGAAATGAAATAAAAATAAACAGATCGGACGATTTGTTTATATACACACATTTGACTGATATTGATTTGGACGATAAATTTTACACATCGCCCAACTGCACAAATAAAATCTGTGTTTGATTGTTTGAAACCCCACATGGGTATTGGGATGATATTTGATGTACACTAATCCCGATTGTTTAGTAGTATGTCGATCGATTGATTGACAGACTGTTATAAGCGTTAAATATTTATATTTGATGCTTATACAGTGTAGAATGCACTTTGGATGATGGTTGATTATTTGTCATTGTTGATATATACATGTGTTGTAGAAAATCCGTATAATTAACATTATATGGTAATTGATTGGGCCTCATTCCAGTTTCGAAATGGAAATATTCGAAATAGAAATATTTGAAATAGAAATATTTGAAATAGAAATATTTGAAAAGGTAATATTTTAAATAGAAATATTTGAAAAGGTAATATTTGAAATAGAAATATTTGAAATAGAAATATTTGAAATAGAATATTTGAAAATAGGAATATATGAAGCCGTGTTGATTAGATTGACGCCATTTTGACGTGAACGATACTTATATCGATTTTATTCATTTTATAATGAATAGCGAAAGTGATTTCAAAATCAGATATTTTGAAAAGAATTGAAATTCGAATTGAAATTCGAATTGAAAATGAATAGAAATGAATTCAAATTGAAAATGAATAGAAATGAATTCGAATTGAAAATGAATAGAAATGAATTCGAATTGAAATTGAATATAAATGAATTCGAATTGAAATTGAATTGAATTGAAAACGAACTGAAATTGAATTAGAAATCAATCTGAATTGAAATCATTTTGAAAACGAATTTAAACGATTTATATAATACGTTTTAAAAAAGGAAATCGAAGAAATATATATATAATATATATATATATATATTATATAATGGCTTGAATAGAACGCGCCGCGCCGCGGTAGTTCGCGAATTTCGACCATTGACTTCGAACGGACATTACGGGAGATCCGACCGTCGGATTCTCCTAAAACCAGAACCGTTGGGTTCGTATCGAAAAGTGCTTTCTAACGAATATTAGAAATTTGAAATCTAACGGTTGGATTTGGAATTATGTCCAAATCAAATTTGGAAAAGGTCGCTGTAAGTGCAGTTCGATGGCCGTTGATGGAAATCGACTATACGGGCCTTGATAAAATTATTAAAAATAGTAATAATTTGTGAAAAATCATAAGAAATGATTTGTGAAGAATTGGGATGAAAAACTCCATATTTGAAAAGATAAAAATAGATTTTTTTATCGAAATGAACTAGTTTTGAACTAGAATTAAAATTCTATTTGTTTTTAAATAAATAAGTTGAATGTGAAAAGGGTTTTAAAAATAACCAGAATTTCCAATGATTGCATTGGAATGGATTTGAATCGAAATTGTCTTAGGAATATTTCGATGTTGGATTTCGTGATTATACAGATGTTGTTATGGAAATTTGAAAGATATAGATATATATATCGTTATTTCCAATACGTTATCTGTTGGTCGTAGAATTTGATATTGAATTTAAGCCGATATATTTTCTATTCAGAGCCTTGTATTTAATATCAAATGTGATTTGGGTTTGTCGTGAATGATGTTTCCATTAACACTGTTCTTAAGCCCAGTTGAGAAAAGATTATATCTTTTTATTTAGATTTAATGAAGTGCACCAATTAAATAATATTTAATTGGAATTGAATTGATATTGATTTTTGGGTTTATTGTGAACAGTGTTTTAAATTACACTCGTTCTTTAACCCGATAATTAATGGAATGTGATTTTGGGTTTATCGTGAACCGTGTTTTAAATGACACTGATTCTTTAACCCAGTTAAAGATTAAAACTAAATGGAGTTTTAATGAATCTTTAAATAGATTGAAAAGATCGAGAATGGAGTATCACCAGTTTTATTCCAAGCGATAGTTAAATCTTTAATTAGATTTGAACGTGAAATGGTAATTGAATTTACCGATAACACCGTGGTGTTAGATATGAAGCATTACCAGTTTTACTTCATGGGATGAATAGGTGGGGATTGAGAAATTAAAATAAATGATTACTTCGGTGTGGTTCACTAATCCCGACTAGTTTGAATTGATATTCAAAGAAGATTAAAGAATAAATTTAAAGAATTCATCTTTGATAAAATTAATGGGAACCTTTCCCAAAGTAGAATAATATTTGAATAAACGAATATTTTGAATTGGAATGAGGCGTATGTTGTGTTTGTGTAACACTTATTTAAAGTATACGCAAGTTATTCGGGAAGACCGGGTTTATCCCATTCTGAATAACTGATACGACGATAAGTCGAAGGTGAAGACGGTGGTTGAAGACCGGAGGTCTTCACGTCGTTTGGGTGATTATTGATGATCTTGATTGGGATGTGCACCCAAGAAGATGGAAACAGTTGGTGATCGTCCAAACGTACTTGGAGATCGATGGATATGCGAGGTACTAGGTGCCTCCGGTTTCGTTCAGACCCAGAACGGACTTGTAAATGGACTGTGTGTCTGACATTGGATTTTAGTCTGTGTGGTTGATTTCTATTAAATATATATCTGTTTGGTGGCGGAGAATTTATTCTCTTGCTTAACGCCCTTCTCTGAGACGTACGAGCTCAGGGGTTATATATCGATGGATATCAAACGCATGGAGTGAATTGCCTGTGTGGCATGCCTAAGTGGCAATATGATCAAGGCTTCTGTTGAAAAGCAAAGTCTTGTGGTGGATGATCAAAAAACGGCCTTTGTGGCATAGCTTTGTATAGCGTTGATTCGCGAGCCTCAAACCCCGGTGTGAACCAAAAACGGGAGACGGACCTCAGGGAGGGCATGCATTTCTTTCTAGCTAGAAGTGGCGTCAGTGGTTTTACACGCCCTGACGAGTTTGACTTATGTGGTTGTTGCTGTTGCGAGGCGCGTCAGTTTGATCGGACGATCTGGGTCCAATGGAGTCATTCGTTGGCTCATTTACGCCGCATAGGGCGGGGAGACGTATTGTTCAGGCATAATAATCCACATCGGTGGACCGGCCCTGACGATCCAAGGGGCAGTTGCGGCGGTTCCTGAGGCTCGGGCTAGACAGTCTCGAATCGGTCGAGGACTATCTTTTGCCTCGGTTCATAGACGGAAATCCAATTTCCAAATACATGACATTTGCGGTTTTGATTGTAGAGCCTAGTATGGCGACATGATATATGGTACCCATGCCGTCTATGATTGATACTTACGATTTGAAGTTGTTTTACACGCTATGCACTTATAGTAGTACCAAATGATTTGTTTTAAACGTACTAAGCATGTTTGGCTATTATAAGGGAAAACCCTATCCCCCGGCTTGCGTTGCATTGTGTGATAGGACCTGGGTCTTATAATAGCTTCATTTTTTCCAAAAAGCATTGCGCTGGTTTGTTATATGCACTGGTATTCTTGGGAGGAAACCCGTTCCGTGTTATACGGCGTGGTCCCTTGATTTACCTTACTTTGAAAATAAAGATGAATAACTGCTTTAGTTCTCACACCAGTCACATGACTGACCTGGAGTTTATTGTTTTAACCTAAACTCTGGGTGCCCCTATTTTGACACGGGCAGCTAGTAGTTTTGGTTTTGCAGATTTATATACACAGGATCCTGGTTTACAGCTGGAACAATATCCGGAAAGCTTTGTATCCGTATATCTCCTTCAGTTGTGTATTGTATTATTTTCCGCTGCTATGTAATGTATTGTAATCTCTGATATTTTCTGTTGTATAATATTTGTTTATACTCTGTATATTCTTGTAATCTGATGCATTGTTGTAATAACAATGAAATGTTCTTCCGTGTGCGTTCTATTTTGTCGTGTTCTCACAGTAATTCGTTCTTTCTCTTCTCTTCGTAGACCGGGGAAGTTCGGGTCGCTTCATTTGGTATCAGAGCTTTGGTTTACAAAGCTCAGAGAACAGGACACATTAGAACCATACGAAAGAATTCATCATATATTGGATTAGTAACATCCAATGAGAATGACTCGTTAGAGATGGGATCAGTAGCATCCTAGAACGAGTGTGAAGAGTATTTTTGAAATGAAAACGAATTTTTGTTTTGAAAATTTAAATCAATTATACGTATTTGATTATTTATTTATAATGATTTGGACAATCAAATATATAGAGATTTTAATATACGTCTGATCCACGTGTATTGAAGCCTCAAATATATTCGATAGATATAGAATCACACTCTAGTCGCTCGGACATGATTCTAATGATTGACGCGTCATCATTAGAATTTATTTTCGTGTTTCGAAGGTGAGATTTCTATATATTTCCTATTGGCTGGTGTGAGAACCAAAATTAGATAGGGCTTATTGTTGTGATTTGGCATCAAAAATGTGATTTTTGACTATATATCAAGGTTATGAATTTGAAATGATAATCAACTAATTGATTGCTGGTTGTGTTGTTTGATTATTGTTTGAATTAGGTAAATTTTAACCATTTAGCCAATTGAACCAAATTGTGAATTATATTGAAAATTGGTCGCATTTGCTTGCATATACATGTACTTACATTGAACAGGTCATAGCAAGGAGGCTAGAGCAGAAGAATAAAATTGTTTGCCCGACAAATAGGTACATGTTTACCATAATTTACTGTTTTGTTTGGGTGATGATGATTTTATGAGCCGATTGGCTAGCCGCTTGGCTTTTTCTTTTTCTTTTTGAGATCAGAAGGCCGTATGGCAATTTCGGGATTTTCCCGTGCTCCCGGTGCAGGGGAGGTTATGGCGAAATTTTTCGAAAATTTAGGGTGTTAGCCAAATTTTTGAAAAATTTGAAAAGTTTTTAGAAACTGAAAAGTTGAAGAACTTAAGCCATAGTCAAAATAATGGAAGTTGAGTTGAATTGTTAAACAACTTTCGGCTTTGTTCCTTTTCGGGGACGAAAAGTTTTAAGTGGGGGAGATTGTAATAACCCGGAAATCTGGGCCAGTTTTAAGTGGGGGAGATTGTAATAACCCGAAATGAATTATTTTAAATAATATCGACGAGAAATTTATTTTGAATAGAATTCGAACGAATATATTTATATAGATCGTCGTTAGAATATAAATAATTATATATAATTATAAAAGGAATTGAAAATGGCGCAGTAGTTCGATAATTCGATTTCAAACTTCAAATGAATGTACCGGGTGCAAAATAAACCGGATTTTAGTGAAACCAAAAATATTTGAATCTAATTGTGAATATCTTTCCAACGAACCCGAAAAATTGAAATTTCATAACGGGAATCAAAAGATATGTCCAGTTGAAATTTCTGAATAGTCGCTATGAAATTCAGGCCCTTGAAAATGGAATTTTTGCAAACGACCTCGGATTTCGACGAAACCACTTTTGTTGGATCCGTGATGTCAAATTATTGCTAGGTTTCAAATTTCGTAATTTTTCGATTCAATATGTAAGTGTGGCAAAGGAAAACGCGTTTGACCAGTTTTAGTTGATTTTAATCGACTGGAAAATGGCCATTTTTCAAACGGTCTCAGAATTCGACGAAACTAGTTTTGCTAGGACCGTATCGGTAATACGAAGCTAGAAAATATTTTTCGGGAATTTTTCTAGTTAGTATGTGGCCCCAGTAAATTGAAATGCGTGTTCAAAATTTAATATATAGAGTTATATTTTGGATTTTGACGAAAACTGATCGAAACAGTCGAATCAGCCTGTGATAAATATCCCATTATGTTCGAAATGGGGGTAATTAGCTATGGACGACAGGCGGTGGGCCTTATTTCGAGTTCGAATAAAAAGGGTAACTTTTTGAAATAAAAATAAATAAAATTAATTGAAATATATTGCCCCCCCTTTTTTCTTTCTCTCTCTTCCCCATTTAGCAGAAATCGATCAAAATAAAAAAAAATTGGCCGAAACCTCTGAAGCGACCTGAACTTCCCCGGTCTCCGAAGAGATGAGAAAGAACGAATTACTGTGAGGACAAGACAAATCAGAACGCAGACATAAGAACATTTCATTACTATTCAACAATTCCATCAGATACAAGAATATACAGAGTATAATTGAATAAATTACATTCGATAAATATCAGAGATTACAATAAATTATATAGCAGCGGAAAAATAATACAAAGCACAACTGAAGGTGATATACGGATACAGAGCTTTCCGGATATCATCCCAGCTGTAAACCAGGATCCTGTGAATATAAATCTGCAAAACCAAAACTACTAGCTGCCCGTGTAGAAAATAGGGGCACCCAGAGTTTAGGTTAAAACAATAAACTCCAGGTCAGTCATGTGACTGGTGTGAGAACTAAAACAGTTATTAAAACTTTATTTTAAAAGAGGGTAATTCAAGGGACCACGCCGTATAACATGGAACGGGTTTCCTCCCAAGAATACCAGTGCATAGGATAAACAACGCAATGCTTTTTCGAAAAATGAAGCTATTATAAGACCCATGTCCCATCATACAATGCAACGCAAGCCGGAGGATAGGGTTTTCCCTTATAATAGCCAAACATGTTTGGTACATTTAAAACAACTCATTTGATACTATAATAAGTATATAGTGTCAAAACAATTTCAATCATAAATATCAATCATAGACGGCATGGGTACCATATATCATGTCGCCATACTAGTTCTACAATTAAAACCGCAATACACGTATTGGAAATTGGATTTCCGTCATGAGTCGAGGCAAGGGGCAAGCTCCTCTCCGCGTTCGAGACACTCTAGCAAATGTCCCAGGACTACGCACTCTGGGCAATCCTGGATCTTCAGGGCCGGTCCTCACTTACGTTAGAGGATTAGTTATGCCTGAACACACGTTTCCCGGTCCTTACAGACCTAAAATCGAGGCGCCTCATCCAACAACCACATAGGTGAAAAGTATATAAATGTCAGGGCTGGTAAGTCACTGACACCACCAAAGCTAGAAAGAAACGTCGTGCTCTCTCTGCAGTCCGTATCCCGTTTTTAACTCATACCGAGGTGTGAGGCTCGCGAATTCACGTTATACACAAAGCTGCCACGTAGGCCGTGCTTTGATCATCAACCACAAGACTCTGCTTTTCAACAGAAGCCTTGATCTATGCAACTCAGCGTGCCACACAGGCAATTCATGCCATGCGATTGATATCTATCGATATATAACCTCTAAGCTCGTACGTCTCAGAGAAGGGCGTTAAGCAAGAGAATAAATTCTCCGCCGCCAAACAGATATATATTTAACAGAAATCAATCAACACAGAATAAAATCCAATGTCAGACACACAATCCATTTACTAGTTCGTTCTGGGTCTGAACGAAACCGGAGGCACTTTCCTCGCATATCCATCGATCTCCAAGTACGTCTGGACGACCACCAACTATTTCCATCCTCTTGGGTGTACAGCCCAATCAGGATCGTCAGTAATTATCCAAACGATGTGAAGACTTCCGGGCTTCAACCACCATCTTCATCTTCGACTTATCGTCGAATCGGTTATTCAGAATGGGTATAAACCCTTGACTTTTCGAACAACCCGCGTATATTAAAAACAAATGTTACACAAACACAACATACGCCTCATTCCAATTCATTAGTCACTAACCGTAAATCAGTAAGAGAGCAATTTCCCAAATATTAACCCCGGAGGCCGAAACCAACATCAGATCAATATCCAGGAAACCATTCTTCTTAACTAACCTACAGCTAGTTTCTAAATTCCACATTTTTAGGGAAAGGTTGCCATTAATTTTATCCAAGATAAATTCTTTAAAATTTATCCTTTAATCTTCCTTTGGACGTCGTTTCAAACCAAATTATGGTTTTCTAAACTAGTCGAGATTAGCAAACCACACCGAAGTAATTATTTATTTTATTTCCCAATCCCAACCTATTCATCCCATGAAGCAAAACTGGTAATACTCCATATCTAACACCATAGTGTTATCGGTAAAATTAATTACCATTTCACGTTCAAATCTAATTAAAGATTTAACTATCTCTTTGGAGCAAAACTGGTAATACTCCATATCTAACACCGGGGTGTTATCGGTAAAATTAATTACCATTTCACGTTCAAATCTAATTAAAGATTTAACTATCGCTTTGGAGCAAAACTGGTAATACTCCATCCTCGCTCACTTTCTAAATTTGATAATTTAAATTATCAATTCACATTTCAATTTAATTGCAGATTCATTAAAACTCCTTTTACTGGGTTAAAGAACTGATGTTATTTAAAACACAGTTCACGACAAACCCAAATCACATTCTATTTATTATCGGGTTAAAGAACTAGTGTTATTTAAAACACAGTTCACGAGAAACCCATGAATTAATTCTATTTGAACACATTTCAAATCCAATATATTTATTTAAAAATAAATGGGTTTTAATTTCAGTTCAAAACTAGTTCATTTCGATAAAAATCTATTTTTATCTTTTCAAATATGGAGTTTTTCATCCCAATTTTTCCCAAATCATTTCTTATGATTTTACACTAATTATTACTATTTTTAATAATTTTTTCAAGGCCCGTACAGACGATTTCCAACAACGGCCATTGAACTGCACTTACAGCGACCTTTTCCAAATTTGATTTGGACGTATCTCCAAATCCAACCGTTAGATTTCAAATTTCTAATATTCGTTAGAAAGCTCTTTTCGATACGAACCCAACAGTTCTGGTTTTAGGAGAATCCGACGGTCGGATCTCCCGTAATTTCCGTTTGAAGTCAATGGTCGAAATTCGCGAACTGCCGCGGCGCGGCTCGTTCTATTCAGGCCATTATATTATATATATAATATATATTTCGTCGATTACTATTTAAAACGAATTATATAAATAGTTTTAAATTCGTTTCAAAAACAATTTCAACTCCCATTTCAATTCAAATCAAAATTGAAATTTTCTATTATAAATTCTTTTTACTTTCCTTTCTATTTGATTTCAATTCAAATCGATTTTTAATTCGATTCGAATTCATTTTCTTTTCAATTCAATTCGAATTCGTTTTCTTTTTAATTCAATTCAATTCGAATTCATTTTCTTTTTAATTCAATTCGAATTAGTTATATATTCAATTCAAATCAAATTCGTTTTCTATTCAATTCAATTCGAATTCGTTTTCTATTCAATTCAAATCAAATTCGTTATATATTCAATTCAAATCAAATTCGTTTTCTATTCAATTCAATTCGAATTCATTTTCTATTCAATTCGAATTCATTTCATTTTCTATTCAATTTGAATTCATTTCGTTTTCTATTCAATTCGAATTCATTTCGTTTTCTATTCAATTCGAATTCAAATTTCATTTCAAAATATTCGATTTCGAAATCACTTTTCAATATTCAATTTAAAATGAAAAAAAAATCGATATAAATATCGTTCACGTCAAAATGGCGTCAATCTAATCAACACGGCTACATATATTTCTATTTTCAAATATTCTATTTCAAATATTTCTATTTCAAAATATTTCTATTTCAAAATATTTCGTTCAACACATGACTAATCTCAACGGATGAGTACAGTCAACACGTGAACCTTTATTTTATATTGATAAAGATGTAAATTTTATTATTAAAATATTTCGTTCAACACATGACTAATCTCAACGGATGAGTACAGTCAACACATGAACCTTTATTTTATATTGATAAAGATGTAAATTTTATTATTAAAATATTTCGTTCAACACATGACTAATCTCAACGGATGAGTACAGTCAACACATGAATCTTTATTTTATATTGATAAAGATGTAAATTTTATTATTGGTATTTCGTTCAACACATGACTAATCTCAACGGATGAGCACGGTCAACACATGAACCTTTATTTTATATTATTCTTTATTTTCTAAATTGGAATGAGGCCCAATCAATCACCATATAATGTTAATTATATGGATTTTCATACATCACACGTATATAATAGCATTGAAAAATAATCAACCATCAACCAAAGTGCACTACACTGTATAAGCATCAAATATAGATATCTAATGCTTATAACAGCCTGTCAATCAATCGATTGACATATTTAATCAATCAGGATGAGTGAACTTCAAATTTCATCCCAACACCCATGTGGGGTTTCAAACAATCAAACACAGATTTTAGTTGTGCAGTTGGGCGATGTGTAAAATTTATCGACCAAATCAATATCAGTCAAATCAGTGTATATAAACAAATCGGCCGATTTGTTTATAAATATTTATTTATTCACTTTCACGTTAAAAATTATATTTTTAACGATAAAACATTTTATTTTAACACATGAATTTTTATTCAGTTCATTTACAAAATAAAAATGATATTTTTATTTTTCTAACTTATTTTAGAAAATTTCGGCGGCATAACGGCACGATACTAGAAACGGGACGAGGCCTAGCCTTATCCCCGGTCTAGTGAAGGCCCACGCCATTCACACATCAATCAAATCCATTCCATTTCACCAAACCACTCAATTCAAACCAAATAATCTAATCAACTACACAACCAAGCAAACAAGTCCATGGTCTGTGGACGATTGTGTCGGGTGCTACTAAACACCGTCTGCATCCTAGTATATATATATAACTAGAAAATGAAATTGAAAGGTGAGAAATTCTCACCAATAGCTATCCTAACTCCACGGCACTTCAAATGTAGAAGTCTTCGTCATTTTCGCCTTTTGTCGCTTTCGCTGCCCGTAGCCACTACATATATAAAAATCGGATTTTTACTTCGCTATTCAATATATAAAAATCGAATTTTTACTTCGCTATTCAATATATAAAAATCGAATTTTTACTTCGCTATTCAATATATAAAAATCGAATTTTTACTTCGCTATTCAATATATAAAAATCGAATTTTTACTTCGCTATTCAATATATAAAAATCGAATTTTTATAATCACGCTTTATGGATAAAAATTCTATTTTTACATTGCTACTATATAGATAAAAATTATATTTTTACCTCGCTACTCTCTATATAAAGATTTCGCCTTTTCAAATATATCATTATAAAAATCACATTTTTATTTTTCTACACATATAAAGATGATATTTCTAATATTCCTATCATGTAAAAATTATATTTTTAATTCTCTACATAAACAAAAATCATATTTTTACATCTTCTATATAGTAACGATTATATTTTTAATACTTTAAAAATATAAAAATCATATTTTTATGAACTAATCATTCTTTTTATTTTTAAAAATAATATATTTTTACTTCTATATCCTATAAAAGAAAAATCAGATTTGTAAAACAATTTAATTTATAAAAAATAAATCAGACTGTTAAAACAAAATTTTATATATATATATAAATATAAATACTTACAGCTTTTAATCGGGAAAGGGGAGGGGTGTTCACCGTCGTCGCAGGTGGTGGGGAGGGGGGCTGAGAGGGTCGGCGAGGTGGAGGGTGTCGGATGGTGGCGCCAGGTGCTCCGGCGGCTAGGGTTTGGGCATTGGTCGTTTTGGGGGAAGG
Source organism: Allium sativum (assembly GCA_030737875.1). NCBI lineage: Eukaryota > Viridiplantae > Streptophyta > Magnoliopsida > Asparagales > Amaryllidaceae > Allium > Allium sativum. The sequence continues at coordinate 283,161,332 of CM060911.1, forward strand.
GCCGGAGGTGTGGCGGGAGGAGGAGATCATCGGCGGTGGGCTTCTGGTGGTGCGGCGCCAGAAGGGGGAGGCAATCGTGGGGGCGACGGGGTGTTTTGAGCGGGTTTTTTTTTCTTTCATCTGAAATCGAAAATGAAGGGAAGGGGGGGCCAGCGGTTTATAAGGGGAGGAGGGAGGATATTTTTTTTTATTTTATTATTTAATTTAAAAAGTTGACTTTTACATACGAACTCGAAACGAGGCCCACCGCCTGTCGTCCATAGCGTTTTACCCCCATTTCGAACACAATGGGATATGTATCGCAAGCTGATTCGATCGTTTCGATCAGTTTCCGTTGAAATCAGCATATAACTCTATATATTGATTTTGAACGCGCATTACAATTTACCGGGGTCACATACTAACTAGAAAAATTCCAGAAAAATATTTTCTAGCTTCGTATTGACAATATGGTCCTAACAAAACTAGTTTCGTCGAATTCTAAGACCATTGGAAAAATGGCCAATTTCCAGTCGATTAAAATCAACTAAAACTGGTCAAACGCGTTTTCCTTTGCCAAGCTCACATATTGATTCGAAAAATTATGAAATTTGAAACCTAGCAATAATTTGACATCACGGATCCAACAAAAGTGGTTTCGTCGAAATCCGAGGTCGTTTGCAAAACTTCCATTTTTAAGGGCCTGAATTCCATAGCGACTATTCAGAATTTTCAACTGGACATATCTTTTGATTCCCGCTATGAAATTTTGATTTTTCGGATTCGTTGGAAAGATATTATCAATTAGATCCTAATGTTTTTGGTTTCACTAAAATCCGGATTGTTTTGCAACCGGTACATTCAATTGAAGTTTGAAATCGAATTATCGAACTACCGCGCCATTTTCAATTCTATTTATAATTATATAAAATTATTTATATTCTAACGACAACGTATATAAATATATTCGTTCTATTCTATATTAAATATAAATTTCTCGTCGATATTATTTAAAATAATTCATTTTAAATAATCAAAATTCGTTAAAATTGCCAAAATAAAAATTTTAAACTGGCCCAGAATTTCCGGGTTGTTACAATCTCCCCCACTTAAAACTTTTCGTCCCCGAAAAGGAACAAAGTCGAAAGTGGTTTGATTAACCAGCTCTACGTTCGATCAGGCTTCCATTCTCCAACTTTTCAGTTTCTGAGAATTTTCAAATTTTCAAAAATTTGGCTAACACCTGGAATTTTCGAAAAATTTCGCCATAACCTCCCCTGCACCGGGAGCCACGGGAAAATCCCGAAATTGCCATACAGGCCTTCTGATCTCAAAAAGAAAAAGAAAAAGCCAAGCGGCTAGCCAATAGGCTCATAAAATCATCATCACCCAAACAAAACAGTAAATTATAGTAAACATGTACCTATTTGTCGGGCAAACAAATTTTATTCTCTGCTCTAGCCTCCTTGCTATGACCTGTTCAATGTAAGTATATGTATATGCAAGCAAATGCAACCAATTTTCAATACAATTCAATATTTGGTTCAATTAGGCATAATGGTTCAAAATTATCAAACAAATAAACAAACAACACAAACATCAATCAATTAGTGAATTAACGTTTCAAATTCATAACTTTGATACATATACAAAAAATCATGTTTTTGATGCCAATTCACAACAATGTGTTCTAGCTATATTGGTTTTGGTTCTCACAACAGTCTAATGGAAATATATAGATATCACACCTTCGAAACACGAACATAAATATTGGTGATGGAGCTCCATCATCAAAATCATCTCCGAGCGACTAGAGTGTGATTCTATATCTATCTAATATATTAAAACTTCGAATATACGTTCATGACGCGTATATGCAAAACCTTTATATATTAGATTGTCCAAATTCAATATAAATAAATATTCAAATACGTACAAAATGGTTTAAATTTCAAAACAAAATTGTTTTCATTTGAAAAATATACTCTTCACACTCGTTCTAGGAAACTACCGATCCTATCTCTAACGAGTCATTCTAATTGGATATTACTAATCCAATATCTGATGAATTCTTTCGTATGGTTCTAATGGGTCTTGTTCTCGAACTCTGTACACCAAAGCTCTGATACCAAATGAAGCGACCCGAACTTCCCCGGTCTCCGAAGAGATGAGAAAGAACGAATTACTGTGAGGACAAGACAAATCAGAACGCAGACATAAGAACATTTCATTGCTATTCAACAATTCCATCAGATACAAGAATATACAGAGTATAATTGAATAAATTACATTCGATAAATATCAGAGATTACAACAAATTACATAGCAGCGGAAAAATAATACAAAGCACAACTGAAGGTGATATACGGATACAGAGCTTTCCAGATATCATCCCAGCTGTAAACCAGGATCCTGTGAATATAAATCTGCAAAACCAAAACTACTAGCTGCCCGTGTAGAAAATAGGGGCACCCAGAGTTTAGGTTAAAACAATAAACTCCAGGTCAGTCATGTGACTGGTGTGAGAACTAAAACAGTTATTAAAACTTTATTTTAAAAGAGGGTAATTCAAGGGACCATGCCATATAACATGGAACGGGTTTCCTCCCAAGAATACCAGTGCATAGGATAAACAATGCAATGCTTTTTCGAAAAATGAAGCTATTATAAGACCTAGGTCCCATCACACAATGCAACGCAAGCCGGAGGACAGGGTTTTCCCTTATAATAGCCAAACATGCTTGGTACGTTTAAAACAAATCATTTGATACTATAATAAGTATATAGTGTCAAAACAATTTCAATCATAAATATCAATCATAGACAGCATGGGTACCATATATCATGTCGCCATACTAGTTCTACAATTAAAACCGCAATACACGTATTGGAAATTGGATTTCCGTCATGAGTCGAGGCAAGGGGCAAGCTCCTCTCCGCGTTCGAGACACTCTAGCAAATGTCCCACGATTATGCACTCTGGGAAATCCTGGATCTTCAGGGCCGGTCCTCACTTACATTAGAGGATTAGTTATGCCTGAACACACGTTTCCCGGTCCTTACAGACCTAAAATCGAGGCGCCTCATCCAACAACCACATAGGTGAAAAGTATATAAATGTCAGGGCTGGTAAGTCACTGACACCACCAAAGCTAGAAAGAAACGTCGTGCTCTCCCTGCAGTCCGTATCCCGTTTTTAACTCATACCGAGGTGTGAGGCTCGCGAATTCACGTTATACACAAAGCTGCCACGTAGGTCGTGCTTTGATCATCAACCACAAGACTCTGCTTTTCAACAGAAGCCTTGATCTATGCAACTCAGCGTGCCACACAGGAAATTCATGCCATGCGATTGATATCTATCGATATATAACCTCTAAGCTCGTACGTCTCAGAGAAGGGCATTAAGCAAGAGAATAAATTCTCCGCCGCCAAACATATATATATTTAACAGAAATCAATCAACACAGAATAAAATCCAATGTCAGACACACAATCCATTTACTAGTTCGTTCTGGGTCTGAACGAAACCGGAGGCACTTTCCTCGCATATCCATCGATCTCCAAGTACGTCTGGACGACCACCAACTATTTCCATCCTCTTGGGTGTACAGCCCAATCAGGATCGTCAGTAATTATCCAAACGATGTGAAGACTTCCGGGCTTCAACCACCATCTTCATCTTCGACTTATCGTCGAATCGGTTATTCAGAATGGGTATAAACCCGGACTTTCCGAACAACCTGCGTATATTAAAAACAAATGTTACACAAACACAACATACGCCTCATTCCAATTCATTAGTCACTAACCGTAAATCAGTAAGAGAGCAATTTCCCAAATATTAACCCCGAAGGCCGAAACCAACATCAGATCAATATCCAGGAAACCATTCTTCTTAACTAACCTATAGCTAGTTTCTAAATTCCACATTTTTAGGGAAAGGTTGCCATTAATTTTATCCAAGATAAATTCTTTAAAATTTATCCTTTAATCTTCCTTTGGATATCGTTTCAAACCAAATTATGGTTTTCTAAACTAGTCGAGATTAGCGAACCACACCGAAGTAATTATTTATTTTATTTCCCAATCCCAACCTATTCATCCCATGAAGCAAAACTGGTAATACTCCATATCTAACACCATAGTGTTATCGGTAAAATTAATTACCATTTCACGTTCAAATCTAATTAAAGATTTAACTATCGCTTTGGATCAAAACTGGTAATACTCCATATCTAACACCGGGGTGTTATCGGTAAAATTAATTACCATTTCACGTTCAAATCTAATTAAAGATTTAACTATCGCTTTGGAGCAAAACTGGTAATACTCCATCCTCGCTCACTTTCTAAATTTGATAATTTAAATTATCAATTCACATTTCAATTTAATTGCAGATTCATTAAAACTCCTTTTACTGGGTTAAAGAACTGATGTTATTTAAAACACAGTTCACGACAAACCCAAATCACATTCTATTTATTATCGGGTTAAAGAACTAGTGTTATTTAAAACACAGTTCACGATAAACCCATGAATCAATTCTATTTGAACCCATTTCAAATCCAATTTATTTATTTAAAAATAAATGGGTTTTAATTTCAGTTCAAAACTAGTTCATTTCGATAAAAATCTATTTTTATCTTTTCAAATATGGAGTTTTTCATCCCAATTTTTCCCAAATCATTTCTTATGATTTTACACTAATTATTACTATTTTTAATAATTTTTTCAAGGCCCGTACAGTCGATTTCGAACAACGGCCATCGAACTGCACTTACAGCGACCTTTTCCAAATTTGATTTGGACGTATCTCCAAATCCAACTGTTAGATTTCAAATTTCTAATATTCGTTAGAAAGCTGTTTTCGATACGAACCCAACGGTTCCGGTTTTAGGAGAATCCGACGGTCGGATCTCCCGTAATGTCCGTTTGAAATCAATGGTCGAAATTCGCGAACTGCCGCGGCGCGGCGCGTTCTATTCAGGCCATTATATTATATATATAATATATATTTCGTCGATTACTATTTAAAACGAATTATATAAATAGTTTTAAATTCGTTTCAAAAACAATTTCAGCTCCCATTTCAATTCAAATCAAAATTGAATTTTTCTATTATAAATTCTTTTTACTTTCCTTTCTATTTGATTTCAATTCAAATCGATTTTTAATTCGATTCGAATTCATTTTCTTTTCAATTCAATTCGAATTTGTTTTCTTTTTAATTCAATTCAATTCGAATTCATTTTCTTTTTAATTCAGTTCGAATTATTTATATATTCAATTCAAATCAAATTCGTTTTCTATTCAATTCAATTCGAATTCGTTTTCTATTCAATTCATATCAAATTCGTTATATATTCAATTCAAATTCGTTTTCTATTCAATTCAATTCGAATTCGTTTTCTATTCAATTCGAATTCATTTCATTTTCTATTCAATTTGAATTCATTTCATTTTCTATTCAATTCGAATTCATTTCGTTTTCTATTCAATTCGAATTCAAATTTCATTTCAAAATATTGGATTTCGAAATCACTTTTCAATATTCATTTTAAAATGAAAAAAAATCGATATAAATATCGTTCACGTCAAAATGGCGTCAATCTAATCAACACGGCTTCATATATTTCTATTTTCAAATATTCTATTTCAAATATTTCTATTTCAAAATATTTCTATTTCAAAATATTTCGTTCAACACATGACTAATCTCAACGGATGAGTACAGTCAACACGTGAACCTTTATTTTATATTGATAAAGATTTAAATTTTATTATTAAAATATTTCGTTCAACACATGACTAATCTCAACGGATGAGTACAGTCAACACATGAACCTTTATTTTATATTGATAAAGATGTAAATTTTATTATTAAAATGTTTCGTTCAACACATGACTAATCTCAACGGATGAGTACAGTCAACACATGAACCTTTATTTTATATTGATAAAGATGTAAATTTTATTATTGGTATTTCGTTTAACACATGACTAATCTCAACGGATGAGCACGGTCAACACATGAACCTTTATTTTATATTATTCTTCATTTTCTAAATTGGAATAAGGCCCAATCAATCACCATATAATGTTAATTATATGGATTTTCATACATCACACGTATATAATAGCATTGAAAAATAATCAACCATCAACCAAAGTGCACTACAATGTATAAGCATCAAATATAAATATCTAACGCTAATAACAGCCTGTCAATCAATCGATTGACATATTTAATCAATCAGGATGAGTGAACTTCAAATTTCATCCCAACTGCACAAATAAAATCTGTGTTTGATTGTTTGAAACCCCACATGGGTATTGGGATGATATTTGACATACACTAATCCCGATTGTTTAGTAGTATGTCGATCGATTGATTGACAGACGGTTATAAGCATTAAATATTTATATTTGATGCTTATACAGTGTAGAATGCACTTTGGATGATGGTTGATTATTTGTCATTGTTGATATATACATGTGTTGTAGAAAATCCATATAATTAACATTATATGGTAATTGATTGGGCCTCATTCCAGTTTCGAAATGGAAATATTCGAAATAGAAATATTTGAAATAGAAATATTTGAAATAGAAATATTTGAAAAGGTAATATTTGAAATAGAAATATTTGAAATAGAAATATTTGAAATAGAAATATTTGAAAAGGTAATATTTGAAATAGAAATATATGAAGCCGTGTTGATTAGATTGACGCCATTTTGACGTGAACGATACTTATATCGATTTTATTCATTTTATAATGAATAGCGAAAGTGATTTCAAAATCTGATATTTCGAAAAGAATTGAAATTCGAATTGAGAATGAATAGAAATGAATTCGAATTGAAAATGAATAGAAATGAATTCGAATTGAAAATGAATAGAAATGAATTCGAATTGAAATTGAATATAAATGAATTCGAATTGAAATTGAATTGAATTGAAAACGAACTGAAATTGAATTAGAAATCAATCTGAATTGAAATCGTTTTGAAAACGAATTTAAACGATTTATATAATACGTTTTAAAAAAGGAAATCGAAGAAATATATATAATATATATATTATATATATAATGGCCTGAATAGAATGCGCCGCGCCGCGGCAGTTCCCGAATTTCCACCATTGACTTTGAACGGACATTACGGGAGATCCGACCGTCGGATTCTCCTAAAACCGGAACCGTTGGGTTCGTATCGAAAAGAGCTTTCTAACGAATATTAGAAATTTGAAATCTAACGGTTGGATTTGGAATTATGTCCAAATCAAAATTGGAAAAGGTCGCTGTAAGTGCAGTTCGATGGCCGTTGATGGAAATCGACTATACGGGCCTTGATAAAATTATTAAAAACAGTAATAATTTGTGTAAAATCATAAGAAATGATTTGTGAAGAATTGGGATGGAAAAATCCATATTTGAAAAGAAAAAAATAGATTTTTTTATCGAAATGAACTAGTTTTGAACTAGAATTAAAATTCTATTTGTTTTTAAATAAATAAGTTGAATGTGAACTGGGTTTTAAAAATAACCAGAATTTCCAATGATTGCATTGGAATAGATTTGAATTGAAATTGTCTTCGGAATATTTCGATGTTGGATTTCGTGATTATACAGATGTTGTTATGGAAATTTGAAAGATATATATATATATATATATCGTTATTTCCAATACGATATCTGTTGGTCGTAGAATTTGATATTGAATATAAGCCGATATATTTTCTATTTAGAGCCTTGTATTTAATATCAAATGTGATTTGGGTTTGTCGTGAATGGTGTTTCCATTAACACTGTTCTTAAGCCCAGTTGAGAAAAGATTAAATCTTTTTATTTATATTTAATGAAGTGCACCAATTAAATAATATTTAATTGGAATTGAATTGATATTGATTTTTGGGTTTATCGTGAACAGTGCTTTAAATAACACTCGTTCTTTAACCCGATAATTAATGGAATGTGATTTTGGGTTTATCGTGAACCGTGTTTTAAATGATACTGATTCTTTAACCCAGTTAAAGATTAAAACTAAGTGGAGTTTTAATGAATCTTTAAATAGATTGAATAGATCGAGAATGGAGTATCACCAGTTTTACTCCAAGCGATAGTTAAATCTTTAATTACATTTGAACGTGAAATGGTAATTGAATTTACCGATAACACCATGGTGTTAGATATGAAGCATTACCAGTTTTACTTCATGGGATGAATAGGTGGGGATTGAGAAATTAAAATAAATGATTACTTCGGTGTGGTTCGCTAATCCCGACTAGTTTGAATTGATATTTAAAGAAGATTAAAGAATAAATTTAAAGAATTCATCTTTGATAAAATTAATGGGAACCTTTCCAAAAGTAGAAGAATATTTGAATAAACGAATATTCTGAATTGGAATGAGGCGTATGTTGTGTTTGTGTAACACTTATTTAAAGTATACGCGAGTTATTCGGGAAGACCGGGTTTATCCCATTCTGAATAATTGATACGACGATAAGTCGAAGGTGAAGACGGTGGTTGAAGACCGGAGGTCTTCACGTCGTTTGGGTGATTACTGATGATCTTGATTGGGATGTACACCCAAGAAGATGGAAACAGTTGGTGATCGTCCAAACGTACTTGGAGATCGATGGATATGCGAGGTACTAAGTGCCTCCGGTTTTGTTCAGACCCAGAACGGACTTGTAAATGGACTGTGTGTCTGACATTGGATTTTAGTCTGTGTGATTGATTTCTATTAAATATATATCTGTTTGGCGGCGGAGAATTTATTCTCTTGCTTAACGCCCTTCTCTGAGACGTACGAGCTCAGGGGTTATATATCGATGGATATCAAACGCATGGAGTGAATTGCCTGTGTGGCATGCCTAAGTGGCAATATGATCAAGGCTTCTGTTGAAAAGCAAAGTCTTGTGGTTGATGAACAAAGCACGGCCTTTGTGGCATAGCTTTGTGTAGCGTTGATTCGCGAGCCTCACACCCCGGTGTGAACCAAAAACGGGAGACGGACCTCAGGGAGGGCATGCATTTCTTTCTAGCTAGAAGTGGCATCAGTGGTTTTACATGCCCTGACGAGTTTGACTTATGTGGTTGTTGCTGTTGCGAGGCGCCTCGGTTTGATCGGACGATCCGGGTCCGATGGAGTCATTCGTTGGCTCATTTACGCCCCATAGGGCGGGGAGACGTATTGTTCAGGCATAATAATCCACATCGGTGGACCGGCCCAGACGATCCAAGGGGCAGTTGCGGCTGTTCCTGAGGCTCGGGCTAGACAGTCTCGAATCGGTTGAGGACTATCTTTTGCCTCGGTTCACAGACGGAAATCCAATTTCCAAATACGTGACATTTGCGGTTTTGATTGTAGAGCCTAGTATGGCGACATGATATATGGTACCCATGTCGTCTATGATTGATACTTATGATTTGAAGTTGTTTTACATGCTATGCACTTATAGTAGTATCAAACGATTTGTTTTAAACGTACTAAGCATGTTTGGCTATTATAAGGGAAAACCCTATCCCCCAGCTTGCGTTGCATTGTGTGATAGGACCTGGGTCTTATAATAACTTCATTTTTTCCAAAAAGCATTGTGCTGTTTTGTTATATGCACTGGTATTCTTGGGAGGAAACTCATTCCGTGTTATACGGCGTGGTCCCTTGATTTACCTTACTTTGAAAATAAAGATTAATAACTGCTTTAGTTCTCACACCAGTCACATGACTGACCTGGAGTTTATTGTTTTAACCTAAACTCTGGGTGCCCCTTTTTTGACACGGGCAGCTAGTAGTTTGGTTTTGCAGATTTATATTCACAGGATCCTGGTTTACAGCTGGAACGATATCCGGAAAGCTTTGTATCCGTATATCTCCCTCAGTTGTGTATTGTATTATTTTCCGCTGCTATGTAATGCATTGTAATCTCTGATATTTTCTGTTGTATAATATTTGTTTATACTCTGTATATTCTTGTAATCTGATGCATTGTTGTAATAACAATCAAATGTTCTTCCATGTGCGTTCTATTTTGTTGTGTTCTCACAGTAATTCGTTCTTTCTCTTCTCTTCGGAGACTGGGGAAGTTCGGGTCGCTTCAATCCCATGAAGTAAAACTGTAAATACTTCATATCTAACACTACAGTGTTATTGGTAAAATTAATTACCATTTCGCATTCAAATCTAATTAAAGATTTAACTATCGCCTGGAGCAAAACTGGTTATACTCCATTCTTGATCATTTCTTGAATTTGATCATTTTAGTTATCAAATTCACCTTTCAATCTATTTAAAGATTCATTAAAATTCTAATTCAGTTTTAATTTCCAAAAATCTTTACTTAATGATTATTCAAATCCAGGAAATAAATCCTGTCTTTAACTGGGTTAAAGAACTAATGTCATTTAAAACACAGCTCCCGATGAACCCAAAATCACATTCCATTAATAATGGAATCTTCACGGAAAACAAATCAATATATAATCGATATGAACTTCCATATCCAACCGATACTATAAATGGAATAACGGCAAAGCCTCTTAAATTCCATATATAGTAACAGTCTTCCTCCATAGACGTCCACTTCGATTATTACCAAATCGAATTCCATTCCATTCCAATTTATTTTATTAAATTGGAAAACTTCACTTTGGAAAATTTCCTTTAAATCTTAACAAAAGATTTATAAATTCCAAATCACATTTCACTGTAAATCGGGCTAAAGAACGAATGTCTTTAAAAACACAGTTCACGATAATCCCAATTCACATTCCATTTTATTCCAATTATTAAGTATAATTGGAAACTCAAACAATCTTAATTAAAATATTTATTCTCTTCACTTGGAGTTCAAGAACAGTGTTACTGAAGACCCCGTTCACGACAAACCCAAAATCCCATTTGATATTAAATACAAGACTCTGAATAGAAAATATATCGGCTTATATTCAATATCAAATTCTGAACTCAACAAACATCGTATTGGAATAACGATAAATATATCTTCCAAATTTCTCCATAATGCTTGTATAATCACAGAATCCAATATCGAAATATTCCAAAGATAATTTCGATTCAAATCCATTCCAATTCATATATTGGAAATTCTAGTTATTTTTAAAACCATTTCAAATCCAATTTATTTTATTCAAAAATTATTGGATTCCATATCTAGTTAATAACTAGTTCATTTCGATAAAATCTATTTTTATCTTTTCAAATATGGAATTTTTCATCCCAATCCTTTCCAAATCATTTCTTATGATTTTACACTAATTATTGATATTTTCAATAATTTTATCAAGGCCCGTACAATCGATTTCCATAAACGGCCATCGAACTGCACTTACAGCGACCTTTTCCAAATTTGATTTGGACATAATTCAAAATCCAACTGTAAGATTTCAAATCTCTAATATTCATTAGAAAGCTCTTTTCGATACTAACCCAACGGTTCCGGTTTTAGGAGAATCTGACGGTTGGATCTCCCGTAATGTCCATTCGAACTCAATGGACGAAATTCGCGAACTGCCGCAGCGCGGTGCGTTCTATTCAGGCCATTATATTATGTATATATAATATATATTTCATCGATTTCCATTTAAAACATATTTTATAAATCATTTTAAATTTGTTTCCAAAACGATTTCAACTTCATATTCAATATCAAATCAAAATTGAATATTCCATATCATCGATATATAAATAATAGTATTTTCAAAACATTAGATTTTGAAATCAATTCCTTTTCGATATTCATTATAAAAATGAATAAAATCGATATAAATATCGTTCACGTCAAAATGGCGTTATTCTAATCAACACGGCTTCGTATATTTATATATATTCGTGTCTATCCTAAATCGGACATCAAATGTGACAATCCCGAAATCCGTGCGACGGTGTTAAGGATAATCATTGGAATATAACACATTAATCATCATTAGCAGAGTACTGATAATAGCAAAAACAATAAATAGGATAACTTTACACAAATATGACAGCGGAATCATAACATGTAACAACATCAGAGTAGCACAACATAGGATATAACTTAGTGCATAAAAAGGGAATGATCAGTCAACATCGCCATAAGCGGAATATATACATACAGTGAGACATAATAAAGATATCAGTCTACATCGCCCGAGGCGGTACATATACATAAGATAATAAATGCTGGAAGTAAATCAGTCTGCATCGCCATAGGCGAAATCATATACATAAGATAAGGATAGCGGAAAGTCAATAGCCAAAATACAAGTAAATCTAATCTTTGCCATCAAGCCAAAAGCGCACTCCGTACTGCAGTGCTAAGTCAAAATAACCTGTCATCTGTCAACTAGGCTGCCCATGTGAAAATAAGGGCACCCGAGTTTGCAAATTGAAACAAACAGCGAGTCAGTCGTGGGACTGGTATGAGAAATCTACTTAACTGGTTATATAACAGTAATAAGACAAATCATAGGACCACGCCACTTTCGCGGATCGGGTTTACTCCAGTGATTGCCAGTGCATTTAAAACAAAGTAAATTCTTTAAAACAACGCAATGCTTTTAAAAGAATGAAGCCGTTATAAGAGTCAAGTCCCATCACACAATGCAATGCAAACCGGAGGATAGAGTTTTACCTTATAATGGCCAAAATATGCTTAATACGTGCAAAGCAAAATCACTTAATATTATTACTAGTGCATATATGTTTCAAAAACGAATTCAATCATAAATATCAATCATAGGCGGCATAGCTACCATATACTATGTCGCCATACTAGTTCTACAATCAAATCCGTTATCTCGTATTGGAAATTGGATTTTCGTCATGAGTCGAGGCAAGGGGCAAGCTCCTCTCCGCTTCGAGACACTCTAGCAAATGCCTCAGGACTACACACTCTGGGTAACTCTTGGATCTTCAGGGCCGGTCCACACTTACGTTAGTGGATTAGTATTCCTGAACACACGTTTCCCGGTCCTAACATACCTAATATCGAGGCACCTCATTCCAACATCCACATCGGTAAAAATAATATAAATGTCAGCCAGTTTAAGCACTGACACTACCGCTAGCTAGAAAGAAACGTCATGCTCTCCCTGCAGTCCTTATCCCGTTTTTAACTCATACCGAGGTGTGAGGCTCGCGAATCCACGCTATACACAAAGCCAGGCCACGTAGGCCGTGCTTTGATCATCAACCACAAGACTTTGCTTTGCAACAGAAGCCTTGATCAATGCATCTTGGCATGCCACACAGGCAATCCACTCCATACGACTGATTTCTATCGATATATAACCTCTGAGCTCGTACGTCTCAGAGAAGGGCGTTAAGCAAGAGAATAAATTCTCCGCCACCAAACAGATATATATTTAACAGAGATCAATCAGTACAGAACAAAATCCAATGTCAGACACACAGTCCATTTACACGTCCGTTCTGGGTCTGAACGAAACCGGAGGCACCATATTCCTCGCATATCCGCACAATCAACACATACGTCCAGACTGCTGCTACTTCCGTTCCTTCAAGGTAGCTACTCCAATCAGGAACCTCAGTAGCGCCCATCCATCCGATACGAAGATCGTCGGTCTTGAACCGTCTTCGTATTTTCGACTTCGAATCGTTCGATCAATTATTTGAAATGAGATTTAGCTCGGCCTTTTCAAATAATTCACGATTATTTATAATTCAAATCCATTCTTTCCATGGTTATATTATTCGACATTCACATTTCAGTTCTTTAGTATAATTTTCATGTCAAACACGTACAACCATCAAATACCAAGCAAACCAAGAAAAATTGGTTTATTTCCATTCTATGCCGCTTATAATATTTTATAACGATTTTTCGCCATTTTTATTTATTTAAAAATGGCCATATATAATTAAACGACGTTTCAGGTCGTGCCGTGGCACTGGCGCTGTTTTCCCCCAAATTTGTTTTACACATATCGGGAAATCTAACCGTTGGATTTCTACCAAGTTTATATCACTGGGAAGATATTCCCGAAGCGAACCCAACGGTTCCAGTTTCGTGAAGATCCGACGGTCGGATCTTCCACACTAGTCGTTTGAAGTTACAGTTTCAAAATATGAACTACAGCGTCATTATTCGATTTAATTAAATTAAATTTATATTTATATATAAATATAATCGATTCTGGCGCTGTTTTTCTTCAAATTTGAATTAAACATTCCAGACAATCCAAGCATTGGATCTTTACAAAGTTGGTGCCATTGGAAAGATTTTTCCATGGCGAACCCAACGGTTGCGGTTTCAGGGGAATCCGATGGTCGGATCTCTCGTACTAATCGATTGAAGTTACAATTTCAAAACACGAACTGCACGGCCTCGATTCGTTTTAATTTTATTTATATTTATATATATATATATATAAATAGAGTTCATTCTGTAATTTCAATATTGTTTTCACTTCAAATATTTCACTAACGCCTTTATATTTCGAATTTTTTTGCCATAACCTCCTTTGTACGGAAGGGGTTTGGAAATTTATTGGGCCGTATTAGGTACCCAATAAATCCTGTAAAGCATACACATATTTATAGTGATATATTTTGGTGATTATAGGGGAGCGTGTATAGATAATAACTCCAGAGAATAAATTCTCGGTACCCTGTCTAAGCCTGAGGGAGTGTGTATTTTTAATTACTCCAGAGAATAAATTCTCGTCACCTCGTCCCGTGTGGGAAATAAATAATCCATGTGCCGTATCTAATAACTAGAGAGACGTGATTATTGTCAACTCCAGACCCGTGTGGGGTTTTATTAATCTGGCAATTTATCGTTACAATTTTATATGGTCCATATCAGTCATCAGTTCAACCTGTAATATATAGTCATCGCCATACAAGCCTCTCGCTCGTATGGTAAATCTTCAACCTCGTCACACAAGCTCCAAATGCTTATGTGGTATATGATGAAGTATGCGTATCGTCAAGAAGTGTGCCATGTAGTGTAGTTCAAAATTAATTGTTACTATCCTATGGCGATTTTTATTATTACACACAGAATAACAAGCACTCCGCATCCAATGGCATTCACAGGAGTTGATATAAAAATAAAATTGCGCAGCCAACTCATTAAGGCTTACCTATTTGTCGGGCACGCAAATAATTTCTTTACTCAACAGCTAATCCATTTTCCCTGTTCAACACAAGTATATATATACATATATATATATATGTATGTATATATATATATGTATATATATATATATGCAGACCAAGGCTAATAATAATATTTCTAGCGAACAAATATTTATTTCAACACGTGCGTATTTTTAGCGAGGCATATACATGATAAAAGTAATATTCTTGTCATCTGAAATATTTATTCAACCCATGAATGTTTTTAGCATTTCACATTCACAATAAAATTGTAAATTTTATTGTTAAATCAATTTATTTAAAACACGAATACCATTCAACACATGAATTTCTATTCAACGAATGAATTTCTATTCAACACATGAATGTTCTTTATAATTTGTATATATATAAAAATGGGATTTTTATTTTTAAATCTATTTGTTTAAAACACGAATAACATTCAACACATGAATTTGTATTCAACGAATGAATTTCTATTCAACACATGAATGTGGTTTCAACGAATGAATATAATTTCAACAAATGAAAATTATTCTAACACATGAATGTTCTTTATAGTTTGTATATATATATATATATAAAAATTTGATTTTTATTGTTAAAGCTATTTATTTAAAACACGAATAACATTCAACACATGAATGTTCCTTTCAACGAATGAATTTCTATTCAAGACATGAATGTGGTTTCAACGAATGAATATAATTTCAACAAATGAAAATTATTCTAATACATGAATGTTCTTTATAGTTTGTGTGTGTATATATATATATATATATATATATATATATATATATATATATATATAAATGTGATTTTTATCGTTAAAGCTATTTATTTAAAACACGAATAACATTCAACACATGAATTTCTATTCAACGAATGAATGTGGTTTCAACATATGAAAATAATTTCAATAAATGAAAATTATTCTAACACATGAATATTTCAGAAAATTTCGGTAGCATAACGGCAGGGTAGTTAAAACCGGGACCGTCCCTAGTACGGCTCCTCGCTCTACCTTAAAACCTCGCGGTTTTTGACAATGGGGATTCATGCATCTAGTTCGCATGCAGGCGGCATGTTTTATTTTCATTTCCACAATCCTACTCTAATTTGTTTCAACCACAAGAGGGTATTTTTCAACCACAAAGGTATTTTTCAACCAAAAAGGTATTTTTCAACCACAATATCAACCACAAACAATTATTTTCAACCATTCGTCATACTACATATTTTCACGCCAATCACAAGCAATAAATATCGTCCATGGTTTGTGGACGAGGGGAGTATATATATATATATATATATTCTATATTTCACTTGCATTTCAACACAATTCAAAGCATATATGTTTCATACAATGCTTGTATAATTTATACATCGCTCATATAACTTATACAACACATGTACATGAGGTATACGATGCGTATATAATTTATATTTCGCTTATTTAATTTATACAACATGATTTCATTTACACAATTTAATTTAGATTTCTCAAATTGGTTTTCGAGGTGCTAAAAATCATAGATAGCTCAAAAAAACCCGCGGTCCCTTCTAGATGGTAGAGACCCTCCTTGCGGTCACGATGTTTCCTGTTTCATCGAATTTCGTCAACACACGATAAAGATATGATTTTTCAAAGTTTGCAACACTTTTAAGCCATTAAAATCATTTTAGATAAAACAAACCATACCTTTCACGAAGGGTTCAAACTTAGGGTTCAAGATTACTGCAAATCCGAAGCACGATGTTGTAATCGGGTTATACCACATCGAAGAGGCCGGAGAGGCGCTCAGGTCGGTGGCGGAGATGGCGAACTCGGTGGCCTTAATCGGAGGTGGAGGCGGCGGAAAGATCGGGTGTTTGAGGGCGGGGTTCTCTAGGCATAGACGACGAGGGGAAACCAATCGGGTATGGATTTAAAGAGGGGAGTGAGACGAACAAAAAACCCAACTGGAGGTGGGGCTGAAGATCGACGTGGCGGCGGCGATTCGGTCGGGAAGATTTGAGCAGCTCCATTGTTCGAGGGGGGGGGGTTTAATCGGGTTTGACCGGTCAACAAAGAATGAGAGAGAAAGAGAGGGATTGGCCGATTATATTTTATTTATTTATTTTAAATTCAAAAATATCCTTTTGTCGAAACGAACACCAATTTCAACCCAACGATTGTCGCCTCTAGCTAAATACCCCCAACCCGGACACAATGGGATATGTTTCGTAGGCCAATTTGACTATTACAGTCAGTTATTTTTCAAATTAAAGTATATAACATTCAATATTCAATTTGAACGTACATTTCAATTTGCCAGGGGCACAAACTGATTCGAAAAATTCCAGAAAAATAAATCTAGCTATGTCTTGATGCTACGGTCCCAACAAAACTAGTTTCATCGAATTCTGAGATCGTTTGAAAATGGCCATTTTCTAGTCGACCCAATTTAACAGAAATTGACCAATCACATTTTCTTTTGCCACGCTCACATACTAGCTTCAAAAATTATGAAACTTGAAGCCCAGTAATAGTTTGACATCCTGGATCCAACAAAAGTGGTTTCGTCGAATTCCGAGGTCGTTTGCAAAATGTCTATTTTCAAGGGCTATATATTCTATATAGCGACCTTTCTGAAAATTCATTTGGCCATAACTTTTGATTCCCGCTATGAAACTTCAATTTTTCATATTCGTTAGAAAGGTATTCATAAACAGATTTAAATATTTTTGGTTTCACTAAAATCTGCTATAATTTCCACCCGGTACAGTCAGTCAAAGTTTAATTCAAATTTTCAAACTGCCACGCTATTTCCAATTCATTATTTATCGAAATATTCTATTTCAATTGCTTAAATTCTTTTAAAATAACCAATTTAAAATTTTTAAATTGGCTCGTATTTTCCGGGTTGTTACAATCTCCCCCACTTAAAACTTTTCGTCCCCGAAAAGGAAACAGCAGCAAAGTAGGAAACAAAAGTGTAAATGCAAAGTATTATGAGGGTACCTTGCACCGGAGTTAGTCAGAGATGTCCACTTTGCATTTGGGGTAAGCTTGCTTAATGCTTTCCTCAGTCTCCCAAGTACAGTCTCTAGGATCACTACTCCACTGCACTTTAACTAAATGAACCTTTTTGCTCCTAAGTTCTTTAGTTTCTTTGCCAACAATCTTTAATGGCTCTCTTCTGACTGCTAATTCTGGAGTAATTTCCATGTCCTGTTGCGCTGCTTCTTCTACAACCAGATCCGGATCATGCACATGTTTTCTAAGTTGAGATACGTGGAACACATCATGCACTCCAGGCAACCAATCAGGTAATTGAACCCTATAAGCCAGAGTTCCAATTCGTTCAAGAACAGGAAAGGGGCCAATAAATCTCGGTGCCAACTTTTCAGTTTTACCGAATCTGATTACTCCCCTCATCGGAGAAACTCTTAAATAAACATAATCGCCAACAACAAATGACAAATCTCTTCTTCTCGCATCAGCATTACTTTTCTGATGGCTTTGCACGGTTTTCAATCGCTTCTTGATGAGGTCTACTTTGTCAGAAGCATCACGAATCATATCGGGTCCTAATACGAGTCTGTTACCAGGTTCTACCCTTCATGCTGGAGATATGCACGGTCTACCATATAATCCTTCAAATGGCGACATTCCCAAACTTGCTTGATAGCTATTGTTATACGAGAATTCTGCCAAATGCAAGTGATCTTCCCATGACCCGCCAAAATCGATAATACAAGCCCGCAATAAATCTTCTAAAATTCTGTTCACACGCTCAGTTTGGCCATCTGTCTGAGGGTGATAAGCGGTGCTTAGATTCAACTTGGTTCCCAATTCTGTCTGGAATGCTTCCCAAAATTTGCTAGTAAATAGTTATCACTGACTATACTGAGAGGCACTCCATGCAGTTTAACTATTCCTTTGAAATATATCTGTGCTAGACTTTGAGCTGTTCTATTTGATATGACAGGTATGAAATGGGCGGTCTTCGTGAAGCGATCTACGATCACCCAAATACTGTCATTACCTTTCTTAGTTCGAGGCAAACCATCTATGAAGTCCATGGAAATCTATTCCCATTTCCAACCTGCGACTTCCAACGGTTGCAAAAATCCCGCCAGCTTTTGTTGGTCACTCTTGACTAACTGACAAGTAGGGAACTTGCTAACGTATAAGGAGATGTCTCTTTTCATTGATCTCCACCAGAATGTGCGCTTGATATCATTGTACATTTTGCTAACCCCTGGATGGATGCTCAGTTTGGACTTATGACATTCATCAAGTACTTCTCTCCGGAGCTCAGAAATGTTCGGAACACATATTTGACCTTTTAATCTTAGAACCCCTTGGTTATCAATTTGAAAGCTCGTAGGCTCACCTCCCTTGACCCTCTGACTGATCCTCTGAATAAATTCATCGTTTTTCTTAAGGACCGAAATCTTGTCAATCAACGAAGACGTAACGACAAAACTGGCGATGATTTCATTCTTTCTGTTGAGCGCGTCCGCTACAACATTGGCTTTCCCTGGAGTGTACAGAATCTCAAAATCGTATGCTGCAAGGAATTCTAACCAACGTTGTTGTCTCAAGTTCAGATCTTTCTGAGTGAATAGATACTTCAATGATTGATGATCAGTAAACAACTCGAACTTTTCACCCAACAAATAATGCCTCCAGATTCTCAAAGCAAACACGATGGCTAACAACTCAAGATCATGAGTTGCATAGTTCCTTTCATGCAGCTTCAGCTGACGGCTAGCATAAGCGACCACTTGGCCTCTTTGCATTAACACTGCGCCAAGACCTCTAATAGAAGCATCCGTCCATACCGTCAAATCCTGATTGCCATCTATAATTGTTAATACTGGAGCAGTTGTTAATCTCAGTTTCAGTTCTTCGAAAGCTTCCACACATTCTGGAGTCCACTTGAATTTTTCATGCTTCTTTGTAAGCTTTGTTAATACACCGGATATCTTCGAAAAATCCTTAACGAATTTTCGATAGTAACTAGCCAATCCAAGGAAACTTCGAACTTCGGTGGGGGTAGTAGGCTGTTTCCAATCTTGAATCGCTGTAATTTTGCTTGGATCCACAGCAATCCCTTCTTTTGTTACGACATGGCCAAGGAACTTAACTTCATCCTGCCAGAAGATACACTTAGAAAATTTAGCTTTCAAGACATTTCTTCTCAGAATTTCCAACACTTGTTCTAAATGTTTTGCATGCTCGCCTTCTGACTTGGAGTAGATTAAAATGTCATCGATGAAAAAGAGAACAAATTTATTCAACACACCATGGAATACTCTGTTCATAAGATCGACGAAGTATGCGGGAGCGTTACACAAGCCGAACGGCATTACTGACCATTCGTAGAATAAATCGGGACCCCTGAAGGCTGTCAAAGGAACACAGTCTTCGGCTATACGTAATTGGTGGAAACCTGTAGCTAGGTCCATTATAGAGAATACTCTCGCCCCATTCAATTGATCCAACAGATCATCGATTCGCGGTAATGGATATTTATTCTTTAGTGTCTGTTTATTGAGATCTCGGTAATCAACACATAGTCGTAGAGTACCGTATGATTTCGGGACAAACACTACCGCTGCTCCCCAATCTGAAAAGCTTGGCCTGATCAGACCCTTCCAAAGCAATTCTCGAGTTTGGCTGCCCAACTCTTCTTTTTCTTTCGGGGCCATTCTTCGAATTGGATGTACTACTGGTCTGGCATTCGGAATTAGATCGATTCTGAATTCAATTTCTCTTTGCGGAGGTAAGTTTTCGACTTCTTCAAACACATCTGCATAATTTTTAATGACATGAATGTTTTCTAATGAAGTGGGAATAACTTCCAAAGAAGACCAAAATTCTTTTCTATCTGGATCTGAACCGAGACATGGTATAGTGATATGCCCAAGTTTTGTTTTAACTTTAACAATTCTTTCGGCACATCTAACCTTGGCCTTATATTTTGTTAACCAGTCCAGCCCATGTATGACATCAAATTCGGAAAAGTCCATGACAATCACTTTAAAAGGAAATCGATAACAAGAATATGAGGCGGGTACATTACAATATGAGCTGAGAATAATAGAACCTCCTATCGGATTCTGAACTTTAATTGATTCTTTAAGCTTTCTTTGATTCAATTTTAACTTGTGAACAGTGTTACTAGAAATGAAGCTACGAGATGCACCAGTATCAAAAAGTACAGAAACATGAATATTTTTAATAGTAAGGGTACCTCCCAAGACATCGGGTTTACCTGATCCATCAGTGATAGCTGGCGGGTTTCCCCATCATAAACATGTGCTACCTGTGCATTCTTCTTCAAAGGACAATTCCAGCTATAGTGCCCCTTCTGATGGCAGTTGTAGCATTCAGCTGAGCTGCGGGGGTTCGGATTTGAGCTTTCTGGATTTTCCCTCAGTCTCTTTGGGGCGGTGCATACATTAGAATAATGCCCCTTCTTTCAGCTGAGCTGCATTTGGGTATCTTACCAGCTTGCTGAGTAGCGGCTGCTGCCTTGCTGGACTCTGGCTGATCTCCTGAAGCTTTGCACTTGTTTCCTGCCTGGCTCTTAGCGCGGTCTAGATTGGAGTTCCTCTCATCCAAATCTTCGTAGTTGCAGGCCATCTCTACCAGTTCTGTAAATGAAAGTTTGATGTTGCTCATGGCCTGGTCCTGATACTTGCGCTTCAGTTCCATTATAAACCTCTTATTCTTCGCTTTTGAGGTCAAGATAAGCTCTGGAGCATAACGTGAGAGCTGTGTGAACTTATTAAGATACTCTTGGACATAGCGGTCTCCCTGCTGGAGATTAGCGAACTCATCTCGCATACGCTCCAATGCTTGCTCGGGAATGTACTTCCCCTTGAACATTGTCTTGAAATCTTCCCAAGTCCTTACGGTATCCTCCTCATCCTCTGAGGTCACGGCCTCCCACCACAATTCGGCCTCTTCCTGTAAAAGCCAAGCGCCCATATACGCTTTGTCGTGGGTTCCAAGTCTCATGCCACGAAAAATCTTTTCGCATGTCATTAACCATGCCAAAGCCTCCGTCACTGTGCCGATGCCAGGAAAAGTTTTGCCCCTGAGGTTTTTGTACCTCTTTGCTACCCGGTCCAGTTCGAATTCCTGAAGTGCTGGTGGTTGTATCATAGGCCCTTCTGCAACAGGGACATTCCCCCATCCTCCAGCTCGGCCTGTTCGGCCTCCTCTGCCTCCTCTGGCGGCTGCAGCTGCTCGCGTAGCCATCAAGTAAAGTTCTGTATAAGCAAGAAAAGAGTCAAGCTCACAGGAATGATAACTTTCAAATATGATAAAGCAGAAGAACATAAGGAAAGATAATGATGTACTGATCAAATTGTTTTGCTATCCTGCTTAGCTCATTCTTATACATTACTAATCCTATCTCTAATGAGCTACTCGCCTTAGAACACTACTGATTCTATTCTAACGAGGTGTTTAACGTGTTAAATTCCAGAACTAAGGTTAACCAAAGCTATGATACCAACTGTGACAATCCTGAAATCTGTGCGATGATGTTAAGGACAATCATGGGAATATAACACATTAATCATCATTAGCAGAGTACAGATAATAGCAAAAACAATAAATAGAATAATTTTGCACAAATATGACAGCTGAATCATAACATGTAACAACATCAGAGTAGCACAACGTAGGATATAACTTAGTGCATAAAAAGGGAATGATCAGTCAACATCGCCATAAGCGGAATATATACATACAGTGAGACATAATAAAGATATCAGTCTACATCGCCCGAGGCGGTACATATACATTAGATAATAAATGCTAGAAGTAAATCAGTCTGCATCACCAAGGCGGAATCATATACATAAGATAAGGATAGCGGAAAGTCAATAGCCAAAATAAAAGTAAATCTAATCTTCGCCATCAAGCCAAAAGCGCACTCCGTACTGCAGTGCTAAGCCAAAATAACCTGTCATCTGTCAACTAGGCTGCCCATGTGAAAATAAGGGCACTTGAGTTTGAAAAGTGAAACAAACAGCGAGTCAGTCGTGGGACTGGTATGAGAAATCTACTTAACTGGTTATATAACAGTAATAGGACAAATCATAGGACCACGCCACTTTCGCGGAACGAGTTTACTCCAGTGATTGCCAGTGCATTTAAAACAAAGTAAATTCTTTAAAACAACGCAATGCTTTTAAAAGAATGAAGCCGTTATAAGACTCAAGTCCCATCACACAATGCAACGCAAACCGGAGGATAGAGTTTTACCTTATAATGGCCAAAATATACTTGATACGTGCAAAGCAAAATCACTTGATATTATTACTAGTGCATATATGTTTCAAAAACGAATTCAATCATAAATATCAATCATAGGCGGCATAGCTACCATATACTATGTCGCCATACTAGTTCTACAATCAAATCCGTTATCTCGTATTGGAAATTGGATTTCCGTCATGAGTCGAGGCAAGGGGCAAGCTCCTCTCCGCTTTGAGACACTCTATCAAATGCCTCAGGACTACACACTCTGGGAAACCCTTGGATCTTCAGGGTCAGTCCACACTTACGTTAGTGGATTAGTATTCCTGAACACACGTTTCCCGGTCCTAACATACCTAATATCGAGGCGCCTCATTCCAACATCCACATCGGTAAAAATAATATAAATGTCAGCCAGTTTAAGCACTGACACTACCGCTAGCTAGAAAGAAACGTCGTGCTCTCCCTGCAGTCCTTATCCCGTTTTTAACTCATACCGAGGTATGAGGCTCGCGAATCCATGCTATACACAAAGCCAGGCCACGTAGGCCGTGCTTTGATCATCAACCACAAGACTTTGCTTTGCAACAGAAGCCTTGAACACTGCATCTTGGCATGCCACACAGGCAATCCACTCCATATGACTGATTTGTATCGATATATAACCTCTGAGCTCGTACGTCTCAGAGAAGGGCGTTAAGCAAGAGAATAAATTCTCCGCCACCAAACAGATATATATTTAACAGAGATCAATCAGTACAGAACAAAATCCAATGTCAGACACACGGTCCATTTACACGTCCGTTCTGGGTCTGAACGAAACCGGAGGCACCATATTCCTCGCATATCCGCACAATCAACACATACGTCCAGACGGCTACTACTTCCGTTCCTTCAAGGTAGCTACTCCAATCAGGAACCTCAGTAGCGCCCATCCATCCGATACGAAGATCGTCGGTCTTGAACCGTCTTCGTATTTTCGACTTTGAATCGTTCGATCAATTATTTGAAATGAGATTTAGCTCGGCCTTTTCAAATAATTCACGATTATTTATAATTCAAATCCATTCTTTCCATGGTTATATTATTCGACATTCACATTTCAGTTCTTTAGTATAATTTTCATGTCAAACACGTACAACCATCAAATACCAAGCAAAATTGGTTTATTTCCATTCCATGCCACTTATAATATATTATAACGATTTTTAGCCATTTTTATTTATTTAAAAATGGCCATATATAATTAAACGACGTTTCAGGTCGTGTCATGGCGCTGTTTTCCCCAAATTTGTTTTACACATATCGGGAAATCTAACCATTGGATTTCTACCAAGTTTATATCACTGGGAAGATATTCCCGAAGCGAACCCAACGGTTCCAGTTTCGTGAAGATCCGACGGTCGGATCTTCCACACTAGTCGTTTGAAGTTACAGTTTCAAAATACGAACTGCAGCGTCGTTATTCGATTTAATTAAATTATATTTATATATAAATATAATCGATTCTGTCATTGTTTTCTTCAAATTTGAATTAAACATTCCGGACAATCCAAGCGTTGGATCTTTACAAAGTTGGTGCCGTTGGAAAGATTTTTCCAAGGCGAACCCAACGGTTGCGGTTTCGGGGAAATCCGTTGGTCGGATCTCTCGTACTAATCGATTGAAGTTACAATTTCAAAACACGAACTGCACGGCCTCGATTCGTTTTAATTTTATTTATTTATTTATATATATATATATATAGTTCATTCTGTAATTTCAATATCGTTTTCACTTCAAATATTTCACTAACGCCTTTATATTTCGAAAAATTTCGCCATAACCTCCTTTGTACGGGAAGGGGTTTGGAAATTTATTGGGCCGTATTAGGTACCCAATAAATCCTATAAAGCATACACATATTTATAGTGATATATTCTGGTGTTTACAGGGGAGCGTGTATAGATAATAACTCCAGAGAATAAATTCTCGTCACCCTGTCTAAGCCTGAGGGAGTGTGTATTTTTAATTACTCCATAGAATAAATTCTCGTCACCTCGTCTCGTGTGGGAAATAAATAATCCATGTGCCGTATCTAATAACTAGAGAGACGTGATTATTGTTAACTCCAGACCCGTGTGGGGTTTTTATTAATCTAGCAATTTATCGTTACAATTTTATATGGTCCATATCAGTCATCAGTTCAACTTGTAATATATAGTCATCGCTATACAAGCCTCTCGCTCGTATGGTAAATCTTCAACCTCGTCACCTAAGCTCCAAATGCTTATGTGGTATATGATGAAGTATGTGTATCGTCAAGAAGTATGCCATGTAGTGTAGTTAAAAATTAATTGTTACTATCCTATGGAGATGTTTATTATTACACATAGAATAACCAGCACTCCACATCCAATGGCATTCACAGGAGTTGATATAAAAATAAAATTGCGCAGCCAATTCATTAAGGCTTACCTATTTGTCGGGCACGCAAATAATTTCTTTACTCAATAGTTAATCCATTTTCTATGTTCAACACAAGTATATATATATATATATATATATATATATATATATATGCAGACCAAGGTTAATAATAATATTTCTAGCGAACAAATATTTATTTCAACACGTGTGTATTTTTAGCGAGGCGTATACATGATAAAAGTAATATTCTTGTCATCTGAAATATTTATTCAACCCATGAATGTTTTTAGCATTTCACATTCACAATAAAAATGTAAATTTTATTGTTAAATCAATTTATTTAAAACACGTATACCATTCAACACATGAATTTCTATTCAACGAATGAATTTCTACTCAACACATGAATGTTCTTTATAGTTTGTATATATATAAAAATAGGATTTTTATTTTTAAATCTATTTGTTTAAAACACGAATAACATCCAACACATGAATTTGTATTCGACGAATGAATTTCTATTCAATACATGAATATGGTTTCAACGAATGAATATAATTTCAACAAATGAAAATTATTCTAACACATGAATGTTCTTTATAGTTTGTATATATATATATATGTGATTTTTATTGTTAAAGCTATTTATTTAAAACATGAATAACATTCAACACATGAATGTTCCTTTCAACGAATGAATTTCTATTCAACACATGAATGTGGTTTCAACGAATGAATATAATTTCAACAAATGAAAATTATTCAAACACATGAATGTTCTTTATAGTTTGTGTGTGTGTATATATATATATATATATGTGATTTTTATCGTTAAAGCTATTTATTTAAAACACAAATAACATTCAACACATGAATTTCTATTCAACGAATGAATGTGGTTTCAACATATGAAAACAATTTCAACAAATGAAAATTATTCTAACACATGAATATTTCAGAAAATTTCGGCAGCATAACGGC
This sequence comes from Allium sativum, assembly GCA_030737875.1. Taxonomy (NCBI): domain Eukaryota; kingdom Viridiplantae; phylum Streptophyta; class Magnoliopsida; order Asparagales; family Amaryllidaceae; genus Allium; species Allium sativum. The sequence goes on from CM060911.1 coordinate 283,188,101, forward strand.
AGGGTAGTTAAAACCGGCACCGTCCCTAGTACGGCTCCTCTCTCTACCTTAAAACCTCGCAATTTTTGACAACGGGGATTCATGCATCTTGTTCGCACGCAGGCGACATGTTTTATTTTCATTTCCACAATCCTATTCTAATTTGTTTCAACCACAAGAGGGTATTTTTCAACCATAAAGGTATTTTTCAACCACAAAGGTATTTTTCAACCACAATATCTACCACAAACAATTATTTTCAACCATTCGTCATACTACATATTTTCACGCCAATCACAAGCAATAAATATCGTCCATGGTTTGTGGACGAGGGGAGTATATATATATATATTCTATATTTCACTTGCATTTCAACACAATTCGAAGCATATATGTTTCATACAACGCTTGTATAATTTATACATCCCTCATATAACTTATACAACACATGTACATGAGGTATACGATGCGTATATAATTTATACTTCGCTTATATAATTTATACAACACGATTTCATTCACACAATTTAATTTAGATTTCTCACATTGGTTTTCGAGGTGCTAAAAATCGTAGATAGCTCAGAAAAACCCGCGGTCCCTTCTAGATGGTAGAGAGCCTCCTTGCGGTCACGATGTTTCCTGTTTCATCGAATTTCGTCAACACACGATAAAGATATGATTTTTCAAAGTTTGCAACACTTTTAAGCCATTAAAATCATTCCAGATAAAACAAACCATACCTTTCACGAAGGGTTCAAACTTAGGGTTCGAGATTACTGCAAATCCGAAGCACGATGTTGTAATCGGGTTATACCACGTCGAAGAGGCCGGAGAGGCGCTCAGGTCGGTGGCGGAGGTGGCGAACTCGGTGGCATTAATCGGAGGTGGCGGCGGCGGAAAGATCGGGTGTTTGAGGGCATGGTTCTCGAGGCACAGACGACGAGGGGGAACCAATCAGGTATGGATTTAAGGAGGGGTGTGAGACGAACAAAAAACCCAACTGGAGGTGGGGCTGAACATCGACGTGGCGGCGGCGATTCGGTCGGGAAGATTTGAGCAGCTCCATCGTTCGGGGGGGGGGGGGGTTTAATCGGGTTTGACCGATCAACGAAGAATGAGAGAGAAAGAGAGGGATTGGCCCATTATATTTATTTATTTATTTTAAATTCAAAAATATCCTTTTGTCTAAACGAACACCAATTTCAACCCAACGACTGTCGCCCCTAGCTAAATACCCCCATCCCGGACACAATGGGATATGTTTCGTAGGCCAATTCAACTGTTACTGTCAGTTATTTTTCAAATTAAAGTATATAACATTCAATATTCAATTTGAACGTACATTTTAATTTGCCAGGGCCACAAACTGATTCGAAAAATTCCAGAAAAATAAATCTAGCTATGTCTTGACGCTACAGTCCGAACAAAACTAGTTTCGTCGAATTCTGAGATCGTTTGAAAAATGGCCATTTTCTGGTCGACCCAATTTAACAGAAATTGACCAATCACATTTTCTTTTGCCACGCTCACATACTAGCTTCAAAAATTATGAAACTTGAAACCTAGCAATAGTTTGACATCCCGGATCCAACAAAAGTGGTTTCGTCGAATTCCGAGGTCATTTGCAAAATGTCTATTTTCAAGGGCTATATATTCTATATAGCGACCTTTCTGAAAATTCATTTGGCCATAACTTTTGTTTCCCGCTATGAAACTTCGAATTTTTAGATTCGTTAGAAAGGTATTCATAAACAGATTTAAATATTTTCGGTTTCACTAAAATCTGTTATAATTTCCACCCGGTATAGTCAGTCAAAGTTTGAATTCAAATTTTCTAACTGCCACGCTATTTCCAATTCATTATTTTATTGAAATATTCTATTTCAATAATTTGAATTCTTTTAAAATAACCAATTTAAAATTTTTAAAGTGGCTCGTATTTTCCGGGTTATTACATCAAAATCAGATTTTGATTCTTTTATTGAATATTATTTTAAAATATTCATTATTTTAAAATATTCGTTATTTTAAAATGTTCATTCTTTCTGAACTGGAATCAAACACAGCCAATTAGATATAATTTGATTATATGGATTTCATACAACATGTGCATGGTACAACAATGATAAACAATCAACCATCATCCAGAGTGTATTCTACACTGCATAAGCATTAAATATAAATATTTAACGCTTACGACTGCCTGTCAATCAATCGATCGACATACAACTAAACAGTTGGGATTAGTGTACGTCAAATATCATCCCAACACCCGTGTGGGGTTTCAATCAACAAACACATATTTTATTTGTGCAGCTTAGGCGATGTGTAAAATTTATCATCCCAATCCATATCAGTCAAATAAGTGTACAAAAACAAATCATCCAATTTGTAAAATGAATATTTATTTTCATTCATATATCCGTTAAAAAATATATTTTTAACGATTAATTATTTATTTCAACACATGAATATTTTATTTAGTTCATTTATACCATAAAAATGATATTTTTATTATTCAAATATTTTATTCAATACATGAATATTAATACAATCAAACAAACAAGTCGTCCATGGTCTGTAGACGATGGAGAGAAGTTCATATGTGCAGTTATAAAATAAATAACTGTATAACAATAATTTTCATGAGAAGTTCTCACAGTGGGATCCACTCCGTCAGTTTTATTTCTGAATTTCTATTCTGTTGGAGTTTGAATTAATCTAATTTCTGTTTGGCTCCAAATCGCTTCTAGTCAGTTCCATTGCGTAGTGTTCTTCAAGATGGTTCCAACGCAAGTGGTTTTGCGAAATTCTGGTTCAGTATGCAAAAGATATCCCCATTTAAACATTCGATTACATTGCTAATTTACTAAAAATAATTAAACTAAATTAATTACCCAATCCCTTCATTAACCGCTTGCCACATCATCTAATCATTTCCCAATCTTCTTCCCCCCGTAACACGCTTCAGCAACGAGAGACCCAAAACGCAAAAGCCATCGTGCCCTAGGGCTGATAATCGCCCTCCAACCGGACCCATAATCATCGATCAAGAATGTTCACCTGAACCGCCTCCTTCCCCTCTCCCATTGCCAGAAATCGCTTGGATTTTGAACCCCAATCTAGCGCGGAAACAGCCCCCAAACCGTGCCCCTTTGGGTCAGAAATTCATGGCTATTTCATCACCATAAACGATCAACTCCATATCACCTTAAAGCTCTCAAATTGTTCTTTAATTTTTGTTTTAATTGTTTGATAAAATTCAGCGCGAATTGGGAGAGAATTGAAGGAGGAACGGGGATGATTTCAGCCATTCGTGGCTTGGTTGGCGCCTAATCAGAAATGAATTAGAAACCTAGGGTTTTAGTTATATATATATATATATTATTTATTTAATTTCAAAAAGAATGTGTTTGTGCACACGAACTCCAAATCAAACCAAATGAGCGTCGCTTCTAGCTAAATACACCTATTCTGAACGCAATGGGATATGTTTCGTAACCCAATTCGGCTGTTACGATTAGTTTTCAACAAAATTAGAATATAAATCAATACATATTCAATTTGAATGCACATTTTAATTTATCGGGGCCACATACTGACTCTGAAAATTCCATAAAAATTATTTCTCGCTTCGTATTGACGATACGGTCCTAACAAAACTAATTTCGTCAAATTCTGAGACCGTCTGAAAAATGTACCTTTTCTGGTTGATCAAAATTGACTGAAACTGTTAAAACCTGTTTTCTTTTGCCACGCCCACATATTGATTTCAAAAATTATGCAAATTGGAATCTAGCAATAATTTGACATCACGGATCTAACAAAAGTGGTTTCATCGAAAACGGAGGTCGTTTGCAAAATGGCTATTTTTAAGGCCTTTATATATATAATATATATATAAATTCCATAGGGACTTTTCTGAATTTTAAACTGGACGTAACTCGCTGCTTATAAAACGAAATCTCAGTTTCTTAGATCCGTTAGAAAGATATGATTAAATAGATTCAAATATTTCTTGTTTCATCCAATTCTGACTTATAACGAATTCTGTATATTCATTTGAAATTTGAAATCGAATTTTCAAATTGCCGCACCATTTCAGGCTCGTTATATAATTAAAATAAAATTATTCATTTTAACTTCATCGAAAATAAAAATTTCCATCGTTATTATTTAAAATACATTATTTTAAATATTCAAAATTCATTAAAATCGCCAAAATAAAATTTTTAAATTGGTTCTGATTTTCCAGGTTGTTACAACCTCCCCCACTTAAAATCTTTTCGTCCTCGAAAGGAACGGAGCTGAAAGTTGTTTAACCAATCAACTCAACTTTCATTCTGGCTTTCATTCTTCAACTTTTCAGTTTCTTAGAATTTCTAATTTTTCGAAAATTTAACACCCTAAATTTTCGAAAAATTTCGCCATAACCTCCCTTGTACCGGGAGCATCGGGAAAATCCCCAAACCTCCACATATGCCTCTCCAATCAAAAAGAAAAAGAAACACCTAAACGGCTAGCCAATCAGCTCATAAAATCATCAAAAACCCCAAGAAATACAATAAACATGTACCTATTTGTCGGGTAAACAATTTTATTCCTCTGCTTAGCTTCCCTACTATGACCTATTCAATGTATATACATGTACATGTACGCAATTTCAAACAATTTTTAATTCAGTTCAATATTTGAAACAATTTGGCCTAAATTTACCTTTCTTTCACTTGTTGTTTTAAATAAATAATCGCACAACACAATCAACAATCAACAATCAATTAGTTGCTTAGCGTTTCAAACACATAATTTTGATACATGTACAGAAAACCATGTTTTTGATGCCAAGTCACAACAATATATTCTAACAATATTTTGGTTCTCACACCAGTCAATTGGAAATATATAGATATCCCACTTTCGACACTTGAATATAAATTCTGATGATGATATATCAATAATCAGAATCACCCTCGGGCGACTAGAGTGTAATTCAATATCCATCCAGTATATTTGAGACTTCAATGATCAGACATATATGAAAATCTCTATATACTGGATTGTCCAATTTCAATATAAAATAAATATTCAAATATGTATAATATGGTTTAAATTTTCAAAACAAAATTCGTTTTCATTTTTAATTGAAAAATATACTCTTCACACTCGTTCTAGGATACTACTAATCCTATCTCTAACGAGTCATTCACATTGGATATTACTAATCCGATCTCTGATGAATTCTTTTGTTTGGTTCTAATGTGCCTTGTTCTCGAGCTCTGTAAACCAAAGCTCTGACACCAAATATAACGACAAATCAGAACACAAACAGAAGAACATTTCATTGCTTATTACAAAAATTTACATCAAAATACAAGAATATACAGTGTATGAATAAACATTACACATTTACTAAATATCAGAGATTTACAAGTTACAATGCAGCGGAAAATAATACAAAATACAACTGAAAAGAATATATGGATACAGAGCTTTCCGAATATCATTTCAGCTGTAAACCAGGATCCTGTGAACATAAATCTGCAAAACCAAAACTACTAGCTGCCCGTGTGGAAAATAGGGGCACCCAGAGTTTAGGTTAAAACAATAAACTCCAGGTCAGTAATGTGACATGTGTGAGAACTAAAACAGTTATTAATTTGATTTTAAAGTTAGGTAAATTAAGGGACCACGCTGTATAACACAAAACAGGTTTACCCCCAAGAAAACTACTGCATAAAACAAACAACGCAATGCTAAATAAAGAATAATGAGCTATTATAAGACTCAGGTCCCATCACACAATGCAACACAAGCCGAGGGATAGAATTTTTGCCCTATAATAGCCAAAAATGCCTGGTACGTGAAATTTCATATTTTACTATTACTATAAGTCTACAGTTTCAAAACAATTTCAATTATAAATGTACTAATCCTAGACGGCATGAGTGCCCCATCCCACTATGTCGCCATACTAGGCTCTACAATCAAAACCGCAAAGTCACGTATTGGAAGTCGGATTTCCATCATGAACCAAGGCAAGGCGCAATCCTATCGTTTCGAGACACTCTAGCCCGAGCCTCAGGACTCAGCCGCAACTGTACCTAGGCAACATTCAGGGTCGGTCCACACTAAGTGCAATGGTGAATTAATAATTCCTAAGCATGATTTTCCCCACCCTATGGGGTGTAAATGAGCCAAATGACTCGATCAGCTCTTGCAGTAGCCGATCAATCCAAGGCGCCTCGCTATCCATCATATAATATGCAACATTTGCAACATCCACATAAGTAAAATGTCAGGGCTTGTAAAACGCTGACACCACTCCTATCTAGAAGGAAACGCAATGCCCTCCCTGCCGTCCTCTCTCGTTTCTAGTTCATACTAGGGTGTGAGGCTCGCGAATTAACGCTACACAAAGCTATGCTATATTAAAGCAGTGCTTTGATCATCAACCACAAGACTTTGCTTTTCAACAGAAGCCTTGATCATTTGCATCTCAGCATGCCACACAGGCAATTCACGCCATGCGACTGATGTCTATCGATATATAACCTCTGAGCTCGTACGTCCCAGAGAAGAGCGTTAAGCAAGAGAATAAATTCACCGCCGCCAAACAGATATATATTTAACAGAGATCGATCAACACAGAATAAAATCCAATGTCATACACATAGTCCATTTAGAAGTCCGTTCTGGGTCTAAACGAAACCGGAGGTACCTCATTCCTCGTCCCGTATGTCCAATACAGTAGAGAGGTCCTCGCATATCCGCTCAATCTCCTAGTACGTCTGGACGATCACCACTTATTACCTAGTCTTGGGTGTACAGCCCAATCAAGACATCAGTAATCATCCAAATGATGTGAAGACCTCCGGTCTTCGACCATTGTAACGACCCATATTTTCAGCGATGTATAATTAATTTATTTAATTATTTAAATAGCGATTTAGATATTTATATGGTTGTTTAATTAAATAATATTGAATATTTAATTAATATAAATAATAGAATAATATATTTAATTCTGAAATAATCAGAATTATTGGAATTCACAATATTCGGTGAATTGGATTTTTCTAAGACTTAATTCAACTTAGAATTTGAATTAGAATAACGGATATATTTAAATAACGACAGTTTGAATGTATAATTATATTATAATTACAATCGAGCTCGAAATGGTGCTGCAATTCGTAATTTGGCGATTCGAACTTTAAACGAATATACAGAATCCGTTTCAAGTCGGATTTCTGTGAAACAAGAAACGTTCAGAGCTAGTGAAGTATATTTTTCTAATGGAAGAGGAAAATCGGGATTTCGTCGTGTAGATTGAGAGTTATGTCCAAATCAAATTTTCAAATAGTCGTTATGGAATCGTTTATAAACCATAACGATTTTTTTTAATATTGGATTCGAATTTAGACAGGATCTTTGAGACGTAGGTATAATTTAATTTTTAGAATTTTACTGCAATTTTTATTTTGTAAAATAAGCAACTTTTTATTTGGAGTATTTTGCACCCTATATCAATATTCTGGGGTTTCACAATATGAGTTAACCTACAGATATTTTTATATTTTTGGAATCGCGGTAAATTTCTCGGCACAACAGTATTTTTATTTCTGTCATTGGCCGTCTGGATGAGAATAGGACTTCATATAGAAGGGTCACCAAAATGCTATAACTTAAAATATCCTATCCCTTAAACCTAACATATCTCTTTTCTCTGATCAAATAAGAGTCCACGCATCATCTTTCTAGCCACCATCAGTTCTTTGTTCCCAACGCAAGAAAATCAAAGGAGAAAAAAATCAAAGTAAAAATCATTTCCCCGATCAAACAAAGCCACGTTCCTATTTTCTCAGCCATACCCTCTTCTTTAGAACGTGAATTCCATTCCTCTCTTCACGGTCAAAATTATCCGCCGCCTCCACCTCTTCTAAAAACGTGAGAAAATGATTTCTTCAAAAATCAAACAAATTCTAGAAATCCTTAAAACAAGATTTCTGAGTTTGTAGAGGGATTTTTATCATTCCTAGGTGGGTTTTTCCGAACTCGAAATAGTTCCAGTTCGCTACCAAAATGGTATCGTAGAGCTAGGGTTGACCGGGGTAAATCACTAAGGCGTTGAGGCATGAATTCAAGTATTGATTTATGATCAGTGGGGTAAGGCGCCTCGTTTGGGCATATTCTGGTGAAGATCCGACACCATTGATGTCGCGACTTGCTGGGAGGACCTCGAAGTCGCGAATCACAGGGCAGGTGCGAGTGGGTTGAAATGGAGATGGGTGGAAGGAGAATTCGGAGGGGAGCTTAATGGTGAGGGCGGTTGTAACAACCCGGAAAATACGAGCCAATTTAAAATTTTTAAATTGGTTATTTCAATGCAATTTGAACAATTGAAAACGAATATTTCAATAAAATAATGGATTAGAAATAATGAGGCAGTTTGAAAATTTGAATTCAAACTTTGACTGACTGTGCCGGGTGGGAAATATAATGGATTTTAGTGAAACCAAAAATATTTAAATCTGTTTATGAATACCTTTCTAACGAATCTGAAAAATCGAAGTTTCATAGCGGGAATCAAAAGTTATGGCCAAATGAATTTTCAGAAAGGTCGCTATATAGAATATATAGCCCTTGAAAATAAACATTTTGCAAATGACCTCGGAATTCGACGAAACCACATTTGTTGGGTTCGGGATGTCAAACTATTACTAGATTTCAAATTTCATAATTTTTGAAGCTAGTATGTGAGCGTGGCAAAAGAAAATGTGTTTGGTCAATTTCTATTAAATTGGATCGACCAGAAAATGGCCATTTTTCAAACGATCTCAAAATTCGACGAAACTAGTTTTGTTGGGACCGTAGCGTCAAAACATAGCTAGAATTATTTTTCTGTAATTTTTCAAATCAGTTTGTGGCCCTGGCAAATTGAAATGTACGTTCAAATTGAATATAAAATGATTTTATACTTTAATTTGAAAAAGAACTGACTGTAACAATCGAATTGGCCAACGAAACATATCCCATTGTGTCCGGAATGGGGGTATTTAGCTAAGGACGACAGTCGTTGGGTTTGAAAGGGAGTTCGTTCGTGAAAACCCTAATTTTCTGAATAATATATACATCGACGAATCAGAAATTCCATTCATAAAAATAAAATAAAAAACAGAAAACCCTTTTTCCTTTATCGTTCTCAACGACTGTCGACTTCGCCACTTCCCAAGCAAATCGCCGCCGCCACGACCAACTGCAGCCGCCGCCACCACCCTGATTCGACGCGCCTCCCTCCCCTCTTCAAATCCGACCAACTCCTTACCCTATCGTCGTCGCATCAACGAGATCCGTCGACCCAAAATCGCCAACTTCCCACCGTCGCCGCGCCTTACTCCGGCCACCGCACCCAACGCGACCACCCTCCGCCTGAAGCCCTCACTCCCCTCTTTCACGTCATACCCTCTGATCATCATATCGTGCCTCGGTTTTCGCGAAAACAGAAAACCTAGTTTTGAACCATCGTGAAAGGTGAGTCCTTTATTATGTTTGAACTTTGAAAAATCATATCTTTATGGTGTGTTGACGAAATTCGATGAAACAGGAAACATCGGGACCGCAAGGAGGCTCTCTACCACATAGAAGAGACCGCGGATTTTTCTGAGCCATCTACAATTTTTAGCACTCCGAAAACCAAGGTGAGAAATCTAAAGTAAATGAAATTGAATAGAAAATGTCATGTAAAAATTATATAAGCGAAATATAATTTATATACGTGTTGTATACCACATATACATGCGTAGTATAAGTTGTATGAGCGAAGTATGAATTATACATGCATTGTTTAAATGATACGCGTGTTTGAATGGTGATAAAAAATATATATATATATACTCCCCTCGTCCACAAACCATGGACGATATTTATTGTTGTGAATTGGGTGAAAAATTCAAATGGTTGAATAATTGTTTGTGGTTGATATTGTTTGGTTGTGGTTGAAAAATACCCATTGGTGATTGAAACAAATTGGAAATAATTGTGGAAATGAAATAAAACATGCCGCCTGCGTGCGAACTAGATGCATGAATCCCCATTGTCAAAAACCGCGAGGTTTTAAGGTAGAGCGAGGAGCCGTACTAGGGACGGTGCCGGTTTTAACTACCCTGCCGCTATGATGCCGAAATTTTGAATAATATTCATGTGTTAGAATTATTTTCATATGTTGAAATTATTTTCATGCGTTGAAACTAAAATCATGTGCTGAAAAAAATATCCATGTGTGGAAATGCTCATGTGTTGAGAAGTGATGTGTGAAAATTAAATTCATGTGTGAATGCATAAAGTGTTTAAACAATAAAAATCACATTTTTACAATATATATGAAGTATGTAAAATATTCGCCTTATATATAAATAGTTTCAACAATAAAAATTTCATCTTTCTTATATGAACAAACTATATAAAATATCCATGTGTGGAAATGCTCATGTGTTGAGAAGTGATGTGTGAAAATGAAATTCATGTGTTGAATAAAAGGTTGAACAATAAAAATTACATTTTTATTGAAACTATGAAGTGTTAAAAACATTCATGTGTTGAATAAATATTTTAGATGATGAAAATACCATTTTTATCATATATGTGATTTGCTAAAGATATACTAGTGTTGAAATAAATATTTGTGAAGTGAATATTATTTTTAACATGTGAAGGAACTAAACGAAATAGTCATGTGTTGAAATATATTTTAGTTCGCCAAAAATATCATTTTTATTGAAATGTGAAATGTTAAAAATAACCACTTGTTCAAATAAATATGCATGAGTTGAAATATTCATTAATTAGCTAATGATGTGATTTTTGCTTATGTATGCAACATTAGAATGAATGGTGACTTTAAACCAAAGTGAATTGAAAATGAAATTGAATAGAAAATGATAAGTGATGAAAATTGCATATATGTACATGCATATTTATTGAACAGGTTATAGCAAAGAGGCGAGAGAAGAGGAATAAAATTATGTGCTCGACAAATAGGTACATGTTTACTGTTTTGCTTGGGTGATGATTTTATGAGCCTATTGGCTAGCCGCTTGGCTTTTTCTTTTTCTTTTTGAGATGAGACGCCAGTGTGGCTATTTGGGAATTTTCCCAGCCCCTCCTGTACAAAGGAGGTTAGGCGAAATTTTCCAAAATATAAAGGCGTTAGTGAAATATTTGAAGTGAAAACGATATAGGAATTTTCGAATGAACTATATTTATATAAGCATATAAATATAAATAAAATTAAAACGAATCGTGGCCGTGTAGTTCGTAATTTGAAACCGTGATTTCAAACGACTAGTGCGGGAGATCCGACCGTTGGATTTTCCCGAAACCGCAACCATGGGGTTCGCCTTGGAAATATCTTTCCCACGGCACCAACTTTGTAAAGATCCGACGGTTGGATTGTCTAGAATGTTTAATTCAAACCTGAAGAAAAACAGCGCCAGAATCGATTATATTTATATATAAATATAAATATAATTAAATTAAATTGAATAACGACGCTGTAGTTCATAATTTGAAACCGTGATTTCAAACGACTAGCGTGGGAGATTCGACCGTCGGATTTTCCCAAAACTGAAACCGTTGGATTCGTTTTGAATTGATCTTTCTAATGATATAAAATTTGTGAAGATCCAACGGTTAGATTTTCAGATATATGTAAAACAAATTTAGTGAAAAACAGCGCCAGTGCTTCAGCACGACCTGAAATGTCGTTTAATTGAATATGGTCGTTTTTAAATAAATAAAAATGGCGATATATCATTGAAAAATATTATTGGCGATATAAAATGGAAATAAAACAATTTTGCTTGGTTTGCTTGATATGTGATGGTTGAATGTATTTAACATGAAAACTATACTAATGAACTGAAATGTGAATGTTGAGTGATTTAACCATGTGATGAATTGATTTGAAAATCTAAATATACAAGGATTATTTGAAAAGGCCGAGTTTAATCTCATTTCAAATAATCGATCGACGATGAGAAGTCGAAGAGTTGAAGACGGTTGAAGACCGACGATCTTCACATTGGATAGATGGGCGCTACTGATGCTCATGATTGGAGTAGCTACCTTGAAGGAGCTGAAGTAGTAGCCGTCCGGACGTATTGTTGATTATGCGGATAAGCGAGGAATTTGGTGCCTCCGGCTTCGTTCAAACCCTGGACGAACTTGTAAATGGACTATGTGTCTGACATTGGATTTAGTCCCGTGCTGATTGATCTCTATTGAATATATATCTGTTTGGCGGCGGAGAATTTATTCTCTTGCTTAACGCCCTTCTCTGAGATGTACGAGCTCAGAGGTTATATATAGATAGAAATCAGTCGCATGGAGTGGATTGCCTGTGTGGCACGCCTAAGTGGCATATGATCAAGGCTTCTGTTGCAAAGCAAAGTCTTGTGGTTGATGATCAAAGCATGGTCTGTGTGACGTAGCTTTGTGTATAGTGTGGATTCGCGAGCCTCACACCCTGGTATGAGTCAAAAACGGGAGAAGGACCCAAGGAGTGCATGACGTTTCTTTCTAGCTATGGTGGTGTCAGTGACCTACCAGCCCTGACATTATATATACTTTTCACCTGTGTGGTTGTTGGAATGTGATGCTCCTCGATTATAGGTCTGTAAGGACCGGGAAACGTGTGTTCAGGAATAACTAATCCTCAAAAGTAAGAGAGGACCGGCCTTGGAGGATCCAGGGATTGTTGAGTGCGGTCCTGGGACATTTGCTAGAGTGTCTCGAATCGGAGAGGAGCTTGCCCCTTGCCTCGACTCATGATGGAACCCAATTTCCAATACGAAATGTGTGGATGTGAATGTATTACTAGTATGGCGACATAGTGGTATGGGTCATTTATGCCGTCTATGACTGATATTTATGATTGAATTTGCTTTTGAAACATATATGCACTAGTAATAATATCAAACACTTTCGTTTTATACGTATGAAGCATTTTTTGGCCATTATAAGGTAAAACTCTCTCCTCCGGCTTGCGTTGCATTGTGTGATGGGACCTGAGTTTTATAATGGCTTCATTTTGATAAAAAGCATTGCGATGATTTAACCGTGTACTTTATTTTATGCACTAGCACTCATTGGAGTAAACCCGTTCCGCGAAAGTGGCGTGGTCCTTTGATTTGCCTTATTATTGTTGTTTAGTAAGTTAAGTAGATTTCTCATACCAGTCCCATGACTGACTCGTAGTTTGTTTCACCTTGCAAACTCGGGTGCCCTTATTTTCACACGGGCAGCCTAGTTACAGGTAGCTGACATATTTTGGGCATGGCACCACAGTAGAGGTGCGCTTTTAGCTTATGGCGAGGCTTGACTACATCGAGATGATTGTGAGTTTTCCGCCATTATTGTATATGTATTATGATTCCGCCACAGGCGATGTAGACTGATGTTTAGTTTATGTATTATGATTCCGCCATTGGCGATGTTGACTGATTATGTATTATTATGCACTAAGTAGTATCCTGCACTGTGCTCTCTGATGTGGATATAGATATGATTCCGCTGTCATATTGTGTAAATTATTCTATTTTCTTGTTTATGTTATTATCTGTACTCTGCTAATGATGATTAATGTGTTATATTCCAATGATTATCCTTAACACCGTGGTACGGGGTTTTGGGATCGTCACAGCTGGTATCGGAGCTTTGGTTAACCTTAGTTCTGGAATTTAACACATTAAACACTTCGTCAGAATAGCATCAGTAGTATTCTAAGACGAGTAGCTCATTAGAGATAGGACTAGTAATGTCCTAGAATGAGCTAAGCAGAATAGCAAAAATAATTTGATCAGTCCATCGTTATCTTTCCTTAAGTTCTTCTGCTTTACCATACAATAAAATTATCGTTTCTGTAAGCTGACTCTTTTCTTGCTTATACAGAACTTGAACAATGGCTACCCGAGCAGCCGCTGGTAGAGGAGGCCGAGCTGGCCGTGGAAGAGGACGTGGTGAAGTCCCAGCAGAAGTTGGACCTTTAATACAACCCCCGGCCGCTCAACAATTCGAGCTTGACCGCGTGGCAAAAAGATACCAAAACCTAGGAGGCAAAACCTTCTCGGGTACGGGCACTGTAATTGAGGCCTTAGCATGGCTCAAAACATGCGAGAAAATACTTGGAGGCCTGAGGCTGGGCGATCAAGATAAAGCTATTATCGGTGCCTGGCTTATGCAGGAAGAAGCCGAGCTATGGTGGGAAGCTCTCACCGCAAGGAACATAAATGCTGGTAGAACCTGGGACGAATTCAAAGAATTATTCAAAGAGAAGTATGTCCCAGAACAAGCCCTGGAGCGCATGCACGACGAATTCGCCAACCTCCAGCAGGGGGAACTCTCAGTGCAAGATTATCTGAACAAATTTACACAATTAGCCCGCTATGCTCCCGAACTCGTCGCCACCGCAAAGTCCAAGAACAAGAGGTTTATCCTCAAGCTGAAGCGAAAGTACCAGGATAGGGCAATGGCCCACATCAAGCTGGGGTTTAATGAATGGGTGGAGATGGCGTGTAACTATGAAGACCTAGTTCAAAGGCATTTGGATCAGGATCGTGCTAAAAGCCAAGCCGGGAATAAGCGCAAGCCTTCTGCAAATCAAGGCGAGTCAAGCCAAGCGGCATCCTCGAATCCACAAACCAGTAAGCTGCGAAGAGGAAACTTCTATAACTGTGGCAAGGCAGGGCACTACTCAAATGTTTGCACAGCCCCGAAACGGCAGAGGACCAATTCTCAAGGTTCAAGCCAAGGCTCCCTGAACCCTCGCTCGTGCTTTAACTCTCGCAAGACAGATCATCTTGTCAGGGACTGTCCTTTGCTTAAGAAGGCCGTAGTAGCTCACGTATATAACGGGTCGAACCCGCCAGCTGTTTCCGATGGAGCAGGTAAACCTGATGTTTTGGGAGGTACCTTTACAATTAAAAATATTCTTGTCTCTGTATTATTTGACACGGGTGCATCACGTAGTTTTATTGCTAGTAACATAGTGCACAAATTAAAGTTAAAACAAAGAAAGCTCAAGGAATCGGTTAAGGTTCATAATCCAATAGGGGGTTCTATTATTCTCAACTCATGTTGTAGAGTGCCAATCTCTTATTCTTTCTACAAATTTTCTTTTAATTTGATCACCATGGATTTTCCTGAGTATGATGTCATTCTCGGGCTAGATTGGTTAACGGAATACGAAGCAGAAGTTAATTGTGCAGGAATAAGCGTTAAAATTCGAACGAAGCTAGGACATATATTTATACCCTGTCATGGTTCGGATCCGGATAGAAAAGAATTTTGGTCTGCGCTAGAAGTTATCCCCACTTCCTTAGAAAAGATTCCTGTTGTTAGAAACTATGCGGATGTGTTTGAAGAAGTTGAAAACTTGCCTCCGCAAAGAGAAATAGAATTCAGAATCGATCTAATTCCTAATGTCAGACCAGTGGTTCATCCAATTAGAATAATGACTCCAAAGGAAAAGGAAGAATTAGGAAATCAAACTCGTCAACTGCTATGGAAGGGTCAGATCAGACCTAGCTTTTCTAGTTGGGGTGCAGCTGTAGTGTTTGTCCCGAAGTCAGACGGTACTCTTCGATTGTGTGTAGATTACCGAGACCACAACAAACAGACGCTCAAAAACAAATACCCATTACCCCGTATCGATGATCTGCTAGACCAATTAAATGGGGCGAGAGTATTTTCCAGAATGGACCTAGCTACAGGTTTCCATCAATTGAGAATTGCAGAAGAGTGTGTTCCTTTGACAGCTTTCAGAGGTCCAGACATATTTTATGAATGGTTAGTAATGCCGTTCGGCCTATGCAATGCTCTAGCATACTTCGTCGATCTAATGAATAGAGTGTTCAGGGGAGTTCTGAATAAATTTGTCCTCGTATTCATCGATGATATTTTGATCTACTCCAAATCAAAACCTGAGCTTGAAAGACATTTAGAACAAGTATTGGAGATTCTGAGAAAGAACGTCTTCAAAGCCAAATTCTCTAAGTGTGTCTTCTGGCAAGAAGAAGTGAAGTTCCTTGGCCATGTCGTGTCAAAGGAAGGGATTTCTGTAGATCCGAGTAAAATTACAGCAATTCAAGACTGGAAACAGCCTACCACACCCACAGAGGTTAGAAGTTTTATGGGGTTGGCTAGTTATTATCAGAAATTCGTTAAGGATTTCTCGAAGATATCCGGTCCATTAACAAAGCTTACAAAGAAGCATGAGAAGTTTAAGTGGACTTCCGACTGTGAGGAAGCTTTCCAGGAATTGAAATCAAAACTGACAACCGCTCCAGTGTTAACCATTATCGATGGCTATCAGGATTTTACTGTTTGGACAGACGCTTCTGTTAGAGGTCTTGGTGCAGTGTTAATGCAAAGAGGCCAAGTAGTCGCTAATGCAAGTCGCTAGCTAAAACCGCATGAGAAGAATTATTTAACTCATGATCTTGAGTTGCTAGCTATCATTTTTGCCTTGAAAATCTGGAGGCATTACTTGCTGGGTGAGAAATTCGAACTATTTACTGACCATCAATCATTAAAGTATTTGTTCACCCAGAAAGATCTGAACTTGAGACAGCAGCGTTGGCTAGAATTTCTTGCCGTGTATGATCTGGATATTTTGTATACACCGGGAAAGGCTAACGTAGTAGCTGATGTGCTCAGTAGAAAGACGGAAATCATTGCCAGTTTTATCGTTACGTCTTCATTGAATGACAAAATCTCTGTGCTATAGAAAAACGACAATTTTGTTAAAGAGATGATCAGAAGAATTCATGAAGGCGGAAGCTCTAATTTCCAAGTGGATAGTGAGGGAGTTCTCAGGTTAAATGGGAGAATTTGTGTACCCGATATCCCTGAGCTCAAAAGAGAGGTGCTAGATGAATGCCATAAATCCAAGCTTTGCATCCATCCAGGTGTGAGCAAAATGTACAACGATATCAAGCGCACTTTCTGGTGGAAGGAAATGAAGAGGGACATTTCTTTATATGTTAGCAGATGCCCTACTTTTCAATTAGTCAAGAGCGACCAACAAAAGCTGGCAGGATTGTTGCAACCGTTGGAAGTCCCAGGTTGGAAATTCGAACAGATTTCCATGGATTTCATAGATGGTTTGCCTCGAACCAGGAAAGGTAATGACAGTATTTGGGTAATCGTAGATCGCTTCACGAAGACTGACCATTTTATACCTGTCAGATCCAATAGAACTGCTCAAAGTCCAGCACAGATATATTTCAAAGAAATTGTTAAGCTGCATGGAATTCCCATCAGCATATTCAGTGATAGAGACCCAATTTTTGCTAGCAAATTCTGGGAGGCATTCCAGACAGAATTGGGAACGAAACTGAATCTAAGCACCGCTTATAACCCTCAGACGGATGGCCAAACTGAGCAGGTGAATTGAATTCTAGAAGATCTACTACGGGCTTGTATAATTTATTTTGGAGGGTCATGGGAAGATCACTTGCATTTGGCAGAATTCTCATATAACAATAGCAATCAAGCAAGTCTGAGAATGTCACCATTTTAAGAATTATATGGTAGACCGTGCAGATCTCCAGCATGTTGGGTAGAATCTGGCAACAGACTTGTGTTAGGACCCGATATGATTCGAGAAGCATCTGATAAAGTCGATTTTATCAAGAAGCGATTGAAAACCGCACAAAGCCGACAAAAAAGCTATGCAGATTCCAGAAGAAGAGATTTGACATTTACTGTTGGTGATCATGTTTATTTGAAAGTATCTCCGATGAGAGGAGTGATCAGATTCGGTAAAACTGGGAAGTTAGCACCCAGGTTTATTGGTCCCTTTCCTATACTCGAACGAATTGGAACTCTTGCTTATCGGGTTCAATTACCTGATTGGTTGCCTGAAGTGCATAATGTGTTTCACGTATCTCAACTTAGAAGACATGTGCATGATCCGGATCTTGTTGTAGAAGAAGCAGCGCAACATGATATAGAAATCACTCCAGAATTAGCAGTCAGAAGAGAGCCATTAAAGATTGTTGGCAAAGAAACTAAAGAGCTAAGAAGCAAAAAGGTTCATTTGGTTAAAGTGCAGTGGAGTAGTGATCCTAGAGACTGTACTTGGGAGACTGAGGAAACCATTAAGCAAGCTTACCCCAAATGCAGAGTGGACATCTCTGACTAACTCCGGTGCAAGGTACTTTTACAATCCTTTGCATTTACAATTTGTTTCCTACTTTACTGTTGTTTCCTTTTCGGGGACGAAAAGTTTTAAGTGGGGGAGATTGTAACAACCCGGAAAATACGAGCCAATTTAAAATTTTTAAATTGGTTATTTTAATGCAATTTGAACAATTGAAATAGAATATTTCAATAAAATAATGGATTAGAAATAGTGAGGCAATTTGAAAATTTGAATTCAAAATTTGACTGACTAAGCTGGGTGGGAAATATAATGGATTTTAGTGAAACCAAAAATATTTAAATCTTTTTATGAATACCTTTCTAACGAATTTGAAAAATCGAAGTTTCATAGCGGGAAGCAAATGTTATGGGCAAATGAATTTTCAGAAAGGTCGCTATATGGAATATATAGCCCTTGAAAATAGACATTTTGCAAACGACCTCGGAATTCGAAGAAACCACTTTTGTTGGGTCCGGGATGTCAAACTATTGCTAGGTTTCAAATTTCATAATTTTTGAAGCTAGTATGTGAGCGTGGCAAAAGAAAATGTGTTTGGTCAATTTCTGTTAAATTGGATTGACTAGAAAATGACCATTTTTCAAACGATCTCAGAATTCGACGAAACTAGTTTTGTTGGGACCGTAGCGTCAAAACATAGCTAGAATTATTTTTCTGGAATTTTTCAAATCAGTTTGTGGCCCTGGAAAATTGAAATGTACGTTCAAATTGAATATAAAATGATTTTATACTTTAATTTGAAAAAGAACTGACTGTAACAATCGAATTGGCCAACGAAACATATCCCATTGTGTCCGGAATGGGGGTATTTAGCTAGGGACGACAGTCGTTGGGTTTGAAAGGGAGTTCGTTCGTGAAAACCCTAATTTTCTGAATAATATATACATCGACGAATCAGAAATCCATTCATAAAAATAAAATAAAAAACAGAAAACCCTTTTTCCTTTATCGTTCTCAACGACTGTCAACTTCGCCACTTCCCAAGCAAATCGCCGCCGCCACGACCAACTGCAGCCGCCGCCACCACCCTGATTCGACGCGCCTCCCTCCCCTCTTCAAATCCGACCAACTCCTGACCCCTATCGTCATCGCATCGACGAGATCCGTCGACCCAAAATCGCCAACTTCCCATCGTCGCCGCGCCTTCCTCCGGCCACCGCACCCAACGCGACCACCCTCCGCCTGAAGCCCTCACTCCCCTCTTTCACGTCATACCCTCTGATCATCGTATCGTGCCTCGGTTTTCGCGTAAACTGAAAACCTAGTTTTGAACCATCGTGAAAGGTGAGTCCTTTATTATGTTTGAACATTGAAAAATCATACCTTTATGGTGTGTTGACGAAATTCGATGAAACAGGAAACATCGGGACCACAAGGAGGCTCTCTACCACATAGAAGAGACCGCGGATTTTTCTGAGCCATCTACAATTTTTAGCACTCTGAAAACCAAGGTGAGAAATCTAAAGTAAATGAAATTGAATAGAAAATGTCATGTATAAATTATATAAGCGAAATATAATTTATATACGTGTTGTATACCACATATACATGCGTAGTATAAGTTGTATGAGCGAAGTACGAATTATACATGCATTGTTTAAATGATATGCGTGTTTGAATGGTAATAAAATAAATATATATATATATACTCCCCTCGTCCACAAACCATGGACGATATTTATTGTTGTGATTTGGGTGAAAAATTCAAATGGTTGAATAATTGTTTGTGGTTGATATTGTTTGGTTGTGGTTGAAAAATACCCATTGGTGATTGAAACAAATTGGAAATAATTGTGGAAATGAAATAAAACATGCCGCCTGCGTGCGAACTAGATGCATGAATCCCCATTGTAAAAAACCGCGAGGTTTTAAGGTAGAGCGAGGAGCCGTACTAGGGACGGTGCCGGTTTTAACTACCCTGCCGTTATGCCGCCGAAATTTTGAATAATATTCTTGTGTTAGAATTATTTTCATATGTTGAAATTATTTTCATGCGTTGAAACTAAAATCATGTGTTGAAAAAAATATCCATGTGTGGAAATGCTCATGTGTTGAGAAGTGATGTGTGAAAATTAAATTCATGTGTGAATGCATAAAGTGTTTAAACAATAAAAATCACATTTTTACAATATATATGAAGTATGTAAAATATTTGCCTTATATATAAATAGTTTCAACAATAAAAATTTCATCTTTCTTATATGAACAAACTATATAAAATATCCATGTGTGGAAATGCTCATGTGTTGAGAAGTGATGTGTGAAAATGAAATTCATTTGTTGAATAAAAGGTTGAACAATAAAAATTACATTTTTATTGAAACTATGAAGTTTTAAAAACATTCATGTGTTGAATAAATATTTTAGATGATGAAAATACCATTTTTATCATATATGTGATTTGCTAAAGATATACTAGTATTGAAATAAATATTTGTGAAGTGAATATTATTTTTAACATGTGAAGGAACTAAACGAAATAGTCATGTGTTGAAATATATTTTAGTTCGCCAAAAATATCATTTTTATTGAAATGTGAAGTGTTAAAAATAACCACTTGTTCAAATAAGTATGCATGAGTTGAAATATTCATTAATTAGCTAATGATGTGACTTTTGCTTATGTATGCAACATTAGAATGAATGGTGACTTTAAACCAAAGTGAATCGAAAATGAAATTGAATAGAAAATGATAAGTGATGAAAATTGCATATATGTATATGCATATTTATTGAACAGGTTATAGCAAAGAGGCTACAGAAGAGGAATAAAATTATGTGCCCGACAAATAGGTACATGTTTAATGTTTTGCTTGGGTGATGATTTTATGAGCCTATTGGCTAGCCGCTTGGCTTTTTCTTTTTCTTTTTGAGATGAGACGCCCGTGTGGCTATTTGGGAATTTTCCCAGCCCCTCCCATACAAAGGAGGTTTTGGCGAAATTTTCCAAAATTTAAAGGCGTTAGTGAAATATTTGAAGTGAAAACGATATAGGAATTTTCGAATGAACTATATTTATATAAATATATAAATATAAATAAAATTAAAACGAATCGTGGCCCTGCAGTTCGTAATTTGAAACCGTGATTTCAAACGACTAGTGCGGGAGATCCGGCCATTGGATTTTCCCGAAACCGCAACCGTGGGGTTCACCTTGGAAATATCTTTCCAACGGCACCAACTTTGTAAAGATCCGACGGTTGGATTGTCTGGAATGTTTAATTCAAATCTGAAGAAAAACAGGGCCAGAATCGATTATATTTATATATAAATATAAATATAATTAAATTAAATCGAATAACGACGCTGTAGTTCGTAATTTGAAACTGTGATTTCAAACGACTAGTGTGGGAGAGTCGACCGTCGGATTTTCCCAAAACTTAAACCGTTGGATTCGTATTGAATTGATCTTTCTAATGATATAAAATTTGTGAAGATCCAACGGTTAGTTTTTCAGATATGTATAAGACAAATTTAGTGAAAAACAGCGCCAGTGCTTCATCACGACCTGAAATGTCGTTTAATTGAATATGGCAGTTTTTAAAAAAATAAAAATAGCGATATATCATTGAAAAATATTATTGGCGATATAAAATGGAAATAAACCGATTTTGCTTGGTTTGCTTGATATGTGATGGTTGAATGTATTTAACATGAAAACTATACTAATGAACTGAAATGTGAATGTTGAGTGATTTAACCATGTGATGAATTGATTTGAAAATCTAAATATACGAGGATTATTTGAAAAGGCCGAGTTTAATCTCATTTCAAATAATCGATTGACGATGAGAAGTCGAAGAGTTGAACGGTTGAAGACCGACGATCTTCACATTGGATGGATGGGCGCTACTGATGCTCATGATTGGAGTAGCTACCTTGAAGGAGCTGAAGTAGTAGTCGTCCGGACGTATTGTTGATTGTGCGGATAAGCGAGGAATTTGGTGCCTCCGGCTTCGTTCAAACCCAGGACGAACTTGTAAATGGACTGTGTGTCTGACATTGGATTTTGTCCTGTACTGATTGATCTCTATTGAATATATATCTGTTTGGCGGCGGAGAATTTATTCTCTTGCTTAACTCCCTTCTCTGAGACGTACGAGCTCAGAGGTTATATATAGATAGAAATTAGTCGCATGTAGTGGATTTCCTGTGTGGCACGCCTAAGTGGCATATGATCAAGGCTTCTATTGCAAAGCAAAGTCTTGTGGTTGATGATCAAAGCATGGTCTGTGTGACGTAGCTTTGTGTATAGCGTGGATTTGCGAGCCTCACACCCCGGTATGAGTCAAAAACGGGAGAAGGACCCAAGGAGTGCATGACGTTTCTTTCTAGCTATGGTGGTGTCAGTGACCTACCAGCCCTGACATTATATATACTTTTCACCTGTGTGGTTGTTGGAATGCGAGGCGCCTCGATTATTGGTCTGTAAGGACCGGGAAACGTGTGTTCAGGAATAACTAATCCTCAAAAGTAAGAGAGGACCGGCCTTGGAGGATCCAGGGATTGATGTGTGCGGTCCTGGGACATTTGCTAGAGTGTCTCGAATCGGAGAGGAGCTTGCCCCTTGCCTCGACTCATGATGGAACCCAATTTCCAATACGAAATGTGCGGATGTGAATGTATTATTAGTATGGCGACATAGTGGTATGGGTCATTTATGTCATCTATGATTGATATTTATGATTGAATTTTCTTTTGAAACATATATGCACTAGTAATAATATCAAACACTTTCGTTTTATACGTATGAAGCATTTTTTGGCCATTATAAGGTAAAACTCTATCCTCCGTCTTGCGTTGCATTGTGTGATGGGACCTGAGTCTTATAATGGCTTCATTTTGATAAAAAGCATTGCGATGATTTAACCGTGTACTTTATTTTATGCACTAGCACTCATTGGAGTAAACCCGTTCCGCGAAAATGGCGTGGTCCTTTGATTTGCCTTATTATTGTTGTTTAGTAAGTTAAGTAGATTTCTCATACCAGTCCCATGACTGACTCGTAGTTTGTTTCACCTTGCAAACTCGGGTACCCTTATTTTCACACGGGCAGCCTAGTTACAGGTAGCTGACATATTTTGGGCATGGCACCGCAGTAGAGGTGCGCTTTTGGCTTATGGAAAGGCTTGACTAAATTGAGATGATTGTGAATTTTCCGCCATTATTGTATATGTATTATGATTCCGCCACAGGCGATGTAGACTGATGTTTAGTTTATGTATTATGATTCCGCCATTGGCGATGTTGACTGATTATGTATTATTATGCACTAAGTAGTATCCTGCACTGTGCTCTCTGATGTGGATATAGATATGATTCCGCTGTCATATTGTGTAAATTATTCTATTTTCTTGTTTATGCTATTATCTGTACTCTGCTAATGTTGATTAATGTGTTATATTCCAATGATTATCCTTAACACCGTGGTACGGGGTTTTGGGATCGTCACAGTGGTTGGAAATTTCGTTGAACGGGGAAGGAGGTATTCGAGTAGGTAGGTGCTGTAATGGAAGAGGACTGGTAAATGGAAATTTCTTTGAACTGAAGCGTGTTTGTTTTGGTCCCTTGGAGAAGAAAGGAAAATGCATGGGTATGGTTTGCTAAGTATATGGTTGGGCTTGTTTTGGGCCGAGATTTGGGAAGTTGGTTTTAGTTTGAATTTTTACTAAGAGAAGAAGAGATTTGAGCATTTATAAATTTGCGGGAAATGGGAAATCTTGGAAGAACTGGTTCATAATTTCTAGACGGGAGGAATATGAGTACGTATCCATGCGGTTGTGGGTTTTAAACGGACTTGGGCCGGGTATAAAAATGGTAAAGCCCAACTAATTATAAGTTATTTTAACTTAATATTAAATATTGTATTATCTTAAAGTCATCATATCTGACTCATAGATTATCAGAATTTTGAATGCTCAGATCCCTTGAGATCGTTCGGACAATGGCTACACCATGGAACTAGTTGGGAGTGAATTAAAGCTCGTTACAATTTATAGCGAAATAAATTGTCCGTCTGAACAAAGCGATGGTTATCGTTATTAACGATGATCATCCAATGTGAGTAAAACTCACCAACTCTGAACAGTTATATTTTTATAACGTATTCTTAGAACTGATAATTATCTGTTGATTTCTGTGTCTTAACTGTTTGGTTGAATTGCTTATGTATTGGTTGAAATTAGAGATAACGATATATATATAAATCGTTAATCAAATATTGATTCTGTTTGTCAGAATATTTCGTATCGAAATGAAATCGATGTTATTATATTATTTAACATTTGTGGATGCAGGGAAACAGGTTGGAGGGATCCAACTGGATTCCTCAATATTTATAATACTGTTCTGTTCATATATTGTAATATATGATGTGATATATAATCCGTTGTGGATTATATGTGTTTGAATGATATCGATCACTGTTATTCGGTATTTTAAATACCGTAAGAAATAATGAAATGTAAAAAGGGGATTTTCAAAGTATATTTTGAAAATAAATTATTTATATAAAATCAATGGATTTTATATATAAAAGGAAAAGGATTTTATAAAAGGAAATAATTATAAAATCAAAGAGTTAAAAAGGAAAATATTTGTTAAACAAATGTAAATGGAATATTTATTTAGAAAATAAATAGAACTATAAAGGAAACATTTATTTTGAAAATAAATAGATTATAAAAGGAAACACTTGAAAAATGAATAGAATTGTATAAAAAGAGAATTTTACATTAGGAAGGTTTAGACCCGTGCTTCGCACATGGGTATAACAGAATATGAATTCAAAGTGAATATTTAAGAGAAATATGTTTTAACAGATAAAGTAAGAAGATTAATTTATAAATAAGGTTTTTTAAATTAAATAAAATATTTATCATTGGATAAATAGAATATATAAGTCAGGACTTATATAGAGAAGTAAGAATCGATTTCAACATCGATATTTGAACTAAATATGGACGAAGAGTAAATTAGTTAGAGTTAATCGATTAGATTTAAATCGAACTAGAGTTATTCGAATAGAGTTAATTGAATTAGAGTTAGTCGAATATTAGTTTATTCGAAAGGAGTTATCGAATATAAGTTATTCGAAGTGAGATAATTGAATATTAGTTATTCGAAGTGAGATAATCAAATATTAGTTATTCGAAGGTGTTAATCGAACAGAGATTACTTGAAAGAGAATATACGTCGAATTCGATTATATCGAATTCGGGAAAGTATTATTTACTTTTCGGTTTTTAATCAAGATTTGTTTATTTATAAATAAATTAGTTGTTGGCTTATTTATTCAAAATAAGAATTTAAGTTAGATTTCTAAGTTAGATATTTCAAAAGTAGAATTTATAATGATAGCGTTATAATAAATGTTTTCATAAAAGAAGTGGATTCATAATCTGAATCCGAGAATTTGCGTAAGCAAATGATTGTAGAAATTGGAGCGGTGAGCTTTGTCTATTGCAAGGTTAAGAACGTTGTTCAGTTAAGGTCTGAGAGGTAATTATACCCAACTTGATTGACTTCCTTACTTAACTAAGAAATAGTTGAGGTTCGAGGGCGAGAGTTAGTTAGAAATACAGTTAAGTAATAAGCGATTTATGGATGGAGCGGTCGTAACGATGTTTTATACAACGTTAATTTGACATCCATATAAATGAGTTTTGGGAACGTTTTCCAAATATAGAATCAGAGATATTTCCTAAACATAGAAAATGGAATGTTTTATTTATAAGGAATTAAGAAATGGAGTTAAGCTAAATTAGAAACTGACTGGGATTAGTTAAGTTGAATGGTTTTCTAAGCATTTATCTGATGTTGGTTTTGACCTTCGGGATTGATACTTAGGGAATTTTTCTCATACTATTTTACAGTCAGAGACTGATTGATGTGGCAGGATAGTGATAAGTAAATAAGCAATGGGAATGTTTTCCAATGTTCATAACATATATTTTCTGAATATAGAAAATAAGGAGATATGAATATATATATATATATGATGATTGATCAATAGAAATTCCAATTGGAAATAAGATTGTTGTTTGCACACGTGTTTTCATTTGATATTTAAATCACCGACTATCAAAGTTTCTGACCATTTTACGTTGTTAATATGGAGAGACCGGTTGGATTATTATCCGAAGAACCACTCCGTATTGGCATAAGCGTTGCAAACCAACTATGCTAAATATATTTAAGACGGAGTAAAGTGCAAGGGCTATTGTATAAATCTTAAGTAGAGATTGCTTAAGGTGGATGTACTGAATAGTGCCTTCGGTTTGTCCAGTCCAAGGACAACTTGAATGGACGAATGTCTGACAGAGTATATCTGATAGATCGCGTAAGTTGATCGTTTCAAATGTATTTACGTTGGTAGCGGAGGAATTTGTTTCCCTTAGCTTATACCCATGGTATTTTTGGGGAAATCAATTTGTGATTTGACGGGTATGATGATGTGGCATTCAAAGTAAATAAAGACGTGATTTGTAAAGAGATACGTTATAACCTCAAGCCTCATCAACTGGGAAATGACAGAAATCGGGTAGGCAGCATGGCTAAGTGGGCCGCACCCAATAAGGGTATATTGTCACCATCTAGAGAATATTCATATTTGTACTTCTTTCAATTCTGTATCTCCCGGGAATGGTTATGTTGGAATACAAACCGAGGGGTGGCAATATATTTGATACATTCAAGAGAAATGAATGGTCGGTCATGTGTGGCCGAGTTACAAGATGTTCTTGTTGAACTCCAGTGTATCGCTTCTACAGTACACTGATCGGAAGGTGGATCCATACCTTGTCATAGTTGGAATCCATTCCCCAAATAAGAGCCCACGGTTTTGATTGTATATTATATATGTAGAACGTTGGATGCAAGCGTTTCTGCTAGATTTCTATTTACTTGATCTAGACATTATTATAATATCGGACAAGTATCGTTTTAGAAATATTTTGGGTTATCATAGGTAAAAGCCATCCGTGTTTATGTGTGGATCGGTCTTATGATTATCCTTTGTTTTAAAAGAATTTTTAAATTTAAATCAAATTATTTGAGTTTACTCACACCAGTTACTTGACTGACCCAGAGTTTATTTTGTTTTGTTTTCCCTAAACTCTTGGGTGCCCAATTTTGTATAGGCAGTTAAGTGATCGGGATTTACAGATACTTAAAGAGATGAAGCAGGAGGCTTCAGGATTATATAGCTATTATTATTTCCGTTGTGTTGTAAGTGTTGTACTCTGATAATGTTACTGTATACATATACTGGTTTTATTTTAAAGTTATGTATCTATTATATATTGTTCGTTCCGCTGTGAGATTCGTGTTACTCTGATGTGTGTGTTCTTCTTCTTCTTCTTCTATTCTAAGTTTCTATCTTATCTATCCTCACCCTCTAATTTCTTTCATGAATTATCCGGTGTTATCGATGCTTGAATAGTCGACATAGTGTTGTATGCTGATATCCAGGATCGCAAAATACCCGGTTCGTTATAGTGGTATCAGAGCTTAAGGTTAAGTAATTACCTTGGCTCTGTGGCGTGACTTAGTAGAGATGGGGTTAGTAATACCCTAGATTGAGTATGAGTGTATATATACGAGAGCGTATTTGTTATTCAATATAAAATTGTTTTATATTGTGGAAATTCATTGTTTGAGTAGTTTATGAATTTCGGTCGATCAGTTTGATCCACTGTATCGATAGGGATTTATAAACACTTGAATACGATGGGTCAACACGATATGTTTTGAAAAGAGGGTAAATGAAAATAATTTTACCCAAAGTATACTTTGATATAGAGAAAATATATATATTGGAATTATAATATATTGGATATATTGGTTGTTATGATAATCAAGTAAGATTATAAATTAAATGGTTATATATATAACCAAGTAGAATTCGTATAAGTGTTATGAATTGAATTAAATCTGAATTTAAATCAGAATCGAATTTTAAAACCCTGGAAAGATTGAATAAGTGTTGTAAGTGGAATTGGATTAAATATAAGAGAATTTTAAAATCCTGGGAGATTTTAAATTGTTTACAACGTTGTGAATGATATTTTTGAATTGATTTAAAAATGGAAATGTTTAGAAATGGTTTTGAAAAGTGATATAGTATTGAACTCACTTTGATCGCTGGAGAATATATTCCGATAATGACTGTCAGCATCATCGGTGTTCGTTTTCGAGTTCTAAGTGACGGATTACTACCAAAGATTTTGTTTTTGAATTGTTTTGAGAAAACAAGTTGTTTGAAATCCTGAAAGTGAAAGTTTGATTTTTGATATGGTAAACTATTTAAAAATTCCAGAAAAGAACAGTTTGAATTAAAAACAATTTGAGTAGAAATTTGGGAAAGCCAATTGGAAATAAAATAAAGCCAGTTAAGTGTTAACTGAAATTGAATTAGAATGATATCGAGACAAATTAGATTTTTGAGATTTCAATTTGAAGGGTAATTTGATAATCGAGTTAAGAGTTTGGAATCAAGAATGAAACCCGAGTTTGAAATGATATTTGGCTTGGATATAAGCGAATGGTTGTATTGGATATAAAAGTGATTGGAGTTTGATTGGGATGACATTGATATATGCTAAATTAGCAGCAGATGTAAAGGATATAATGATATGCCCGACAAAAAGGTACAAGTGTATATTATATATGGGTTTGAGATTTTGATGAGCCGACGTTTGGCTATTTGATTTTCTTTTGGGTTGAAGAAGGCCTAGAGAGGCAAGTTGTAGTTGTACCGATTGACCAGTACAAAGGAGGTGCTGGCGAAATTTTTCGAAAATTTCGAGTGTTAGAAAATTTTCAGGATTTTTGAAAATTTTCGTTGATAGGAAATAATTAATATATAATTGAAATTAAATTGGTTCAGTTGAAACCGGAGTTAAGAAGTAAACAAATAACTTTTAACCTGTTAGTAAGGTCTGTTTTCTACCTTAGCAATTTCGAGGACGAAATTATTTTAAGGGGGGAAGAATGTAACGACCCATATTTTCAGCGATGTATAATTAATTTATTTAATTATTTAAATAGCGATTTAGAGTTTTATATGGTTATTTAATTAAATAATATTGAATATTGAATTAATATAAATAATAGAATACAACAACAACAACAAAGCCATATATCCCAAACAAGTTGGGGTTGGCTAGATATGGAACCCAAAATTAAAATAAAATAAAATTAATAATGATGATAATAATATATATATATATATAAAGGGTTTAAAATAACCAAACAAATAAAAATTCGTCCGATAAAGGTTTTTTTTAATAATAATAATAAGTAAAAAGGTTCAATAAAAGTGAAATAAAATCTAAAATAGTAATAAAAAGTAAAAAGGTTCAGTAAATGTGAAATAAAGTCTTGAAAAAAAACCCTAAGGTTCTGGTACATGGATTGCCAATTTCCATGCACTCCTATCAACTACCAACTCTTCTGATAAACTCCAATTACTTAAATCTCTCTTTATTATCTCCTCCCATGTCATTATAGGTCGACCTTTACCTCTCTTTGGGCCTTCGGCACGGCCTAAAATTCCAATGCATATAGGTGCATCGTATGGTCTACGTTGGATATGTCCAAACCATCTCAAGCGGTATTGGACTAACTTCTCTTCAATAGGTGCAACTCCAAGTTTTTCCCAAATATCCTCATTTCTAATCCGATCTCGTTTGGTATGCCCACAGCTCCAACACAGCATCCGCATCTCTGCTATGCTTATCTTCTGGACGTGTTGCCTCTTAGTAGGCCAACATTCTGCACCATATAACATTGCAGGCCTGATTGCTGTCCTATAGAACTTTCCTTTAAACTTCTGAGGAATCTTCCGATCATAGAGAATGTCAGATGCTAGTCGCCATTTCACCCATCCTTCTTGAATTCTAAAACTAACATCCTTATCTATCTCTCCATCAAATTGCAACATAAATCCTAAGTATCGAAATGATTCCTTCTTGGGTACTACTCTATCATCCAGGGTAACATCTCCGTCATTTGACCTAACACTGCTAAACTCACACTTCATATACTCTGTTTTAGTTCTGCTAAGCCTGAAACCCTTTGATTCCAAGGTCGCCCTCCACAACTCTAGTTGTCGATTAACCCCTATTCTACTTTCATCAATCAGCACAACATCATCGACAAAGAGCATACACCAGGGAATCTCCCTTTGTATATCTTTTGTGATTTCATCCATCACTAATGCAAAAATATACGGGCTCAAAGCCGAACCTTGATGTAACCCTATGTTGATTGGAAAGTCTCTGGTCTCACCATCGCATGCCCTAACACTAGTCACAACCCCCTCGTACATATCCTTAATAAGGGTAATATATTTTTATGGCACTCTCTTCCTTTCTAGCGCCCAACACATAACCCTCCTCGGCACTCTGTCATAAGATTTCTCCAGGTCAATAAAAACCATGTGGAGATCTTTCTTCTGCTCCCTGTATCTCTCCATAAGTTGCCTAACCAAGAAAATCGCCTCAGTGGTTGACCTTCCAGGCATAAAACCAAATTGATTCCTAGAGACACTTGTCAACCTCCTCAAACACTGCTCGCAAACTCTCTCCCAAAACTTCATTGTATGACTCATAAGCTTAATTCCTCTATAGTTTGTGCAACTTTGAATATCTCCATTATTCTTGAAGATTGGAACTAATATGCTTCTCCTCCACTCATCTGGCATTTTGTTTGATTTGAAAATATTATTGAACAACTAGTTAGCCATCTTATCCCTGCATCTCCAAAGCATCTCCACACCTCAATAGGAATGTCATCAGGCCCTAGTGACTTGCCTGATTTCATACGTTTCAACGCCCCCTTTACCTCAGCTTCTTGAAATCTCCGCACAAAATGTCTATTGGTGCTGTCGACTAAGTCTTCCAACTCGATCGAAGAGCTATCACTTTCTTCGTTGAAAAGCTTATCAAAGTATTCTCTCCACCTATTCTTTATCTCATCGTCCTTTACCAAAAGTCTATCATTCTCATCCTTAATGCATTTAACCTGATTGAAGTCCCTTGTCCTCCTCTCGCGTAGCCTAGCTATTCTGTAAACGTCTTTTTCACCTTCCTTTGTACTTAGCCTTTGATACAAATCTTCGTACGCTCGTCCCCTTGCTTCACTCACTGCTCTCTTTGCAATCTTCTTTGCCACTTTGTACTTGTGCATGTTCTCTTCACTTCTATGATGGTACATGCATTTGCAGCATTCCTTCTTCTCTTTGATAGCCTTTTGCACCTCGTCATTCCACCACCACGAATCCTTGGGTTCTCTCTTGCTTCCTCTTGTTATCCCAAATACCTCAGTGGCGACTCTCCTAATGCAAGTTGCCATCGCATTCCACATGACATTTACTTCACCTTCCACATTCCAAGCCCCTTCTCCCATCACTCTATCTTTAAACACCCGTGAAGCATCTCCTTTGAGTTTCCACCATTTCGTCCTGCTAATCATCGCTCTCTTATCCTCCACCACCCGAAGACGAAACACGCGTACCAAGAGCTGGTGTTGTGAGATGATACATTCTCCAGGTATGACCTTGCAATCAACACAATCTCGTTTACTATCTCTCCTAGTTAGGACAAAGTCAATCTGGCTAGCCTGTTGGCTACTATTGAACGTGATCAGATGTGATTGCCTCTTTCTAAAGAAGGTATTAGCAATCATGAGATCAAAAGAGAGAGCGAAATTCAAAATATCTTCACCCTCTTGGTTCCTACTGCCAAAACCAAAACCACCATGCACTCGCTCAAAGCCCCTGCTAGATGAGCCAACATGGCCATTGAAGTCTCCTCCTATAAAAAGTTTCTCACTACTATGAACATTCCTAACCATGACATCCAAGTCTTCCCAGAACTTCCTTTTGGCTTCTTCACTTAGACCAACCTGTGGGGCATATGCGCTAATGACATTCAAAACTGCCTCGCCAACTACTAGCTTAACTAGGATGATCCTATCCACTTGTATTCTGACGTCAACCACATTGTTTTGAAGGTTCTTGTCAATCAATATGCCTACCCCGTTCTTGTTACGTACTTCTCTCGTGTACCACAATTTGAAGCCAGTGTTCTCCACCTCCTTCGCCTTCTGACCCACCCATTAATCTCTTGAACACACAAGATACTAACCCGTCTCCTAATCATAGTATCCACTATCTCTCTTAATTTTCCTGTTAAGGACCCTACATTCCAACAACCTAACCGAACCCTACTATCGTCGACTAGCTTCCTTGCCCCTCGCATCCGCCGAGAAAAATGCGAGGACCCTTGCTCACTTATCACTACACCGGGGCGTCGGTGTAGCGCGCCACTAAGAGAATGGTGGCCCAGCCCTTGCATATTTAACACCATATCTGAGCCTCGATATAGCGCGTCGCTAATAGGGTTACGCCCGAACGATATATCATAAGGTTCCATATCCATAAGAGAGGCTAAGTTTTTACGTTGGCTCGCCAAGCCTATCACAACCCTCCTCCTTTACCCTGGCTTGGGACAGGCTGCATAGAAAACTACACAGGCAGAGTTTAATATAAATAATAGAATAATATATTTAATTCTGAAATAATCAGAATTACTGGAATTCACAATATTCTGTGAATTGGATTATATCTAAGATTTAATTCAGCTTAGAATTTGAATTAGAATAACGGATATATTTAAATAACGACAGTTTGAATGTATAATTATATTATAATTACAATCGAGCTCGAAATGGCACTGCAGTTCGTAATTTGGTGATTCGAACTTTAAACGAATATACAGAATCCGTTTTAAGTCGGATTTCTGTGAAACAAGAAACGTTCAGAGCTGGTGAAGCATATTTTTCTAGTGGAAGAGAAAAATCGGGATTTCGTCGTGTAGATTGAGAGTTATGTCCAAATCAAATTTTCAAATAGTCGCTATGGAATCGTTTATAAACCATTACGATAATTTTTTTTAATATTGGCATTGAATTTAGACAGGATCTTTGAGACATAGGTAAAATTTAATTTTTAGAATTTTACTGTAATTTTTATTTTGTAAAATAAGCAATTTTTTATTTGGAGTATTTTGCACCCTATATCAATATTTTGGGGTTTCACAATATGAGTTAACCTACAGATATTTTTATATTTTTGGAATCGGGGTAAATTGCTCAGCACAACAGTATATTTATTTCTGTCGTTGGTCATCTGGATGAGAACAGGACTTCATACAGAAGGGTCACCAAAATGCTATAACTTAAAATATCCTATCCCTTAAATCTAACATATCTCTTTTCTCTGATCAAATAAGATTCCACGCTTCATCTTTCTAGCCACCATCAGTTCTTTGTTCCCAACGCAAGAAAATCAAAGGAGAAAAAAATCAAAGCAAAAATCATTTCTCCGATCAAACAAAGCCACGTTCCCATTTTCTCAGCCACACCCTCTTCTTTAAAACGCGAATTCCATTCCTCACTTCACGGTCCAAATTATCCGCCGCCTCCATCTCTTCTAAAAACATGAGAAAACGATTTCTTCAAAAATCAAAACATATTCTAGAAATCCTTAAAACAAGATTTCTGAGTTTGTAGAGGGATTTTCATCATTCCTAGGTGGGTTTTTCCAAACTCGAAATACTTCCAGTTCGCTGCCAAAATGGTATCGTAGAGCTAGGGTTGACGGGGGTAAATCACTAAGGCGTTGTGGCGTGAATTCAAGTATTGAGTGATGATCAGTGGGGTAAGGCGCCTTGTTTGGCATAGTCTGGTGAAGATCCGACACCATTGATGTCGCGAGTTGCTGAGAGGACCTCGAAGTCGCGAATCACAGGGCGGATGTGAGTGGGTTGAAATGGAGATGGGTGGAAGGAGAATTCGGAGGGGAGCTTAATGGTGAGGGCGGTTGGAAATTTCGTTGAACGGGGAAGGAGGTATTCGAGTAGGAAGGTTTTGTAATGGACGAGGACTGGTAAATGGAAATATCATTGAACTGAAGCGTGTTTGTTTTGGTCCCCTTGGAGAAGAAAGGCAAATGCACGGGTATGGTTTGCTAAGTATATGGTTGGGCTGGTTTTGGGCCGAGATTTGGGAAGTTGGTTTTAGTTTGAATTTTTACTAAGAGAAGAAGAGATTTGAGAGTTTACAAATTTGCGGGAAATGGGAAATCTTGGAAGAACTGGTTCATAATTTCTGGACGGGAGGAAGGTGAGTACGTATCCATGCGGTTGTGGGTTTTAAAACAAACTTGAGCCGGGTATGAAAATGGTAAAGCCCAACTAATTATAAGATAGTTTAACATAATATTAAATATTGTATTATCTTAAAATCATCATATCTGACTCATAGATTATCAGTACTTCGAACGAACAGATCCATTGAGATCGTACGGACGATGGCTACGCCATGGAACTGGTTGGGAGTGAATTGAAGCTCGTTACAATTTATATCGAAATAAATTGTCCGTCTGAATCAAGCGATGGTTATTGCTATAACGATGATCGTCCAATGTGAGTAAAACTCACCAACTTTGAACAGTTATAATTTTATAACGTATTCTTAGAACCGATAATTATCTGTTGATTTCTGTGTGTTAACTGTTTGGGTCGAATTGCTTATGTATTGGTTGAAATTAGAGAAAATGAGATATATATATATATAAATCGTTAATCAAATATTGATTCTGTTTATCAGAATATTTCATATCGAAATGAAATCGATGTTATTATATTGTTTAACATCTGTGGATGCAGGGAAACAGGTTGGAGGGATCCAACTGTATTCCTCAATATTTATAATACTGTTTTGTTCATATATTGAAATATATGATGTGATATATAATCTGTTGTGGATTATTTGTGTTTGAATGATATCGATCACTGTTATTCGGTATTTTAAATACCGTAAGAAATACTGGAATGTAAAAATGGGATTTTCAAAGTATATTTTGAAAATCCCTTATTTATATAAAATCAATGGACTTTTTATATAAAAGGAAAAGGATTTTATAAAAGGAAATAATTATAAAATCAAAGAGTTAAAAAGGAAAATATTTGTAATACAAATGTAAAAGGAATATTTATTTAGAAAATAAATAGAATTACAAAGGAAATATTTATTTTGAAAATAAATAGATTATAAAAGGAAACACTTGAAAAATGAATAGAATTGTATAAAAAGAGAATTTTACACTAGGAAGGTTTAGACCCGTGCTTCGCACACGGGTATAACAGAATATGAATTCAAAGTGAATATTTAAGAGAAACTTTTTTAAGAGATAAATTAAGAAGATTAATTTATAAATAAGGTTTTTTAAATTAAATAAAATATTTATCATTGGATAAATAAAATATATAAGTCAGGACTTATACAGAGAAGTAAGAATCGATTTCAACATCGATATTTGAACTAAATATGGACGAAGAGTAAATCAGTTAGAGTTAAACATTTAGAGATAATCAGTTAGAGTTAATTGATTAGAGTTAAATCAAACTAGAGTTATTCGAATAGAGTTAATTGAATTAGAGTTAATCGAATATAGTTTATTTGAAAGGAGTTATCGAATATAAGTTATTCGAAGTGAGATAATCGAATATTAGTTATTCGACGGAGTTAATCGAACAGAGATTACTCGAAAGAGAGTATACGTTGAATACGATTATATCTTATTCGGGAAAGTATTATTTACATTCCGGTTTTTAATCAAGATTTGTTTATTTATAAATAAATTAGTTGGATTATTTATTCAAAATAAGAACTTAAACTTGATTTCTAAGTTAGATATTTCAAAAGTAGGATTTATAACGATGGTGTTATAATAAATATTTTCATAAAAGAAGTGGATTCATAATATGAATCTGAGAATTTGCGTAAGCAAATGATTGTAGAAATTGGAGCAGTGAGCTTTGTCTATTGCAAGGTTAAGAACATTGTTCAGTTAAGGTCTAAGAGGTAATTATACCCCAACTTGATTGACGTCCTTACTTAACTAAGAAATAGTTGAGGTTCGAGGGCGAGAGTTAGTTAGAAATACAGTTAAGTAATAAGCAATTTATGGATGGAGCGGTCCTAACGATGTTTTATACAACGTTAGTTTGAAATCCATATAAATGGGTTTTGGGAACGTTTTCCAAATATAGAATCAGAGATATTTCCTAAACATAGAAAATGGAATGTTTTATTTATAAGGAATTAAGAAATGGAGTTAAGCTTAATTAGAAACTGACTAGTGATTAGTTAAGTTGAATGGTTTTCTAAGCGTCTATCTGGTGTTGGTTTTGACCTTCGGGATTGATACTTAGGGAATTGTTCTCATACTATTTTACAGTCAGAGACTGATAAATGTGGCAGAATAGTGATAAGTAAATAAGCAATGGGAATGTTTTCCAATGTTCATAACATATATTTTCTGAATATAGAAAATAAGGAGATATGAATATATATATATATATATATATATATATATATGATGAATGATCAATAGAAATTCCAATTGGAACTAAGATTGTTGTTTGCACACGTGTTATCATTTGATAGTTAAATCACCGACTATCAAAGTTTCTGACTATTTTACGTTGTTAATATGGAGAGACCGGTTGGATTATTATCCGAAGAACCACTCTGTATTGGCATAAGCGTTGCAAACCAAGTATGCTGAATATATTGAAGACAGAGTAAAGTGCAAGGGCTATTGTATAAATCTTAGGTAGAGATTTCCTAAGATGGATGTACTAAATAGTGCCTTCGGTTTGTCCAGTCCCAGGACAACTTTAATGGATGAATGTTTGACAGAGTATATCTGGTAGATCGCGTAAGTTGATCGTTTCAAACGTATTTACGTTAGTGGCGGAGGAATTTGTTTCTCTTAGCTTATACCCGTGGTATTTTTGGGGAAATCAATTTGTGATTTGACGGGTATGATGATGTGGCATTCAAAGTAAATGAAGACGTGATCTGTATAGAGATACGTTATAACCTCAAGCCCCATCAACTGGGAAATGATAGAAATCGAGCAGGCAGCATGGCTAAGTGGGTCGCACCCAATTAGGGTATATTGTCACCATCTAGAGAATATTAATATTTGTACTTCTTTCAATTCTGTATCTCCCAGGAACGGTTATGTTGGAATACTAACCGAGGAGTGGCAATATATTCGATACATTCAAGAGAAATGAATGGTCGGTCATGTGTGGCCGAGTTACAAGATGTTCTTGTTGAACTCTAGTGTATCGCTTCTACAGTACACTGATCGGAAGGTGGATCCATACCTTGTCATAGTTGTAATCCATTCCCCAAATAAGAGCCCGTGGTTTTGATTGTATATTATATATGTAGAACATTAGATGCAAGCGTTTCTGCTAGATTTCTATTTATTTGATCTAGACATTATTATAATATCAAACAAGTATCGTTTTAGAAATATTTTGGGTTATCATAAGGTAAAAGCCATCCGTGTTTATGTGTGGATCGGTCTTATGATTATCCTTTGTTTCAAAAGAATTTTGAAAGTTAAATCAAATGATTTGAGTTTACTCACACCAGTCACATGACTGACCCAGAGTTTATCTTGTTTTGTTTTCCCTAAACTCTTGGGTGCCCAATTTTGTACGGGCAGTCAAGTAGTCGGGATTTACAAATACTTGAAAAGCTGGAGCAGGAGGCTTCAGGATTACATAGCTATTGTTATTTTCGCTGTGTTGTAAGTGTTGTACTCTGATAATGTTACTGTCTACATATACTGGTTTTATTTTAAAGTTTTGTATCTATTATATATTGTTCGTTCCGCTGTGAGATTCGTGTGTCTCTGATGTGTGTGTTCTTCTTCTTCTTCTATTCTAAGTTTCTATCTTATCTATCCTCACCCTCCAATTTCTTTCATGGACTATCCGGTGTTTTGGATGCTTGAATAGTCAACATAAAGTTGTATGCCGATATCCAGGATCGCAAAATCCCTAGGTCGTTACAACCACCGTCTTCATCCTTGACACA
The DNA here is from genome assembly GCA_030737875.1 of Allium sativum. Classification (NCBI taxonomy): domain Eukaryota; kingdom Viridiplantae; phylum Streptophyta; class Magnoliopsida; order Asparagales; family Amaryllidaceae; genus Allium; species Allium sativum. Next base: position 283,226,267 of record CM060911.1, read on the forward strand.
TCATCGAATCAGTTATTCAGAATGGGATAAACCCGGACTTTCTAAATAACTCGCGTATATAATAAACAAGTGTTATAAAAACACAACATACGCCTCATTCCAATCTAGAATATTTCTTTATTTAAATATTCATATCCTATGGGAAAGGTTCCCATTAATTTTTCCAAAGATAAATTCTTTAAATTTATTCTTTAATCTTCCTTTATATATCATTTCAAACCAAATTATGGTTTATCCAAACTAGTCGGGATTAGCGATTCTTACCGAAATAATCATTTGTTTTAATTTCCCAATCCCAACCTATAAATCCCATGAAGTAAAACTGGAAATACTTCATATCTAATACTTTATCGGTAAAATTAATTACCATTTCGCGTTCAAATCTAATTAAAGATTTAACTATCGCCTGGAGCAAAACTGGTGATACTCCATTCTCGATCATTTCTTGAATTTGATAATTTAGTTATCAAATTAACCTTTCAATCTATTTAAAGATTCAGTAAAACTCTAATTCAGTTTTAATTTCCAAAAATCATTACTTAATGATTATTCAAATCCAGGAAATAAATCCTGTCTTTAACTGGGTTAAAGAACTAATGTCATTTAAAACACAGCTCACGATAAACCCAAAATCACATTCCATTAATAATGGAATCTTCACGAAAAAAAATCAATATATAATCGATATGAACTTCCATATCCAACCGATACTATAAATGGAATAACGGCAAAGCCTCTTAAATTCCATATATATAGTAACAGTCTTCCTCCACAGAAGTCCACTTCGATTATTACCAAATCGAATTCCGTTCCATTCAATTTATTTTATTAAATTGGAAAACTTCACTTTGGAAAATTTCCTTTAAATCTTAACAAAAGATTTATAAATTCCAAATCACATTTCACTGTAAATCGGGTTAAAGAACGGATGTATTTAAAAACACAATTCACGATAAACCCAATTCACATTCCATTTTATTCCAATTATTAAATATAATTGGAAACTCTAACAATCTTAATTAAAAGATTTATTCTCTTCACTTGGGGTTCAAGAACAGTTTTACTAAAGACCCCGTTCCCGACAAACCCAAAATCCCATTTGATATTAAATACAAGACTCTGAATAGAAAATATATCGGCTTATATTCAATATCAAATTCTGAACTCAACAAACATCGTATTGGAATAATGATAAATATATCTTCCAAATTCCTCCACAATGCCTGTATAATCACGAAAAACAATATCGAAATATTCCGAAGATAATTTCGATTCAAATCCATTCCAATTCATATATTGGAAATTCTAGTTATTTTTATAACCATTTCAAATCCAATTTATTTTATTTAAAAATTATTGGATTCCATATCTAGTTAATAACTAGTTCATTTCGATAAAAATCTATTTTTATCCTTTCAAATATGGAATTTTTCATCCCAATCCTTTCCAAATCATTTCTTATGATTTTACACTTATTATTGATATTTTTAATAATTTTTTCAAGGGACGTACAGTCGATTTCATAAACGGCCATCAAACTGCACTTACAACGACCTTTTCGAAATTTGATTTGGACATAATTCCAAATCCAACCGTTAGATTTAAAATCTCTAATATTCTTTAGAAAGCTCTTTTCGATACGAACCCAACGGTTCCATATTTAGGAGAATTTGACAGTCAGATCTCCCGTAATGTCCATTCGAAGTCAATGGTCGAAATTCGCGAACTACCGCAGCGCGACACATTCTATTCAGGCCATTATATTATATATATATATATATAATATATTTATAATTTATATTTCGTCGATTTACATTTAAAACGTATTTTATAAATCGTTTTAAATTCGTTTTCAAAACAATTTCAACTTCATATTCAATTTCAAATCAAAATTGAATATTCCATATCATCGATATATAAATAAGTGTTTTCAAAACATTAGATTTTGAAATCAATTCCTTTTCGATATTCATTATAAAAATGAATAAAATCGATATAAATATCGTTCACGTAAAAATGACGTTATACTAATCAACACGGCTTCATATATTTATATATATTCGTGTCCATCCCAAATCAGACATCAAAATCAGATTTTGATTCTTTTAATGAATATTATTTTAAAATATTCGTCATTTTAAAATATTCATTATTTTAAAATATTCATCCTATCTGAACTGGAATCAGAAACAGCCAACTACCATATAATTTGATTATGGATTTCATACAACACGTGCATAGTACAACAATGATAAACAATCAACCATCATCCAGAGTGTATTCTACACTGCATAAGCATTAAATATAAATAGTTAACGCTTACGACAGCCTGTCAATCAATCGATCGACATACAACTAAACAGTTGGAATTAGTGAACGTCAAATATCATCCCAACACTCGTGTGGGGTTTCAATCAACAAACACAAATTTTATTTGTGCAGTTTGGGCGATGTGTAAAATTTATCGTGCCAATCCATATCAATCAAATAAGTGTACATAAACAAATCATTCGATTTGTAAATGAATATTTATTTTCATTCATATATCCGTTAAAATTATATTTTTAATGTTAAATTATTTATTTCAACACATGAATATTTTATTCAGTTCATTTATACCAGAAAAATGATATTTTTATTATTCAAATATTTTATTCAACAGACGAATATTTATACAGTCAAACAAACAAGTCGTCCATGGTCTGTGGACGATGGGGAGTAGTTCATATATGCAGTTATAAAATAAATAACTGTAAACAATAATTTTCGTGAGAAGTTCTCACAGTGGGATCCACTCCGTCAGTTTTATTTCTGAATTTATGTTCTATTGGAGTTTGAATTTTCTTGAAATTCTGATTTTCTCCAAATAGCTTCTAGTCAGTTCCATTGCGTAGTGGTCTTCAAGAGGGTTCCAACGCAAGTGTTTTTGCGAAATTCTGATTTAGTATGCAAAAGATATCCCCATTTAGACATTCGATTACATTGCTAATTTATTAAAAATAATTAAACTGAATTAATTACCCTATCCCTTCATTAACCCCTTGCCACATCATCTAATCCTTTCCCAATCTTCCCTCTCCCCCCCCCCCCCGTAACATGCTTCAGCAACGAGAGACCCAAAACGCAAAAGCCATCGTGTCCTAGAGTTGATAATCGCCCTCCAACTGGACCCATAATCGTCGAACAAGAATGTTCAGCTGAACCGCCTCCTTCCCCTCCCCCATCGCCAACACTGCTTGGGTTTCGAACCCCAATCCAGTGCGGAAACAGCCCTCGAACCGTGCCCCTTTGGGTCAGAAATTCATGCCCATTTCACCCCCATAAACGATCAACTCCATATCACCTTAAAGCTCTTGAATTGTTCTTCAATTTTTGTTTTAATTGTTTGATAAAATTCAGTGCGAATAGGGAGAGAATTGAAGGAGGAACAGGGACGATTTCAGCTGTTCGTGGCTTGGGTGGCGGCTACTCAAAAATGAATTAGAAACCTAGGGTTTTAGTTATTTATTTATATATACATATATATTTTTATATTATTTATTTTATTCCGAAAAGAATGTGTTTGTGCACACGAACTCCAAATCAAACCCAACGAGCATCGTCCCTAGCTAAATACCCCTATTCCGAATGCAATGGGATATGTTTCATAACCCAATTCGGCTGTTATGATTAGTGTTCATCAAAATTAAAATATAAATCAATATATATTCAATTTGAATGCACATTTTAATTTATCGGGGCCACATACTGACTCTGAAAATTCCAGAAAAATTATTTCTAGCTTCGTATTGATGATACAGTCCTAACAAAACTAATTTCATCAAATTCTGAGACCGTCTGAAATGTGGCCCTTCTCTGGTCGATCAAAATTGACTGAAACTGTTAAAACACGTTTTCTTTTACCACGCCCACATATTGATTTCAAAAATGATGAAAATAGGAATCTAGCAATAATATGACATCACAGATCCAACAAAAGTGGTTTCGTCGAAAACGGAGATCGTTTGCAAAATGGCTATTTTTAAGCCCTTTATATATATAATATATATAAATTCCACAGCGACTTTTCTGAATTTTAAACTGGACGTAACTCTCAGCTTATAAAACAAAATATCTGTTTCTTAGATCCATTAGAAAGATATGATTAAACAGATTCAAATATTTCTTGTTTCGTCCAATTCTGACTTATAACGTATTCTGTATATTCATTTGAAATTTGAAATCGAATTTTCAAACTGCTGCGCCATTTCAGGCTCGTTATATAATTAAATTAAAATTATTCGTTTTAACTTCGTCGAAAATAAATTTTTTGTCGTTATTATTTAAAATAAATCATTTTAAATATTCAAAATTCATTAAAATTGCCAAAATAAAAAATTTAAATTGGTTTTGATTTTCCAGGTTGTTACACCGACACTAAGAAAAAGAGATTTACTGCAAAAATCTCCAAAGTCGGTCAAACAAGAGACCATTCAAGCCCACGTTCAACACGGATTCCTCTAAAACCTCATCGAGGTTCTCCTCAGAAAAACCATCAAACGATAGGTTAATCTTCATCTCTGAAATGACGATCGCCTTCGAAAGAGCCTATTCGAATAAGATATGGCAAAGGCGGATGCAGCACAAGCACAAATCCTATTCTAAGATCTCGAATCAATGGACCAGTGCAAGTCCTGCCACGACAAGTTTTCTTAGCCCTAAAGCGGTGAGACCTTTTTGCTCATCCCAACCCTACCAAATGATCTCTCCCTAAGGGTGAGACTTAAATGGTATGAGTAAGATCAGATAGCTCAATTAGGTATTATAGGCTAAGAAATGGTCGGAGAGAAGAAATTAGATCTTGTAGTATTAGTGTGGCAAGATCTAATGCGCAAACAAGCGCGAAAAAGAGGAGACGAGGTGGCAACAAAGAAAGAGAAAAAGGATAGAGATATAGTTCGGCTAAATGAGGAAGAAAGAAGGAAGTTAGTGGGTAATTTGGACGCAACTATTATGGTTGAGTCCTCGGTCCAAGTTGTACCAAAACTCATCAACTAATTGACCGTCCTAGTATAACACTAAATTGTCAACTACTAAATGGGCTTGGAACAGAGTTTGGACCTTGACCTTATCAGTCTAGATTAAAATATTAATCGTTCCGCATTATCTTTTAAGATTTAACGTGATCCGAAAATAATTATCCTCATCACCGTGGTATTTAAAGACTATAATTAAACTCCGAACCAACTCCAAGGATTTATAGTCTCAACAACAATGCTTTGACAACACAACAAACGAGCGAATTTCAAAAATAATTCAGCTAGAAATCCATAGTATAAATTAAAATAGATTTCCCCCTTACCTAGCTGACAACAAACAGACGATTCACAAAAACGAATTCCCCAAAATCCGGACGAAGGTTTTTCCTTAGCCTTTTCGAAGAAAATTTTAAAACTTTTCCAAAAATGGAATTTTATTATAAACTAATGGTTTCGTATTTATAAATCCATTTTATTATTACTATATATATTCATTTTTATATTTCAAACCAGAAAAACCTTTTCATATCTAAAAATGTTAGAGCTTTAGAATCTTAAGGGTTAATCATGGTAATTTCAATAAATTATCCAATATATATTGGAAAATGGATACTAAAAATAACAAGGAATAGATATTTATTATTTTCATGTTTAGTGACATATTCCTTGTCCTTCCTAATTCCATCTTTCCTACCAATCATATTTATTAAAATTACATAATAAATCAAAATTTTGAAACACGAATAGATTAAAATTTAAAACTATATCTTCACAAATTACTTTCCGAAACCGTATTCTAAAACCGTTGAAATCCATTTTTATTTTTCAAATAGTTCTAAAAATAAATTTCCTGGAATACAAGGCCAAAAACTCAATTGAATATTTCAACAAAGGTAGATTCAGAATTTTAACGAAGTAACAAATGGATACACCTCGTAATTATATTTCCGAAATGGATAAGACATATTAATATGAGTTTTTTCCCCATTTTGGATCGAGTAATGGTCTTAACCAGAACTACCAAAAAAATCCAAAAACTAGAAATCACAACTATCTCGATTGCAGCTAGATTTTCGTCTTGTCCCCAAACTCGAATCAACGGGATCCACCCTATGTCATTTTCATGCTCTTCACAACGAAATCACCAATGTACTATGGGGTAAGACAGAATTGGCTAGAAACCCGAACTCAACATATTTCAATCCTTATGCGCTCAAAGCCCATTTTATATAATTAGGCCCACAACTAATTTGATTGTTAATATAAATCAAAGTCGAGTAAGAAAAATGAAGAAAAACAGAAAACAATATTGAATTACGTTCTCTCAAGATTCCTGATCGTTTAACCTAAGCTCTGATACCAAATGTAGCACCCACACTTTTCTACACTCAAATTTTGACAAAAATCAAAACTTGAGCACGTCTAAGCATAGAGCGTATATCTGGTGCCTGCAATAAATAAGCATGAGAGTAATCGGAGTACGATAAAAATAACTCATAGAGGAAACAAAAACAGGATAACTTGTATTAACTCAAGTAACTACCTTTTTCAAACTAAGTCACTTTGCCAATACCGAGCATGAGAGAGAACGAGAACCGAAAGACAAACTTAATCATATGTGAGAATCCGACCTTCTCTATGAAACCTGGAGTTTGTAATGAGGAGGGGGGGTCAAAACAAGTTCTAGTGACTAAAAAATGTACATCACATACTATAAAACAGGTATATTCCATTCGGTTGAACCCAAGCGGTATGCCTGACTAGGTTAGTGATTCTAAACCAACCGTTAAAGTTTACGCACGACTCTACTACTCTTTCCAAAGTAATATTCCCAAATTATATTACCAAGATAGAATGTTTACATACATTTTTGTAAAGCCTTTATAGCAGAGCTTAACTGGTTAATTTTATCGAGAGTGGGTCCCTAATTACAGGGTTTCTATCTATATCCTCATTCACTTTTTAACCCTCAATAATAAATTCAACATTAACATAAAACTAGAGGGCACTAGATATGGGCCCTACTGTAACAACCCGACATTTTGACCAGTTTTCGCCGGTAATTAAACCAACTTAAACCGTTCATACAAACAGATTGTTATGGGTATTTACATATTTGCACAAAAATTACAGAACTTTTCATTTCATTACTATAATATAACATCAGAGTTACAAGGAATACATCAGAGTACATCGATTTCACAGCGAAAGAATGCGAATGCTCCAAAACATATATCTCCAGCTAAAACCAGAATCCTACTTCAATCAACTACAAGGCTAAATCTGCAAACCAAACTACTAGGCAGCCCATGCAAAATTATGGGCACCCAGAGTTTAGGTGTGGAAACAATAAACTCCAGATCAGTCGTGGGACAGGTGTGAGAACTCAAAACAGCTGTTATTTAGGATTCATTTTAAAGTTTGGTAATTCAACGGACCACGCCGCTAACGCGGAACGGGTTTACTCCACATAAATTCCCGTGCATAGAAATTCGCTATGACTTTTGACAAATGAAACTACCATCAGGTCTCGTGGCACATACACAATGCAAACACACACATGGGCAAGGTTTCTCCTTATGATAGTAAAAATTGCTTGATATGTCAAAATCCTCTAATATTATTATTAGTGCATAGCGTGGAAACAATTTCGCAAATAAATGTATTAATCCTAGCCATCATAATGCCCCATCCCATTATATTGATGTAATCCTGCTGGTAGTAAGCTATACAACTAAAATCATATGGGCTCGTAGTGGAAATTGGATTTCCAAAAAATGACCAGGAAAAGAAACTTCCTTATCAAACTGATGGGTACGCCTCTAAAGGGACGCCCCGAGAACCAAATCGGGATCTCTGCCAACACGAGGTCAGGTTACCCCTTAACTGGGTATCTTAGAGCACGCCTGAGTATATCACTTCCCGGTCGTTACCAACCTTTAAAACCGGGCGCTTGCAACATCAACATCCATATAAAATAGAAGTTATCCACATAGGTTAATACCTGGGCTCTATACCATAGTACACCTTTTATCTAGAAGGAAATGACTTCCCTTAACCTCGCTGCATCTTTCCTGTTTTAACCACTTACCGGGGTGTGAAGCTTGACGAGGTCATGATATACACAAAGGCACTTTTAAATAAGCCATGCTTTGATCATCCATAGCTCATCACATAACTTAAGTATGCCACATTGTCCATTCACAACGCACTGCTGATTTCCATCAATATATAACATCTAAGATCATACGTCTTAGAGAAGGGTGTTAAGCAAAAGAATAAATTCTCCGCCACCAAGCAGATATATATTTAACAGAGATCAGTGCTACGTAGTCAATTACAATGTCAGACACACAATTCATACGATTCTGTTCTGGGTCTGAACGAAACACCAATCTGAAAATCTCTAAATATATTCAAACCTCATGCTACTTATAACCTCGTATCGGGTGGCTTACCCAACTAGGAATCAGCAATCAATCTAAACAATTCAAAGAATCCCAGTCTTCATTCGTCGTTTTCCAAGTCTTGAATTACTTCATAACCTCGTATTATTACTTGGAATGGTTTTCGAACATATATTCGATCCCGGTCTTTCCAAATAATAAGAATACTTTTAAAATCAGTAGCTATAGACTATACAAGTTTTTCAATTTAAATCTCCTTTCCAAATCGTTATCAATTCATTTCAATTTAAGGTTGTATTCATTCAATTCCCGTTAACCCCGTTATAATCTTAAACTTTTTCTTGAAATTCAATGTTCATTTCCAACCTTATATTTCAAAATCCATTTATTCGTCATTATCTCTTTCCATAAGCTTCAAAACCACCAAATCTTAATTTAGATTTAAATCTCCATTTATCGTAATTCAAATGGTTGACATTTCAAATATAAGTTTAAAACAGAATTTAATCGATTTATATTTGATATCGATTCACAAACTCGGGCAAACACCATCAGAATTTGGATATGAATATGGTTTACTATTTCTGATAGTATTCGTCCAATCCCGGGATTCCATATTGAATATCCGACGACTAACTCTATTCAAAACTCTTTTCCTTTTTTATTCAAATTTCCTAAATCTTACTTACCATAAATTTATTACCATACATTTTAAAATCTTTTAACGTATAAACAAATCCTTTACCCATAATTTAAACAATGGTTCATGGTTTAAAATCTTCAATTTCAATCATTTCAGAGAAATGGTATAATAACATTAAAAGCGTTATGGAAAGCACTGAGAAATGGAGATTTAACCCTATGGATCTAAAATATAAATCCATCGTTTTTCGTTTTCAAGTCAATTCAATTCAAAATGTTCAAGTTATAATCATTTGATATTTAAAATCGATATTAACGAACTGTCGTTGCGTGACGTGTTCGATTCAAGCCATATAACGTTTTTTAAATGTAAATCGCCAAATTCCTCTTTCCAGAATAGATTAAATTCCGTAACTTAGATTCAAAACCATATTCCGAATTTACTTTTTCCAAAATAATATTATCTTTCCATTCCAATTTCAAAATAACTTTATTTCAAAACCCATTATTTGAAATTTAAATATGAATGATCACTATGCGACATTAATTTAAATTCCAATTTATTTCTAAGTTTAAAAAATTTCAAATTTAAATTTCAAATTATATTTTGAATTAACTGTCCCGTCCTTCGGATCAGTTAGGGATAGCTAGGGAGAGCAAGAAACTATATTTCCAAACCTAAGCCTAGACACTATCCTCTCTATCATACTAGAATGTTCTGGTGTACAAATATTTTAAAAAGAAACATCATTAATATATATATATATATAACCATGATCCAATTTCAAAATCCCATTTCCAATTAAACTGAACTTAAAACAATAATTTTACCAAAACTCATGTTGAATACAGGATATAAATCATTTCTAATTTCAAAACTGTTTCGTTTTATATGAACATAATTCAAAACTACATTCCCAATTTCTATTTTAATATTAAATAATTAATCTTCACTTATATGGAAGGAAGATTTAATCGATCACCTGTATAATTCCACAAATACGGTGTTTGTGATTTCATGCAACCATATAAATCAGATGAACATGAATTCATTATCGTCACAACCAATAAACAATCATCTTAACTGTACACAAGCGTTACGGTCAATAACGCTTACCAGTGTTTTATCTAATTACATGATCATCCATTCAAACATTAACATCCATATCATTAACTAATTATAATTAATCACAACTAATTATAATTTTCCAAACACTACAAATTTAAATAAAAAATTAAATTAGGAGTTCTCACCATTATAGCTCCAAAATCTTCATTACCAGGATGAACAAGCCAACGAACACCGCTACCCGTATTGCTTTCAATCCCATTTTCTGTTAGTAGCTGATGATTTCTCTGCTAATTTATATCGAAATTTTATTAATAACGACCTTCGTTGTATATATTTATATATACGACTTTTTTTTTTATTATAAATTTTTACTTAATTAAAATTACCAGTATTATACATCAATGCATTTTATATTTCGATATGATTCCAAAGCCTCTAATGGCGAGTTAAACCGGTTTAAAATGAGTGAGATATTGATTCTTAAAGTTCTAAATTAAATTAAAACTAAATAAAAACATACCAAAAACAAGTTGGCCGAAAGCCGATATCACGATCCAAGCCCAAACCCGTGCTTCCCCTTCTTCTTCCTCTCCTTGCGTTGTAATTCCTGGAACCCAATTTGAACGTGCACGGTGTGCACATACACACATCCATCGCTCCACCGTTCTTCGATCGGAAACCACCGACAAGTTTCCCTTCACTTCCTAACTCAAATACACCCACTGGCCATCGTCCCAAATCCACCATCGAAAGTCCGAACATCATCTTGAAAAAACTCACGTACATGCAACAAAAGTTGCGACACATTTTCTCATACATCTCCACCAAACGACACCACATCAAAGCCCACACTTCCCTCATCACCATGCCACATTCGTATTTTCCAATCCTTGCTTCCATCACTGATAACCCTTAACCCTAATTTTCATCTTTTTCAATCATCGACACGAAATCGTCCCATTTTCGTGTCAAAAATACTACGTTCTTTGCTGATCTAAACGGCGCTGCCGGCATCGATCGATTCTTCTTAGATCGGGAAATTTTATTTTTTGAAGTTTCCTACACCAATTTTCCATTCTCTGTAATTTTCAGATTTCTCCTTCGTTATTCAATGAAATATGAATCCGTCAATTTCTAAAAATTAGAAAAACGATGATCTAGACAACATTCGTGTAGATTATTTCAGCTAAATTTGAACGGATTGAGAGATATGGATTTTTATTTGAGTGGAAACATGGATTTCCATTTACTGGAAATGAAGAACAAGAAGAAGAATACTGTAGAAGAAGCAGATCATAGTAGTGATTTTGTATGAAGGGAGATATGTGTTTATATAGGCTCAAAGAAGGGTATTTCAGTCATTGAATCAAGGGACACATGGATCATTACATGCATGAAGACAACTACATGGACACATGACTTTTGATCCTTATCCTTAAGGATTAGTTAATTTATTTAAATAGAAACATAGACGTAACACTTATAGATGTAGCCAGACTTTGCCATACTTAGTGTAACCATCTTATTACATAAGGTACATCAAAATATAACTTACTAATATTTTCATCAATATTTATCTATTTAATTTACCAAGAATTCATACTTTAATAATGGTCTAAATGCTTAACAATCCTTATAAAATTTTATAAATACTAATTTATAAATTATCCAAATAATCTTATAAAAATCATTTTTGTATAATATTAAAATCTTTAAAATAAATTATCCTTTACCAAATCATATTCTTATATTAACATCATTATACATCAACAAAATCAAAAAATATCATTACTTTGAAATATTCATAAAACCTTATAAATTAAATATAACTTATTAAAATAATTTTTCATATACAAACCATATTTATAAGATAAACCAAGTACTAATTAAAATTCAAAACTGAAATTTATATTTAAACCTTATTAAAAACAATTTATATTCAGAAAAACTAAATTATATAATAAAAATTCAATTTAAACTTAGTTAAAAATTCCGGGATATTACACTACTAGTTAAGGCTTCCGTCATTAACGCATATAACTTTGCCCCGCATAAGGTGAGAGGAGGTATTTTATCGTTCGTTATACCTTCTAGCTGACCTTATTAGATAACATCCTTAGTCGCTTACTACTTCCCATAGGATAGATGGCCATATCAGGCCCTTTTAATTTCTAGGTTTGGGTAGGCCAACACACACCCGCCATTTAAGACCCCTATACTGAAAAACCTATTCCTAGGTGGACTCTTTACCCTTAGTCACTTAGCCTTTTAGGACCCAAGAAGCAGACTCTACGCGAATGTTATTAGTTCGTCCCCCATTTGCCTTTAACACCTTTCCTTTTTAGGGATAAAGTAGGCTATGTTATTAATAATTCCCGTATAATTCCTTTATACAAAAATACAATACGTACACCATTTATTTGTGTCATGAGTTCACATGGTAAATAATATCTTACATTATTAACCTACTAAGTCCAGCTATATTTTTAATTATAAGTTTTATTGGCATAAATAAGGAAGGTTATATTCCTTTATTTTCTAGGATATTTATTTGACTTCCTCCCTAGTTTGGACTTAGTATTTAAATGTCAATCAATATCCATTAATCCCCTTTTTGACACCCATTTCCTTTCATTTCATTTTTATTGCCCTTTATGACTCTAATGGTCATATTTTTCCTAAGGTAACTATTTATCAGTCCCAAGTTATCTATTTGTTGTACCCCAACAGACAATTTCTATACTTATTTATTGTTTGACTGTTATATATATTTATTTGTTTATATACTAGGCCTCCCACATTAAATTGACTACCTGTGGATGCTGGATTTGTCGTTCGGTTCCTGGAAGGCTTCTACCACAAGTGAACTTAACCTCGTGTCATAGCACATTTATTTTTATGCATTAGACCCCCCACATTAAGCTGACTACCTGTAATTGCTGGATTTTCTAGTCGATTCCGGGCAGGCTTACACTACGAGTTGAGCTTAACCTCGTGTCTAAATGCAGTTTTATTTTTAAATTTCCTTATTTGGGTCCACAACAATTATCATAATTGATTTTAGGAATTGTAACAATTTTCCCATAACATTTATTTTCCCCCAATCATTATTGGTTAATTGTTATTTCTTTATTTGCGGTCTCATTTATGGAAATTAATTGTATGTATTGCTACAAATGGTCACCACAAATATTTCAATTCAAAATGGATTATATTTACTTACAATTCCATAATTGAACCTTATCCAAACATTCAACATTTGTCACAATTGTTAATTATTTATTTTATGACCCCATTTATAGCAATCAATTACACTAATTGCTACAACGATCACCATAAATATATTCATTAAGTATGGAATATAATTTACATATACGATTCGATAAATGAATACCATTCAACATTTCAAACCTTCAAACATTTAATACAATGCATATTTTACCGTTTCACGCTGATTTGGACGGAAAATATGTATATATTTATTTTTATGTTTTCTTGCAGTCAACGTAGTTATTAATATTTTATTTTATTCTCTTGCAATACTTATTTTTAAATTAATGATTTGGTCTAATCAATTAACCAAACATTCTCTTTTTATATTCGATCTTGCCAAGAAAGTTTTATGTCTCACAAGGACCGTTAGTCGTAATCATTGTAAATCATGCCTATTTTGTGGAATTGACATATTCACCAAATCATAAGAAATATATATAATGTATTTTTATTTTGGAATAGCTGATGCAAATTACATAAAAAAAATGTATTTATTTTTATATGTACCCTTGCACCACTTTTCCCTTTTTTATTCTATTTGTCGTACTTCTTGTGATTCTAAAATAACTAGTGCGAACCCGTGCTACGCATACGGGATTCACTATATAATTTTTTAACAATGTAATGTTTAGATTTATGGAAAGGTTGTATAATATGCTTATGAAATGTAATGTTTTGACTAAATTTTCCTTATACATTATTAACTATTGTTAGTTGTTAAATCTAATTGAATGATCGTGAGGCACATAAACATAAAGAATAACTGATACTTATACAACACGAAAATTTTATACAACTTATAACATCAATTATACGTTATTCATAACTTGTTAATCATTTGACTGCTAAAAACATATATTTATTAATATTCTAATATAATTGTCAAAATTCTATGTACATCAATCCAATATTTAACATAAAAATTTAGATATGCATGATTTAGTTTGATGATGGTGTTCCAAAACACGAAAAAGAAAGATTAGACTCTATGCAAAATCAGTTTCAAGTTCAATTCAATTAAACTGCAATTCAACATTTGTGTAACCATTTAACATTGCAAGCTAGTTGATAAATTTGAGAAATATTATAATAGCATTGAGACGTCATATTTTCAAATACGTGTAGCATAATATAACACGAGAACTATTAAACATAGTCACTTTACGTATAAAAAATGGAATAATCAATGAGTTGTACTATTTCATTCAAATATTCATACAAGTCTAATATATAGGATAATATGACATATGATAAGTTAAAAGATAATTAATATCACTGTTAAAAAAGCTAATTTTTTATAAACATAAAAACACTTAAAAATAGATTAAAAATAAAATTTAGGTTAAATAAGTAAAGAACCATAATAAAAATACTAACATGTAAAAATAGCTTATTATTTTTAGAATGAACTAATAACACATGACACTATTTTAATGTAGAAAAAAGTATTCTATAAAAGACACATCTACGTATGCATAGACGATAAAAACAATAAAACAGAAGAATAAGTTATACGCAGCGAAATAATGATTTGGCAGATTTATTTCATAACCAAAGTTAATTTATTTAGTTTTGCATCAAAATATATGAAAAACAAGACTTACCAAGAAAACATACCTTTTCTTCTAAAATGAAAAGTTAAAACTTAAATTCTGATTATAACCATTAAAATTCATAATTAGTTTGTTAGAAATATCTATCATATATCTTCCCTTAACAAACTGACATCACTTTACAAATAACGTTACAATTAAACATGTTATTAATTAAATTTAACTCTTATTTGTTAGTTTTCCACATGTAACTTGCATTTTTCATGTAATTATCGCATAATAATTTGTACTTCACAAAACATCGTGATTACAAATATTAATTTTCCTCGGAGATCGATTTAGATAGTAGACATGAATTTTGTTTAGAGAATCAACCCAACATCAGTATGTTAGCTTATAATATTTTGTATTTATACATCTAAATGTTCACATAGTCCAAATTTTCCATTTCACATGAAAGAAAAAAAAATATGATCATGTTGATGGTTTCATTCCTTAGTTACAACATTATTATATCTTCAGAGGAACTCTTTCTATGGTTCTCCTGCCCCAAGGAAGAGATCGGATAAAAAATTATATCCTTGGGGCGAGCTATATGCATTTTGAATTATTCCACAAACTTTCTTGCTTACTGATCGAACTAAGTGATTGATTGACCTTGCTTGTTATATGGTATGCCACATGGTTGCAACTCATTCTAAGATAGGAAAAACATATATTTAAACTTTTCTTGTGCAATATCCATATGCCACTCATATTTCATAAGATGTTGTCGTGGGTCAGTCTTTCCTAAGCAGGCAAGCATGATGGCTTCAGTGAAGGGAGTATGTCATGCCTCAATTATTAGTTGAACTATATACATTTCCAAGTCTCCAATTTACCCAAACTTAAATTGGTGGTACAATAATGATTGAAAGTGGTTAATTTTTTCACACTCGATAGGCATTATACCACCTAACTGTTATTCAAGGTGGTCGATGGTATACTATGGATCGAAGTTGCTTGATAAAATAAAGTTTTCCATTTTCTATAGTGCAAATGCAAAGCACTTTTGCAGCAGCCTAACTTATATATCCATTTTATACTGGAATATGGTTATACATAACAATTCATATGGATTTTGACAAAAGCTCATTAAATGAAAGTATACAACAAATGCAAAAAAATTTGAAGCACGGTCTATAAATTGTTAATTAAGATGACCGAAAAAGCATTTGCGCTTATAAGATAACAGAGCCTCTATATGTTAATCCATGTCGAACTTCGAGAACAAAAACACAGTTTATAGAAATTTGGAACAAAAAGCTATTAATTAGTTATAACATATCCATACAGAACCTTATCATCACAAAAGACTTGGTAGATATCTCATTCTCAGTATCCTCTTTGTTTCTTATAATCCAAGAACTGGAATGTCCAAAAGCTAATAATGATTACAAACCTACATTATATGACGGGACTTCTAAATGGTAACCTCGGTTTTTCTAGTGTTAATGTATATATCATCAAGCCATCTAACTGTTTTTTAGATGTATTACCATGAAAATGTCCTTTAATCCTATGCTCCTCCCTATGACATAATTTTGACCGTACAGTAGAAAAAGGCTAACAAATTGCTTCAAAAAATAAAATAGTCAAATAAAGAACTAATGATAACATTATGTAGCATAAAATCAATAATATTTTTTGTTGGATCCAGAATCCCATGATATGATGTCATTCATTAGAACCTGCTTTTTTGCTTTTAATTATAAAAGAAAGTTCTCCCTCAAGATAAAGGATAAAATATAAATTAGAACGGAATAAACCATTATATTAGCCATGGTCAAATTTTGAGCAAGCGTCATATAATTTTGCTTTTGCAATCTAAAAAAATAAGTTAAAGGTAGAATTAAGAGATAAAACATCATGTGTCTCTCCCATGAATATCTCAAAATGAATAGTCAAATGCTGTTAGCTCAATAAAATGGACCAATAGCAAGATTAAGTATAGTGAACTGTATATGTCAGTATGTATGCACACCTTTTTTTTTTTTTTTCCATTCTAGTGCAGAAATTGTTGGATCGTTTACCATTAGAGCCTGATCTACCACCCTCATATAAGTAGGCTTTTTACCAATGGTCACATTCAGCATGGTCACTTGCAAGTTGTTGCTTCCTGTAGTTTATCCGGTCTCTTCATTTCAGCATTACAAATGGTTCACAGCTCAACGCATCGTTGGATGTCGTACAACAAACACACTTCATCTCACCATATCATCATGTGTCGGCCTGGTTCTTGTTGTTTTAACTCTTCCTACATATTGCAGCATCATCATACGCTTTAGTTCAACCCCTTCAGGCCTGTCATAGCAGCAGACTTAGCACAGCCCCATTCAACACTTCATTGCCACCAGAGCTCTCTGTCAAGGCTTGCAGCATTCAACATATTCCTAGCACCAGCATTTTCTGCTTCAATTATTGTGAATTAACACATGAGATTTTAAAGGTCCTTGGATTACTCTTCGTTCATTCAGCCAATTCAACTCTCACTTCCTGACGAATGACAACTACTTCTCATCCACTTCCACGCAAAAACAACAGCTCAGGAGTTCGTAATCCACTAAAGCAATGCATTTCATTTATGGCTATTTACATTGTTGCAAACTTTCTTTATTTTATTTTCCCCATCACATTTTGGCTATCATTATAGTTATGACCCTAGTAGTTGTAACAGGTATGCCCAGCAATCTTTTTATATGGATTTTGATTTTTGCTTCATATAAGGACCACATTTTCATCAAAATAATAATAATAATAATAATAACTATTTATATAAGATGAATTGAATTTATATAATAATTTAACATAATGACTGCATAAGAATTGAAAACACACATAGTAAAGACATAAAAATTAGAATACTACGGAAATATCTATGCATCTTAATGTAATGTTATGAAATGAATAACTGGTGATTACCCAGACTGAAATAAAATTTCACTGTACAGAATGAAATATTCTCAAAAAGGTGTGAATGCACATTAAAAAAAGTAAAAAATTAAAAAAGAAGTTGGAGAAAATATACAACTCTTTTAATTTCACCTAACTTGATGAACATGAAAGCAAGCACCAAGGTCTAGTATGTGATTATCGCAAGCTTATTAGTTGAAGATTCAAGAAAGTAACTGAAACGTCAGTTGTGCCAAAAACTGTGGATATGGGCAGCCCATCAGAAAATGACTAAAAGAGAATAAAAATAGGGAATTACTTCAGATTTAATTAAAAAATTTAGGGTAATCAATTTGTGAATGAAAAGAAAAGGAAGCTTGTAGTAATTTACAGAACTATATTAATTCTGGAGCCACTAATATTTTGAAGCAAGGAGTGCAGTACAAATTCATTTTAATTTTCATCTTTGAAGCATCAATTGGTACACATAAAAAAATCAAAATGAAACAAGGATGTTTAATCATCACTTTCACAAAAATGAGATCACTCCCACTCATATTTGTACATGTATATGTATGTGTGTGTGTATGTATATGTGTGTGCATATAACATTTCTACTAATTACCCAATTATAAATGAAATATTTAGAAGATTCCTAAACTGTATAGAGATGTGGTATAATGAAGTAAGTTCATGTAGCGTATCATTCAAATTTTCATGAATTTTATGGTTTTCACTACTGTTATAGCATCAAATAACACTAACTTCTTCCCAAAGTAGCAATTTTGATTCTTTATATTCAAAATATTATTTCAAGGTATCCAACATAATAGAAATCAAGGTTTTATTCATAAAACAATACTCTAACTATCTATTCAATATAGAATCATTTTCATCATAAAGATAACAGTTCATAGACGTGCTTATGTTTACTAATATAGCGCTTCGTTAGAACAAATTACAAATTGATTACAGGAAATAAACTTAAAAGTCTTTGATTTCTTTTCCTATGTTACCTTTATTTTGATTTTGCAGCAGCTGTTTTAAATCCATCAAATAATTACATTTTCACATGCACTCAAGTTTATTACCATTGTTAACAAATAATACTAATATATGTAATTTATATTCAACTTGACAGTAGAGCAATAAATCCAAAATTAGAGGAAAAACATTAGTATTTGTAAACTAATGATTGAAGGAATGTAATTGGATTGTATATATGGTTCATACAGATACCCATAATTAGATGGAAATGGAAAACATTCATCCCTATTAAATTTTAGTATGTAGATCCACAAATTTTGGCAATACGACACTATATTAGGAAAAGAATGTTGTTTACCATTTTCTAGATGATTACAGAAGGATTACTCGGCTGTTTTGTATAACATATAAAGATATTATAATAAAAATAGTAATTTTTATGTGGTGAACACAAGCTCTTAGTTAATTTCAGCTCAGTTAACTATTAAAATAATGATCAAATTCATAGTGTTGATTATGATACAACCCATTAATTAAAAAATCCATTTGATTTATAAATTATGTGTAATCCATGCTTAACTCTATATCCAATGACATCAAGTTCTTAAATTTTTTTTCTATAAAAGAAACCAACCTATAGGCATCCATTTATACTTCTCATAACTCTCATGGTTATCATCACTGCTTAGGCTTTAAATGACAACAATCTTTTACGGTTTTCACTACTGTTGTAGCATCAAATAACACCAACTTCTTCCCAAAGTAGCAATTTTGATTCTTTATAGTCAAAATATTATTTCAAGGTATCCAATATATAAGCAATGAAGGTTCTTATTCATTAAACAATACTCTAACTATCTATTCAATATAGAATCATTTTCATCATAAAGATAACAGTTCATAGACGTGTTATGTTTAATAATATAGCGCTTTGTTACAACAAATTACAAATTGATTACAGGAAATGGACTTAACCGTCTTTGATTTCTTTTCCTATGTTGCCTTTATTTTGATTTTGTAGCAGCTATTTTAAATCAATCAAGTAATTACATTTTCACATTCACTCAAATTTATTGCCTTTGTTAACAAATAATACTAATATGTAATTTATATTCAACTTGATAGTAAAGCAATAAATCCAATATTAGATGAAAAAATATTAGTATTCGTAAACTAATGATTAAAGGAAAGTAATTGGATTGTATATATGGCTCATACAGATACCCATAATTAGATGGAAATGGAAAACATTCATGCCTATTAAATTTTAGTATGTAGATCCAAAAAATTTGGCAATGCGACACTATATTAGGCAAATAATGTTCTTTACAATATTCTAGATGATTACATGAGGATTACTCGGCTGTTTTGTATAACATATAAAGATATTATAATAAAAATAGTAATTTTTATGGGGGGAACACAATCTCATAGTTAATTTCAGCTCAGTTGACTATTAAAATAATGATCAAATTCATAGTGTTGATTATGATGCAACCCATTAATTAAAAAAGGACAAATTTTCAAAATGGTCTTGTTTTTAAAACTAATAGCGGATTTAGGCTAGTTTTGGAACTATTTGCAAAAATATGCTTGGTTTGTCCACCTCAATGCTGAGGTGGCTAGTTGTTTAAAAAAATACACGTGGAGCACTTGTGAAGTGCGCCCCTTATAAAAATATAAGGGACAAATTTTCAAAATTGCTTGTTTTTAAAACTAATAGAAGATTTTGGCTAGTTTTGAAACTATTTGTAGAAATAGGCTTGTTTTTGAACAACTATTGCCAAAAACAAGCCTATTTCTGCAAATAGTTTCAAAACTAGCCTAAATCTGCTATTAATTTTAAAAACAAGCTTATTTTGAAAATTTGTCCATTAAAAAATCCATTCGATTTATAAAATTATGTGTAATCCATGCTTAACTATATATCCAATGACATCAAGTTACTAATCTTTTTCCATAAAAAAAATCTATAAAAGAAACCAACCTATGGGCATGCATTTATACTTCTCATAACTCTCATGGTTATCATCACTGCTTAGGCATTAGAATGACAACAATCTTTTTTTAAAGAAGCATATTTAGTCAAAGTTTTTTCTAAGATGTGACGGAAAACAAAAATCAATATTTTATTTTCATGGCATATGCTCTAACTACAAGATCTATTTACTTTCACAGAGAAATTAAAAATTCATTGTATATGCTAATATTTACCTACCACAGACTATGAAGTAACCAGGAAGCATACATGCATGTACACAACAAATTATTTGGAAAAGGAGCTAACAACTCCAAAAAGGTGAGCAAAAATTTCACTCTAGTAGAACTTTTTAACTTGAAAATAATTAAAGCTAGAACCGTGATCAGGTTATGTACTTTATTATGACGTCATAAAGCTTGTCAACAAGTAAGATCCAACCACTGCACACACACAAACACACACACGTGCACACACACACACATACATACAAACACACACATATACATATATATATACACACACACACACACTCTCTCTCTCTCTCTCTCTCTTAGAACCAAAATTGACGCTAACTATAGTTTCACCAACAATATAAATATATAATACCTAGGGAAACTTTCTTTTAATATCATCATATTTCATGTTTGATGCATTCATCACGGCTGGTACGGGGAAATAAACCAATGGGTTGTATTATGGATAATAAGTCATAAACACGGTAATTACGACAATTTTTTTAATTAAATACAATAAAGAAGAAATATTAGCGCTTATTTTTATTATAATATATGAGTTTTATATGCATTCTAGAAACATCAAAAGTCCAATAACTGGCCTTTAAAGGAAAAACTACAGCTATTAACCAATAGTATCGGAATTTATTAATGTTACAGCCTTTAAGATTAGGAATTACCATCTATGATTTGAATTTATGGAAACTTTTTAGGCTTATCATGTACAAACATACGCTCTTATTCTATATGCTTATTAAAAATAAAATATGTCTACTGATTATAACCCAATTGTAGAATATTTACTTGTTGACTAATTTGAGTAGGTATTAAATAAGGCAGTACTTCAGACAGTGTTAATTATAAATATCCTTTGAAAAAGGTGCCTAAAACAATAGAAATATCAGCACTGTCATTTTTATTCAAGCTAATGCAAATGATTAAATAGCAAAATTCTCTGGATGCTAGTTAGAGAATTACCATCTTTTAAGACATATATAGGAAAAAACACATTCTCACATCGTAGAAAAAAAGCCTGATCTATTAGCAAAGAATAAGCATACATTTTCTTATTTCAACTAAAATTGCTAAACCCTGAACTATTGAAACTTCGTACATAATTAGTTTGAGAAACTTTTTATTTATAAGAAACCGAAATAGCAAAAGAATAACAAAAATGGTGCAAATAACAGAAAAAAATATAAATGTTGTAGTCTAAAACCTGAAACAGTTTAAGGTTAAACTATTTTTGTACTAATGCAACTCTTCTTTAGGAATATATCTAAAACCACTAAGCTATAATTCACATTGTCCATGAAAGTATAATTGCTTTTGAAAATTCATGAATGCTTAGTACTACATACCGTAACCATGTTTACAATTCTCTGCGACATTAACATCCAACACATAGGAAGTTTATAAGAAAAAAATAACCAAACCATTGCATAGTTAACATGAAGGTAATAAAATTAAAAATTGATACTTATAGTGTTAAGTTAATTAATAATAATCTTCAACTCAATATGAACTTTACTCCAATTCTCGACAAAGATTTTCCATTGCAACTACTTGTCCCTATTTTCCTTAACGGTACATTGCAACTTCATCGCTTGCTGGAGAAAAACAATTCTTCCAATCATGGGCGGATGATTCTCCTCGTCACTGACGTCAATTATCATTTGAATTTTAACAGATCAAAATTACAAAAATCATAGCTATAGTTGAAATAAAAATTGTATGTAAATTAGATTCATACCCAATGGAAAGCTTCTTCGATAATCTTGTCTACTTCAAGTTGTTACTTCAATCAACTAATTTCAGTTGGAAAACAATTCAATCTAATTTGTTTGGTAAGGCCAAAATTGTCATTTTTTAACTTGAGATGCATTACACGAACGTAGGCTTTTATTTCTATGGTTTCGAACGATCTTATTTAGGAAATGAGGAACTCAGGAATGTCGGCAGCGTGGGATTGCAAGAAAAATGAGGAGAAGATATTTTCTTTGAACGACATCGAGAACGATATTGTTGAGGATGTAAGATCGACATATAAATCGCAGGAGATTGGTGTTTGCAGGCACGAATAGATCAGGCATTGGATCCAAAAAGGAAATGGTGGGCACGTAAATTCTTTTAAGAATAGGGTCGGCTGGCTTTAACCTTTTTAGCACTGAAGGGGAGTGGAACTGGAGCGGACCCGAGATGGAAAGGATGGCAGTGGAAGAAAGTTCATTTTGATAGTGCAATGGCAAGAAGGGGAAGGGTTATTTTTTGGCATCGGTAGAAAAAGAGAGAGACAGAGGGGGAAAGAGAAGGGCAGCGGTAAGTGAAAAGATAAGGACGATTATTCCAGAGCATGGCCAGGATTGAAATGTTGTACACGTGTCCATCTATGAATTTTTTGGAAAATCTGGATCTAAAAGTTCTTTGGAGAAAGATTGTGACGACCCAAACTTCCGTAGAACGAAAGTAAGGATAATCATAGGAGTATAACATAATTAAAATAATAATAGATCACAGTTACATAGCAGAACATATAAATCATTTGCAGCGGAAATGAAATGTCACCATAAACATCATCACAGAACATAAGAGTACGCAGTACAGGTTACACTTAGCAATACAGATGTCTCAAACAGGGAAAGAAATAAAGTTTCAATCTCCCAAAATACATCAATATCCAATACTGTCTCAAATCTCAAGAAAATAAAGATAAAAAGAAAAGATCTACCAACATCTTCAACAACAAGCTTGATTCCAGAAATCAGTCCTACCTGAAACCTGTCAATTGGCTGCCCGTGTGGAAAGAGGGCACCCGAGTTTGCAAAGTGAAACAAACTACGAGTCAGTCATGGGACTGGTATGAGAAATCTTACTAAACTAATAATATGGCTAATCACTGGACCACGCCGCTATCGCGGAACGGGTTTAATTCCATTTGATTGCCAGTGCATAAGTTTTATAAATTTTTAAGTCGAAAACAACGCAATGCTTTTTAGAAAATGAAATCATTATAAGACTCAAGTCTCATCACACAATGCAACACAAACGGAGGATAGAGTTTTACCTAATAATGATAAAAATTGCTTGATACGTAGAAAATAATATTTTAATATTATTACTAGTGTCTAATATGTTTGAAAAATACATCAAAGTGAATGTATCAATCCTAGATGGCATAGTTACCATATACTATGTCGCCATATATAGGTTTACAATCAAGACCGTAATGTCGTATTCGAGGATGGTTTCCATCATAAGTCAAGGCTAGGGACGATCTCCTAACCGATTCGAGACACTCTAGCAATGTCTCAGGATTCGGACACTGGCGAACCCTTGGATCCTGCTGGGCCGGTCCACAAATACTTTAGTGGATTAGTTATGCCTGAACACACGCTTCCCAATCCTATTGGACCTAGAAATTGGCCATTGCGACCAATAAAAATCCGAGGCGCCTCATTCCATTAACCACATAAGTAAAATGTCGGGCCGTGTTAAACCCAAACACCACTTCTAGCTAGAAAGAAACGTTTGCACTCCCTGCGTTCCCTTGTCCCGTTTTTGACTCTACCGGGGTGTGAAGTTCGCGAGGTAACGAAATACACAAAGTTATGCCTAAATAGGCTATGCTTTGTTAATCATCCACAAGGCTCTGCTTTTCAACAAAAGCCTTGATCAATTGCATCTTGGCATGTCACACTAACAGTCCATACCATGCGATTGATAACTACTAATATATAAACTTCGAGCTCGTGCGTCTCAAAGAAGGGTGTATAGCAAAAGGATAAATCCTCCGCCATCTCAGAAATATATTAATAGGTATTAATTGAATTACATGGCATGAAATTCAATGTCGGACATGCATCCATTTACAAGTCCATTCTGGGTCTGAACGAAACCGGAGTCACTTAAGTGCTCGCGTATCCGGACGATCAACAAGTACGTCCGGACAACTACCACATTAACCCTTTATTGGTAGCTAGCCAATGCCAGGCATCAGTAGTTATCCTTTCGACATGAAGATCGCCGGTCTTCAATCGCCGTCTTTGGTATCTTCGACTTTAAATCGCTGTAAAATTATTTGAAATGAGTTGAACTCGGTCTTTTCAAATAATTTTTCGAATTATTATCATTTAAACCATTAATATTGTTAATATTAATTTATACAATTTATCGCTATTTTTATTTATTTAAAAATAGTTCCATGTAGTTAAATGACGCTTCGGGTCAATGGGCGCCTTTGGCGCTGTTTTTACCAGAATTTGATTTACACATATCTTAAAATCTAACCGTTGGATTTTGATAAAGTTTACATCATCGGAAAGATCTTCCCAAAACGGTCCTAGCAGTTCCCGTTTTGGGATCCGACGGTTGGATTTTACGGTATAATCGTTTAAAGTTACGATTGTCGAAACGCGAACTACCACGCGCGATTCGTGAAATATTTATATATAAATATAAATATAAATCATTAGGCGATTCCTACTATTTTTGTTGCAATTAAAGTGACCATAAACATTTCAACATTTAGATCAACTCTTTTATTTCATACGAAATGTCAATAAAAAATGTGACTCTTAAAATACCAACTTTTATTTACAACTAAAATGTAAATAAAATTCGACATTAATCCATTCTTTTATTATAATGTTTTGTTTACAACCAAATTTGTAAACAAAAATGCAACTTCCTCCTACGGTGTTGAATTTGCATTTAAATATGCAAATAAAAATGAAATCTTTTTCTACGATGTTTATTTGCATCTAAATATGCAAATAAAAATGAAATATTTTTTTTACGTTGTTTATTTGCATCTAAATATGCAAATAAAAATTAAATCTTTTTCAAATGTTTTGTTTGCAACTTAATTTACAAACAAAAATGTAACCTTTTAAATCATATTTTATTTCTATCCAATATACAAAATAAAAATGTATATTCATTCTAATGTTTATGTTTACATCTAAAATTTCAAACAAAACGTAATTTTACTTCTAATGCCTTGTTTGAATCTAAAATTGCAAACAAAAATGAAATTTTATTTCTAATGATTTGTTTGCATCTAAAATTGCAAACAAAAATGCAATTTCATTTCTAATGTTTTGTTTGCATCTAAAATTGCAAACAAAAAAAATGCAATTATATTTCTAATGTTTTGTTTGCATCTTAAATTGCAAACAAAAAAATGTAGTTTTATTTCTAATGTTTTGTTTGCATCTAAAATTGCAAACAAAAATGCAATTTTATTTCTAATGTTTTGTTTACATCTAAAATTGCAAAAAAAAAAAAAAAATGCAATTCTATTTCTTATGTTTTGTTTGCATCTAAAATTGCAAACAAAAATGCAATTTTATTAAATCATGTTTCTAACTTATATTACAAATAAAAGTATAACCCTTCTACACTATGTTTTATTTACATCAAGAAATGCAATAAAAAAAATAACTACCAGTTTCAACATTTTATCTATATCAAAGAATGCAAAAAGTATAACTTTTTATTTCAATGTACATTGGAATCAACGAATGCAAATAAAAGAACAACCTTTTAATTCGGTGTTTATTTGCATCGAGGGATGCAAGTGAACTTTTTTTTCTTTTTCTTTTGTAAATTTGCATCAAAGAATGCAAATAAAGGAATAACCTTTTTATACAATGTTTATTTGCATCGAGGGATGCAAATAAAAGAACAACTTTAATTTTCTTTTTCTTTTGTAAATTTGCATCAAAGAATGCAAATAAAGGAATAACCTTTTTATACAATGTTTATTTGCATCAAGGGATGCAAATAAAAGAATAACTTTATTTTTCTTTTTCTTTTGTAAATTTGCATCAAAGAATGCAAATAAAGGAATAACCTTTTTATACAATGTTTATTTGCATCGAGGGATGCAAATAAAAGAACAACTTTATTTTTCTTTTTCTTTTGTAAATTTGCATCAAAGAATGCAAATAAAGGAATAACTTTTTTATACAATGTGTATTTGCATTGAGGGATGCAAATAAAAGAACAACTTTATTTCAATACAATGAAAATGATAAAATAATGTTTTATGTTAAATTGATAATTCTATTTCAATGCTCCAAATGGTAAAAGGATATTTTTAATATTGAATTGACAATCTAATTCAAGTCAACAAATACGATCAAGACAATAATTTTATATTGAATTGACAATTTAATCCAATCCAACAAAAATAATCCAAATAATGTTTTTATGTTGAATTGAAAATCTAATGCAATTCAACAACATAACAAAATGATTTATTTTTTATTGAAATGGCCATTCTATTCCAAATCAATAACTTTATAAAAATGATTTGTTTAATTGAAATGGCGATTTTATTCCAAATCAATAACATTATAAAAATGATTTGTTTTATTGTAATTGCGATTCTATTCCAAATCAATAACATTATAAAAATGATTTGTTTTATTGAAATGGCGATTCTATTCCAAATCAATAACATTACAAAAATGATTTGTTATATTCAACACATACCGATCTGTGTTTTTACATCACCAACAACAAATAAATCATTCACAATCACATCACAGCAGATCTAAGACATATAAAAATAATAGTTACACAGCAAATAAATTAAATAAATTAATTAACTATTTAAAAAAAAGGAGAAATCCCACAATCGTGTCGCAAATTGGTCTAAAATTCAAACAGCTCGGAATCATCCCTTTTTAGTCTAGGAATGTAGATCTTTGTCGTACGATCTTGTCGGATCTGAAATTGTCAATTTTCGATATCGTATGCATTAGTTAGGATTTATTTGAGTTGCTAACATTTAAATATAATTAATTAATTTATTTATTTAAGGATTTATACCTTATTCTACTACACAGAAAAAGGGCTGAGGCTGTTGCTATTGCGTTTGATTCTAGGGTTGCCAATTGCACGCAATCCAAGGTGTTTGCCAACGATCAGACGGTGGGACGTTGAAGGGCGGTGTGAGGCGCACGTGCGCCTGCAAGGGGGGCCCACTCGGTGGTGCTATGGATGCTCGGCGGCGAAGTGATTTGCACGGGTTTAGGTGTGTGAGTCTCGTCGTTGACGGTGGGACGTTGAAGGGCGGTGTGTGGCGCACGTGCGCCTGCAAGGGGGCCCCACTCGGTGGTGCTATGGAGGCTCGGCGGCGAAGTGATTTGCGCGGGTTTAGGTGCGTGAGTCTCATCGTTCGGGCCACCAGAGGTTGATCCAACCGTATAGAAATGGAGAGCTAGGAAATCTCCACAAAAAAATTCCAAAGGAGGAAAGAGATTCGATGAAGGGATTGGTGGAAATTATTAGAGAAAGGATGGAGCGGTAATGGCCATTGTTAAAAGGGGCGGCGGCTGGAAGGAAGATGAATAGTGTTTTTTAGAGTTTTCTTTATATTATTTATAATATTTAAATGTAATTTTTACAAATAAAACCATACATCTTAAATTAATCCGATTTTAGTCCAACCAGAGTTGACCCCAGCCAATAGCCCCCGTTCCGGATCCAATGGGCCAGGCCTCGTCAGTCCAAACGACTGTCTATGGCCTGAAATCTTTAATTTATTATTTAAATCATTAAAATTAATTTGATCGTCTATTTAAATCCGTCGGGGCCACATATGAACTCAGAAAAATCCAGAAAAAATATTTTTCTGGCTTTGTTTTGACGATACGGTCCTAACAAAATTAATTTCGTCGAATTCTGAGACTGTTCGAAAAATGGTTATTTTCAAGTTGATCAAATTTGACTAAAATTGACAAAACACATTTTCATTTGCCACGCTCACATATTAATTCAAAAAATTATGAAAATTGAAATCTAGCAATAATTTGGCATTCCGAATCCAACAAAAGTGGTTTCGTCGAAAACGGAGGTCATTTGAAAAATGGCCTTTTATATGGGTTATAAATTATACTATAGCGACCATTCTGAATATTCAACTGGCCATTTGATTCCCGCTACGAAATTTCGATTTTTCGGATTCGTTGGAAAGATATATTCAAATAGATTTAGATATTTTCGGTTTCACTAAAGTCCGTTAAATTTTGAATCCGGTACATTCGGTCAAAGTACAGGTTTGACTTTTCAAACTACCGTACCATTTCTAATTTCTTTAGAAATAAAAATGAATACTTTTTCTCTAACTTCGATTAAAATAAATTTTTAATCTTTGTTATTTAAAATACATTATTTTAACTATTCAAATTTTACTGAAATAGCCAAAATAAAAAAAATTAAATTGGTTCGGATTTTCCGGGTTGTTACAAAGATTGTGCTTTCATATAGAATAATAGATGCCTCTTTATTTAAAAATGTGGAAAACGACATAATTTACAATGCTTAAGCCAAAAACCCAATAATATTGAATGTAAACAAGGAATATTTCTTTTTATTCTTACAATCACATAATACACAAATTCACCTTTTTACCCAAATTCACATATTTCATATTTCAGCACTGAACTAAAGATCTGGAACATAACTATAACAAAATTTTGTTTTATGGGACTGATTTCCAGATCCATGGTGCTATGCAACATATACAACATATTTCATGACATAACTATAGGAATAAGTGGGAAATATATAAAAATCCTATAATTCATGTTTATACATAATCACAACTTATCGTTTGCCAATCTTAAACATATTCATAATCAGATCTGATGGTTGCCATAATTTACAATTGTTTAAATAAGCTGATCTGATAGGCATAAAATATAGATTGGATTCAAAAGAAATAGTTAATTCATTATAATTGTATTAGTAAATTTACCACTCTCCTTATAGCTTCTAGTTTCTCAGTTTTGAACCCTTTAGGCTTACAATCCCCAAATTCTTATAAATCTATAATTACCAAGAAAGGGGAAAATTCTAGATCTATAGAATGTAAGAAAAAGAGAAGAGAGCGAAGTAATCTATCGTTGAACATCCTCTTCCATTGAATCTATTAATCTTCCTAATTCCATACGAATTTAATTTGATTTGGTATGTATATGAATATATTTTATTTAGAAATTAGGTTAGAAGAGGAAGAAAAATAGCAGAGCTCCACTGCCTCTATAAATTTAAATGGAAGAGAATGGGGCTCTACCCATTTATTTATAGGGGTGAAAATATCCTAGAACCTTCAGATTAGTATTAAGTTACACCCATCCATCCGTTATAATAATATAATAAAACAACACATCAAAACCTAGCAGTCACTAGGCAGTTGACGCCCAGTAGGCCTACTTGGCCGGTCGACCATCGGTCGACCGCATGGGCATCAAACTGCCCAGGTCGGCTGGCTTATTTGAGTTAAATTATTATTAAATATCCTATTTATTTATTTATTTCTATTTGTTTTTCATATTTCGTCCGTAACTTTTTCATAGGGGCTCCGTTCGCGAAACTCCAAACATGAAAATTGACTAGAATTCCGAGACGAACGCAACGGTTAAGGTTTCGTGGTTAAATTCTAACAATTGCAGAAATTCCTATTTTTGAGATTCCAATTAAATAACTATTTGTTGTAAAAATTCCGGGTTGTTAAGCATACCCCTTAATGTTACACAAAATAGGATCCCATTAAGAAATATGAAGCATTATAGGTATAAAGACATAAACACATCATAGAGAGTAAGATTCACAAGACATAAATAATTTAAACACAACAGAATAAGAAGACAATTTATATAAGAGAGAAAACCATTCTTTCAGAAAAACGAACTGCCACAAAATACCATGTCTCATTAAGATAAAATATCAGTAATATAAAACATCAGAATACATGAATAACATCCTTCAAGTTGTCAATAGATTCAACCCAACTATGGAAAAGAAATAACCAAGAGTAATACATCTTCTACAAAGAAAATCCTCCAAGAATGAATCAACCGAATAATACAAACTACGCACTTCCTCCCTGCGAGCCTTGGGGGAAGAACAATGAAAAAGGAAGGAAAATGGGTCAGACAGAAAGTTTGATGATCTGCTATGATTACTAGCAAGATTGATAAGAAAAACAGAAACTGATAAAACAGCAGTTCTAGTGTTAGATAGGGTAAGTGTCCATGTACATTTAAAGTGAACATATAAGATAACTATTCTTATTCAACTTTTGATTGTTTGCACTTCTAATAATTCAGAACAAAATATAATTAGGAAATTCTTCCTAATACTACCCATCAATCGACTATCAAAACCTTAGAGTGATAACCTATGTCTACTATGGCCCAGGCTTATCAAGCTTAAGCCATCTATAAAAGACATAGCGTTAGTCACATGTATCACAATGCCTTAATTTCCCTTGCCGGCTCAATGCATGCACATTGACCCACCAGAGCACACCCATACCTACCTCATTTTGGAGCATCTTACAACCATCCACTACATGGTGCATTCCCTTGCCTCCTATATGAGATTGCATGTGATAAAAAGGGTATGCTATATGGTGTGGATCCCCAAAAAATAATGCTCGGTGTAAATCCCCACTAGTTTGACCCCCATAGATTAACCATATAATTTTAGGCTTGTAATTTAACACCTTGTAAATCAATATGTTCATATTAAAGCCTAACGACTAATCACAAGGACACCATAAAATTTTAGGTTCCTCACTAAACATCCTTTTTAAGTCAGTATGTTCGTATTGAAGCCTAACTGTCCTTTCAACAATGTTAGTTTATTATGATTTCCAAATTGTCATTTCCTAATTATTATATCTAGGCTAACTTAATACCTTGCAAGTCAATATGTTCATATATTAAAGCCTAATGCCTAATCACATTGCCATCATATAATTTAGGCTTGTAACTTAACACCATTTAAGTCAATAATATCATAATAAAGCGTAATTGTCCTTCCAACCATTCCCTTTTATATTCATATTTGCAAATAAACCATGTTCATTTATTATGATTTCACATTATTATTTTTATGCAAATATAGATTATAGTTCCTTTTTGTTCACAACCGGTATTATAGTCATTTTACAAACTTAATCAAGTTTGGATATTATCAGTCCAACGTTCTCTTTTTATTACAGTTTTACAACATCTGTCCATTTACGCCTAAATTATTCAATTACCCCAATTTAATGAAATTTCCCAAACATGCACATAAGAACGATAATAAGTAGCCATGGGTAATTAAACATATCTATCTATGCATACACTCGTCGTATACATATGCCTTTTCGGCATATTAGGGCATAATCATAATAAACTTAAAAAATCAACGAAGAATGACGGAGAGAAGGCTGAAAATAAAATTTACAGTAATTTGAATATTCATTGAACAAAAACAGTAAGAAAAGACAGAAAAATTACTGAAAACTACCTAGAGAAAGAAATTACAAAAACCAGGTATGGACAAAAACTGTAAGTAAAAGAGCGGTAAACAAAACTATAACCACTATTATTCCTATTTACCCTAAATTTTAACCAAAAAACCAAATATGCATGAAAACTCACTAGAAAGTTTTCCCTCGTGGATTCGGTAGAGCTACCCCCCAGAAGAAAATAAAATAAAAAAATATTTCAAATTAAGTTCAACCCATAAATTTTAGATTTAAAATATACTATCTTCAAAAATAAGACTATCCAAAAATTTATATTTAGGGTGGCTTGTATCTTAAATAATTTAGTAAGGACGGGGAAGAGATGAGTTATGAGGAAATGGCGAGGGGGCTGTGGGTTTATTTATAGGTGGAGAAATAGACCCTTAGCCCTTAGAATTCGGTATTAAATATGAACTGACCGTGTCCTTGGGTCAACCCAAATCAACCACATCAGCCAATAAGATCAGAACACGTCGTCACTAAAAGCCTTAGATTAATCTCCTTCGTTCATCGCATTTCGTGCCTGACAAGTAAACGTGCTGGGCACGCCAAGGTCAACCCAGTACCCAGCAAAGTCGATACATGGGCCAACCAACTTTTGGCCTCGGTAGACCCATGGGTCAACCTGGCCACAAGTTGGGTCGTCCCAAGAAACACATAATACGTTTTTTAATTTCGAATTTCAATTCGCCGTATCTCCTTCGTTTTAAGTTGGTTTTACATAATAAAAAAATGCATTTGAACCGAAAGATCGTAATGGACATAATGGTGCAATCTTTGTCGCCAAATTCCCAAAATTTTCAGTTTATTCTTTAGTTAATTATTTTTTGTTAAAACTAGGGTTGTTACGAAAGTCGCCTTAGATGTCTGGTGTACAGGGTGAAACATATGGCTCCAAACTTGGAAGATTCTTCTGATTTAGCTCAGACGTCTTCCTAAAGGGTCAGACGTCGGGCATAATTCCCTGGTTCCTCTAAACTTTCTCCAACTTTAGCTTAGACGTCTTGTAGGAGGTTGAAACGTTTGGTGCAACTTTATGGATGCAAAACCTGTATCGTCAAACGTTTTCCTCCTCTGCCATATGTCTGACTGCCATCAGTTAACACTTCCTTTACATTTTCACCTGCAACTTCCTCCTACGAGCTTCAATTCGTAAATCGTCTTCTCTCTTAAAAAGCTACTTCTGAGCACTTTAATTATACCAATAAGGTGCCAAGAAATTCAACACACATTAACAATATATCTATAATAGCCCGTAATTTTGG
The DNA here is from genome assembly GCA_030737875.1 of Allium sativum. NCBI lineage: Eukaryota > Viridiplantae > Streptophyta > Magnoliopsida > Asparagales > Amaryllidaceae > Allium > Allium sativum. Next base: position 283,259,943 of record CM060911.1, read on the forward strand.
AACCAATTTAAAATTTTTATTTTAGCTATTTTAATGGGTTTTGAATATGTAAAATGATTTATTTTAAATAATAACAACCAAAAATTTATTTAAATCAAAGTTAGAACGTATAAATTTATTTTAATTAGCAACCAACTCGAAATGGCGCGGTAGTTTGAAAATTCAATTGAATGTACAAGATTCAAAATAAATCGGGTTTTAGGAAAACCAGAAACATTTGAATCTGTTTAACAATATCTTTCTGACGAATGTGAAAATTTTAGATTTCATAATATAAAGTGAAAGTTATGTCTAGTTTAAAATTCAGAATATTTGCTATGGAAATTATATATATATATATTTTAATATAATATATAGCCTTTAAAAATGGCCATTTTGCAAACAACTTCCGTTTTTGACGAAACCACTTTTGTTGGATCGGGAATGTAAAATTATTGTTATATTCCAATTTTCATAATTGTTGGAACTAATATGTGAGTGTGGTGAATTTAAACGTGTTTGGTAAATTTCAGTTTGAATTTAATCAACTGGAAAATGACCATTTTTCAAATGGTTTCCAAATTCGACGAAATTAGTTGTTAGGACCGTATCGTTAAAACATGGCTAGATTTATTTTTCTAGAATTTTTGGAGTCAGTATACGGCCCCAATAAATTAAAATGTACGTTGAAATCAATTTTGAACGTTATATTAATTTATATTTTAGTTTAAAAGAAAAATCGAAACAATCGGATTGGCTTACAGGACATATCCCATTGTATCCGGAATGGGGTATTTGGCAAAGGATGACCGTCATTGGGTTCGATTTGGAGTTCGAATGAAAAAGTAACTTTTTGGAATTAAATTAAATATATATATTTATATACTTAGTCAACCTTCCCCTCTCTCTCACCATTGTTCAAAATTAAAAAGAAAAAAAACCTGTCAATACCCCGTTGCCCCCTCCAGATCGTCGATATCGCCACCTCCCCATCACCGCCTCCCTAGACCCAGCCGCCTCCTCCTCCTTCCTCCAGTAACCCCCATTGCTCTCTCCTCTCTCCATTCAAACCCTAGCCCCAAATCAGCCGCCGTCGCCGCCGTATGCCCCACCTCCGACCACCGCAACCCCCGCCGCCTCCCGTCATCCCTGCGCCACCTCCCCGCCACCTAGCTCCAACTGTGGGTCCCCCTTTGTCCAAAACTCCAATTTTTATAATTTTTAGTGTTTGCAAATAACACCCTTACCTTCCCGCCTGAATATCAACCCAATCGTAGGCTTCTGGCCAAAACTCCACAGTGCCAAAATCAAAGAGCACGGTTTTCTCTTCGATTTGACTATATGGAAGCCATGTTTTGGATTGCGGAGTTATTCAGAAAACGCGTCCAAAGTCTGCTGTCAAAATACTGTCTTTTCCCAATTTCCGGCGAAATGGAGCATTTTTGGAAGAAAGACCACAAGGCGAAAATTGTCCGGAATGGCGTGATTAAGCTAAAAAAAATGATTGTATGAAGATTGGAGCTAGTTTGCAAATTCTGGGATCATAACAGCAATTCAGAGCATTAGAAAACAACGATTGAGTGGATCCCAATGTGAGAACTCTTTCTCACTCAAACTATTTTACAGTTAAATATATCCTAGGTTGCAGATGGGGATTAGTAGCTCTTGACACTATTTATTTGTACAATGCATCGTTGTTTGTTTGTTTGGATTGTAATATGTGAAAATTGACTGTATTGTGGTTATTGATTGTATTGTGGTATATTGATTGTGATTGATGATTGTGTATGGCACGAGCCTGTATCAGAAGATGGATAATGCTAGAATTATTCCGGTTCTAATATCGCGTCGTTATAATGCTGAAATTTTCTGAAATAAACTATATAAAATATTCATATGTTGAATAAAATGTCTGAACAATAAAAATATCATTTTTATTTAATGCATGAACTATATAAAATAGACAAGTGTTGAAATAAATATTTTATCATTAGAAATATAATTTTTAGCGTATATATGAACGGCATAAAATTCTCCTGAAATGAAAATAAACATTCATTTACAAGTCGAACGATTTGTTTATGTACACCCATTTAACTAACATTGATTGGGACGATAAATTTTACACATCGCCCGGCTGCACAAATAATATTCAGTATTTGTTGGTTGAAACCCCACATGGGTATTGGGATGATATTTGATGTACACTAATCCTAACTGTTTAGTTGTATGTCAATCAATTGGTTGACAGACTGTTGTAAGCGTCAATTATTTATATTTAATGCTTATGCAGTTGGGTAATGCACTGTAGATGATGGATGATTGGGTATCATTGTTGTTGTGTACATATGATGTATGAAATCCATACAAATAACAATATATGGTAATCGACTATGTCTGATTCCAATTTGGAAATAGGAAATATTTTAAAATAACGAATATTTTAAAATATTATTCAGTAAAGGATAAAAATGTGAATTTGATGCCCGATTTTGGATGGACACGAAAATATTGTAATATGTGAGGCCGTGTTGGTTAGATATGCGCCATTTTAACATGAATGATTTTGATATCGATTTTATTCATTTTTATAATGAATATCGAAAAGGAAATGATTTCAAAATCTGATATTTTGAAAATATTATCATTTAAATATTATAATGATAAGAAGTATTCAATTTTGACTTAAAATTGAAATGAAAGTGGGAATCGTTTTTAAAACGAATTTATAAAATATGTTTTGAACAAAATATTATATATATATATATATATATATATATATATATATATTAATGGCTTGAATAGAACGCACCGCGCTGCGACCGTTCGCGAATTTCAACCATTGACTTCGAATTGACATTACGGGAGATTCGACCGTCAGATTCTCCTAAAACCGGAACCATTGGGTTCATATCGTAAATAGGTTTCCAATGAATATAAGAGATTTGAAATATAAAGGTTGGATTTGGAATTATGTCCAAATCTAATTTGGAAAAGGTCACCGTGGATGCAGTTCGGTGGCCGTTATTGGAAACCGACTGTACGGGCATAAATAAAATTATTAAAAATATTAATAATTTGTGTAAAATCATAATAAATGATTTGGAAAGAATTTGGAATAAAATTTCAACATTTGTAAAGATAAAAATATATTTTTATCAAAATTAACTAGTTATTAATTAGAATGATAGTCCAACGTTTTTAAATAAATAAATTGGATTTGTGAATTGTTTTAATATAACCAGAATTTTCCAATGTATGAATTGGAATGGATTTGGATAGAAATCATCTTCGGGAGATTTCGAAATTGGATTCCGTGACTATATGGGTAATTTGGAGTAATTTGGAAGATAGATATATATCGTTACTCCCCATACGATATGTGTTGGTTTCAGAATTTGATATTGAACGTAAGCCGATATAATATCTGTTTAGAGCCTTATATTTAATATCAAATTAGATTCTGGGTTTGTCGTGCATGGTGTCTTCAGTAACATTGTTCTTAAACCCTATGTGAAAAGAATAAATCTTTTAATTAAGATTATTAGAGTTTCCAGTTATATTTAGTAATTGGATTAAAATGGAATGTGGATTGGGTTTATTGTGAACTATGTTTTTAATGACATTTGTTCTTTAACTCGATTAACAGTGAAATACAACTTGGAATATATAAATATTTTATTAAGATTTATGGAAATTTTGCAAAGTAAAGTTTCCCAATTTAATATATTAAACTGGAATTGAATGGAATTCGGTTTAGTGATAATCGAAGTGAGCTTCAGTGGAGGAAGACTGTTACTATATATGGAATTTAAAAGGCTTTGCCATTATTCCACTTATATTATTATTCGAATACAGAAATTGATATCGATTATGCATTGATTTTTTTTCCGTGAAGATTCAATAGTTAATGGAATGTGATTTTGGGTTTATCGTGAACTGTGTTTTAAATGACATTGGTTCTTTAACCCAGTTAAAGACTGGATTACATGTCTAACATTGTATTTCGAATTGTATTTTTGATCTCTGCTAAATATATATCTGTTTGGTGGCGGAGAATTTATTCTCTTGCTTAACACCCTTCTTTGAGACGTATGAGCTTAGAGGCTAAATATCGGTAGAAACCAATGTATGGTGTAGATTGTTAGTGTGGCATGTTTGATTTCCCAAAGTTAAATAATCATTAAGTAATGATTTATGGGATTAAAACTAAGTGGAGTTTTAATGAATCTTTAATTAGATTGAAATGAGAATGTGATAATTTAGATTATCAAATTTGGGAAATGATCGAGAATGGAGTACCACTAGTTTTACTCCAGGCGATAGTTAAATCGTTAATTAGATTTGAACGTGAAATGGTAATCAAATTTACTGATTACACCGTGGGTGTTAGATATGGGGCACTACCGGTTTTGCTCCATGGGATGAATAGGTTGGGATTGGGATTAATAAATCCATGATTACATCGGTAAAGTTCGCTAATCCCGACTAGTTGATAAACCTTAATTTGGTTTAGAATTGATAAAGGATAAAATAAAATCTTTTGAAATTGATATCCAAAGGAAGATTAAAGAATAATTTTCGAAGAATTTATCTTTGATAAAATTAGTCGGAACCTTTCCTTAAAAATGTGAATATTTGAATAAAAGACTATTCTGGATTGCAATGAGGCGTATTATGTGATTTTATAGTACTTGATTATTGATTATAAAATACGCGAGTTATTCGGAAAGACCGGGTTTAACCCATTCTAAAAAATTAATACGACGACTAAAGGTCGACGATGAAATGGTGGTTGAAGACCGGAGTTCTTCACATCGTTTGGATGATTACTGATGTCTTGATTGGGCTGTACACCCAAGACAAGGTAATAAGTGGTGATCATCCAGACGTACTTGGAGATCGACCGGATATGTGAATACCTCTCCCCTGTATTGGACATATGGGACAAGGAATAAGGTGGCTCCAGTTTCGTTCAGACCCAGAATGGACTTGTAAATGGATGTGTGTCTGACATTAGATTTCATTCTGTGTTGATTGATTTCTATTAAATATATATCATTTTGGTGGCGGAGAATTTATTCTCTTGTTTAACACCCTTCTTTGAGACATACGAGCTTAGAGGTTATATATTGATAGACATCAGTTGTATGGCGTGAATTGTCAGTGTGGCATGCTAAGATGCAAATGATCAAGGCTTTGGTTGAAAAGAAAAGCCTTGTGGTTGATGATCAAATCACGACTTTAAATGGCATAGGTTTGTGTATAGAGTAAATTCGCGAGCCTCATACCCGGTATGAGTCAAAAACGGGATCATGGCTGCAGGGAGTGCATGCGTTTCTTTCTAGCTAGAAGTGGTGCCATGGTATGGAGCCCAGACATTTTTACTTATGTGGATGATGGATTACGAGGCGCCTCAGATTGAGTCCTTGGTGGCTCTTGATATGCTCGACGTACCGACCATTTTGGAGGTCCGATAGGACCGGGAAACATATTGTGCAGGAATAATTAATCCACTAAAGTATGTGTGGACCATCCCTGAAGATCCAAGGGTTGCTTGTAGATGTGATCCTGAGACATGTGCTAGAGTGTCTCGAATCGGTGAGGAGCCATACCTTGCCTCGACTCATAGATGGAATCCAATTTCTAATACATGACTTTTCGTTTTTAGTTGTAAAAATAGCATGGCGACATTGTAGGATGGGGTACTATACCGTTTATGATTGATACATTTATATTTGAAGTGATTTTGACACTATACGCTTATAATAGTATCAAATGATTTTTGTTTTAAACGTACCAAGCATGTTTGGCTATTATATGGTAAAACTCTATCCTCCGGCTTGCGTTTCATTGTGTGATGTGACCTAAGTCTTATAATAGCTTCATTTTTCCAAAAAGCATTGTGCTGTTTATTTTATGCACTGGTATTCTTGGGAGAAACCTGTTCCGTGTTATACGGTGTGGTCTCTTGATTTACTCTATTTCAAAGTAAAGTTTTAAATAACTGTTTTAGTTCTCACACCAGTCCCATGACTGACTCGGAGTTTATTGTTTTAACCTGAACTCTGGGTGCCCATATTTTCCACACGGGCAGCTAGTAGTTTTGGTTTTCGCAGATACTTCTTTTCACAAGATACTGGATTTACAGCTGGAGCTATATTCGGAAAGCTTTGTATTCGTGTAACGCTTTCAGTTGTGTTATGCGTTGTTTTTCCACTGCTATGTAATGTATTTTAATCTCTGTTATTTTTCTGATGTATATTATGTATTCATACTCGGTTATGTTCTTGTACTCTGATGTAATTGTTATAATAGCAATGAAATGTTTTATTGTTTGTGTTCTGATTTGTCGTGTTCTCAAAGCAATCCGGGATTTCCCATAAGGGGAAGTTTGGGTCGTTTCATCATGGTATCATAGCTTTGGTTTACAAAGCTCGGAGAACAAGACACATTAGAATCGAATGAGAGAATTCATCAGAGATAGGATTAGTAATTTCTTATAAGAGTGACTCATTAGAGATAGGGTTAGTAATACCCTAGAATGAGTTTGAAGAGTATTGTTTATAAAAATAAATTTAATTTTGAAATTTATATCTTATAATACATATTTTAGTATTCTATTTTATATTTTATTTTGGACAATCGAGTATATAAAGATTTTTCATATACGCGTCATGAACGTATATACGAGTCTCAAATATATTGGATAGATATAGAATCACATTCTAGTTGCCCGGAGATGATTCTGATGATTGCTCCAACATCATCAGTGTTTATGTTCGAGGTTCGAAAGTGGGATGCTTATATATTTCTAACCGACTGTTGTGAGAACCAAAACTTAGTTAGAATTTATTGTTGGTGATTTGCACTAAAAATATGATTATTGACTATATATCAAAGATATATGTTTGAAAATTTAATCAACAAATTGATTGCTGGTTGCGTTGTGTTATTATTAGTTTAACTAATAAAAATATTGGAATGATAAAACGAATAAGAGGATGAAATGTAAAATTTAGCCAAATCGAATTTAATATTGAACTGAATTGAAAATTGATTTGAATTGCATACATGCACACGTATATGTATTGAACAGGTCATAGCATGGAAGCTAAGAAGAGGAATAAAATTGTATACTCGACAAATAGGTACATGTTTACTGTATTTCTTGGGTTTGATGACCTAATGAGCAGATTGGCAAGCCAATTGACTTTTTCTTTTTGGATTGATGAAGGCCCTGTAAGGCAAGTTACGGTTTTAAAGATCAACCCGTACAAAGGGGGTCATGGCGAAATTTTCCGAAAATTTAGGGTGTTAGCCAAATTTTGAGAAGTTAGAAAATTCTTAGAAATTGAAAAGTTGAAGAATGAAAGCCAGAATGAAAGTTGAGTTGGTTAGTTAAACAACTTTCAGCTATTTTAGTGGGTTTTGAAAAGTTGAAGAACGAAAAGATTTTAAGTGGGGGAGATTGTAACAACCCGTAAATTTGGAACCAATTTAAAATTTTTATTTTAGCTATTTTAGTGGGTTTTGAATATTTAAAATGATTTATTTTAAACAACAACTACCAAAAATTTATTTAAATCGAAGTTAGAATGTATAAATTTATTTTAATTATAAAACGTACTCGAAATGGCGCGGTAGTTTGAAAATTCAATTTTAAATTTCAATTGAACGTACAAGGTAGAAAATAAATCAGATTTCAGTAAAACCATAAACATTTGAATCTGTTTAACAATATATTTTTAATGAATGTGAAAATTTTCGATTTCATAATATAAAGTGAAAGTTATGTCCATTTTAAAATTCAGAATAGTCGCTGTGGAATTTATATATATTTTAATATAATATATAGCCCTTAAAAATAGCCATTTTGCAAACGATTTCTGTTTTCGACGAAACCACTTTTGTTGGATCTGGAATGTCAAATTATTGCTATATTCCAATTTTCATAATTTTTGGAATTAATATGTGAGCGTGATGAATTTAAACACGTTTAGTAATTTCAGTTTGAATTTAATCGACTGGAAAATGACCATTTTTCAAACAGTTTCCAAATTCAACGAAATTAGTTTTGTTAGGACCGTATCGTCAAAACATAGCTAGATTTATTTTTTTGGAATTTTTGGATTCAGTATGTGGCCCTAGTAAATTTAAATGTACGTTGAAATCAATTTTGAATGTTATATTAATTAACATTTTAATTTAAAAGAAAGTTGATCGAAGCAGTCGAATTGGCTTACGGTACATATCCCGTTGTGTCTGGAATAGGGTACTTGGCTAGGGACGACAATCGTTGGGTTCGATTTGGAGTTCGAATGAAAAGGTAACTTTTTGGAACTAAATTAAATTATATATATATATACTTGGTCAATCCTCCTCTCTCTCACCATCGTTCAAAATAAAAAAAATACCCGCCTATACCCCATTGCCCTCGCCCCCTCTAGGCCGCTGCCGCCTCCCCTTCACCGCCGCCGCCCCCACAGACCCAGCATCCTCTTCCTTTCTCCAGCAACCCTTGCCTCTCTCTCTCTCTCTTCTCTCCATTCAAAACGCTAGCCCCAAATCAGCCGCCGCCGCTGTAAGCCCCACCTCCAACCATCGCAACCCCGCTACCTCCCCTCAGTCCTACGCCACCTCCCCACCACCTAGCTCTGACTGTTGGTCACCCTTTGTCCAAAAATCCAATTTTTATAATTTTCAGTGTTTGCAAATAACACCCTGACCTTCTCGCCTCAATATCCCCCCAACCGTGCGCTTCTGGCCAAAACTCCACAGTGCCAAAATCAAAGAGCATGATTTTCCCTTCGATTTGACTATATGAAGCCATGTTTTGGATTGCGGAGTTGTTCAGAAAACGCGTCCAAAGTCTGCTGTCGAATACTGTCTTTTCGCGATTTCCGGTGAAATGGAGCATTTTCGGAAGAAAGGCCACTAGGCGAAAGTTGTCCGGAATGGCGCGTATAAGCTAAAAAAAGATCATGTGAAGATTGGAGCTCATTTGCAAATTTTGGGGTCAGACCAGCAATTCAGAGCGTTAGAAAACAACGGCGGAGTGGATCCCAATGTGGGAACTATTTCTCACTCAAACTATTTTGCAGTTAAATATATCCTAGGTTGCAGACGGGGCTTAGTAGCTCTTGACACTATTTAGTTGTACAAATCATGGTTGTTTGTTTGTTTGGATTGTATTATAGGAAAATTGATTGCATTGTGGTTATCGATTGTGATTGATGATTGTGTATGACACGAGCTAGTATCGGGAGAGGGATAATGCTAGACATTATTCGGTTCGAATATCGCGTCGTTATAACGCCGAAATTTTCTTAAACAAACTATGTAAAATACACATGTGTTGAATAAAATGTTTGATCAATAAAAAATATCATTTTTATTGAATGTATGAACTATATAAAATAGCCAAGTGTTGAAATAAATATTTTATCGTCAGAAATATAATTATTAACGTATATATGAAAGGCATAAAATTCTTCTGAAATGAAAATAAATATTCATTTACAAATCGAACAATTTTTTTATGCACACCCATTTAACTAACATTGATTGGGACGATAAATTTTACACATCGCCCGACTGCACAAATAATATTCTGTATTTGTTGGTTGAAACCCCACACGGGTATTGGGATGATATTTGACGTACACTAATCCCAATTGTTTAGTTGTATGTCAATCGATTGGTTGACAGACTGTTGTAAGCGTTAATTATTTATATTTAATGCTTATGCAGTTGTGTAATGTAATTTAGACGATGGGTGATTGTGTATCATTGTTGTTGTGTACATATGATGTATGAAATCCATATAAATAACAATATATGGTAATTGACTGTGTCTGATTCCAATTCGTAAATAAGGAAATATTTTAAAATAACGAATATTTTAAAATAATATTCAGTAAAGTATAAAAATATAAATTTGATGTCCGATTTTGGATGGACACGAAAATATGGAAATATGTGAAGCTGCACTGGTTAGATATGTGCCATTTTAACACGAATGATTTTGATATCAATTTTATTCCTTTTTAAATGAATATCGAAATGGAAATGATTTCAAAATCTGATATTTTGAAAATATTATCATTTAAATATTATAATGATAAGGAGTATTCAATTTTGACTTAAAATTGAAATGAAAGTGGGAATCATTTTTAAAACGAATTTATAAAATACGTTTAGAACGAAAAATATATATTACATATATTAATGGCTTGAATAGAACGCGCCGCGCTGCAACCTTTCACGAATTTCAACCATTGACTTCGAATTGACATTACGGGAGATCCGATCGTCGGATTCTCCTAAAACTGGAACCGTTGGGTTCGTATCGGAAAGAGCTTTCCAATGAATATAAGAGATTTGAAATCCAATAGTTCGATTTGAAATCCAATAGTTCGATTTGAAATTATGTCCAAATCAAATTTGGAAAAGGTCGCTATGGATGTAGTTCAGTGACCGTTATTGGAAACCGACAGTACGAGCCTTGATTAAATTGTTAAAAATATTAATAATTTGTGTAAAATCATAATAATTGATTTGGAAAGAATTTGGATGAAAATTTCCACGTTTATAAAGATAAAAATATATTTTTATCAAAATGAACTAGTTATTAACTAGAAAGACAATCAAACATTTTTAAATAAATAAATTGGATTTGTGAATGGTTTTAATCTAACCAGAATTTTCCAATGTATGAATTGGAATTGATTTAAATAGAAATCATCTTCGGGAGATTTCGAAATTGGATTCCGTGACTATACGTGTATTGTAGAGTAATTTGGAAGATAGATATATATCGTTACTCCCTATACGATATGTGTTAGTTTCGGAATTTGATATTGAACGTAAGCCGATATAATTTCTATTTATAGCCTTATATTTAATATCAAAATGGATTTTGGGTTTGTCGTGGATGGTGTCTTCAGTAACACTGTTCTTAAACACCGTGTGAAAAGAATAAATCTTTTAATTAAGATTATTAGAGTTTCCAGTTATATTTAGTAATTGGAATAAAATGGAATGTGAATTGGGTTTATTGTGAACTGTGTTTCTAACAACATTTGTTCTTTAACCCGATTAACAGTGAAATGTGATTTGGAATATATAAATATTTTATTAAGATTTAGTGGAAATTTTCCAAAGTAAAGTTTTCCAATTTAATATATTAAATTGGAATTGAATGGAATTCGGTCTAGTGATAATCAAAGTGAGCTTCTGTGGAGGAAGACTGTTACTATATATGGAATTTAAAAGGCTTTTCCGTTATTCCATTTATATTATTAGTCGGATACAGAAATTGATATCGATTATACATTGATCTGTTTTTCGTGAAGATTCCATATTTAATGGAATGTGATTTTGGGTTTATCGTGAACTGTGTTTTAAATGACATTAGTTCTTTAACCCAGTTAAAGACAGGATTACATGTCTAACATTGTCTTTCGAATTGTATTGTAGATCTCTGCTAAATATATATCTGTTTGGTGGCGGAGAATTTATTCTCTTGCTTAACACCCTTCTCTGAGACGTATGAGCTTAGAGGCTATATATCGGCAGAAATCAATGGTACGATGTAGATTGTTAGTGTGGCATGTTTGATTTCCGAAAGTTAAATAATCATTGAGTAATGATTTATGAGATTAAAACTAAGTGAAGTTTTAATGAATCTTTAATTAGATTGAAATGAGAATGTGATAATTTAAATTATCAAATTTGGGAAATGATCGATAATGGAGTACCACCAGTTTTACTCCAGTCGATAGTTAAATATTCAATTCGATCTGAATGTGAAATGGTAATTAAATTTACCGATAACACCGTGGGTGTTAGATATGGGGTACTACCAGTTTTACTCCATGGGATGAATAGGTTCGGATTGGGATTAATAAATACATGATTACTTCGGTAATGTTCGCTAATCCCCACTAGTCGATAAACCTTAATTTGGTTTCGAATTGATAAAGGATAAAATAAAATCTTTTGAAATTGATATTCAAAGGAAGATTAAAGAATAATTTTCGAAGAATTTATCTTTGATAAAATTAATGGGAACCTTTACCTTAAAATGTGAATATTTAAATAAAAGAATATTCTGGATTGGAATAACGCGTATGATGTGTTTTAATAACACTTGATTATTGATTATAAAATACACGAGTTATTCAAAAAGACCATATTTAACCTATTCTGAATAATTAATACGACGACTATAAGTCGACGATGAAGACGATGGTTGAAGACCGGAGTTCTTCACATCGTTTGGATGATTACTAATGTCTTGATTGGGCTGTACACCCAAGATAAGGTAATAGTGGTGATCGTTCAGACGTACTTGGAGATCGACCGGATAAGCAAGGACCTCTCTCATGTATTGGACATACGGGACGAGGGATAAGTACCTTCGGTTTCGTTCAGACCCAGAACGGACTTGTAAATGGATGTGTGTCTATCATTGGATTTCATTCTATGTTGATTGATTTCTTTTAAATATATATCTGTTTGGTGGCAGAGAATTTATTCTCTTGCTTAACACCCATCTCTGAGACGTACGAGCATAGAGGTTAAATATTGATAGACATCAGTTGTATGGCGTGAATTGTTAGTGTGGCATGCTAAGATGCAAATGATCAAGGCTTCTATTGAAAAGCAAAGTCTTGTGGTTGATGATCAAAGCACGGCTTTAAATGGCATAGCTTTGTGTATAGCGTTAATTCACGAGCCTCATACCGGTATGAGTCAAAAACGAGATCGTGACTGTAGGGAGTGCATGCGTTTCTTTCTAACTAGAAGTGATATCATGGTATGGAGCCTAGACATTTTTACTTATGTGGATAATGGATTACGAGGCGCTTCGGATTGAGTCCCTAGTGGCTCTTGATATGGTCGACGTACTGACCATTTTGGAGGTCCGATAGGATCGGGAAACATATTGTTCAGGAATAATTTATCCACTAAAGTATGTGTGGACCGGCCCTGAAGATCCATGGGTTGCCCGTAGGTGTGATCCTGAGACATGTGCTAGAGTGTCTCGAATTGGTGAGGAGCCATCCCTTGCCACGACTCATAGATGGAATCCAAATTCCAATAAGTGACTTTTCGGTTTTAGTTATAAAACTAGTATGGCGACATAGTAGGATGGGGTACTATGCCGTCTATGATTGATACATTTATATTTAAAGTGATTTTGACACTATACACTTATAATAGTATCAAATGATTTTTTTAAACGTATCAAGCATGTTTGGCTATTATAAGGTAAAACTCTATCCTTCGGCTTGCGTTGCATTGTGTGATGGACCTGAGTCTTATAATAGCTTCATTTTTCCAAAAAGCATTGCGCTGTTTGTTTTATGCACTGGTATTCTTGGGAGAAAACCCGTTCTCTGTTATACGGCGTGGTCCCTTGATTTACTCTATTTCAAAGTAAATTTTTAAATAACTGTTTTAGTTCTCATACCAGTCCCATGACTGACTCGGAGTTTATTGTTCTAACCTAAACTCTGGGTGCCCATATTTTCCACACAGGCAACTAGTAGTTTTGGCTTTCGCAGATACTTCTTTTCACAGGATCCTGGATTTACAGCTGGAGCTATATTCGAAAAGCTTTGTATTCGTGTAATGCTTTCAGTTTTGTTATGTGTTGTTTTTCCGCTGCTATGTAATGTATTTTAATCTCTGTTATTTTTCAATTGTAGATTATTTATTCATACTCTGTTATGTTCTTGTACTCTGATGTAATTGTTATAATAGCAATGAAATGTTCTATTGTTTGTGTTCTGATTTTTCATGTTCTCAAAGCAATACGGGCTTCCCCATAAGGGGAAGTTTGGGTCGTTTCAATATCCATATCCAATATGTTATCTAATGTTACCAAACATCCTCTACCTCCTACCAAACCAGCGTGAGTGTTTCACCAATGAGCTCTGCCATTACCGCCGCCGATTGGTTTTCAATAACGAGTTCAAGAAATGCCCCAATTTTCCAATAAAGTGTTGAAAATACACAACTCCAAAACCAGTCTCACTATAAAATAAACAAACTCGTGAGTGTAAATGGGTAAATACCCAGAAGATAGAATTCAAAGCTCTCATTGACACTCCTCCTCATCCTTAACCAAGCTTTTCCCTTAAACTTGCCACCTCGTGACACTTAGCACTTCTCCAAGCGAATTAAGTTTGAGCAATTCTCGATCTTCCCAACCGATAATGCATTAGTAAACATATCCACCACGTTATCCTTGGTGTGCACCTTTTGAAGACATGCTTGCTCGTCTTCATCCATGGCTACATGAAATGACTCTTTCCCTTCAATATGCTTTGTTGGAGAACTAAAAGCAAAATTCTCTTCTAAATGAATAATACTTTGCCTATCAAATTGAACATCAATGCTCTCATGTTTAAGATCCATGTGACGACACAAAATTTTAACCTTCGAAAATGGACATTTAATACCTACTTTTATTCAAATGCCGCAGATTCAAATGTCGATTTCCTAGTTGTCTAGGGATATAACACATTAAAACAATCGCAACGAAATAAAACAACTTCTCGTTTATATAAGAAGAGATTATATCGGAGTTTACAACAGATACAACATAAAGGTACAAACACTATTTACAATAACAAGATAACATAGAAACAGCGGAAACAACTAATCAAGGCGAATCCAAAACCAAACTTCATCTTCACCTGGATAGCTCCAAATCACTGATGCCCACAAAAACCAAACGCTCCACAGAAACAACTAAAGATTCTCCACAGCAATAGTAACTCGGCCAAAGCAAAGACACATTAGAAAAGACTCCAAGACGTAGGCTCCAAATACAGTTACTAAACCTGACACAAGGCTGCCCGTGTGGAAAATTATGGGCACCCAGAGTTTTGTGGGAAAACAAATAAACTCCAGGTCAGTCATGGGACTAGTGTGAGAACTCAATATGTTTGTTATGTGTAATAAAATTCATAATGCTTTTTAGAAAATGAAACTAACATAAGGTCTCGCGGCACACACACGATGTAAATGCACACATGGGCGAGGTTTCTCCTTATGATAATAAATCATGCTTGATACGCAAAAACCATTTTTCATATTATTATTATTAGTGCATAAGGTGAAAATCAATTTCGCAAATAAATGTATCAATATTAGCCAACATAATTCCCCATCCCACTATGCTGACATATTCCTGCTGGTAACCAGTAGGCTATACAACTAAAATTGTAAAAGCTCATAATGGATAATGAATTTCCAACAAATGACCAGGCAAAGGAACTTCCTTATCGAACCAATGGGTACGCCTCTAAAGGGACTTCCCGAGAACCAAGCGGGCTCTCTACCAACACAAGGTCGGGTTACCTATGTAACTAGGTAACTTAGAGCACGCCTGAGTATGTCACTTCTCGGTCGTTACCAACCTTTCACCGAGGCCTCTTAACATCAACATCCATATAAGTAGAAGTCACCACATAAGTAATACCTAGGCTCCATACCATGGTACACTTTCTGTCTAGAAGGAAATGACTACCCTTAACCTTGCTGCATCTTTCTTGTTTTGGCCATTTCCAGGGTGTGAGGCTTGTCGAAGTTTCGTTATACACAAAGCCACGCTTCAATAAGCCATGCTTTGATCATCACTAACTCATAACTTAAGTATTCCACATTGTCAATTCACATAACATAATCAATGTTTATCAATATATAACCTCTAAGCTCGTACGTCTCAGAGAAGCATGTTAAGCAAGAGAATAAATCCTCCGCCACCAAACATATATATATTTAACAGAAAACAGTTGCTATGAAGTTAATAACAACGTCAGACATACAATCCATACAAGTCCGTTCTGGGCCTGAATGAAATCAAAATATGGAATTCCTTCAATACGTTCGGACTTTTTTCCACTTAATGATATAAAAATCCATCTGCAAATGGGAGCTACCCATTTGAGACATTCAGCAAACAGTCCTTCCGATGTGAAGGGTCCCGGTCTTCAACATCATCTTTATATGCTCATTTGCTCCCAACGTCGTTTTATTATTCAGAATGGTTTTCAAATCCAATATCTGATTCCGGTCTTTCCGAATAATAAGCGTTTTTTTAAAACCATGTGAATATAAATGACCAAATCAAGTCTGAACCCATATTCCATGTTTGGAAACCCAAATTACCTTTTAAATCCCTTTGTTACCTGTTAGCAATTATTTACTAAGGTTAGGGAAAATTTATAAAGTTAAATACATTTAACATTGAATGTTACAAAAAGTGTTTCAAAATACCGATATTGACTAGTTTAGGGAAAATAACTTTTATATTACCAAAAACAACTTCATAATTTCAACATAAATCACTTTTAAATAATTAATTATGATTTTACACAAATTTTCCATATTTTTAAATAATTTAAAATGACCATTTATTATTATAGTCAATGGACTGCACTTGCAACAATATTTTTAAATATTAATTAAAACATAACATAAAAATTATAAGTCGAAATTAAAATATACTTTCACTCATTTGAAAGCTCTTGTTAATGAAAATCAAACGTTTTTCGTTTTGTGGATATCCGATTTAAACTGCAAAAGTTATAAGCGTTTAAATTGTAATTAAAACAAGCGAACTGCGCTGTGTGACAAGCTCTATTATAAATCCATATAATATTCTAAACTACTTCAAAATATGCTAGAAAATCATTATATACTCCTAATACCATTTCAAAACTTTTACTAGATAGGAAATCCAAACTTTACTTTTAAGATTCAACTTAATATTTTATTAATAAAATATTAAATTAAATTCTAGTTTATTTTCAATTCAAATAGTTTCTAATTAAATTCCAATTTTAAATTTTTTAATTAACCATCTCGTCCCCTAGATCAATTAGGGATAGCCAGGGAGAGTAGGAAACTATAATTTCCAAACCCAAGCCTAGACGCTATCCTCTTTGCCATCCTAGAACGTTCTAGTATTTGTTTTGACAAGCTCTATTTCGACCAAAATATAAATTTATTCAAAACAATTTAGAATACTATTTTCAACTTTCAAATTTTAAATGAATAAAATATTTATTTATAATACCGACTGGGTTCGAGACTTATTAGATATCCATAAATCCACATATATGTGTATAACAAGTATAATGCGCATATTATCACTAATAACAACCACGAAGCATCCATTCATCCATCACACGAGCATACATAGGTGTGTGTGTATATATATATATATAACAGTGTACGTAAAAGAATTTTTCACTAAACGCTTCAATTGCAATAATTACTAATTAACCATATCATCAATAACTATTCACATAACATAAAAAGTGAATAAGTATAAGTGTTGAGTTCTCACCTTGGGGTTCCACTCCACTAATCCTTATTGTAGAACCACCAAACCAACTATAGCTATCCCGGAATAACAGTATTTCCTTGCTGACTATTTATAAATTAAAATAATTATTAAGCTTCTTTTTCTTTTATTTTTTAAGAGGGGGAAAGGTCAAAATTTTGGAGGAGGAGGAGGAGACAACTTTGGCCGAATTTAGGGAAAAAGAAGGAGAGGAATATGGAAGAAAGGCTTAGAAAGACATGGATTTCAAGGTAAGGACGAATAAGAAATGGAAGAGAAGAGTGGAATGCATGTTTAAGAGAAGAAAGGAGGTATATTTATAGTTGAAATGAGTTAATATGGTGATGACACATCGTAGGACACATGTAAGTCATGCATGGAATGTTGCATGCAAAATTACAAGTGTCTTAACACTTGTAATAAAGAGAAGGGAGGTGCTTTTAGTAGAATTTTCCTTAAAATGTTATGCAAACTAAGAGCAACGCTTGATTCTAGTGCTATTAATTCATGTTTTCATTGACAAATCCGATCGAACGACAAATAGTATTAACAAAACACAAACTTAATAATCATTGCCATATATAAAATCCAACATTTAACTTGTAAAAATTTCTAGACCGTTACATTCATCCCCCCTAAAGAAAGTTTCGTCCTCGAAACTGCATATGAAGGGAATAATCAAAAGAAATAAATAAAGAAATAGGCTTACCTAAGGTTCGTATTCGTCTTGAATATCGATGGTACAGTTTGGGTAGAATTTCTGCATAGTTGCTACCGTTTCCCAAGTACAACCTTTGGGATCACCGCTCCTTTGCACTTTAACTAACTTAACTGTATTATTTCTTAGCCTCTTTTCATCTCGGCCAATGATCTTTATGGGGTCCCTTTTAACGGCCAGATTTGGTGTAATTTCTAGATCTTGTTGAGCGGTCTCTTCCACAATCTGACCAGGGTCATGAACAAACTTTCTCAGATTTGATATGTGAAAAAACATTATGCACACCTTAGAGCCATTCCGCTAACTGAACCTTATATGCCAGTGGTCCAACCTTTTCTAGAATAGGGAATGGTCCGATATAGTGGGATGCTAATTTTCCTTTTCTTCAAAATATTATAACTCCGCGCATTGGAGAGACTTTTAGGAATACTGAATCCCCAACTTCAAATTTTAATGCCCTCCTTCTACGATCTGCATAACATTTCCGTTGATCCTGGGTCGTTTTCATCCTCTTCCTAATCAGATCCACCTTCTCCGTGGCCTCTCTGATCATATCAGGTCCTAGAACAATTTTATCTCCAGAATCAATCTAACAAACTGGTGACTTACATGGTCGTCCATACAATGCTTCGAAAGGTGCCATCTTAATACTTGCCTGATAACTATTGTTATTGGCGAACTCAACTAATGGTAAATAATTTTCCCTTGAACCTCTGAAATCGAGAACACATGCCCGCAATAAATCTTCCAAAATTCTGTTAACTCTTTCTATTTTTCCGTCTAATTGTGGATGATAAGCAGCACTAAAGTTTAACTTGGTTCCCAAAGCATCTTGTAAAGCTTCCCAAAAACGACTGGTGAAAAGAGGGTCACGATCACTCACGATGCTGCTTGGTATCCCATGCAATCGAACGATTTCCTTGATGTACAATTCTGCCAAAATTGCAGCAGTTCTAGTTGACCTTAGTGGGATAAAATGGGCACTTTTAGTTAGACGGTCCACAATACCACAGATTCCCTTCCCTTTGCGAACGCGAGGTAAACATCGATGAAGTCCATTGAAACTTGATCCCACTTCCATTTTGGTACTTCCAAATGCTGAAGTAATCCTAGAGTCTTCTGCTGATCACTCTTTATTTGCTGACACGTAGCACAACGGCTAACATAGATAGATATGTCCCTTTTAATCATCTTCCACCAAAATGTATGTTTAACATCACGATACATCTTATTAACTCCTATATGGATGCCGAATTTGGACTTGTGGCACTCATCCAATACCTCCTACTTAAGTTCTTTAATATTGGGCACACAGATTCTTCCTATTAATCTTATGATGCCTTTGCCATCGATTCCAAAACATAAATTTTCACCTTGCTGAATTCTTTTAGAAATTTCTTGTAGAAATTTACCCTTCTTTTGCTCGTGGGCGATCTTCTCTAGGAGAGTCGAAGTGATAACGAGGTAGGCAAAAATAGCATACATTCGACTCAGAGCATCTGCAACAACATTGGTTTCCCCAGGGGTGTACTGAATATCTAGATCGTAAGATGCTAGAAATTCTAACCATCGTTGGTGCCTTAAACTAAGTCTTTCTGAGTAAACATATACTTCAAGGGCTTGTGATCAGTGAATAATTCAAAATTTTCTCCAAGTAAATATCTCCAAAATTTTAAAGCGAATATCATTGTGAGTAGCTCTAGGTCATGAGTCAGATAATTCTTTTCATGCGGTCTCAATTGTCTGCTTGCATAAGCAACCACTCTTCCTTCTTGCATTAAAATGGCACCAACTCCTTCTTTATAAGCATCCGCATAAACGGATAATCCTATATTTCCATCGATAATAACTAGAATTGGGGCAGTGGTCAATCTCTTCTTTAACTCATTAATAGCTTCTTCACAGTTAGGAGACCAAACAAATTTGGCATGCTTCATGGTCAACTTTGTTAAGGGAGAGGCTATCTTTGAGAAATCTTGGACGAATCTATAGTAATATCCTGCCAATCCTAAGAAACTTCTAACTTCCTTTGGAGTCGTTGGTTGCTTCCAATCCAAAATAGCAGAAATCTTTCTGGAATCTACTGAGATTCCTTCTTCAGATACGATACGCCCAAGAAATTTTACTTCTTTTCTCCAAAAATGAAATTTGGAAATTTTAGCTTTAAACACATTTCTCCTTATTATCTCCAGGGCAATCCTTAAATGCACAGCGTGTTCTTCCTCGGTTTTTGAATAGATCGGGATGTCATCAATGAATACTAACACGTATTTGTTTAACACCTCACGGAATACTTAAGTCATCAAGTCCACAAAATAGGCTGGGCCGTTTGTTTGATGTTAATTAAAAAGATAAATTTAATTAAATATTAATCAAAAAGAGGCTCAGTGATTGTTTGATGTTAATTAATATTATTCCCTTTAGGAATAAAATCTTTGGATGAATGTTTGTTTCTTCGATAGTTAAATAGCTGATTATCGAAGTATTGTCCAATTTAAACATCATCATTGTCAATACGGAGAGAACGGTTAGATTTATTATCCGAAAAACCACTTCGTATAGGCATAAGCGTTGCCAATCAGATTATGCTAAAGATAATTGAAGATGGAGTAAAATGCAAGGGCTGTTCTGTTAATCCTAGGTAGAAATTTCCTAAGATGGATTGATGGAATAATGCCTTCGGTTTGTCCAGTCAGGGGCAACTTGTATGGATGAATGTCTGACAGAGTATGCCTAACAGATCAGTTACGTTGATCTCTTCAAACGTATCTACGTTCATGGGGGAGGAATTCGTTTCTCTTAACTTTATGCCCGTGATATTTTTGGGGAAACCAACAAATAATTTTGGCGGGTTTGACGATGTGGCATTCAAAGTAAATGAAGATGTGGCATGTCAAAAAGATAAGAGTGGCCTCAACCCTCACAACTGGAAAATGGTATAAAATTGGGTAGGTCCCATGGCAAAGTGGGTAGCTCCCAATTAGGGTGTATTGTCACCTGATCTAGAGAAATTTATTTTCTTCTTTATTCTATCGCTGTTGTATGCTTTCAGTAATGATTGCTAATCCCAACCGTTGGTGATAATACATTCGGAACACTCAAGCGAAGTGAGTGGTCGGTCATGTTTAGCCTGGGTTGCAAGATGTTATTGTTGAACCCAGTGTATTCCTCTCTGGAGATACACTATTAGAAGGTGGTCCCATACTTTTCCAGTTGGAATTCATTCTCCAATAAGTGCCCTCTGTTTTGATTGTATACTATGTATGTGGAGCGTGAGATGTAAGTATTCTGCTAGGTTGCTATTTACTTGATTTAGACATTATTATAATGTCAAAATAATATGGATTTTAAAGAATGTTTTGGGTTATCATAAGGTAAAAACCATTCGTGTTTATATGTGGATCGGTCTTACGATTATCCTATCTTTTATTTTATTTTAAAAGTTAAAACAAATGGTTAGATATTACTCACACCAGTCCTATGACTGACCCAGAGTTCATTTTGTTTTGTTTTTACCCTAAACTCTTGGGTTCCCAAATTTGTATGAGCAGTCAAGTAGTTCAGGTATTTACAGATACCCTTGGAGGAGCTTGGAGCAGGTGGCTTCAGCGTTTGATATTTACTGTTTATTTTTCGTTGTGTTATATTGTACTCTGATGATGGTATGTATACGTATATACAGTAAAAATTTTGTATTTCAAAGGTTGTTGTATATATATTATATTCCGCAGCGATGTAAGATTATGTGTTGTTATTGTTGTATATAACGTTGTTGTATACACAATTATATTTTTATTGTTTGATGATAACAACCAAATATATTTTATTATTATAAATGTGTTTATTACTATACTGTTTTCATATATCATCACAGACAGGAATATAATATTTATATTTAAATAAAATACGACTGTACAGAAATTCAAATATTCACACAGTATTTTATTTGAATAGAATATTATATTTCAACATTTAAATAGTACAGATTTACAACTCCACTATTTGTACACATACACAGATATTACTTCACATGGTATTGTTTTAGTAAATAAACTGAATAGACAAATTCGTTTGAACACAATAAAATAATATTTTATTTCAAACAATTTTTTTTTACAAATATCAGTACAATTCTCTCTACAACACTCATATAGTCACTCTGTCTATACAAATCATATATACATACAATTTCACTTTCATATACAAACACATTTACTGACACCGCTTCATTCACTGTTCACAGCTCTCTGTCAGTCCAACCATCATCTTCTTACCTATCACAATGAAATACACACACAGTACACTGCAATTGAATTTAAACTAAATATATGCGAATATACATTTTAATTTAAAATTTTATTTGCCTCAGATTTTTGGTGTGTATCTCATCATTTTTCATGACTTGATCTGATTCATCTGTGTCTAGTCAATTTGTATATGTATAGTACAGGGAAAGGAAATCTTATTTGATGGCTGCATGTACACACGTGTATAAATATACACGCGTGCGCTAAGGAGTAGCCGCGTGGACCAACTCGACTCAATGCATATGAATATGGTCAAGGGCTCAAACAATTTTCAAAGCAAAGCTCAAGTATAAGATCAAATGTACAAGCATCGATATGGCAGCAAATACATGAACACTTTCATGTATGAATGGAACAAGGGTCATATATATGCAGCAGCTAAAAGATGGTCGAGGCATGATCAAGCAAGAAAAGTCTCAGTACATAAGCAGCATAAATAAGTAGACATGATGAGACAAAGAATGTTTCAAGTCAAAAATATGTACATGCTCAAAATCATTTATACATGACTACTTGGTCGAGTGCAAAAGTGCATGGTCAAGAACATAGCAAATGCAAATGTGTATATGTACAAAGTGATGGCAGTGAAACAATAAAAAACAATCATACATGGAAACATGTTGGTCGACCTCAATGGTTTTGTTTCAAGTTCATGACACAAACAGCATATAAAAATGGCTTTACACTGAAGAATGGTGCATGCATGTATAACAAGCATGTATATAGCCCAGAAAGGAAAGCATAGCATGGCGTTTTAGCATGATGGGAGCAGTTTATATAAAGGCAAATAAAAACTACGCAAGATTTTTTTTTCTAGCATACAAATGAACAAAGACCAGCATGCTATCAGTACAAGTGAGCACAAGGGGATCGCAACACTTATGCATGGAGCAACTTTACAAATTCAGATTTGTTTGGCAATATTTATATGGGATAAATCAGAGTAGTCAAACTAGGCAACATATGTTCATCTCAGAAATCTCTCAATATATTTTGGGCAAGAAGTCATAAAGGATTTTTCGAGAAATCAAGTCAGTATTTTTTGTTGGCAATGTTTTTAAAAATGTTTCTGGAAATCATCAGTTTTGGAAAGAGATCAATGCATCATAAGTGGAAAGGTTTAAACATTTTCAGAAATCATGTTGTGGATCAAAAGGAAACATTGGTTTCGAACATATATCGTATGGTGATTAAACATTTGTTTTGGGGCAATTTTCCCCCCTAGAAAATCAGCATGAACATAAATGGAAAGTGTTTATTTTACATTTCCATAAATCAATCAATCAATCAAGGGACATGAATTCGGGCAAGTGCATCTTCAATCAGGCAAGTGGCAGATCATGTGTAACTGAGCACAGGCCAATATGCAAATGGAACAAATCTGTTTCTCTTGTATGCAACTCAATCAACATAGGGCCGAACCACATATTCAAGGCATCAAAGCATAAATGAATAGCAACAGGTTATAAGTGTTAATGGACATGAAGCAAGTCAGTGTGCAACTCAAAACAGCATGTGCATAACAACAGGAATGATTTTAAAACATGTATGGCATGTGATAAATCATGAAAATAAACAAGGGACGAGTGTATTTGTGTTCATAATACAAAAACAGTATGATAGAATATGTAACGACCCGGATTTTTAGCCAGTTAATATTGAGTATTTAAATTTATTTAAATTATTTAATTAGGATAATAAATTGATTTTTATATGGAATTTATCAATTTAATAATCGGTATATGAATAATTATCTAATATATCTAATTATCATATTATGGAAACGATAAATAATTGGATTCAGAATTTAAAACTGAATCAAAAAGATTCAAATGGCTAATATAAATTATAACGATAGTTATCGATAATTTAAATTATTTGAAACCATTTTTATATTTTAAATTGAATTTAATTTAAATTGTTATTTCCTTTATTTAGTCGAATTAAATTACAGAGTCAGTTCCGTGAATTTTAAAATAACACCATAATCTGAAGACGTAAATCGCTACGTTGAAAATAGCAGTTCGGGGTTTTAAATTAAAAGGACCGCGAGATATTTTGGTTATTTAATTAGAAAATCAAATCAAAATTTAATCACATCATTTCAGCCACCCTAAAATTTATACAGAGCCGACCTATGTTAAAATCGCGCAGACTAATTTCCTTCTCGAGCTGTAGAGATTGTCTCCTTTCTTCAAAGCAAAGAAAAACCGAAATGTAATGGCTATGTCCTTATTGTCTGCTATCGCACTTCTATAAATTGAAGCCGTCACCTTCATTTTCCAGAGGAACGAAAATAAATCCAACTCCTTTTTCATTTTCCCCTAAATCAATCGAAAACGAAAATCGAAACCGCGAAGCTCCCCAAGGCCGACGGCAAGACACTCTCGAATTAGGGTACAAGGATGGGGTTCGGTCGTGAGTTTGTTCTGCGTTGATGAAGCGATTCAGACGAGTCGAGGGTTCAAACTTGAGTGCGATGGTGATTTGGGGGTTTAGGGTCGACGCGATGGGATATTTTGGGTATTATGCGTTCGATCGAAGAACTGTGGAGGGGTTCCTGACATTGCTAAGTGGTGCGATGTTTGATTTGGGTGGCGTTCTCGATGGAGTTCGATCTCTTTGTGAGGATGAAATGGGTAGTGCGGTGGTTGATATTGAGCGATGGACAGTGAAGAGTTGGGGCCAGTATGGGTCCAAGTGTAGCAATGAAGGAGCAGCAGTCATGCACAAAAATCGTTCGGTAAAATGTCGAAGTGGGATAGAGCCGATTTAGGGGCTGATTGTAGTTGAAGATGTTCGGAGATTCATTTTGGGAATTAACACAGTAATTCGCAAGATAGCGAGGTACACATTTTCATAAGATTTAAAATACATAGGATAATGTGTTTATTATGGTTAATTTAAATGATTCATTGTTTAATCGAAAATAAATTAAATAATCATAGGTGCTAATAGATTCGGTTGAAACAATTCAAATGGATTCGTAAATACAAATGGGGAATTAATTGGATATTCGACAATGGGAAATCACGGTGAGTAAATCTCACTCACCTTTAGAATTATTTTTATTTCATTAAAAATAATTGTTTGTTGCTTGTGTAAATGTTTGCTGGTTATTATATATATATTAGTTATTTAGGCTATATATATATATATATATATTGGGTTGATTGATTGGTTGGATTCCCGCAGTCTCATTAGCGGATGCCCGCAGTTTCATAGCGGATGATTACCCTATACGCCCCACGCTATGATAGTGGATGACCTTCTATACCGCGATATTCTGCCGCGAAGCAGAAAGGGTATTATTTATGTGCTAACATCTGTGGATGCAGGAAAACAGGTTGGAGGAATCCAACTGGATTCCTCAAAAATATGTTATCTGTTTGTTTATTTGTTTGCATATATATGGTTATATATGATGTGTTAGAAAAATAAATAACTCGTTGCTTTGTATGTTTAAATATCACTGGGCTTAAGTAATGATATTTAAAAATATCGTGGAAGGATATTTGGGATTTAAAAAGGAAAATTCTATTTTTAAATAGAATTTGAATTTTAAATGGGAATAAAATATAAACTTGTTTTTGAAAAATAAAACAAGTAGTTTCTTTATAAACGAAGTTTATAAATAGTTCTTTTATAACGAAGTTATAAATGAAGTGAAAAGAATTATCATTTGATAATTCAGAAATAGAAATACAAGCGTGAAATTGGAATTTGAAATGAAATTTCAAAATAGGATTTGAAATGGAATTTTTAAATATATAACTCAAATGAAATTTGAGTATAACATTTGAATAGTAGAATTAGAAAAGGAATTTAAATATTTGAATATTAAGGGGAGATTGAATATTAGAAATTCAAATAGAAGTTCAAATAGAATTTGAATAGACGAGATTAGAATGAAAAATAGAATTTGAATTCAAGGAATTAAAATAAAATTTGAATTCAAAGGAATTCGAATAAAGAAATTCAAATAGAGATTTGAATGTAGAATTTCAAAATAGAATTTAGAATTTCAAAGAAGAATTGAATAGAATTTGAAATATAGTATTTCAAGGAAGAATTCAAATGTGAAATTTGAATAAGGATTTGAATGGAATTTAAATATGAAGTTTGAATAGAGATTTGAAATAGAAATTCGAGTATTGAATTTGAACATGGAATTGAATACAGAAATTCAAGTAGAAATTTGAATATGAGATTTCAAAATAGAATTTGAATTAAACTTTGAAATAGGATTTTCAAAGTAGAATTGGAAATAGAATTTCAAATAGGATTTCAAAATAGGAAATCCAGATGGTTTTGAAATGGAAGTTGGATTCAAGGGAATTCAAATGAATTTGAGTGAAGAAATTCAAATGGTGTAAAAATAAGTTTGAATATTAGAATTCAAATGGGGTTGGAAATGAATTTGAATATTAGAATTCAAATGGAAAAGGAAAATGGAATTTGAATATAAGAGATTCAAATCGAATTCAAATAGGATTTGATCTATGGAATTTGAATATGAAATTCAAATGGAATTTTAAACTATGAAATTTTGTATCTAGAATTTAAAAAGGAGTTGAATATTTGAATTCCAATAGAATTCAAATATAGAAATTGGAATATAGAAAGTCCAAATGGAATTTAAATATAGAGTTTGAATAAGAGAATTCAAATGAATTCAAACATGGAATTTGAATATAGAGAATTCAAATAGAAATTCAAGTATTTAATTTGAATATCAAATAGAAAAGGAATTGGGATTTGAAATATAGAATTCAAAAGTGAGATTGGAATTTGAATCAAGGAATTCAAATAGAGTTAAATGAAGTTGAATTCATTTTAAAGAAGTTTAAAAGTTTATATATATAAATATAATTAAAACGAACTCGCCGCAGCACTGCAGTTCGTAAATTGGCGATTCGAACTTCAATTGAATATACAGAACTCAATTGAAGTCGGAATTCTTCGAAACAAGAAACGTCAGGACCGATTTGATAATAGTTTTCTAATGAAGGAGAAAAATCTGGATTTCGTCGTATATATTTTGAGTTATATCAAAATCAAATTTTCAGAAAAGCAGCGCCAGAATCGTTTTAAAACCATAATGGTTTATTTAATGTTATAAAAGGATTTTAAGCAAATAAAATCCGAATTTTCTAATTAGAAAAATGTCAGAGTTGAATTGTAAAATATATGCGAATTCAAGTTGTGTAAATGAATATGATTTTTGAAACAGAAACCAGATTTTGATTTATTGAATAGAATTAACTAAATTGAATAGTAATTAGTTAATGAGATTTCGCAGGAATATTGGGGTTGAATAAGTAAATTCGATTTGAAAATTTATATTCGAAATAGAAAAGAGAACTAGAATTGAAATTTGAAATTTCAATTTGGTTATGAGAAAGTTAAATATTTTATTTGAACATGTTATGTTCAACAAAGAAGTAAAATAGGCAAAATGGCCGATTTAAAGAATAAATGGGCGAAACTGAATTCAAACGATTAGACGGTATTGAATTGAATTGAAAACAGGTGAACAGGTGTTAAACAGATATGGGATGGAGTATATGAAGATTTTTATTTATGTGCCCGACAAAAAGGTACATGTTTAAATTCATATATGGGTTTTATGCGCCGTATCGGCAAGCCGCTTGGCTTTTCCTTTTTCTTTTGATTGAGGAAGATACCGGGATGCTATTTGAAATTTCCCGATGCTCCCGATACAGGGGAGGTTATGGCGAAGTTTTCCGGGAATTTAAAGAGTTAGAATATTTTTAAGAAATTTGACAATTAGAAATCTATATATCGATATATATATAGAATTCGATAAGGAAACGAAATCAAAAATAGCGAAAAGGGCCAATATGGTTATTGAAATATTTGGATAACAAATATTGATAGAAGAAATGGAAAAGTGATTTAATTAATGAAATATTAATTAAAGAGCCCAGTGATTTGTTTGATATGTTTGGATGAACACTTGTTTTATTCGATAGTTAAATCACAGACTATCGAAGTTTTGACCATCGTTGTCAATATGGAGAGACCGGTTGGATTATTATCCGAAGAACCACTCCGTATCGGCATAAGCGTTGCGAACCAAGTATGCTGAATATATTGAAGACGAAGTAAAGTGCAAGGGCTTTTCTATTTATAGAAATAGTGCCTTCGGTTTCGTTCAATCCCAGAACGAACGTAAATGGACGAATGTCTGACAAAGTATTTCCAATGATCAATTGGGTTGGTCTGTATAAATATATATATGGTTGCAACGGATTTATCCCTTAGCATAATATCCAGAATATTTGTGCAAACTTAACTAGTGATTAACGGATCTGACAATGTGGCATTCAAAGTGATTGGGCTATCAATGAATGGTAAGTATTCGTAGCCTCAGGCCTCAACAACCAGGAAAGGACAAAAATCGGGCAGGCAGCATGGCTATGTGGGTCGCACCCATTAGGGTGTATAATCACCTATCTAGAGAAATTCCTTTTGTTTCTAAATCTATCGATTCTGCCCATTCGGGAAACGGTGGTTTGAGTCCAACCGTTGGTGATATACATTCGATACACTCAAGCGAAATGAGTGGTCGGTCATGTGTGGGCCGGGTTGCAAGACGTTCTTGTTGAACCCAGGTGTATTTGCCTCTAGAGATACATCATCGGAAGGTGGTTCCATACCTTGTCATGTTGGAAATCCAATCTCCAATAAGCGCCATGCGGTTTATGATTTATACTATATATGTGGAGCGTGAGATGCAAGCGTTCTGCTATTTGGTTATTTACTTGATGTAGACATTATTATAATATCACTAGATTTTCGTATCAAAATGTTTTGGGTTATAGTAAGGTAAAAACCGTCCATGTTTATGTGTGGGCTGGTCTTACTATTATCTTTTCTTTTGAAAGGATTTTTAAAGTTAAACAAGTGGTTGGAGTTTACTCACACCAGTCCCATGACTGACCCAGAGTTTATTTTGTTGTTTTCCCTAAACTCTTGGGTGCCCAACTTTGTACGGGCAGTCAAGTGTTTCAGGCTTTTACAGATACACTTGGAGGAGCTTGAAGCAGGAGGCTTCAACGTTAGTTATGTAGAGTTACTTCCGCTGTACCAAATGCTGTATTGTACTCTGATGGTGATATCCATATATGATGTAAGATTTTGTATTTCAAAGCTTATGTTATATGATATATTTTATTCGTTCCGCTGTGAGTTGGTGATCTTCGTTTTTCTTCTATTCTAATATTTCTTTCTTCCTATTTCTCATCTTCTAACTTCTTTCTAATAATGAGTCGTATTTCTGTGCAATTTGAGTTGGACGTGTGGTGTTTTTAGTCAACTCAGATAGCACGGATTTGCGGGTCGTTACAGGTGGTATCAGAGCTTAGGTTGAGTGAATACCTAGGCTTGTGTGGCATGCGCTCATTAGAAATAGGGTCAGTAGTACCCTAGAATGAGTTGAGTGTATATATACGAGAGAGCGTATTTGTAAATTGATATAAAAGTTGTTTTATATTGTGTTGACTAGTCTGTGAGTGGTTTATGAATTCTGGTCGAATCGTGGGACGCCACGAAGTCGATAGGAATTTCTAAACACTTGAACAGAAAATACGACATGATATTGTTTTTAAGTGGGTAAATGAAATAATTTTACCCAAAATTTCTATTTTGATATAGAAAGAATAATTTTCTAGAATTATTATTATATGGATGTGTTGGATGTTGATTTTATAATCAAACGAGATTATAAAATTAGAATGGTTATTTATAACCAAATAGAATTTGTATAGGAATTAAATATACAAATGAGATAAATTAGAATTAAATTCAAACCAGAATTTAGAATTCAAAATCCTGGGGAGTTGAAAAATGTTTTTTCAAAGTAATATAGTTTTATTTTGAAAGGGTTTTTTTGAATGAAAATCATTTTGAATTGATTTTTTTTTAAATAAAGCACTGAACTCACTTCAGTGGCTGGGAAATAATTCTGATGATGATTGCAACATCATCAGTGTTCATTTCCGAGTTTCTAAGTGATGAGTTGCTGCCTTAGAAAAAGTTTTGATGGAAATTTGTTTGAAAGAAAACAAATTGGTTTGAATATTCAAATGTTTGAATTTGAAATGGAAATAAATATATATGTATATATTTAAGTGATTTCAAAGGAATTTGAAATGAAAATCCTGGGGTTTGAATTCTGGAATTGGAATTTAACTTAAGCTAGTTAAATGGATTGAAGTGAATCAATCGACTAGAATCAATTTGAATAGGTTTAATGGAATATAGATTGGATATAAATGGATTGATCGTAGATCATTCGAATCAAATGAAGGAAGACCAAAAGTTTTGGTGGAATTAAATATGTTGAAATGTAAGGAGGTGAGTTTCAACATAAAGAAGTTGTGAAAAGTAATGGATTTGTACCATGTTTCCTACCTTAGCAATTTCGAGGACGAAATTATTTTAAGGGGGAAAGAATGTAACGACCCGGATTTTTAGCCAGTTAATATTGAGTATTTAAATTTATTTAAATTATTTAATTAGGATAATAAATTGATTTTTATATGGAATTTATCAATTTAATAATCGGTATATGAATAATTATCTAATATATCTAATTATCATATTATGGAAACGATAAATAATTGGATTCAGAATTTAAAACTGAATCAAAAAGATTCAAATGGCTAATATAAATTATAACGATAGTTATCGATAATTTAAATTATTTGAAACCATTTTTATATTTTAAATTGAATTTAATTTAAATTGTTATTTCCTTTATTTAGTCGAATTAAATTACAGAGTCAGTTCCGTGAATTTTAAAATAACACCATAATCTGAAGACGTAAATCGCTACGTTGAAAATAGCAGTTCGGGGTTTTAAATTAAAAGGACCGCGAGATATTTTGGTTATTTAATTAGAAAATCAAATCAAAATTTAATCACATCATTTCAGCCACCCTAAAATTTATACAGAGCCGACCTATGTTAAAATCGCGCAGACTAATTTCCTTCTCGGGCTGTAGAGATTGTCTCCTTTCTTCAAAGCAAAGAAAAACCGAAATGTAATGGCTATGTCCTTATTGTCTGCTATCGCACTTCTATAAATTGAAGCCGTCACCTTCATTTTCCAGAGGAACGAAAATAAATCCAACTCCTTTTTCATTTTCCCCTAAATCAATCGAAAACGAAAATCGAAACCGCGAAGCTCCTCAAGGCCGACGGCAAGACACTCTCGAATTAGGGTACAAGGATGGGGTTCGGTCGTGAGTTTGTTCTGCGTTGATGAAGCGATTCAGACGAGTCGAGGGTTCAAACTTGAGTGCGATGGTGATTTGGGGGTTTAGGGTCGACGCGATGGGATATTTTGGGTATTATGCGTTCGATCGAAGAACTGTGGAGGGGTTCCTGACATTGCTAAGTGGTGCGATGTTTGATTTGGGTGGCGTTCTCGATGGAGTTCGATCTCTTTGTGAGGATGAAATGGGTAGTGCGGTGGTTGATATTGAGCGATGGACAGTGAAGAGTTGGGGCCAGTATGGGTCCAAGTGTAGCAATGAAGGAGCAGCAGTCATGCACAAAAATCGTTCGATAAAATGTCGAAGTGGGATAGAGCCGATTTAGGGGCTGATTGTAGTTGAAGATGTTCGGAGATTCATTTTGGGAATTAACACAGTAATTCGCAAGATAGCGAGGTACACATTTTCATAAGATTTAAAATACATAGGATAATGTGTTTATTATGGTTAATTTAAATGATTCATTGTTTAATCGAAAATAAATTAAATAATCATAGGTGCTAATAGATTCGGTTGAAACAATTCAAATGGATTCGTAAATACAAATGGGGAATTAATTGGATATTCGACAATGGGAAATCACGGTGAGTAAATCTCACTCACCTTTAGAATTATTTTTATTTCATTAAAAATAATTGTTTGTTGCTTGTGTAAATGTTTGCTGGTTATTTTATATATATTAGTTATTTAGGCTATATATATATATATATATTGGGTTGATTGATTGGTTGGATTCCCGCAGTCTCATTAGCGGATGCCCGCAGTTTCATAGCGGATGATTACCCTATACGCCCCACGCTATGATAGTGGATGACCTTCTATACCGCGATATTCTGCCGCGAAGCAGAATGGGTATTATTTATGTGCTAACATCTGTGGATGCAGGAAAACAGGTTGGAGGAATCCAACTAGATTCCTCAAAAATATATTATCTGTTTGTTTATTTGTTTGCATATATATGGTTATATATGATGTGTTAGAAAAATAAATAACTCGTTGCTTTGTATGTTTAAATATCACTGGGCTTAAGTAATGATATTTAAAAATATCGTGGAAGGATATTTGGGATTTAAAAAGGAAAATTCTATTTTTAAATAGAATTTGAATTTTAAATGGGAATAAAATATAAACTTGTTTTTGAAAAATAAAACATGTAGTTTCTTTATAAACGAAGTTTATAAATAGTTCTTTTATAACGAAGTTATAAATGAAGTGAAAAGAATTATCATTTGATAATTCAGAAATAGAAATACAAGCGTGAAATTGGAATTTGAAATGAAATTTCAAAATAGGATTTGAAATGGAATTTTTAAATATATAACTCAAATGAAATTTGAGTATAACATTTGAATAGTAGAATTAGAAAAGGAATTTAAATATTTGAATATTAAGGGGAGATTGAATATTAGAAATTCAAATAGAAGTTCAAATAGAATTTGAATAGACGAGATTAGAATGAAAAATAGAATTTGAATTCAAGGAATTAAAATAAAATTTGAATTCAAAGGAATTCGAATAAAGAAATTCAAATAGAGATTTGAATGTAGAATTTCAAAATAGAATTTAGAATTTCAAAGAAGAATTGAATAGAATTTGAAATATAGTATTTCAAGGAAGAATTCAAATGGGAAATTTGAATAAGGATTTGAATGGAATTTAAATATGAAGTTTGAATAGAGATTTGAAATAGAAATTCGAGTATTGAATTTGAACATGGAATTGAATACAGAAATTCAAGTAGAAATTTGAATATGAGATTTCAAAATAGAATTTGAATTAAACTTTGAAATAGGATTTTCAAAGTAGAATTGGAAATAGAATTTCAAATAGGATTTCAAAATAGGAAATCCAGATGGTTTTGAAATGGAAGTTGGATTCAAGGGAATTCAAATGAATTTGAGTGAAGAAATTCAAATGGTGTAAAAATAAGTTTGAATATTAGAATTCAAATGGGGTTGGAAATGAATTTGAATATTAGAATTCAAATGGAAAAGGAAAATGGAATTTGAATATAAGAGATTCAAATCGAATTCAAATAGGATTTGATCTATGGAATTTGAATATGAAATTCAAATGGAATTTTAAACTATGGAATTTTGTATCTAGAATTTAAAAAGGAGTTGAATATTTGAATTCCAATAGAATTCAAATATAGAAATTGGAATATAGAAAGTCCAAATGGAATTTAAATATAGAGTTTGAATAAGAGAATTCAAATGAATTCAAACATGGAATTTGAATATAGAGAATTCAAATAGAAATTCAAGTATTTAATTTGAATATCAAATAGAAAAGGAATTGGGATTTGAAATATAGAATTCAAAAGTGAGATTGGAATTTGAATCAAGGAATTCAAATAGAGTTAAATGAAGTTGAATTCATTTTAAAGAAGTTTAAAAGTTTATATATATAAATATAATTAAAACGAACTCGCCGCAGCACTGCAGTTCGTAAATTGGCGATTCGAACTTCAATTGAATATACAGAACTCAATTGAAGTCGGAATTCTTTGAAACAAGAAACGTCAGGACCGATTTGATAATAGTTTTCTAATGAAGGAGAAAAATCTGGATTTCGTCGTATA
This sequence comes from Allium sativum, assembly GCA_030737875.1. Taxonomy (NCBI): domain Eukaryota; kingdom Viridiplantae; phylum Streptophyta; class Magnoliopsida; order Asparagales; family Amaryllidaceae; genus Allium; species Allium sativum. Next base: position 283,294,204 of record CM060911.1, read on the forward strand.
TATTTTGAGTTATATCAAAATCAAATTTTCAGAAAAGCAGCGCCAGAATCGTTTTAAAACCATAATGGTTTATTTAATGTTATAAAAGGATTTTAAGCAAATAAAATCCGAATTTTCTAATTAGAAAAATCTCAGAGTTGAATTGTAAAATATATGCGAATTCAAGTTGTGTAAATGAATATGATTTTTGAAACAGAAACCAGATTTTGATTTATTGAATATAATTAACTAAATTGAATAGTAATTAGTTAATGAGATTTCGCAGGAATATTGGGGTTGAATAAGTAAATTCGATTTGAAAATTTATATTCGAAATAGAAAAGAGAACTAGAATTGAAATTTGAAATTTCAATTTGGTTATGAGAAAGTTAAATATTTTATTTGAACATGTTATGTTCAACAAAGAAGTAAAATAGGCAAAATGGCCGATTTAAAGAATAAATGGGCGAAACTGAATTCAAACGATTAGACGGTATTGAATTGAATTGAAAACAGGTGAACAGGTGTTAAACAGATATGGGATGGAGTATATGAAGATTTTTATTTATGTGCCCGACAAAAAGGTACATGTTTAAATTCATATATGGGTTTTATGCGCCGTATCGGCAAGCCGCTTGGCTTTTCCTTTTTCTTTTGATTGAGGAAGATACCGGGATGCTATTTGAAATTTCCCGATGCTCCCGATACAGGGGAGGTTATGGCGAAGTTTTCCGGGAATTTAAAGAGTTAGAATATTTTTAAGAAATTTGACAATTAGAAATCTATATATCGATATATATATAGAATTCGATAAGGAAACGAAATCAAAAATAGCGAAAAGGGCCAATATGGTTATTGAAATATTTGGATAACAAATATTGATAGAAGAAATGGAAAAGTGATTTAATTAATGAAATATTAATTAAAGAGCCCAGTGATTTGTTTGATATGTTTGGATGAACACTTGTTTTATTCGATAGTTAAATCACAGACTATCGAAGTTTTGACCATCGTTGTCAATATGGAGAGACCGGTTGGATTATTATCCGAAGAACCACTCCGTATCGGCATAAGCGTTGCGAACCAAGTATGCTGAATATATTGAAGACGAAGTAAAGTGCAAGGGCTTTTCTATTTATAGAAATAGTGCCTTCGGTTTCGTTCAATCCCAGAACGAACGTAAATGGACGAATGTCTGACAAAGTATTTCCAATGATCAATTGGGTTGGTCTGTATAAATATATATATGGTTGCAACGGATTTATCCCTTAGCATAATATCCAGAATATTTGTGCAAACTTAACTAGTGATTAACGGATCTGACAATGTGGCATTCAAAGTGATTGGGCTATCAATGAATGGTAAGTATTCGTAGCCTCAGGCCTCAACAACCAGGAAAGGACAAAAATCGGGCAGGCAGCATGGCTATGTGGGTCGCACCCATTAGGGTGTATAATCACCTATCTAGAGAAATTCCTTTTGTTTCTAAATCTATCGATTCTGCCCATTCGGGAAACGGTGGTTTGAGTCCAACCGTTGGTGATATACATTCGATACACTCAAGCGAAATGAGTGGTCGGTCATGTGTGGGCCGGGTTGCAAGACGTTCTTGTTGAACCCAGGTGTATTTGCCTCTAGAGATACATCATCGGAAGGTGGTTCCATACCTTGTCATGTTGGAAATCCAATCTCCAATAAGCGCCATGCGGTTTATGATTTATACTATATATGTGGAGCGTGAGATGCAAGCGTTCTGCTATTTGGTTATTTACTTGATGTAGACATTATTATAATATCACTAGATTTTCGTATCAAAATGTTTTGGGTTATAGTAAGGTAAAAACCGTCCATGTTTATGTGTGGGCTGGTCTTACTATTATCTTTTCTTTTGAAAGGATTTTTAAAGTTAAACAAGTGGTTGGAGTTTACTCACACCAGTCCCATGACTGACCCAGAGTTTATTTTGTTGTTTTCCCTAAACTCTTGGGTGCCCAACTTTGTACGGGCAGTCAAGTGTTTCAGGCTTTTACAGATACACTTGGAGGAGCTTGAAGCAGGAGGCTTCAACGTTAGTTATGTAGAGTTACTTCCGCTGTACCAAATGCTGTATTGTACTCTGATGGTGATATCCATATATGATGTAAGATTTTGTATTTCAAAGCTTATGTTATATGATATATTTTATTCGTTCCGCTGTGAGTTGGTGATCTTCGTTTTTCTTCTATTCTAATATTTCTTTCTTCCTATTTCTCATCTTCTAACTTCTTTCTAATAATGAGTCGTATTTCTGTGCAATTTGAGTTGGACGTGTGGTGTTTTTAGTCAACTCAGATAGCACGGATTTGCGGGTCGTTACAGGTGGTATCAGAGCTTAGGTTGAGTGAATACCTAGGCTTGTGTGGCATGCGCTCATTAGAAATAGGGTCAGTAGTACCCTAGAATGAGTTGAGTGTATATATACGAGAGAGCGTATTTGTAAATTGATATAAAAGTTGTTTTATATTGTGTTGACTAGTCTGTGAGTGGTTTATGAATTCTGGTCGAATCGTGGGACGCCACGAAGTCGATAGGAATTTCTAAACACTTGAACAGAAAATACGACATGATATTGTTTTTAAGTGGGTAAATGAAATAATTTTACCCAAAATTTCTATTTTGATATAGAAAGAATAATTTTCTAGAATTATTATTATATGGATGTGTTGGATGTTGATTTTATAATCAAACGAGATTATAAAATTAGAATGGTTATTTATAACCAAATAGAATTTGTATAGGAATTAAATATACAAATGAGATAAATTAGAATTAAATTCAAACCAGAATTTAGAATTCAAAATCCTGGGGAGTTGAAAAATGTTTTTTCAAAGTAATATAGTTTTATTTTGAAAGGGTTTTTTTGAATGAAAATCATTTTGAATTGATTTTTTTTTAAATAAAGCACTGAACTCACTTCAGTGGCTGGGAAATAATTCTGATGATGATTGCAACATCATCAGTGTTCATTTCCGAGTTTCTAAGTGATGAGTTGCTGCCTTAGAAAAAGTTTTGATGGAAATTTGTTTGAAAGAAAACAAATTGGTTTGAATATTCAAATGTTTGAATTTGAAATGGAAATAAATATATATGTATATATTTAAGTGATTTCAAAGGAATTTGAAATGAAAATCCTGGGGTTTGAATTCTGGAATTGGAATTTAACTTAAGCTAGTTAAATGGATTGAAGTGAATCAATCGACTAGAATCAATTTGAATAGGTTTAATGGAATATAGATTGGATATAAATGGATTGATCGTAGATCATTCGAATCAAATGAAGGAAGACCAAAAGTTTTGGTGGAATTAAATATGTTGAAATGTAAGGAGGTGAGTTTCAACATAAAGAAGTTGTGAAAAGTAATGGATTTGTACCATGTTTCCTACCTTAGCAATTTCGAGGACGAAATTATTTTAAGGGGGAAAGAATGTAACGACCCGGATTTTTAGCCAGTTAATATTGAGTATTTAAATTTATTTAAATTATTTAATTAGGATAATAAATTGATTTTTATATGGAATTTATCAATTTAATAATCGGTATATGAATAATTATCTAATATATCTAATTATCATATTATGGAAACGATAAATAATTGGATTCAGAATTTAAAACTGAATCAAAAAGATTCAAATGGCTAATATAAATTATAACGATAGTTATCGATAATTTAAATTATTTGAAACCATTTTTATATTTTAAATTGAATTTAATTTAAATTGTTATTTCCTTTATTTAGTCGAATTAAATTACAGAGTCAGTTCCGTGAATTTTAAAATAACACCATAATCTGAAGACGTAAATCGCTACGTTGAAAATAGCAGTTCGGGGTTTTAAATTAAAAGGACCGCGAGATATTTTGGTTATTTAATTAGAAAATCAAATCAAAATTTAATCACATCATTTCAGCCACCCTAAAATTTATACAGAGCCGACCTATGTTAAAATCGCGCAGACTAATTTCCTTCTCGAGCTGTAGAGATTGTCTCCTTTCTTCAAAGCAAAGAAAAACCGAAATGTAATGGCTATGTCCTTATTGTCTGCTATCGCACTTCTATAAATTGAAGCCGTCACCTTCATTTTCCAGAGGAACGAAAATAAATCCAACTCCTTTTTCATTTTCCCCTAAATCAATCGAAAACGAAAATCGAAACCGCGAAGCTCCTCAAGGCCGACGGCAAGACACTCTCGAATTAGGGTACAAGGATGGGGTTCGGTCGTGAGTTTGTTCTGCGTTGATGAAGCGATTCAGACGAGTCGAGGGTTCAAACTTGAGTGCGATGGTGATTTGGGGGTTTAGGGTCGACGCGATGGGATATTTTGGGTATTATGCGTTCGATCGAAGAACTGTGGAGGGGTTCCTGACATTGCTAAGTGGTGCGATGTTTGATTTGGGTGGCGTTCTCGATGGAGTTCGATCTCTTTGTGAGGATGAAATGGGTAGTGCGGTGGTTGATATTGAGCGATGGACAGTGAAGAGTTGGGGCCAGTATGGGTCCAAGTGTAGCAATGAAGGAGCAGCAGTCATGCACAAAAATCGTTCGGTAAAATGTCGAAGTGGGATAGAGCCGATTTAGGGGCTGATTGTAGTTGAAGATGTTCGGAGATTCATTTTGGGAATTAACACAGTAATTCGCAAGATAGCGAGGTACACATTTTCATAAGATTTAAAATACATAGGATAATGTGTTTATTATGGTTAATTTAAATGATTCATTGTTTAATCGAAAATAAATTAAATAATCATAGGTGCTAATAGATTCGGTTGAAACAATTCAAATGGATTCGTAAATACAAATGGGGAATTAATTGGATATTCGACAATGGGAAATCACGGTGAGTAAATCTCACTCACCTTTAGAATTATTTTTATTTCATTAAAAATAATTGTTTGTTGCTTGTGTAAATGTTTGCTGGTTATTTTATATATATTAGTTATTTAGGCTATATATATATATATATATATATTGGGTTGATTGATTGGTTGGATTCCCGCAGTCTCATTAGCGGATGCCCGCAGTTTCATAGCGGATGATTACCCTATACGCCCCACGCTATGATAGTGGATGACCTTCTATACCGCGATATTCTGCCGCGAAGCAGAATGGGTATTATTTATGTGCTAACATCTGTGGATGCAGGAAAACAGGTTGGAGGAATCCAACTAGATTCCTCAAAAATATATTATCTGTTTGTTTATTTGTTTGCATATATATGGTTATATATGATGTGTTAGAAAAATAAATAACTCGTTGCTTTGTATGTTTAAATATCACTGGGCTTAAGTAATGATATTTAAAAATATCGTGGAAGGATATTTGGGATTTAAAAAGGAAAATTCTATTTTTAAATAGAATTTGAATTTTAAATGGGAATAAAATATAAACTTGTTTTTGAAAAATAAAACATGTAGTTTCTTTATAAACGAAGTTTATAAATAGTTCTTTTATAACGAAGTTATAAATGAAGTGAAAAGAATTATCATTTGATAATTCAGAAATAGAAATACAAGCGTGAAATTGGAATTTGAAATGAAATTTCAAAATAGGATTTGAAATGGAATTTTTAAATATATAACTCAAATGAAATTTGAGTATAACATTTGAATAGTAGAATTAGAAAAGGAATTTAAATATTTGAATATTAAGGGGAGATTGAATATTAGAAATTCAAATAGAAGTTCAAATAGAATTTGAATAGACGAGATTAGAATGAAAAATAGAATTTGAATTCAAGGAATTAAAATAAAATTTGAATTCAAAGGAATTCGAATAAAGAAATTCAAATAGAGATTTGAATGTAGAATTTCAAAATAGAATTTAGAATTTCAAAGAAGAATTGAATAGAATTTGAAATATAGTATTTCAAGGAAGAATTCAAATGTGAAATTTGAATAAGGATTTGAATGGAATTTAAATATGAAGTTTGAATAGAGATTTGAAATAGAAATTCGAGTATTGAATTTGAACATGGAATTGAATACAGAAATTCAAGTAGAAATTTGAATATGAGATTTCAAAATAGAATTTGAATTAAACTTTGAAATAGGATTTTCAAAGTAGAATTGGAAATAGAATTTCAAATAGGATTTCAAAATAGGAAATCCAGATGGTTTTGAAATGGAAGTTGGATTCAAGGGAATTCAAATGAATTTGAGTGAAGAAATTCAAATGGTGTAAAAATAAGTTTGAATATTAGAATTCAAATGGGGTTGGAAATGAATTTGAATATTAGAATTCAAATGGAAAAGGAAAATGGAATTTGAATATAAGAGATTCAAATCGAATTCAAATAGGATTTGATCTATGGAATTTGAATATGAAATTCAAATGGAATTTTAAACTATGGAATTTTGTATCTAGAATTTAAAAAGGAGTTGAATATTTGAATTCCAATAGAATTCAAATATAGAAATTGGAATATAGAAAGTCCAAATGGAATTTAAATATAGAGTTTGAATAAGAGAATTCAAATGAATTCAAACATGGAATTTGAATATAGAGAATTCAAATAGAAATTCAAGTATTTAATTTGAATATCAAATAGAAAAGGAATTGGGATTTGAAATATAGAATTCAAAAGTGAGATTGGAATTTGAATCAAGGAATTCAAATAGAGTTAAATGAAGTTGAATTCATTTTAAAGAAGTTTAAAAGTTTATATATATAAATATAATTAAAACGAACTCGCCGCAGCACTGCAGTTCGTAAATTGGCGATTCGAACTTCAATTGAATATACAGAACTCAATTGAAGTCGGAATTCTTCGAAACAAGAAACGTCAGGACCGATTTGATAATAGTTTTCTAATGAAGGAGAAAAATCTGGATTTCGTCGTATATATTTTGAGTTATATCAAAATCAAATTTTCAGAAAAGCAGCGCCAGAATCGTTTTAAAACCATAATGGTTTATTTAATGTTATAAAAGGATTTTAAGCAAATAAAATCCGAATTTTCTAATTAGAAAAATCTCAGAGTTGAATTGTAAAATATATGCGAATTCAAGTTGTGTAAATGAATATGATTTTTGAAACAGAAACCAGATTTTGATTTATTGAATAGAATTAACTAAATTGAATAGTAATTAGTTAATGAGATTTCGCAGGAATATTGGGGTTGAATAAGTAAATTCGATTTAAAAATTTATATTCGAAATAGAAAAGAGAACTAGAATTGAAATTTGAAATTTCAATTTGGTTATGAGAAAGTTAAATATTTTATTTGAACATGTTATGTTCAACAAAGAAGTAAAATAGGCAAAATGGCCGATTTAAAGAATAAATGGGCGAAACTGAATTCAAACGATTAGACGGTATTGAATTGAATTGAAAACAGGTGAACAGGTGTTAAACAGATATGGGATGGAGTATATGAAGATTTTTATTTATGTGCCCGACAAAAAGGTACATGTTTAAATTCATATATGGGTTTTATGCGCCGTATCGGCAAGCCGCTTGGCTTTTCCTTTTTCTTTTGATTGAGGAAGATACCGGGATGCTATTTGAAATTTCCCGATGCTCCCGATACAGGGGAGGTTATGGCGAATTTTTCCGGGAATTTAAAGAGTTAGAATATTTTTAAGAAATTTGACAATTAGAAATCTATATATCGATATATATATAGAATTCGATAAGGAAACGAAATCAAAAATAGCGAAAAGGGCCAATATGGTTATTGAAATATTTGGATAACAAATATTGATAGAAGAAATGGAAAAGTGATTTAATTAATGAAATATTAATTAAAGAGCCCAGTGATTTGTTTGATATGTTTGGATGAACACTTGTTTTATTCGATAGTTAAATCACAGACTATCGAAGTTTTGACCATCGTTGTCAATATGGAGAGACCGGTTGGATTATTATCCGAAGAACCACTCCGTATCGGCATAAGCGTTGCGAACCAAGTATGCTGAATATATTGAAGACGAAGTAAAGTGCAAGGGCTTTTCTATTTATAGAAATAGTGCCTTCGGTTTCGTTCAATCCCAGAACGAACGTAAATGGACGAATGTCTGACAAAGTATTTCCAATGATCAATTGGGTTGGTCTGTATAAATATATATATGGTTGCAACGGATTTATCCCTTAGCATAATATCCAGAATATTTGTGCAAACTTAACTAGTGATTAACGGATCTGACAATGTGGCATTCAAAGTGATTGGGCTATCAATGAATGGTAAGTATTCGTAGCCTCAGGCCTCAACAACCAGGAAAGGACAAAAATCGGGCAGGCAGCATGGCTATGTGGGTCGCACCCATTAGGGTGTATAATCACCTATCTAGAGAAATTCCTTTTGTTTCTAAATCTATCGATTCTGCCCATTCGGGAAACGGTGGTTTGAGTCCAACCGTTGGTGATATACATTCGATACACTCAAGCGAAATGAGTGGTCGGTCATGTGTGGGCCGGGTTGCAAGACGTTCTTGTTGAACCCAGGTGTATTTGCCTCTAGAGATACATCATCGGAAGGTGGTTCCATACCTTGTCATGTTGGAAATCCAATCTCCAATAAACGCCATGCGGTTTATGATTTATACTATATATGTGGAGCGTGAGATGCAAGCGTTCTGCTATTTGGTTATTTACTTGATGTAGACATTATTATAATATCACTAGATTTTCGTATCAAAATGTTTTGGGTTATAGTAAGGTAAAAACCGTCCATGTTTATGTGTGGGCTGGTCTTACTATTATCTTTTCTTTTGAAAGGATTTTTAAAGTTAAACAAGTGGTTGGAGTTTACTCACACCAGTCCCATGACTGACCCAGAGTTTATTTTGTTGTTTTCCCTAAACTCTTGGGTGCCCAACTTTGTACGGGCAGTTAAGTGTTTCAGGCTTTTACAGATACACTTGGAGGAGCTTGAAGCAGGAGGCTTCAACGTTAGTTATGTAGAGTTACTTCCGCTGTACCAAATGCTGTATTGTACTCTGATGGTGATATCCATATATGATGTAAGATTTTATATTTCAAAGCTTATGTTATATGATATATTTTATTCGTTTCGCTGTGAGTTGGTGATCTTCGTTTTTCTTCTATTCTAATATTTCTTTCTTCCTATTTCTCATCTTCTAACTTCTTTCTAATAATGAGTCGTATTTCTGTGCAATTTGAGTTGGACGTGTGGTGTTTTTAGTCAACTCAGATAGCACGGATTTGCGGGTCGTTACAGAATAATTTTTGGAAAGAGCTTATTGCCTTCTAATTCGAATTCATTTTTCTCCAGAATCTTTTTCATCACACATGTAAAAACATATGGCATGGTGACTAGGCAGATTAAATCACGACAAGCATATGCAAGTACTGATTTTTTCAACAATGGAAGTGAATCGAACCATGTTCATGAAAGACTATGTTTTTGTGTCCATATCCAACATGTGCTATGTTTTTCAAATTCGAATTTACAGAAATGTTTTGAGAAACAAGTAAATGCCTTACGAAGTCTTTCTCAAAATGACTGTCTCAAAATCAGAGGATTAGAAACCAATTAAAAATCATTCCAAATATTCATCAAATCAGATCGAACCATTCTATGAAATCAGAGGCTAGGGTTTTCTATTTACCCTATATTATATCACCAAATAATCACAGGCGTTTTTGTATTGAAAATCAACAAACACAATCGAGAGCAAAAAAAAATCAGAGAAACTCTTTTTTTTAAGAATTTACTTACAAGATTTTTGATCGAAAATATTCCCAAATCGTAGAGAAGCAAGCCACATTTTTTTAAGACGTCTGAGATTAATCCATACATAGAGCAATCGACTCGATTTGGGGCAAAATCAGGAAACCCTAGCAATTTCCCATTCCAACTACGTCGCCATTTTTTTAGAGACAAACGAAATCAGGCAAGAAGAAAAGTGGTGCAGCACATACTAAGTGGGTCGGCCAGTTTTGAAGACAAAAGGAGATTTAATTTCCATTGTTTATATTTATCTAGGGTTTTCTCTTATTTGTTTACTTTTGTATTGTTTTTTATTTTGTGTTGTAAAACGATTCAAACAATTCTAGGTCTGTAAAATCTAGGGTAATCTAGTCAGGGTGTTGACTAGCAGTTGCTAGAGTCTGTAAAATCTAGGATTTACTGGTTACGGGGTTGTAATCAGGGGGAATCTGATCTAGAGGTTTAGATCAGTCTACGGTTTTGAGCGTAGATTTAGTACAGGAGCAGGGAGTGCGAGTTTACATTGTCTGTAAGCGGGATCTGTTATTAAATCCTAGTAAAAACCTTAGGAATGAAGCAGTAGGCTGGATTTTGCCGAAGCTGGGTATCTCTGTGTGTTATTTACTTTCTGTATTTTTATTTCTGCTACATTATGTGATCTGATAATTTTTAATATCCTGCTAAAAATCAATAAACCCTATTCACCCCCCCTCTAGGGTTAATCTAGATCCAACAAGTGGTATCAGAGCTGGTATAAGGTAATAGCATGATAGGGTGTTCTCGCTGTATGATCATGTGGCGAAGTATTGACTCTTACCCCTACATGCCCGTGGGTGGTTGTCCGTGTTGAGAGGCAGGTCGTGAAACCAGTGTCTGAGATATCTTTGGTAGCCACCGGGGTGCTTAAAATTCCCCGTAAATGGAGACACCATTTGGTATCAGAGCAGGTTATTTCATTAACTCTAGAGTCATGGGTCATCCTAGTTGTCAGTCTTCTGAGAGTCAGTCCAGTGATATTCCAATTATTTTCAATGAAACAGATTTTTTAATATGGAAATCAAAATTTGAATTATATTTAAAATTGTTAATTTTGAATATTGGAATATTATTGAAAATTTGGGAGATATGTTGGATAAGAAGAATAAGGTTTTGAATGCTCGTGTTATGCATATTCTTTATTCCTATCTTGATAATGATCAATTAAAATTTATCTCTCATTGTTTAACTGCGCAGGATATCTGGAGAACTCTCAACGTGTAACGGCTCGGATTTCGCCCGGACCCAGTCGATCGCAAAATCGACCAAGATCGTTCAAAACCCGAATACGTTAACTTTGGGAATACAACAACATCAGAACAATAACAGCAGACTTTTATAAACATTACAATAATGTTACATCAGAGTACAGAATATCAGAGTACATCGATTAAAATTACAGGGGAAGATAAATTACAATATATTAAATACAAATAACAGCGGAAGACTTCTATGCTCTGGACACGGCTTTAGGCTTCGATCTAGAATCCTGCTCAAGAGATAAGGACCTGTAGAAAAACTACTCGACAGCCCGTGTGGAAAAGAGGGCACCCAAGTTTGCAAATTGAAACAAACTACCGGTCAGTCATGGGACTGGTGTGAGAATTCTTAACTAATATACTAATAGCAATAAAGCAAATCCAAGGACCACACCGCTAACGTAGAACGGGTTTTATTCCAATGGATTGCCGGTGCATAAATTAAAGTGAATCGTCAAAACAACGCAATGCTTTTTAGAAAAATGGAATCATCATAAGACTCAAGTCCCATCACACAATGCAACGCAAACCAGAGGATAGAGTTTTACCTTATGATGATTAAACATGCTTGGTACGATAAAAACGAATATATGTTTTAAAAACATTTCAAAGTAAATGTATCAATCCTAGGAAGCATAGCTACTATATAATATGCCTCCATACTAGTAATACAATCAAAACCGTATGAGATCGTATTGGAAATTGGGTTTGCATCATGAGTCAAGGCTAGGGGGAGCTCCCTACCGATTCGAGACACTCTAACTAATGTCTCAAGATCCCCCGCAGTGAACCCTTGGAAAGCTGCAGGGCCGGTCCACACATACAGCTTTGTGGATTAGTTATTCTTGAACACACGTTTCCTGATCCTATAGGACCTATCATCTGAGGCGCCTCATTCCATCATCCACACAAGTAAAATGTCAGACAGTTTAAGCACTGTCACTACTTCTAGCTAGAAAGAAACGTGCTGCTCTCCCTGCATTCCCTTCTCCCGTTTTAGACTCAACCGGGTTGTGAGGCTCGCGAAGTAACGTTATAACCACAAGGCCTGCTTTTCAACAAAGCCTTGATCATCTTCATCTTAGCATGCCACGTTGACAATTCACGCCATGCGATTGATAACTATTAATACACAACCTCTAAGGGTGTTGAGCAAGAGAATAAATTCTTCGCCACCAACGGTCGTATATTAATAGAAATCAATTTACAAAGAACAAAATTCAACGTCAGACACACATCCATTTATAAGCTTATGATCTGGGTCTGAGCGAAAGCCAAATCCATACAAATCAACATTATGTCCGGATAACTACCATCTTAGCCTCGTCTTGGGAGCAAATCAATCAAGGGCCTCAACCCTAGTTACCCATTCGATGTGAAGATCATCGGTCTTCAATCCCCATCTTCAATTCTTCCATTTAAAACGTCGTATGATTATTTGAAATGAGTATAACTCGGTCTTTTCAAATAATCTTCGCATAATTATTATATAAATTATTTCATAACGTTATTACTTATCACTATTTTTATTTTGATAAAAGTAGTTCATTTGCATTTCAATGACATTACAGGTCATTAACATATAAGGGTAATAAATCAACCAAACCAACAGCGCACAATCATATTCCTATTATACAATGATGTAATGTGACATGTTTATATTAAGATATCATGTTATATGAACAGTTCAATTCCCTTCCCTCATTTTATTTGTTAATAAAGAACAACTAAAATGTAACTTTCAATTCATTTAATGCATAGAAAATGTCATTTAAAAACATTTCTTTTTCTTATTTATTTACACCATATGTGAATAAGTTTACTTTTCCTTATTCTTATTTATTTACCTAAATGTAAATAAATGTTATCTTTCACTTCTACATATCCTATTTACATGAAAATGTAAATGAAAGTGTCATCTAAAATAATTTACATAAGCAAATGTAAATTTCTATTTCATATTTTATTTACATTCTTTAATTACATTGAAAATGTAATATTTTATTTCTTTCGATAATTTTATTGAAAATATAATATTTTCTTCTTATTCTTTACACTATAGAAGAATGTGAATTCTCCTTTATTAAAAATGAACACTTTCCTAGTTTCCTATTTTTCATAAAAAAAAATGGGATTTTAATGTCAACATATTTTATTTCAAAAATATGGTCATTTTTCTATATTCTAACTTTACATTAAAAAATGAGATTCTTAATGTTAACATATTGTTAAAAATATGATCATTTTGATATAAATTTAAAATGAGATTTTTAATGTCGACATATTTTTATTTTAAAAGTATGATCTTTTCCCTTCATTTAAGACTTGCATTACAAATATATTCTTTTCTGCCTAAAAAGAAGGTATTCTTTACTTTATTCCCTTTTATTACATTATAAAGAATGTAATTCTTCTAACTTCTTTCATTACAAAAAAAAAATTCTTCTGTTAATTACATTAAAGAAAATGTAATTTTTATTCTTTTGATCACATTGAGGAAAAGGTGATTTTTTTTATTTTTTTATTTACAAATTCCACTTTTTTTTATTACATTAAAATGTAACCTTCATTACGACGGTAAATTCTTATAATTACATTAAAAAAAATGTAACTTCCCTTTTATAACAAACATGGAGGTGAAAATATTCATTTCATTATTAACACATAACGATGTGAAAATAATGTCAATTTCTAATTTAACTCATGACGGTGTAAATAATGTCCATTTTCTATTTAACCGTTTATATTTTTAATATGGGCCCGACCTCTCACATTAGGCCTGCAACTTGTGGATGCTAGATAGGCCGGTCGGTTCCGGGCAGACTTATCCCACAAGTTGGGCTTAACCTCGTGTCTTGACCCAATTTGTATTTGCGCACTTGGACCTCTCACATTAGTCCCAACATTTGTGGCATCTGGATATGCCGGTCGGGTCCGGGCAGACTTCCACCACAAATGTGACCTAACCTCATGTCCAAGTACAATTTTAATTAATCATTATAATTGTTCTACTAAAAATATTATTTTAAACTGTATCTCATTTCAAAATATCTTAATTTTGGAATATTCTATATTTCCAAAATAACTTGATTTCAAATACTATAACTTACCCTTTTCAAATCTTAATAAAACTGAGGACTTTCTCAATTATTATATTAATAATAATAAATCTTTCAAAATGTCTAATTCTGAATCTAATCTTCTTATCTTAACATATTGACAGTAAAGATAGAATCTCTTTTTTTTTAATTGAATCCCTTTTATTGTAACTTTTAGGCAATAAAGACAAAATCTTTTTAAATCAACGTCAATTAATTCCATTAATTGAATATAAAATATGCTCTTTAATTTGCAATGTAAATTTTATTGACTATGTAAATTCTTATTCTTTCATTGCATATAAAATGTAATTCCTATTGTCTTCCTCTTTTCTACTGTCATATATTACAATAAAAATGTAATTTTTTATTGTTTTCGCTTTTCTAATAGTCCACATTACAATAAAAATAATTTCTATTGTTTATTCTTTTCTAATCATGTTTTCTATATATATTCATGACAAATAAATGAATGTTTCATTCATTAACAATTTTCTATATTTATTAATGACACATAAATGCATGTTCCTTTTTTAAATAATTTCCTATTAAAACATTCCATAATGAAATGGTATTTTTATTCTATGTATCATTTTATAACAAAAACTTTACTTTTATTCTATTTCAACATTTTATGACAAAAATGTTATTTCTTCTATTGACAAACAAAAAAGAATATTTTGTTTGCATAACTAATTCAATGTTTCTAACAGCAAATAAAAGAATATTTTATTTGCCTAACATTTCTATATTTTATAACAAAATGTTACTTCTTCCTAATGCAACATTTTATACAAAAATGTTGTTTCACTTCCAATGTAACATTTACAACAAAAGTGTTATTTTATATCTAGGTAACACTTTATATCAAAAAAAAAAACTATTGTTATTTCTATGTAACATTTTATTTCAAAAAGTAATCTTTATTAACACTAACATTTTATACCACCTAAAATGGTATTTTTATTTCTATCATAACATGATAAAACAAAGTGACATTTTGGTGTTAATACCACCTGATCTAACAAAGTGAAAGTTTTGTTTGGCACAAACATGATCTAACAAGGTGATAGTTTTATTTTGTCAACTCTAATTTGACAAAACATATCAAAGTGATATTTTTGTTTATTCTAATTTCAACAAAAATGATTCATTCAATCAACAGCTCATCATAACAGCAACATCAATCAAAATCAGATCACATATAACAACAAAACTGATTTTAACAGCAATTTATGAAGATTCAATAAATTTTAAATAAATAAAAAAAGAATTTCTCACCATGATTTGATTCTGTTCTGTTCATAATGGAATTTTCCTCAAATTCTGTTTTGCTTTATTTCAGATCTGGTTCGTACTGTTGTGTAGATCAGGCCAAGACGGTTCCAACGCTTTAGAAATCATCTGATTCTGAATTCGTACGAGTGAGTTATGATTATTTAAAGATTTAAACATTAATGACAATTTTAAATAATTAGTTAAGTTGTTAAACCTTAATTTTCCTTAATCCTTTCTTCTTCATCCTTCTGTTAAACGTCGAACCCATCACCACCATGAATCCACCCCTGCGCGGGCCACCGTGGTGCCCCGGACCATGATCCAACACCTCCACCCGAAGCCCCTTCACCAGAACTCCCCAGCGCCGGACCACCAGGGGTCGCGATGGGCCCCTACGCCTCGAAAATCCCTCCAAGCGCTGGCACTTCGTGGCCGGAATTCGCGAAATCTGTGAGCTAAAACCCAATCTTAACCGTATGGATCTGTAGATCTCTCCAAGAGCTTCGATTAGGTATGTAATATGTTGAATTTCATTGAGCGGATCAAAAGTTATTGAGGTTTGAATTTTCGGTCATTCGTGGCCTTCGGTTTCAATAGCAGGCGGCCGGCCATTTTTAGGGTTTTAAATAATTTTTTATTAATTTATTCATCGTAAAGTGTGTTGTAAAGGTAAAAATGCGGGTTGTCTCCGAATTGGGTCTGCTTACTATCGTTCTTAAGGTTTTGACGCCTTCTGAACGGAATGGGATAGGTCTCGTGGCCCAATTCCGAAATCTGTAAAAAATATATTTAAATTTACATTAAAAATTAATTAATTAAATATTTACCGTACATTTAAATACGCCGGGGCCACAACCTAACTTCAAAAATTCCCGAAAACTATATTTAGCTATGTTTTGATGCTGTGGACCTAGGAAAATTAATTTCGTTCAATTCTGAGCGCGTTTGAAAAATGGCATTTTTCAAATCGATTAAAATTTACCGAAATTAACCAAACTGAAATCTTTTTGCCACAGCCACAAATTAATTCTAAAAATTATAAAAATTAAACTTAGCAATAATTTGACATTTCGAATCCAACAAAAGTGGTTTCGTCGAAAACAAAGGTCGTTTGAAAAATGGCTATTTTCAAGGCGTATACATTAAATATTAAAAATACATTTTTAAACAAATAATTTCCGAAACTCGAAATATATAAGTGTTTATACTTTTTAAATGCAGAAACATCATTCTAAACTCAATGGAAGTTGTTTCGAGTCCAGATTCCTTCGTATGCAAAAAGTGGCATTTTTGACATTTATATATTATATAAATTTCACAGCGACCTTTCTAAATTTTAAACTGGGCATAACTTTTGATTTCCGTTATGAAATTTCAATTTTTCAGATTCGTAGAAAGATATTTTTAAATAGATTCTAATATTTTTGGTTTCACTAAAATCCGTTAAATTTTGCATCTTGTACGGTCAGTCAAAGTTTAAGATTTACTTTTCAAACTACCGCGCTATTTCTACCTTCTTTTATAATTAAAATTAAATTATTCATTCTAACTTCGATTTAAATCAATTTTTAATCATTATTATTTTAAATATCAAAACCCATTAAAATTAGTTAAAATAAATTTTTAAATTTACCCCAAAATTCAGGGTTGTTACAATCTCCCCCACTTAAGAACTTTTCGTCCTCGAAAAGGAACGAAGCTAAAAGTGTTTAATAAACTAACTCATCTTTTATTCTTTAATTCGTTTCAATAGTTTCTATAATTTTATTAGTTGAACTAATAATTATACAACACAATCATCAATCAATTAGTTGATTAGCTTTTTATAAAATATATAACTTTTATATATTCAAAAATCATATTTTCTAAAATAGATTATATATAATCACAAATACGTTAATTATAAACTGGGCACTCTCAACTCATTCTAGGGCATTACTAACCCCATCTCTAATGAGTTTTCTCATTCTAGGATACAGCTGATCCTATCTCTAATGAGTATTCTTATTGGATATTACTAATCCAATCTCTGATGAGTCTTTTGTTCAGTTCTAATGAGTTGTACCCCAAAGATTTGAGCTAACCAAAGCTCTGATACCAACTGTAACGGCTCGGATTTCGCCCAGACCCAATCGATCGCAAAATCGACCAAGATCGTTCAAAACCTGAATACGTTAACATTGGGAATACAACAACATCAGAAAAATAACAACAGACTTTATAAACATTACAATAATGTTACATCAGAGTACAGAATATCAGAGTACATCGATTAAAATTACAGTGGAAGATAAATTACAATATATTAAATACAAATAACAGCGGAAGACTTCTATGCTCTGGACACAGCTTTAGGCTTCGATCCAGAATCCTGCTCAAGAGATAAGGGCCTGTAGACAAACTACTCGACTGCCCGTGTGGAAAAGAGGGCACCCGAGTTTGCAAAGTGAAACAAACTACGGGTCAGTCATGGGATTGGTGTGAGAATTCTTAACTAATATACTAATAGCAATAAAGAAAATCCAAGGACCACGCCACTAATGCGGAACGGGTTTTATTCCAATGGATTGCCAATGCATAAATTAAAGTGAATCGTCAAAACATCGCAATGCTTTTTAGAAAAATGGAATCATCATAAGACTCAAGTCCCATCACACAATGCAACGCAAACCAGAGGATAAAGTTTTACCTTATGATGATTAAACATGCTTGGTACGATAAAAACGAATTTGATATAATTATTAGTGTATATATGTTTTAAAAACATTTCAAAGTAAATGTATCAATCCTAGGAAGCATAGCTACCATATACTATGCCTCCATACTAGTAATACAATCAAAACCGTATGAGATCGTATTGGAAATTGGGTTTCCATCATGAGTCAAGGCTAAGGAGGAGCTCCCTACCGATTCGAGACACTCTAGCTAATGTCTCAGGATCCCCCGCAGTGAACCCTTGGAAAGATGCAGGGCCGGTCCACACATAGAGCTTTGTGGATTAGTTATTCCTGAACACACGTTTCCCGATCCTATAGGACCTATCATCCGAGGCGCCTCATTCCATCATCCACACAAGTAAAATGTCAACCAGTTTAAGCACTGTCACTACTTCTAGCTAGAAAGAAACGTGCTGCTCTCCCTGCGTTCCCTTCTCCCATTTTAGACTCAACCGGGTCGTGAGGCTCGCGAAGTAACGTTATAACCACAAGGCCTACTTTTCAACAAAGCCTTGATCATCTTCATCTTAGTGTGCCACGTTGACAATTCACGCCATGCATTGATAACTATTAATACACAACCTCTAAGGGTGTTGAGCAAGTGAATAAATTCTCCGCCACCAACGGTCGTATATTAATAGAAATCAATTTACATAGAACAAAATTCAATGTCAGACACACATCCATTGATAGCTTATGCTCTGGGTCCGAGCGAAAGCCAAATCCGTACAAATCAACATTACGTCCGGATAACTACCATCTTAGCCCCATCTTGGGAGCAAATCAATCAAGGGACTCAACCCTAGTTACCCATTCGATGTGAAGATCGTCGGTCTTCAATCGCCGTCTTCAATTCTTCCATTTAAAACGTCGTATGATTATTTGAAATGAGTATAACTCAGTCTTTTCAAATAATCTTCGCATAATTATTATTTAAATTATTTCATAACGTTATTACTTATCACTATTTTTATTTTGATAAAAGTAGTTCATTTGCATTTCAATGACATAACTGGTCATTAACATATAAGGGTAATAAATCAACCAAACCAACAGAGCACAATCATGTTCCTATTATATAATGATATAATGTGACATGTTTATATCAAGATATCATGTTATATGAACAGTTCAATTCCCTTCCCTCATTTTATTTGTTAATAAACAACAACTAAAATGTAACTTTCAATTCATCTAATGCATAGAAAATGTCATTTAAAAACATTTCTTTTTCTTATTTATTTACACCATATGTGAATAAGTTTACTTTTCCTTATTCTTATTTATTTACCTAAATGTAAATAAATGTTATCTTTCACTTCTACATATCCTATTTACATGAAAATGTAAATGAAAGTGTCATCTAAAATAATTTACATAAGCAAATGTAAATTTCTATTTCATATTTTATTTACATTCTTTAATTACATTGAAAATGTAATATTTTATTTCTTTCTCTCATTTTATTGAAAATGTAATATTTTCTTCTTATTCTTTACACTATAGAAGAATGTGAATTCTCCTTTATATAAAATGAACACTTTCCTAGTTTCCTATTTTTCATAAAAAGAAAAATGGGATTTTAATGTCAACATATTTTATTTCAAAAATATGGTCATTTTTCTATATTCTAACTTTACATTAAAAAATGAGATTCTTAATGTTAACATATTGTTCAAAATATGATCATTTTCCTATACATTAAAAATGAGATTTTTAATGTCGGCATATTTTTATTTTAAAAGTATGATCTTTTCCCTTCATTTAAGACTTGCATTACAAATATATTCTTTTCTACCTAAAAAGAAGGTATTCTTTACTTTATTCCCTTTTATTACATTATAAAGAATGTAATTCTTCTAACTTCTTTTATTACAAAAAAAATGTAATTTTCTGTTAATTACATTAAAGAAAATGTAATTTTTCTTCTTCTGATCACATTGAGGAAAAGGTGATTATTTTTATTTTTTTATTTAAAATTCCCCTTTTTTTATTACATTAAAATGTAACCTTCATTACGACGGTAAATTCTTATCTTATAATTACATTAAAAAAATGTAACTTCCCTTTTATAACAAACATGGAAGTGAAAATATTCATTTCATTATTAACACATAACGGTGTGAAAATAATATCAATTTCTAATTTAACTCATGACGGTGTAAATAATGTCCATTTTCTATTTAACCGTTTATATTTTTAATATGGGCCAGACCTCTCACATTAGGCCTGCAACTTGTGGATGCTGGATAGACCGGTCGGTTCCGGGCAGACTTATCCCACAAGTTGGGATTAACCTCGTGTCTTGACCCAATTTGTATTTGTGCACTTGGACCTCTCACATTAGGCCCAACATTTGTGGCTGCTGGATATGCCGGTCGGGTCCGGCAGACTTCCACCACAAATGTGACCTAACCTCATGTCCAAGTACAATTTTAATTAATCATTATAATTGTTCTAATAAAAATATTATTTTAAATTGTTTCTCATTTCAAAATATATTAATTTTGGTATATTCTATATTTCCAAAATAACTTGATTTCAAATACTATAACTTACCCTTTTCAAATCTGAATAAAACTTGGACTTTCTCAATTATTATATTAATAATAATAAATCTTTCAAAATGTCTAATTCTGAATCTAATCTTCTTATCTTAACATATTGACAGTAAAGATAGAATCTCTTTTTTTTAATTGAATCCCTTTTATTGCAACTTTTAGGCAATAAAAACAAAATCTTTTTAAATCAACTTCAATTAATTCCATTAATTGAATACAAAATATGCTCTTTAATTTGCAATGTAAATTTTGTTGACTATGTAAATTCTTATTCTTTCATTACATATAAAATGTAATTCCTATTGTCTTCCTCTTTTCTACTGTTATATATTACAATAAAAATGTAATTTTTTATTGTTTTCGCTTTTCTAATAGCCCACATTACAATAAAAATAATTTCTATTGTTTATTCTTTTCTAATCATGTTTTCTATATATATTCATAACAAATAAATGAATGTTTCTTTCGTTAACAATTTTCTATATTTATTAATGACACATAAATGCATGTTCCATTTGTAAACAATTTCCTATTAAAACATTCCATAATGAAATGGTATTTTTATTCTATGTATCATTTTATAACAAAAACTTTACTTTTATTCTATTTCAACATTTTATGACAAAAATGTTATTTCTTCTATTGACAAACAAAAAAGAATATTTTGTTTGCATAACTAATTCAATGTTTCTAACAGCAAATAAAAGAATATTTTATTTGCCTAACATTTCTATATTTTATAACAAAATGTTACTTCTTCCTATTGCAACATTTTATAAAAAAATGTTGTTTCACTTCCAATGTAACATTTACAACAAAAGTGTTATTTTATATCTAGGTAACACTTTATATCAAAAAAAAAACTATTGTTATTTCTATGTAACATTTTATTTCAAAAAGTAATCTTTATTAACACTAACATTTTATACCACCTAAAATGGTATTTTTATTTCTATCATAACATGATAAAACAAAGTGACATTTTGGTGTTAATACCACCTGATCTAACAAAGTGAAAGTTTTGTTTGGCACAAACATGATCTAACAAGGTGATAGTTTTATTTTGTCAACTCTAATTTGACAAAACATATCAAAGTGATATTTTTGTTTATTCTAATTCCAACAAAAATGATTCATTCAATCAACAGCTCATCATAACAGCAACATCAATCAAAATCATATCACATATAACAACAAAACTGATTTTAACAGCAATTTATGAAGATTCAATAAATTTTAAATAATAAAAAAAAAGAATTTCTCACCATGATTTGATTCTGTTCAGTTCATAATGGAATTTTCCTCAAATTCTGTTTCACTTTATTTCAGATCTGGTTCGTACTATTGTGTAGATCAGGCCAAGACGGTTCCAACGCTTCAGAAATCATCTGATTCTGAATTCGTACGAGTGAGTTACGATTATTTAAAGATTTAAACATTAATGACAATTTTAAATAATTAATTAAGTTGTTAAACCTTAATTTTTCTTAATCCTCTCTTCTTCCTCTTTCTGTTAAACGTCGAACCCATCACCACCATGAATCCACCCCTGCGCGCGCCACCGTGGTGCCCCGGACCACGATCCAACACCTCCACCCGAAGCCCCTTCGCCAGAACTCCCCAGCGCCGGACCACCATGGTTCGCGATGGGCCCCTATGCCTCAAAAACCCCTCTAAGCGCCGACACTTTGTGGCCAGAATTCGCTAAATCCGTGAGCTAAAACCCGATCTTAACCGTATGGATCTGTAGATCTCTCCAAGAGCTTCGATTTGGTGTATAATATGTTGAATTTCATTGAGCGGATCAAAAGTTATTGAGGTTTGAATTTTCGGTCATTCGTGGCCTTCGGTTTCAATAGAGGCGACCGACCATTTTTAGGGTTTTAAATAATTTTTTATTAATTTATTCATCGTAAAGTGTGTTATAAAGGTAAAAATGCGGGTTGTCTCCGAATTGGGCCTGCTTACTGTCGTTCTTAAGGTTTTGGCGCCTTCTGAACGCAACGGGACAGGTCTTGTGGCCCAATTCCGAAATCTGTAAAAAAAATATTTAAATTTACACTAAATATTAATTAATTAAATATTTACCGTACATTTAAATACGCCGGGGCCACAACCTAACTTCAAAAATTCCCGAAAACTATATTTAGCTATGTTTTGACGCTGCGGACCTAGGAAAATTAATTTCGTTCAATTCTGAGCGCGTTTGAAAAATGGCATTTTTCAAATCGATTAAAATTTACCGAAATTAACCAAACTGAAATCTTTTTGCCACAGCCACAAATTAATTCTAAAAATTATGAAAAATTAAACTTAGCAATAATTTGACATTCTGAATCCAACAAAAGTGGTTTCGTCGAAAACAGAGGTCGTTTGAAAAATGGCTATTTTCAAGGCATATATATTAAAAATACATTTTTAAACAAATAATTTCCGAAACTCGAAATATATAAATGTTTATACTTTTTAAATGCAGAAACATCATTCTGAAATCAAGGGAAGTGGTTTCGAGTCCAGATTCCTTCGTATGAAAAAGTGGCATTTTTGACCTTTATATATTATATAAATTTCATAACGACCTTTCTAAATTTTAAACTGGGCATAACTTTTGATTTCCGTTATGAAATTTCAATTTTTTTGATTCATTAAAAAGATATTTTTAAATAGATTCTAATATTTTTGGTTCCACTAAAATCCGTTAAATTTTGCATCCTGTACGTTCAGTCAAAGTTTAAGTTTGACTTTTCAAACTACCGCGCTATTTCTACCTTCTTTTATAATTAAAATTAAATTATTCATTCTAACTTCGATTTAAATCAATTTTTAATCATTATTATTTTAAATAAATTATTTTAAATATCAAAACCCATTAAAATTAGTTAAAATTAATTTTTAAATTTACCCCAAAATTCAGGGTTGTTACACAACGTGCTGTATGGAAAATCTGACGACTGCTTAAAACCTCAGAATGGCAACTCAGATACAGATCTATGCTTAACAGGTCATATAGATGATATTTCGGATAAATCAAATGATGGAGATTCAACAGACGAAGAGACAGGAAATTTCTCTTATGAAGATTTAGTTTATGTGTGTGTTGATTTAACTAAATCTGTTGATAAACTCCAACTGAAAATTAAAACTTTGAAATCTGAAAATTCTGAGTTGTGATGCAAAAGTAATGATTTGGAATTGAAATTTGAAAGTAGAAACTTTTTTAATTCTATGTGCAAAAATTGTTTGAATTTGGAAAATAACCTTGCTCATCTTAATGAAAATCTTGAACAGCTTGAAAACCAAAATTTGATTTTGAAAAACAAAGAGGATGAGCTAACTCGTAGAAACAATTTTTTGCAAAAGGAATTAGATAATTTCAAGATATATGAAAATTCCAATTTTGAAATCTTTGAAAAAGATAATTTGTTGAAAACTGAATCTGCTATGAAAGAGCTTGAAAACAAAATTGAAAGATTCAAAATTTTTGAAAAACAACAATTTGAAAAGCAAATTCAGTTTGAATCTTAGATTCTTGAATCCAAGACCAAAATCAAGTTGCTTGAAAATGAAAATTTGATTTTGAAATAGAATGATACTGAAAGGAGAAAGACAAGCATTAATCGTTATTCGAATCTAATGAAAGAGAATTCTGACCTTAAATCTAAAATTCAACAACTTGAATCAACTCTGATCAAATTTTCTAATAGAGAAAAATCTTTAAAAAATTTTGTTGAAAAATCAACTCCTTTATGGAAATAATATTGGTCTTGGTTTTGGAAAAAGAAATTGTTTTGATAATTTGAACTATTGTGATTTTGAAAATCCTTCAAACTACTTCAAGAAGGGTAATTCTGAAAACCTGATTTTTGAAAATTCTAAAAGTTTTTTGAATTACAAACGAGATGAGTATTGGTTTGATAAAAATTCTTCTAATTCATTTTGGATCCCAAAAGGAAATAAAGTAAATTCGTCTAAACTCAAACAAGTTTGAGTCCCAAAGGGTACAAAGGTAAATTCGGATGGATTGTTATACAAACAGGTTTGGGTACCAAAACGAACAAATACAACTGTGATTGGTTTTACTGCCTTTGTTAGACCACTCAATCCTCTAAGCAGTTAGGTACCAGACGAGGCTGAGGAACAGCTGAGCAAAAAGGGATTTGAAATCAAGTTGGTCTATATTTTTGTATCATTCACAGTTCCTTAGCCAAGAAGTTGAGTTAGAGAATCTTTTGCTTACATCATTTTCAGGTATGATCTCTAAACTCATCTCTTTAAATATTCTTTGTTTTCTTATTTTTCTATGTTTATTCCTCCTTCTATCCTTTCTGTTTATTTTTATTTTGTTTTTGAAATGACACTGCCATATTCTTCTTATTCTGTGCTTTCTTAACTTCCAATAGCAGATGTCATGTTTTTCTGGAAATTTGCTTGTCCTGAATAAAACTCTAATGTTTAATAATTTCCAGATCTTGAGTTCAAATTTGTAAATATTTCTGCAATTGTTTTGAAGCTTATTTTTTGATTTCTGAATTTCCAACAGTGCTGAAGCATTCATATCATATCTTGAACACTGTTAGTATAAATTCTAAAAATTTGAAGATCTGAATATTTAATGAAATTTCATATATATCTGTTGTTTTGAGTTTTCACTAATTCTTTTTAGAAAAGCTTGAAATAATATACTCATTACAGCACACCAATATTTATCTATGGTGATAATTTCATTATTTTTCAGATTGGCTTGGAAATTTTAAATTGTCTTGAATCAGTGATACATCTTAACATCCATCTTTATTCATGATCATTATATGGTTAAAATCTGTTTGTTTTGAAATCATCTGAAATTCTTGATATTCTGAATCTCACATACCTCTTAAATTTGAAATTATCAATCTTGTGTGACTGATTCATTATATCTCAAAACTCGACATTGATTCAAGTGATTTCAAATAAATTATTTTTAAATTTTGGATCGTGAATATCTCTCAATCTTGATGTAAATGATCTGAAATTATTCATGTGTGCCTATCAGAAAATTTTGGGAAATATTCTTTGAAAAATTTGGAACTTACTGTTTCTTCATGGTTATTTGATTTAAATATCTGTTTGTTTAAAATCATTTGAAATTATTGATTTACTGAATCACACACATATCTCGAATCAAAAATTTATAATCTGGTGTGATTGATTCATTAAATTATAATATTTTTGTATTCCTTCAAATGATTTAAAATAAATAATATTTTTAAATCTGGGATCATGAATCATCTTGTGCGACCATCTGAAACTTCTGTGAAACATCCTCTGACAAGTCTGATTCATAACTGTTTTCTTGGTGCTGCTCTGTTATTGTTTTTTTTCAAATTTGTCTGTTAACTACTTGCTTGTGATAAAAAACCGTTTGATGCTCTGATTACTGATTCTGATATGCTTGAATTGTAAATTTTGTCTGCTTGGGCTTTGTGAATAACTTTCTTTTTCTCCATGATATCCTAGTTTGTCTCCGGTGTCTTGTTACAATCTTCATTAATAGGGACACCAATTAGTATCAGAAGTGCTGATTTTTTTTGTATAGGTTTTTTTAATCCCTCTTGTCTTGTATAAATCATTTTAATTTACTCTTGTAATTGATTTTCAATTTTAAAATTATTTATTGATTATTCATTCAGAAATTGAAATCAATAACCAAATTGAACTGTATTTATAATTCATCAAAATTATTATTAGATTTTGAAATTGTGATGAATTATGACCGCAGTATATTTCACAACAAGAGGAGATTTTATTTGGATTATCATGATTGTTGAACAATTATTATAATATCTTTGAATTGGCAATTATTTCACGACCATCTCCATTATCTATCATCATTCTGCCATCTATCATGTTTTTATATAAATCTGGAGAGTTTAATATTTTGTAAAAATCATCTTGAATAAACTGTAGAAATATTTGTGACAGAAATAGGACTATGTTATTTTTCAAAATTAGTGACGGTTGAAAATTTTCAATGATCCTGGTACAGTCAAGCATATTTCGTAATATAATTAATTTAGAAATTTATTTCACAGTCCATTTCTGTACCTACCCCATTTTCTATCATCCATATTTTGGTTTTGTATACCGAGGAGTTTTTTTCCTTTTAAAGCTGAAATGATAAATATATATAATTAATATATAAGTGCGTCTTTAACCTTATTTAAAAATCCAAGCTCTGGTCATGCATGGTTAAGAGGCAACTTATAATTTAAGCTGCGACTGACCTCATTTAAAAATTCAAGCTTTGGTTATGCATGGTCAGTGTGCTCTTAAATAAAAAATAAAAGAAATGGAAATAATGTGCTATAAATTGAAATTAATCTGAAATTCTCCTTCGTGTATAAAAACCCTCATATCAATCCATCTTTCTAATCTGTGAAGTGTGTTAATATTTTATGACATATTATGATTTGTTGATTGATAGCTATTGGGATTTTAGAGTATTTGATTTTGTCACTTAAATTGAATTATTAATTATAGTCCAAACCCGTCACTATTTTTGAACTTCATTTTTATAAAATTCTTTTGAAAATAATTGGAAATATATGTTTTTGAAACTCATTCCATTTTATATAAAATTCATCATAAATCCGTCATTCTCTACAATGTGTAATATGCCACTAGTTCTCAGAATATTATGATTTTTGTTCAGCTGATTGAGATTTTTGATGACCATTCTTCCTCTTTAGCTGATATTATATTTCTAGTCATTTTTCATCTATATTTTAGGTTCTGAATCCTTTTGATGATAACAAAAGAGGGATAATGGGTTGAGATTTTGATTTATGAGTGAATATTTTATAAATATTCTTAATTTTGAAAATCCATTATTTGTTCATTCATTTCACTCATGCACAGTTATAGGGGGAGTTTCTGCTATAGGGGGAGCAAATAAATAGGGGGAATTCTGTTCTTCATAGTCAGACACATTTATTATTTTCAAAATCTTCATATTTGTTTGTCATCATCAAAAGGGGGAGATCGTTGTATATAACGTTGTTGTATACACAATTATATGATTTTTGTTTGATGATAACAACCAAATATATTTTATCACTATAAATGTGTGTGTTACTGTACTACTTTCATATATCATCACAGACAGGAATATAATATTTATATTTAAATAAAATATGTCTGTACAGAAATTCAAATATTCACAAAGTATTTTATTTGAATAGAATATTATATTTCAACATTTAAACAGTACAGATTTACAACTCCACTATTTGTGCACATACACAGATATTACTTCACATGGTATTGTTCTGGTAAGTAAACTGAATACGATAGACAAATTCGTTTGAACACAATAAAATAATATTTTATTTCAAACAAAATATGTTTATTACAAATATCAGTACATTTCTTTCTACAACACTCATACAGTCACTCTGTCTATACAAATCATATATACATACATTTTCACTTTCATATACAGACACATTTACTAACACTGCTTCATTCACTGTCTTTAGTCCTCACAGCATTCTGTCAGTCCAGTCATCATCTTCTTACCTGTCATAATGAAACACACACACAGTACACCGCAATAGAATTTAAACTTAATATATGCGAATATAAATTTTATTTTTAAAATTTTATTTGCCACATATTTATGGTGTGTTTCTCATCATTTTTCATGACTTGATCTGAATCATCTGTGTCTAGTCAGTTTGTATATGTATTGTACAGGGACAGGAAATCTTGTTTGATGGTTGTATATACACACGTGTATAAATATACACGCGTGCACTGCCACGCCAATCAAAAGGAAACTGAGGAGTAGTCACGTGGACCAACTCGACTCAATGCATATGAATATGGTCGAGAGCTCAAACAATTTTCAAAGCAAAGCTCAAGTACAAGATCAAATGTACAAGCATCGACATGGCAGAAAATACATGAACACTTTCATGTATGAATGGAACAAGGGTCATATATATGCAGCAGCTAAAAGATGGTCGAGGCATGATCAAGCAAGCAAAGTCTTAGTACATAAGCAGCATAAATAAGTAGACATGATGAGACAAAGCATGTTTCAAATCAAAAATGTGTACATGCTCAAATCATTTATACATGACTGCTTGGTCAAGTGCAAAAGTGCATAGTCAAGAACATAGCAAATGCAAATGTGTATATGTACAAAGTGATGGCAGTGAAACAATGAAAAACAGTCATACATGGAAACATGTTGGCCGAGCTCAATGGTTTTCTTTCAAGTTCATGACATAAACAGCATGTAAAAATGGCTCTACACAGAAAAATGGTGCATGCATGTATAACAAGCATGTATACAGCCCAGAAAGGAAAGCACGGCATGGTGTTTTAGCATGATGGGAGCAGTTTATATATAGGCAAATAAGAACTAGGCAAGAATTTTTTTTCTAGCATACAAATGAACAAAGACCAGCATGCTATCAGTACAAGTGAGCACAGGGGGATGGCAACACTTATACATGGAGCTACTTTACAAATCCAGATTTGTTTGGCAACATTTATATGGGATAAATCAGAGCATTCAAACTAGGCAACAAATGTTCATCTCAGGAATCTCTCAACATATTTTGGGCAAGAAGTCATAAAGGATTTTTCCAAAAATCAAGTCAATATTTTGTTGGTAATGTTTTTAAAAATGTTTCCGGAAATCATCACTTTTGGAAAGAGATCAATGCATCATAAGTGGAAGGTTTAAACATATTCAAAAATCATGTTGTGGATCAAAAGGAAACATTGGTTACGAACATATATGGTATGGTGATTCAACATTTGCTTTGGGGCAAAAAAAATTTTCCCAGAAAATCAGCATGAACATAAATGGCTAGTGTTTATTTCACATTTCCATAAATCAATCAAACAAACAAGGGACATGAATTAGGGCAAGTGCATCTTCAATCAAGCAAGTGACAGATCATGTGTAACTGAGCACAAGCCAATATACAAATGGAACAAATCCTTTTCTCTTGTATGCAACTC
Source organism: Allium sativum (assembly GCA_030737875.1). Taxonomy (NCBI): domain Eukaryota; kingdom Viridiplantae; phylum Streptophyta; class Magnoliopsida; order Asparagales; family Amaryllidaceae; genus Allium; species Allium sativum. The sequence continues at coordinate 283,323,853 of CM060911.1, forward strand.
AATCAACATAGGGCAGAACCACATATTCAAGGCATCAAAGCCTAAATGAACTGCAACAGGTTATATGTGTTAATGGACAAGAAGCAAGTCAGTGTGCAACTCAACAGCATGTGCGTAACAACAGGAATGATTTTAAAACATGTATGGCATGTGATAAATCATGAAAATAAACAACGGACGAGTGTATTTGTGTTCATACTACAAAAACATTGTGACAGAATAATTTCTGGAAAGAGTTTATTGCCTTCTAATTCGAATTCCTTTTTATCCAGAATCTTTTCAATCATACATGGAAAAATATATGGCATGGTGACTAGGCTAATTAAATCTCGGCAAGCATATGCAAGTACTGATTTTTTCAACAATGGAAATGAATCGAACCATGCTCATGAAAGACTAAGTTTTTGTGTCTACATCCATCACGTGCTATTTATTTCAAATTCGAATTTACAGAAATGTTTTGAGAAACAAGTTCACGACTTTTGAAATCTTCCTCAAAATGACTGACTCAATATCAGGGGATTTGAAACCAATTCAAAATCCTTCCAAATATTCATCAAATCAGATCGAAATATTCTACGAAATCAGAGGCTAGGGTTTTCTATTTACCCTATATTATATCACCAAATCATCACAGGCGTTTCTGTATCGAAAATCAACAAACACAATTGAGAGCAAAAAAAAATATCAGAGAAACTCTTTTTTTCTTCAGAATTTACTTATAAGATTTTTGATCGACAATATTCCCAAATCGTAGAGAAGCAAGCCACAATTTTTGAAGACGTCTGAGATTAATCCATACATCGAGCAATCGACTCGATTTAGGGAAAAATCAGGAAACCCTAGCAATTTCCCATTCCAACGACGCCGCCAATTTTTAAGAGACAAATGAAATCGGGGAAGAAGAAATGTGGTGCAACACATACTAAGTGGGTCAGCCAGTTCTGAAGAGAAAGGGAGATTTAATTTCTATTGTTTCTATTTATCTAGGGTTTTCTCTGATTTGTTTACTTTTGTACTGTTTTTTATTTTATGTTGTAAAATGATTCAAACAGTTCTAGATCTATAAAATCTAGGGTGATCTAGTCAGGATGTTGACTGGCAGTTGCTAGAGTTTGTAAAATCTAGGATTTACTAGTTATGGAGTTGTAATCTGGGGGAATCTGATCTAGGGGTTTAGATCAGCCTATGGTTTTGAGCGTAGGGTTAGTACAGGAGCAGGGAGTGCGAGTTTATAGTGTCTGTAAGCAGGATCTGTTATTAACTCCTAGTAGAAACCTTAGGAATGCAGCAGTAGGCAGGATTTTGTCGAAGCTGGGTATCTCTGTGTGTTATTTACTTTCTGTATTTTTATTTCTGTTGCATTCTGCGATCTGATAATTTTTAATATCATGCTAATCAATAAATCATATTCACCCCCTCTAGGGTTAATCTAGATCCAACTGTTATTTCTGTTCTTCTTCTATCTTTTTCTTCTTTATTCATAATGATTCGTATTTATGTGCAATTTGGGTTGGACGTGTGGTGTATTTAGTCAACTCAGATAGTATGGATTTGTGAGCCACTACATCACCGATGAACACGTCCTCTTCGTTGTCGGCGTAGCCTTCTGCCTTCATCTGAGTTTCCGCCACTCCCCGTCAGTTGGGGGCACGTTGGGAATCACAATAGGGAGCATATGTCCTCCACCAGTTCTCGAGTCCTCATTATTATTATCTTCTCTATGGCCCACAAAGCGACCTTCATGGAGCAAACCCACCACATGAGGAAAATGACCTAAATTCAAGGTATGGGCATCACGAAAGTCACTTCCGACATCCCCAGGAAAAACGCTCTCTACCAACGAACACTTTGGAATGTGATGACAACCTTCAGTTTTATAACTAAAACCATTGTCATCACCAACGACATTATTAGGTCAAATCGCAATTACATCATGATCGGGTTAAGAATCGAATCTAAAAGTTGACGATTCAACTATATGTCCACATATTATGTGCATATTCGAATTATCAGTTTAAAAAAAGTTCGTTCTTCGAGCGTCGAGTCAACCATCTACGATACATTTGATTTCAATCTTGATCCAATCGTGCAACATTATGTGACGATTAAAGTTAGCAAGCTCGAGTTCGGAATCAAAGAACACAATTCATGGAGGCCAAACTAGGATATGATCGTATTCACTTGTTTTCAAATCCTCGACCACCAAGACAAGATCGAATCAATAACCACTCATAACTCACTAAGTGCTTGGACACATGAGTTTACGTTTTTGGAACCCGAACTCAATCCCGCTTCGAGAGAAAACCGATGGGTAACACTCCACATTTTTAATTTAATAATAAAATAAAATTTGAAAAGTTTTCATAATTTGGTCATGGAATTAGCGTCATTACGCCCGTGTTAATTTTCTAATCAATTTAGACCTATGGTTTGCAGAAAAACGGATCGAAAATGAAAAAGTTATCTTTAAATGAAGTTTTGGAACATACGTGAAAAAAAAGATATAAGAAGAACACTTATAAGAACATTGGCTACTAATGTTTTTAGTCTGGTGAAAAAAATATTGTGTAGTCCAGTTGGTAGAGGAAAGTCTCTCTCATGTGAGTGGTGCAAGCTTGAGCCATGTTAGTGTAACACCCCGCATTTTATGACAGTAATTAAATAATGCATATGTATATATATATATATATATATGCATTGACATAAATATATATATGAAGAATAAAATAATGATAATATATGATTGCATGTAATAAATACATGCACTGAAAAAGAAGAAAATATTAAAGCAAATAAAAATGTAATGCATGCATTAAAAGAAAGAAAGGATAGATTGCATGCAGTGTAAATATGTTGCATGCACTGATTTACAAATACTATACATTAAAAAAAAGGAGAAATAAAAGAAAAAGATTCATCTAATGGGTTAAATAAAATGTTGTAACAAACATAAAAAAGAGAAGTAGGAAGAGAACAATAATTACCATTGTTCTAAGCCTTGTTAACAATAGCTTTAGTAATCCAGTTGGTTAGAACATGTGGCTTGCATACAAGAAGTACAAAGTTCGATCCCCACCGCCGTCATATTTTTTTTTAAGGGAACAACTAAAATTAACACATGCTCATAAGAGAAAATATGTATAAACACACATATACGGAAAACTATACACATATGAAAAAATAGAAAAATATATGTATATATGCATATGTGAATATATGCGTATATATGTGCAGAAATATATATATATATATAAGAGATAAATTCAAGATAAGGCTACAATCATTTAAATATGGCAAGAATCAAATAATGGTGCAACACCATTTGAATTTTGAAAATGAAATGAAAGTTATGCGTATATATATACGCGTGAAATGATCATTAGAAGATTTGTATATGCATAAGAAGATTACATGTCAATATAACAGATAAGTAAATTCCAGAAATTCAAACATTTAAAAATCAATTTTCTATGCCAAAACAGCTCGTGGGACCCATGGGGGGTCGACATCCCTGTAGGGGGTCGACACCTCCCAAGATCCAGGAAGATTGATTTGTGTATCTGGACTGTTTTCTTAACCAGGATCGAATGCTTACTCAACGCTGTGTGTACGATAAGATCCTGAGCACCTATAAATAGGCTAGCAGAGCCTAGCCTAAATCTCATATTTCTGAGGCGACGTCTATACTCTGTCATTCTTCTTCCCCCTCAAATTTCTTCAGAAAAAAAAGATAATTAGTTTAGGAAAATTCTGAATCAAGATCTGGAGGAAAGGAATGAATATTAATAAGAAGGTGTTCAGAATCATATTCGAAGTAAGGTAATTTCTTTGATCTGGTCTATTCAATTTTCTTCCTCTGTCTTCCCTATTTCTTTTAGTAAGAATTATGGATCCATGGTTGCTAGTTCTAAATCCAGTTAGGGGAAAACCATGGAATGCTATATCTGGACCAGATTCAGGATTTGGAAAGCAAATTAGGTGAGTAGATTTAAGTTATATCATTTTTGATAATGATATATTATCGTTTAACATTCCCCATTATTACGCAATGTAAAGTGATGAAATGCTAATATGACATGTTAAAGTATTAATATGTTAAAATATTAACCTGTTGGAAAATTCATATGTTGAAATGTTTAATATGCTGAAATGTTCATCTGTTGAAATGCATACTTGTTAAAATATGTGTAACGATTACTGTTGTAATTACATGATTCACTTATGGCATATTATGTACTTGAATTATTAGCTGTAGAATTAAGAAAATGACATGTTAACTTGCTAGATTTGAAAAATTATATGATTAAATGATTACATGTTCGAATAGAATCAATTACATGTTAGAAAGAACAAGCGACATAAAATGGGGTTAATATGATGACATGTAAAATAGATTACAACAAAGACTTGAAAAGAATAGTATGCCTAAATTTATAGTAAATAGAAAACTGTAATGCACCTAGACACGAGGTTAAATTCAACTTATGGTAGAAGTCTTTCCGGAACCGCCTGGCAAATCCAACGTCCACAAGTTGTTAATTTAATGTGAGAGGTCTAGTGCGTAAATAAAACATGTAACGGTGCTAAGACACGAGGTTAAGCCAACTTGTGGAAGAAGTCTATCGGGAACCACCTAGAAAATCTAGCATCCACAAGTGGTAGGCTTAATGTGAGAACTCTAGTACATAAGCATATATAAATATATATATATATATATATATATAAGGATAGAATTAAATGGCACTAACCGCGATTAAGGGAAATGAATAAGGAAATGAATGAAAGATAATTACAACAGTAAAAGAAATGGAATGAACGGGGAATGATAATAACCTATTATAAATAAATTACATTAATGAGAATGTTATATAATAGGTAGGCTTGTCCTAGGGACAATTGGGAATTATAACTTAGGTTATAATAAACAATAAGGAAATTGGAATAACTTATGTAATAAGATAAGTTGTACTTAATTGTAAATTAAGTAATATGTGAGAACGAGAATCTGAGATATGTTGATAAGGACAACATAAGTTATATTTATGAAAAGGGAACTTATTAGTAAACCTTAGTTAAGAGAATTAAGTTAATAAGTAAACAACAATAAGTTGTAGTGATAGTATAAGATGGAATTATGATTAAATAAGACAGAATGAGGCAACTTATGAAATGAAATAAGTTATATTTAATCATAAATGATAAGTGACATGTTAAATAGAAAACATGTGAATTGAGATATTCTTAATTACATATTAAGTAGAACATGTTATTGTAACTGTGAAATCAAACAAGAATATAAAGGGATTGCGGATTACAGACATTGGATCACAATCTAGAGAATAACATGTTGTGGGCTTATTAATAAACTTGGATGGGTTAAGTTATATGACGGAAATTAATAAGCAAGAGGAACTTGGTAAGTTTAATAAGAAGTCAATGTGAATGGGGATAACCAATTTCAACGGAAACCTTATGAGGTAAAGCAAGCGCATAAAAGAATGTTTAGACATAGGGTCTAATAACATAATGAAGCGCTTGGACCAGTCCGCACGTTTGAGGGTGAATAACCCAACGGGGTAGATCATCGATGTGTCATGAGGCACGAGGGGAGAGCATGTCCATCTAATTATTCTGTTAGCTCCGAAGAACTGGAAGGGGAAGCACGCGACTTCCTGAGATACGTAAGGTGCTCCTGGTAGTCCTCTGTGCGGTGGGAGATGTTTAGGCTATGCTCACAGAGGTTGGGTCTGCGCGTTACCACCAGGTGGGTGGGCCTTGACTGCAAAAGTAGCTTTACAGTCATAATGCTGTGATGAGGTGACACTAGGGTGATTCGGCAATTGCCTCAATGGGAGGCGAGGTCAGGACCAACAAGGATAGTAGTTCGCCGGGTACCCGTCATCGGTAGCCAATGGGATGCGAAAAGACTAGAGATAAACCCAAGACACCATTCACCTCGAGGTACGGTGGTTGAGGGGAGATGCTAACTGGATGTTTAGATTGTTTGTTAGGGGCAAGACGCTTAGCTCTTATAGTCTTTATTAGTTGAGGGAGGGGCGGAGGTTGGGCCATAGCCACCATGAAAAACAAATCCGGGGGATATCTGTTTTTTGAGGCCCTTAAAGGCGAGCCTGTACAGATATGGAAAAGCTCCCGACCGAGTTATGTGTTTCTTGTATAGCCCTACCACGGGGCTCGGTGCACATTAGAGGTTATGTGCAGTTAAGGCATCGAAAACGATTGACAATACGTACATGGGAAAGTCTAGATAGATATATGCGGAACGTATCGTTGTTATATACACTCTAGGCGCAGGATAAGGGACTGCGTACATTTCTGTGACATTACGGTGGAGACCATGCGAGTGGGGTACCATGGGGTGTACGACGTGTGTGAAAGCCTTGAGTATTATTAACCCAAGCAACTTACTAGGTAAGAGAACGTGATTGAACGGTATATATAGGATTATCCAAAGTGTATAGCTTAAATCCAGTCACCAGAACTTGTGTTCTGACCCCCTCCTCAAAACATACTCGCAGGTTAGGTTTGTGGCAGAGATATGATATCCTTGGATACTGGTTAGACAGTATTATTACTACAGTAAAGCTATATTTTGATTACATTATATTTTATCCATTCCGTTGTGAGGTGCTTTTCTGAGCTCTGATATATTTTATATCTCTGTCTTTTCTGCAGGATACCAGAACAAGCCAACACAAGCTTAGATATATTAGAATTAAAAAAAAAAATCGGTCTATTGGAATTCGGGTTATTGCAGTTAGCATCATATTTTTAATTTTAGAGGGACGGCTAAAGATATGTATGCTCTAAAAGAAAAATATATATAAATGTACACATAAGGAAAATTATGTATATAGGTGAATATATATATACATACATACATGTATATGTGTATATATATGCTTGTGTGTGTAAAAAAATGAATAAGAAATCCATAAGTAACTAGAAATCAATCAAATTGAATAAGAAATAAATGACGACATAACGCCGTTTGAATTTTGAAAAGAAATTAAGAATATGCGTTGATATTTATGCATAAATTGAAAAAATTGAAATTAAAAGTGTAATTTAAGAGCGGGAAGTAAAAATGTGAATGAGAAAAAAATAGGCAAGAGAATAGCTGCATTTGAAAATTGAATCTACGTTAAAAGGAAGAAATCAATGAATTGATGGCGTGAATAACGACCTTAACTAGCAGCTATTAACGGACAAAAATTTGAAGAGTTATATGCATATATATGCACATAAGTTTGAAATTTAAATATTGAGTATGCATTATAAATGGAAAAAAATAAGTTGCATAAGCAATATTCAGAAAGAAAATAAACCTTATCAGCAACATTAAACAAGAAATTGATATCAATAAAATTAGCGTTAATGGCCTAGGTCATGGGTCGACCCAGGGGTCGACACACCTTAGTGGTAGGTCGACACAGGGATCGACACAACTTAGGGGTGGGTCTACATAGTATTGAGCAATTTAACATTATGTTTTTCCACTTGTACGCTTCTGATTTTATTTTATTTAATCCAACAGACTAGAATCTTCTATACATTTATAAATAGACTAGTAGAGCCTAGCCTCCAACTCATATTTTCTGAGACAACGCCAAGGCTCTACCATTTTCTTTCCTCTCCAATTCTTTTAGAAATTAGAATATTAGCTAAAGGGAATTCTGATTCAAGATTTGAAGACAAACAATGTAGATCTACAGCATAGGCATTTAGATTTCTTGTCAACGAGAGGTAAATCCTGTGAATCAATATTATTTAGGTTTCTTTCTTTCCTTATTCTTTTAGCATTACATGTGTAAATCCGTGGTTATCTTAATATTAGATTCAATTAGAAAGACCACGAAATAACATATCTGAATCAGATTCAAGGATTGGAAAGTAGTCAGGTGAGTGGATTTAAATTAAACCTTTTGATAATGGTACATTAATCGTTTACATTCCCCATAATTCTTAATGTGATAAATAATTAGAATTTTTGTTAACTGCAATATAATCTATTTCTAAGTACTTTAAGAATATTGTTGTTGCACAAATCTATTCCATTAATCATCTGTTTGGATTGAGAATTATTGTAGTACTTATATTGTGAAATTTACAATAAACATAAATATGTTCTTAAGATTGTTACTTAATGTCAGTAAACAGAATTATAGCGAATTGGGTATAATGGAAAAAGAATTGGTATGCCTAATTTTGTAAGGAAAAATTTGCAGTAATTGAACATGGTATATGGAAAATAGGAATTTAACATCTAACACAGAAAATAAAAAGGGGGGAATTATCATTGGACGGAGTTAGCTAGATTTGGGGGGAAATGGATAAATTTCCATAACGGAAAAATTATTAAGGATGTACTTGCAATAAAAGAAAGGAAAAAAAGGATTAGTGTGAAATAGGGATTCATTCTTTTACCGTATTGCACACCAATCAAATAAAATATGTATGTATGTCCACATTGAAAATAAAAGAAGTAGCCAGCAAAAATGGTTCTTAATTGATGCACGTTATGGAAATAGATCTTTACATTTTTTCGTTAACCAACCTAATAAGGTATGTGAAATATTATCCTTAAATGATAATAATGCACAAGACGGTAATTAAAGAAAGATCACAACAACAAAAGTTGTTTCATATTAAAGAACCTAAGAAGAAATGTGATAATCGGCGAAAATAATATATTATAATTAATCATACAAATGAGAATGTAATAAAATAGGTAGGCTTGTCCTATGGACAAGTGGAATTATAACATGGGTTATAATAAATAATGAAAAGGAACAAATACAACATCTAGATAAGGAAAGAAACTTTGTTAATGGCATCCTACAGTTCTCCTAATACATATCTCACATCTCATTCAGGCCGTCTTCCTGAAGAGACGGACCATCTCCATCACTTGCATGTATTCGCTGATCCTCAAATAATAATAGGCGGACAAAGATCTCAAAGCATAGAGAAGCGACTTTCAAAATACCTTAACGTTAATTCTAAAGTGGAGTTTTCACCTTCTAGTGATCAATTGAGTGTAAAAGGAGATAAATTGAACCAGAAACTTTCTAGATCCTGGGCGGAGGTCATCAAAGAAAAAAAGTTTCACAATAATTTTTCACATCTCAGTTATTACAAGCCAATATAGTGGGATAATGTTCAGTATGCAGAAATGAATGAAGAACTTATACATGCAGGAAGAGAGAAAGTGAAAAATTCAGTTGCCTTCTATATCTACGGTAATAAGCCATATTACAAGTATTTAAAGGCCTACATTGACAGAGTATGGAATATTAAAGGGAGTTGCCAAATATACAGTAGAGAAATGGTTTCTATATAATAAAATTGGAATCAGCCGAAGATTGTGAAGTCGTATTAGCAGGGGGGCCATACTTTTACAACATGAAATTGATATTTATGAAGAGATGGGCTCCTGGATTGAAGTTAACAAAGGAAAATTTGCAAATTATTCCAATTTGGGTGCAATTGCCAAATCTAGAGTTGGAATTCTGGTCTAATGAAGCAATCAGTGGAATAGCATCCTTGTTGGGTAACCCTGTGAAATTAGATCAAATAATAGAAGATGTTATATGTATTTCATATGCAAGGGTACTAATAGAGGTAGATATTAATTTTTCATTTCCAAATGAAGTTTATATACAATGTTATGATGGAAGTATTTATAAGTAGAAAGTAATTTATGAATGGCATCCACTTAAGTGTTCCAATTGTAGAATATTTGGACATAACTCCAATACTTGCTTAGTTAAAAAGATATGGGTGCAGAAAGATTCTAACAATAAACAAGCAAATATGGAGACTGAGGATATTGTGTAATTACAAACATTGGGTAATAAGGAGGAAGACAATTCTATACAAATAGAAAATGTAATAGGGAAAGAAAATAAGGTAACAACCCAAAATATGTTAAATGGAAACACCGATAGGATGTTTTTGGAAGTGAAAAGTGTTATGCCGAGTAAACAGAAAGCAAATTTACCTTCTTCAGCAAAAGGGAAATACAATGGGAATAAATTTGAAATTCTTAGCAATGTGTGAAACACCCCACCTCCGTTAGGGTCACTCTCAAAGGGAATGCCCTAATTTTGGTGGAGGTTTATAAGTATAAGTCACAGATATACAAGACAGATATAAGAACACATATTTGTAAACAGCGGAAAATCAACAAACTTTTATTTCATGAAAGCAAATACGTGCTACAACAATATCACCATAATTGTCTTACATCTTTTCCAAAACATAACATAACACTTTCATAATCTGTCTTGATTACATTATTTAAAGAAGCATAAATAAAACATAGATAAACTGCAAAAGCCCCATAGAGTTTGTCCAAAGCCATGGTTTCAAGCGAAAAGGGTCCAAGCAATACATTTCTCTTCTTCAAGCTGGATGTTAAGGCTGGTCAAGCTGCAGTGTTCCCTCCCTGTGGACCTGGGGGGGAAACGGAAGAAAAGAAGACGAAAGAAAAGTAGAGTCAGACATAAAGCCTGAGTAAGTCTAGTACTATTCTGTCTATGAATAAAGAACTGGGTATGATAAGTATAAACAAGAAGTGGGCAAGCATTATAAACTTGGTTAAGTTGTCTAGGGTCGAATATACTATCGTACCCCATGTAAATCTCTGAACCCATATAAACTAGTTTCCAATTGGCACCCCATAATCAGGGTGATGTGATCCATTCTATGATGATCGGCTCCTACTCGCATAGTTACATGTGTCTTACGGCCCCCGATGTTGTAGTTACCTATGCTGGTCCCACCATGGGGTGTATCAAGTCCCATGGCAGCGGCCCGACACAACCTTTAGAATGCACAGGTATGCTACTGGTGCCCAGTGCTTTATTTTTCTGCGCCGGAGTGTGTGCACGCCCGCACCCCGTTAGAACCTACACTGCTACACCACCTCCGTCGATTTGACCTCTTACAATCAGCCCAGTAATCGTGCCCCACCCTGCCTAGTTTCAGGGTATCATGATACCTTTGTAGGGTTACTGCGAAAAGGGTCCTCCGCTACTAGGTTTTCTATCTCTAGCCAACATGCTAAGTTGGTTAAGTGTTTTCTAACCTAACCCCCACCAGTCCGTTTAGTTTAGCATGTTCCATTTTGATTAAGTCTTAAGTCCACTTAATCCTAACAATCCTGACTCAGCTTTAATTGTCTTATTAAAGCCTTGACCTCTCACATTAGACAGGTATTGTTGTGGCTGCCTGTTGCCGGTTGGTTCCGGGCAGTCTTACGCCACAACTCAGTCTAACCTCGGGTCCTTATTGGGCTCCATGTTTAACCACCCACATTGGATAGGTATTGTTGTGACTACTGGACAGCCGGGCGGTTCCGGGCAGATTTACATCACAACTCAATCCAACCTCGGGTTAAACACATCGTATTTTCTACATTTACATATTTTGTCTTTCTTCTTTATTTATATGTAAATATTTGCGGCCCATTAAGTTAATGGTGTAAAGATTACACCAATCATGGGCCCAACCCATACTTGAATTTGGGCCCTCTTACTTTAGTTTTCATTTATTAATTAGTTTAGCCCAACGCTATTTTCCCCCGTTTAATGCGTTCGTTTATATGTTGGGTTTAACCTTTTTAAGCCCAACTTAGCCATGCGAAAGAGGGGAGGCTTAAAGCGTGATTACATACACAAAAAGGGGATGGTGAGCGCATGAACTTGCAATGTGACGTTGGAACTACAAAATAGAAACTGGTGTACTTGCATAGTAGTAACACATACTTTGGTCATAAAACATAGGTGACATGAATCAAACCATGTAAACTTGTAGTTGAGATGATAATCTAAATAAGGTGTCACATAGTCTTAACTACAACATGACCTATGTTCTTATTTAGGCATAATGTCAAACATAAGCAAATCATGTTCATAAGGTTTCTACATGTTTACAAAGGGGATTACTTTTGTTACTAATACAAAAGAATAGTTCAACTTAATCATGATTTAAGTCTAATCACATAACGATGGTACAAATATACTTATGCATAAATATTCCTAAGCATGGTGTTTACTTTATTCAAGCAAACTTGCAAAAAGGGATTTTTGAGTCTAACCTAGCCATGTCTCACATATGTCGTCACATAATTCTTGCTAACAATATAGAACTAACATGGTTTTAATTATGCGAAATGTTAATCATAGCCTAGCCATATTCATAATTTTGCAAATAGGTTTCTAGTACAAAACATGGCTTAATACATAGATCATGGTGCCAAACTTTTCAATATAATTTCATATGAATTATGATAATCCCAACCTTATTCCAATTACTTCACAAAAATGATGTTTGTATAAAAATACACATTATGATGGCATAGTAACAATATCCCAAACTTGCATGATTTTCAATTCAACAACTACATACATGTAGCTTCAACATAAATTACATGTTTTGCGAATATCCAAACGTCATACTTGCATAAAACTACCGCATGTAGTTTTTCATAATGAATAACATAATTCAAGGATATCCAAACGTATACAATATTCCAACGCCCAAATATGAATTACTTTATCGCCACAAATCAAGTATACATATCAACACAATTATTTGTTCATACCAAAATAATACTCTACTTACAATCGTTGCGGCCAATTCTCTAATTTAGGACTTTAGAGATGCGACTCCTTTTGACGTAGGCGTTGATTTGATTTTCTTGAATTGCTTTAGGCTTTAGAATTTTCCTCCTAATCCTCTCTCCAATTGGTGGCTACTCCTAGTCGTTCCTCAGCAACATGGCGGCTTTGTTCTTATTTTTGAATGAATAGATTAGGGTTTAGTCTAGGGTTGTTTTTATAGAGGTAATGAACTGATTAGGACCGTTGATGTTGCTTGGTTAGATCGTAGCCTTTCATCCTAAGGAGAGACCAATTAGAGCCTGCCACCTAGCCCTAATGACAAAGCAAACCACAGAAAATCGGCCAAACACAGACCTGGCCAGCCAGGTCGAGCTGGGCTCGACCAGGTCGATACCCCTGTCGACAGGGCTGTCGACAGCCCTGTCGACATGGCTAGCCCAGGTCGACAGCCCAGTCGACCTGGGTGCATCAGGCGGGTCTTTTTCCGCCCTGGCCCATTGGGCCCCCTTTTTGTTTTTCTGAGCTTATTTTATTCTGTTTGAATTTTAAACTTAATTTAAAAACTTCCGAAGGCCATATCTTTTTCATACGGACTCCGTTTTTCGAAAACTCGGACTCTATTTCGCGTATTTTTCCGAGACGAACGCAATGGCGTATCCCGTTTCCCTTAGTTCTTTGATTTGAATTTATTATACTTTAGTTTGTTAATTTCACAGTTATAGAATTCGCGGGGTGTTACATTCTCCCCCACTTAAAAGGAATTCGTCCCCGAAATCTTCAAGTTAGGAGGAATGCATATCCTAACATCCAATCATCCATCTACTCATCCATCAAACACGAGCATCCATTGTCCTTAAAAGACTTCTAATGCTTCATGATCATATGCAAAGTGTGTGTGTATACATGTACTTATCTAATGCAAAATCAGGCGGTCTACTGATTCAGTTGATCTCCTTAATGCGAATTATGTAAGTGCCATGAATCCATTATGTATGCAAATTTTCCCTATTCTTGATTCTACATGAGTGCACAATCATTCATACAAATGCAACATCCACATGACAACACATTGTAGTTCAACCATATACGAATGCAAACATATATGCATATGCAATATGAAGTGACTGAGCTGATCTAAAACCTAGATTGTGTGTGTATATGCAACCACGAGCAACCACTAGCAATCACTTGCAACCACTTGCAACCATCATCCATAACATGTTTCAATTACATGTTTCCATCCAAAGGGTTTCTACCTAAAAGATAAGGTCGATGAAATATACCTAAAAAGATAGATAAAAGCGCAACTTAAGGAAAAGGAAAGATCAAAGATGTACCCTCGAACAGAAAAGGGTAGGCAGTGCGTATTCTAGCTTCAGTTTCCCAAGTCGCGTCTCCCTCGGCGTCGCTCCACTGAACTTTGACGAGCTTGACTTCGCGGTTGCGTAGCTTCCTCACTTCCGTTCCTAAGATGCGGGTTGGAACTTTTCTTATGGTTGCTTTGCGTTCCACTTCAGCTTCTTCTAGGATATCTGGCTTTACCACTTCAGCAGACTCATGTAGACATTTTCGGAGATGTGAAACGTGAAAGACGTTGTGGACTCCAGCCAATTTTCGGGTAGCTCTAATCTATAGGTCATTTTCCAAATTTTCTCAATGATAGGAAATGGTCCTACCTAAAGGTATAGTCGAATGATAGAAACAAGTAAAAACTTTGTGCCCATTAGGCAATGTCAAAACTGGAAATCTATGCCACATATATATTGATTAGGAGAAGAACTCTCTAAGCATCAGCCCCGAAGACCGAAATCAACATCAGACTGACACCCAAAGAATTTCTCAACCCAACCACCATATATGATTCTAGGAAACTAAGCATGATGGACTCCTTTTAGGTCACAAGGGAGCCCCTTCCTAAGACCAACCCGTATCCTATAAAACCCAAAAAGTTTGATCAATCCAACGAACACCCTCAAGCCCCAACATGTGTTACTAACAGATGAGTCATACTCCCTATGGGGTTTGCGACAGAAATGGGATTGAGAATGGGACCGAGAGACTAAACAGAAAAGATAGCATGCAAGTAAGCTCTACAGGAAGAGAGGGATCAAGGATATACTCTTAAGAAGAGATATGATGCACGAATCTAGTCTTCGATCTTCTAAGTCGCATTTCCTTGAGCTTAACTCCATTATGCTTTGTCTGCCTTTAACTTCACAATTTCGTAGTTTCTTAATCCTTGTTTCCAAAATATGAGTTGGAACCTATTTCACTATTGCCTCTCGTTCCTCTTTCACTTACTCTACTTCTAGTATACTCGGCTCAAACATAACGGCGTACTCATGGTTTCACGCAAGCTCTCCAAAATTCACTAGTGAATTTTAGATCTCGTCCACGCATTATCAGGTATTCCACGTAGCAGAACTATCTCTTAGAAATAAATGCCAGCTATGTTGCCAAATGTACTTACTAAGGCGATTCTCCACAACTCATTCATAAGCGAAATGAACCTTCTGCCTTGGTGGCGAACACTACTAGAGCGCCCCATTCTGAAATGCTTCTCCTAATGAACCCCTTTTCTAGAAGCTCTTTAATCTGTTTACTGAGCTCTTTCCTTTCTCGTGGAGCCATGTGTCTAACGGGCAACGCAACGGGCTTTGCATTATCTACAAGATATATGCGGAAGTCTATTTCCCGCTTCGGAGGCAAGCCCTTCACCTCTTCGAAGACATCCGGATATTCCCGGACTACTCTAACTGATTGCAAATTTTCAACAGAGGCATCTAGCGATTCAAGATAACTAAGCATAACCGCATACGAGGGATTACAAGAAATTTCCAAAGTATTACCGAGCTGGGTTAGGAGCCTAACAACCCTTTTCTCACAATCAAGGATGGTCCCATTACTGGATAGCCAATCCATACCCAAAATCAAACCATAACCCGAAAAGCCCAAAACAAAGGCACTACATTGAAATTCTACACTTAGAACAGAAATTTTCAATCCCACACAGATCATAGACAAATGAGCTGGGCCCCCAATTGGGTTTGAAACAATTAAGGGGTCCTCTACCATACTAGTTTTTAGGTGCAGAGATTCTACTAAAGCAGACGAGATAAAGGAGTGTGATGCGCCAGAATCAAATAAAGTGCGAACGGGGTGATCATAAAGATAAACTACGCTTTCTACAGAAGTATTTGTACCTCGCTGTTGCAGAGGTGGCGCTTCCAGCACATGAACCTGTGCCCCTGGGGTGGATCCAGCCCCCTGCCCCTGCCCTCGTTTCTTTGGGCAGTCCTTAGCCCTGTGGCCCGTCTCACCGCAAGAAAAGCACCCACCATTCTCCTTGGCCTTCTTTTTCCGGCAGTCCTTTACTAAGTGCCCCACTTTGCCACAGAAATTACACTTCCTCTTCTCTTTGTTGCCATTCCCGCCTTTCTTAAAGTCTGTCTTCTTAGGCTGCAAACCCTCTTTCTTCCCTTGAGAGTTTTCTGCCTTTGTCTCCTTCTTGCCCTTATCTTCTTCATTCAGCAATGCCATTTGCACCAATCTTTCATACGTGGCCCCCATGGGTATATGGGTCATGGCCAAACTGTGTAATGGCTCATTTAACCCTTTGACGAAACGGAGAGCCTTCTTGTGCGGGGTGTTGACTAGGTCAAGCCCAAACCTAGCCAGCTCATCGAACTGATTCACATACTCTCTGACTGTCTTGTCCCCTTGCTTAAGAAATAAGAATTTTTCCAACTGCAAACTTCTTTCCGCATCTGAGAAAAATTTGGTCTCAAACCTTGCCCTAAAGTCCTCCCATGTCTCCACTGGTCTTTCAGCATTAGTGACTTCCCACCAGTAGGAAGCCTCGCCCTTCAATAGCCACACTGCCAATTGTACTTTTTGTCTATCCACTACCTCAAAGATGATGAATAGGTCCTCCGTTTCATTCAGCCAATTTCTAGCTGCCACGAAAGACTCAGTTCCATGGAAATCCCTTCCTCCCATAGCTTTAAAATCTTTACATATCTTAGCAAACGCGTTTCCCCGAGGAGGAGGTGGAGGAAAAGGTGCCGCTGCAGCTGGATGATTATCGGCAGCTGGGGGAGGAGGAACGGTAGGACCTGGCTGAGTGGCCCTTGCTTCTAAGAATCGTCTAAACCAACCAGGTATTGGTACCCCTTCCGGCAAGTTAAGATCTTCGGACATGCTGAAACAAAAAGGATAGGTTCAAAACGAAGGATAAGAGATAGTACCTATGGCTTTGGGGAGTGGACTTTGCCTTTTAAAATAAAATAATATATTTTCTTTTAAAAATGCTTCTTTAAATTTCCTTTTTAAATTTTCAAAACTTTTTATCTTATCTGGTAAACCTATGCTCTGATACCAAGTGAAACACCCCACCTCCGTTAGGGTCACTCTCAAAGGGAATGCCCTAATTTTGGTGGAGGTTTATAAGTATAAGTCACAGATATACAAGACAGATATAAGAACACATATTTGTAAACAGCGGAAAATCAACAAACTTTTATTTCATGAAAGCAAATACGTGCTACAACAATATCACCATAATTGTCTTACATCTTTTCCAAAACATAACATAACACTTTCATAATCTGTCTTGATTACATTATTTAAAGAAGCATAAATAAAACATAGATAAACTGCAAAAGCCCCATAGAGTTTGTCCAAAGCCATGGTTTCAAGCGAAAAGGGTCCAAGCAATACATTTCTCTTCTTCAAGCTGGATGTTAAGGCTGGTCAAGCTGCAGTGTTCCCTCCCTGTGGACCTGGGGGGGAAACGGAAGAAAAGAAGACGAAAGAAAAGTAGAGTCAGACATAAAGCCTGAGTAAGTCTAGTACTATTCTGTCTATGAATAAAGAACTGGGTATGATAAGTATAAACAAGAAGTGGGCAAGCATTATAAACTTGGTTAAGTTGTCTAGGGTCGAATATACTATCGTACCCCATGTAAATCTCTGAACCCATATAAACTAGTTTCCAATTGGCACCCCATAATCAGGGTGATGTGATCCATTCTATGATGATCGGCTCCTACTCGCATAGTTACATGTGTCTTACGGCCCCCGATGTTGTAGTTACCTATGCTGGTCCCACCATGGGGTGTATCAAGTCCCATGGCAGCGGCCCGACACAACCTTTAGAATGCACAGGTATGCTACTGGTGCCCAGTGCTTTATTTTTCTGCGCCGGAGTGTGTGCACGCCCGCACCCCGTTAGAACCTACACTGCTACACCACCTCCGTCGATTTGACCTCTTACAATCAGCCCAGTAATCGTGCCCCACCCTGCCTAGTTTCAGGGTATCATGATACCTTTGTAGGGTTACTGCGAAAAGGGTCCTCCGCTACTAGGTTTTCTATCTCTAGCCAACATGCTAAGTTGGTTAAGTGTTTTCTAACCTAACCCCCACCAGTCCGTTTAGTTTAGCATGTTCCATTTTGATTAAGTCTTAAGTCCACTTAATCCTAACAATCCTGACTCAGCTTTAATTGTCTTATTAAAGCCTTGACCTCTCACATTAGACAGGTATTGTTGTGGCTGCCTGTTGCCGGTTGGTTCCGGGCAGTCTTACGCCACAACTCAGTCTAACCTCGGGTCCTTATTGGGCTCCATGTTTAACCACCCACATTGGATAGGTATTGTTGTGACTACTGGACAGCCGGGCGGTTCCGGGCAGATTTACATCACTACTCAATCCAACCTCGGGTTAAACACATCGTATTTTCTACATTTACATATTTTGTCTTTCTTCTTTATTTATGTAAATATTTGCGGCCCATTAAGTTAATGGTGTAAAAATTACACCAATCATGGGCCCAACCCATACTTGAATTTGGGCCCTCTTACTTTAGTTTTCATTTATTAATTAGTTTAGCCCAACGCTATTTTCCCCCGTTTAATGCGTTCGTTTATATGTTGGGTTTAACCTTTTTAAGCCCAACTTAGCCATGCGAAAGAGGGGAGGCTTAAAGCGTGATTACATACACAAAAAGGGGATGGTGAGCGCATGAACTTGCAATGTGACGTTGGAACTACAAAATAGAAACTGGTGTACTTGCATAGTAGTAACACATACTTTGGTCATAAAACATAGGTGACATGAATCAAACCATGTAAACTTGTAGTTGAGATGATAATCTAAATAAGGTGTCACATAGTCTTAACTACAACATGACCTATGTTCTTATTTAGGCATAATGCCAAACATAAGCAAATCATGTTCATAAGGTTTCTACATGTTTACAAAGGGGATTAATTTTGTTACTAATACAAAAGAATAGTTCAACTTAATCATGATTTAAGTCTAATCACATAACGATGGTACAAATATACTTATGCATAAATATTCCTAAGCATGGTGTTTACTTTATTCAAGCAAACTTGCAAAAAGGGATTTTTGAGTCTAACCTAGCCATGTCTCACATATGTCGTCACATAATTCTTGCTAACAATATAGAACTAACATGGTTTTAATTATGCGAAATGTTAATCATAGCCTAGCCATATTCATAATTTTGCAAATAGGTTTCTAGTACAAAACATGGCTTAATACATAGATCATGGTGCCAAACTTTTCAATATAATTTCATATGAATTATGATAATCCCAACCTTATTCCAATTACTTCACAAAAATGATGTTTGTATAAAAATACACATTATGATGGCATAGTAACAATATCCCAAACTTGCATGATTTTCAATTCAACAACTACATACATGTAGCTTCAACATAAATTACATGTTTTGCGAATATCCAAACGTCATACTTGCATAAAACTACCGCATGTAGTTTTTCATAATGAATAACATAATTCAAGGATATCCAAACGTATACAATATTCCAACGCCCAAATATGAATTACTTTATCGCCACAAATCAAGTATACATATCAACACAATTATTTGTTCATACTAAAATAATACTCTACTTACAATCGTTGCGGCCAATTCTCTAATTTAGGAATTTAGAGATGCGACTCCTTTTGACGTAGGCGTTGATTTGATTTGCTTGAATTGCTTTAGGCTTTAGAATTTTCCTCCTAATCCTCTCTCCAATTGGTGGCTACCCCTAGTCGTTCCTCAGCAACATGGCGGCTTTGTTCTTATTTTTGAATGAATAGATTAGGGTTTAGTCTAGGGTTGTTTTTATAGAGGTAATGAACTGATTAGGACCGTTGATGTTGCTTGGTTAGATCGTAGCCTTTCATCCTAAGGAGAGACCAATTAGAGCCTGCCACCTAGCCCTAATGACAAAGCAAACCACAGAAAATCGGCCAAACACAGACCTGGCCAGCCAGGTCGAGCTGGGCTCGACCAGGTCGATACCCCTGTCGACAGGGCTGTCGACAGCCCTGTCGACATGGCTAGCCCAGGTCGACAGCCCAGTCGACCTGGGTGCATCAGGCGGGTCTTTTTCCGCCCTGGCCCATTGGGCCCCCTTTTTGTTTTTCTGAGCTTATTTTATTCTGTTTGAATTTTAAACTTAATTTAAAAACTTCCGAAGGCCATATCTTTTTCATACGGACTCCGTTTTTCGAAAACTCGGACTCTATTTCGCGTATTTTTCTGAGACGAACGCAATGGCGTATCCCGTTTCCCTTAGTTCTTTGATTTGAATTTATTATACTTTAGTTTGTTAATTTGACAGTTATAGAATTCGCGGGGTGTTACAATGTGGATATGTAAATGGGTTCTGAATGGATAAATTATGAAAATCATTTAACTTCTATGACTGAAATGGAAATGAAGAATGAGAAGTACATGCAGTATGAACAGAATTTAGAATTACAGAAGGAAGATCAACTACTTAATAAAGATGAAGATCTGATTTCAAATCCATCCATGGCAGAATATGAGGATCGTCCACCAAATATGAATTTAGAGGACTCAGATACAAGTAGTCAATCTGCTAGTATGAGGAAGAAGAAAAGTAAAATTAATTTAAACAATCATAATGGGATAGTGTTAAAATAGAAGGTGAGCCTCTTGTTGAAGAAAATCCAAAATGGAACAAAGTGATTGCACAAGCTTTAACCAGATCAAGGATTAAGAAGCTTAAAGAGGAAGGTAGCTTCCTTGGTGGTGCGTCAGCCAGGGCAATTTCTATAAATAAATAGAAAATTTGTCTCTTTTATTTTGGAATGTACATGGTTCGAATTATGTTACGAGGCAGAGGGATTTACTTAATGTATTTAAAGAAAGAGGTATAAATTGGATGTTTATTGTGGGGCACAAGTTGTCTAATTACTCTTTGGCAAGTTTTGCTCTAAAGATCAGAGACTGGAGTTCATTAATAATAATGATGCTATCAACAAAGGCAGGATTTATGTAGCATATGATAGGAAATTTTGGAGACATATTATACTACTTGTAGACCAACAATGTATTTCTTGTAAATTTATCAATAAAGGAGGTTTGCAGGTTGTTATTTCTGCTGTTTATGGTTTCAACCAAAATTACCAAAGGAAACTATTATGGGAGCATCTCAAGCAAATCAAGAACAAGGTGGATTATGCTTAGATTATAAGTAGAGATTTTAATGATATATTGTACACAATAGTTAGAGTAAGTGATAATAAAGTTACTTTGACCCCTAATGAAGATTTTCTGGATTGTATTTCTTCTTTGAAGGTGTTGGAGCCAAATTGTCGTGGTAATTTCTATACTTAGAGAGGTAGTCTAAATTATAATATCCGCTCTAAAATTGATAGAGTGTTTATTAACAAAAGGAGTGCAGAATTATTCCCTAGTCTTTATGTTGAAATTCTTAGTCAATCAACAAGTGATCATTCTCCAATTGTAGTTACTCTTTTTTGTGATAAGGAGGATAGCTTATTTTTGAAGAACTCACCATTCAGATATAGAAGGTTATCAGGAGCTGGTTTCCCCTATTTTAAAAAGCAAGATGTCTGGTAGACCTTTATATCAGATTTCATGTAAGCTGAAGTTAGTTAAATTGAATTTGAAGAAGTGGAATAAGAATTTTCCTGGCTTTGATTCAAAAATTAAGAAGCTTAGAGAAGTTAATAATCATATTTATAATATTATTAATAATAATCCTTCAAATCCTTATTTGGTACAGGGTTATAAAGATAATATTAAAAAACTAGAGGAGGAGTTATTTAGTCTAGCTATCGATTAAAACAGAAATCAAGATAAGATGGTTATTAGAGGCTGATATACCATCGAAAAATTTCTATTCAACTATGTATGAATAGAAAAAAAGGCTGGAAGTGAATTACCTATTGAATGAAGAGGGTATTCCAATCTTGAATAATGAACTCTTTGCAAAGAAGGCCATTGATACTTCTAGCAATTATTCAATTCTGATTCTCCAAGCCTTGAATTTCCTATTTTCACTCCAAAGAGGATAATTTCAGCTTCTGGTAAACAAATGTTAATTAATCCTTTCAGTTTAGAGGAATTATATGAAGTAATATATCACATGAAAGATGATAGTAGCCCGGGTCTAGATGGGTTTAGAGCTAATTTTTTAAAAGTGCATTGGGAAGTATCGAAATATGATTTATTGGCTGCAGTTAGTGATTCGTTTTTCAATGGTAAAATAATAAAGGAAATCGATCATTCTTTCATAACCATAATTCCTAAGTGTCAAAATGCTTTTGGTCCTTTAAAGTTTAGACCAATTTCATGTTGTGATATATTATACAAGATTTTATGCTCTATTTGTAGAAATAGATTTAAAAGAATTCTGCCTCATATCATTTTAGAAAATCAGAATGCTTTTATTAAAGGAAGATATATGTTTGAAAATAATTTATTAGCTTTTGAATTGGTCAGAAATTTTAACAAGCCTGGGGCTGATGGGATGTGTATAAAAATTGATCTTCAAAAAGTTTGTGATAGAATTAGCAGGGAGTTTATCATTTCTGCCATGAAAGAAATGGGATTTCCTCATTAGTTTACTGATTTTATCTACTCATGTATTTCATCTCCTACTTTTTCTATCCTTATTAATGGAAAGCCTATTGGGTTTATTACAAGTAATAGAGGTCCTAGACAGGGAGAACCTATATCTCCTTATTTATTTACTATAGCAATGGAGTATGTTTCTACTGCTCTGGAGTTGGAATATTTAAATGGTAAGTTATATCCTATTTTTAAAGTTTCTCCTATTATTACACATCTCATTTAGGCTGATGATTTGCTGAATTTTTTTAAGAAGTAATGACAGTAGTATTAATGCCATAAAAAGGGTTTTTGCTACAATGACTAAAATGGGATTGACTGTAAACAAGGAGAAATCTAAACTATATTTCAGCCAAAGTAATAGAAGGAAATAATTAATTTTAGATTTGTTGAATTTAGCAGAGGACACGCTTCCACTTAGACACCTTTGTCTTCCTTTAACTAATAAAAAATGAAAGCTTTTGATGCTTCCCAACTGCTTGATAATGTTAGAAGAAAATTAAATAGTTGGTGTAATAAATATTTATCCACTATGGGAAGGCTATAACTTGTAAAATCCTCAGTATATCCTTGCATTCAATTTTGGGTACAAACCTTCCAACTTCCTATCCAAATTATAAGCAAACTTGAAGCTATGTATGCTAACTTTATTTGGAATAATAAGGTTCATAAAATTTCTTAGATCAGATGTGCATGCCAAAATCAAATGGTGGTCTTGGTTTGAAGAATTTCAGAAATTTGCAAGTTACTATGGTTTTTAAGCTTATTTGGTTATATTTAAGAGTTGATTCTTTGTGGGCAAGGTGGATGCACAAAAGATGCTGTAAAAACAGTAGAAATTTCTAGAATGTGAGTATTAATAACAATGATTCTTATATTTGGAAAGTTATGTTGAATCATAGAGATCATTTTAAAAGTACTAGTTCGAAATGCATAGTGGATGGTGAGTCTACTCACCTTTGGTATGATACAAGGATCAAGGGGAGAAATCTTATCTCTTTAGCAAGTTGGCATGGTAGGAATACTAAGGAGCTATCTTTAACTAAAGTTGTTGATATCACAGACAATGGTAGATAGAGTTTGGACAAAATGATATTCCTAGACATATTAAACATGAAATACAGCAGATTAAAATATATTCAGATGATATGTCATATTATTAGATTTGAAATGATGGAAAAAAGGGCAGTTTAGCTTAAAATTTGCTTATAAATCATTATATAGATATTTACAGGATTTCAGTTGGGCTAAATTTTTATGGAAATATCATGTGGTTCAGAAGTACGCTCTAACCAATTATTTAGCTTGTATTAACAAGTTATAAACTTTGGACAGAATTAGAAAATGGGAGTTATCTATTTCTGGTACTTGTTTCCTGTGTAGAAAGCAATTGGAGACTCGGGATCATTTATTTTTTCTATGTGAGTACTCCTATGATATTTGGAGTCATATAAAGCAGAAATTTGCCATTAATCATACAAGCAAAGAAAATAATATTTTTGAAATTATTGAAGACATCATTCATTCCAAGAATAGAAATACTCGGAGAATCTGTTTAACTGCAACGATTAATCATATATGGAGGGAAAGATGTTGTAACACCCCACCTCTGTTAAGGTCACTCACAAAGGGAATGCCTTAACTTTGGTGGAGCATTTTAGTAAACAGAACAGAAACTTACAAGACAGATAAAACAGTACTTGAAAATTTTTAACTTTATTACAGCGGAAACAGAAATCAATATGGTTACATCCTTTCAAATCTCAGAATTCAAGTACAAAATATCAGTCTTGTACAAAAGCCTTCAAAATGCATGGTTTAAAATCATAATCCCCATAGAACGGAAGCTATACAAAGCCAAGCCATACTTTGAGCACTTCAAGCAGAGAGAAATCCGGATCAAGCTAAAGTATTCCCTCCTTGGATAACCTGAGGGGGAAACGGAAGAAAGGAGGCGAAACAACAAGGGTCAGAAAAAAAGTATGGCAAGTCCATTGACTTTCAGCATATGAACAGATAATAATAATATGACATGGACATAAAACTGGATGAGAGATAACTGTAACAGGCGTAGCAGATATAACGGAAGAACAGAATGACATAAACTATTGCTTTACACTTCTCTGCACTAATACTAGTATAACAGAATTAGGTGTCACCCTAATGTCTAAACTAAAACAGAAACGGGTACAGAATAATTTAACAGAAACAGAATGCTAATAATGGGCCTTTACTACCCGATCAGAAGCAGAAACAGATTAATCCCTATGGAAACAGAATGTAGAATTAGGTGTACACTAGTAATGGGCCTTTACCACCCGAACAGACGGTACCACGCAGAAACAGACAGGTGTTACCACCCAACAGAAACAGACGGTACCAAGCAGAAACAGACAGAACTAAGTGTACCCTAAAACCCTACCCCAAGCGATCGACTCCCTAATACATAAATATCCTATGTCGGCCCCACAGTAGGGTGTATCACTCCCTAAAGCGACAACCAATTGGCACAGACCTATTTACAGATGTCACGGCGTCTTACATCCTCAGAGGCAGACCGGGATACATGCACGCACATGACCCGGTTGGAACGCACCATCAACACCCCTCGCCATTATCAGAATGAACCGCTTATAATTAGTTCAGTAAGCGTGCCCGGACCCTACTTACTGTTGGGTCAAAGTTTTGATACCAGAAAGGGTTACTGACTAATATGGGTCCCAAACAACAGATGACACAAGTAATTCCCATCCTAACCTTTTGTCCCCAGACTAACAGATTTCAGCTTAACTTGTCTACAAGTTTCAAACATATAAAATTTAGATTAACTAGTTCACAGATCAGACAATCAAGTTAACAGGTTTTCAGACTAACGGATCAGATGTTCGGATTAATAGGCTTACAGATTAATTGGTTACAGATTAACAGACTTACAGATTAACTGGTTACAGATTATTTAACTTTGTATTGGGCCTACGGATTCACGAAACGGGTTTATCAGATTCATTGGTCCAATTGGTTTAACCTTACCCAACACGTTTTAGACATCATAATTATCTCAGATTTTCATTAATTAAATATTATTGCCCAAACCTCTCACATTAGACTGACAGTTTGCGGCTACTGGTTAGGCCGGTTGGTTCCGGGAAGGTTTCTATCGCAAACTGAGTCTAACCTCGGGTTTCTCACATTAGAACCTATTGTTTGCGACCACTGGAATATGCCGGGCGGTTCCGGGTAGAATTACGCCGCAAACTCATTCTAACCTCGAGTTAGCCATGTTTATCTTTGCGGCCAATTAATTAATGATTTACCATTTATACCCACGCCTAATATACATGCCAATTATTCATAACTATAGCCAATTCATATTATGTCAATAGCGGACTAATTATATCAACTCAACAGATATTGCAGATCACAGATTTTTCAGATTAGGCGACTTAACGGATTTAGCAGATTAAGCAAACTAGCAGATCTAGCATTTTCAACAGACTTAGCAGATGACAAATTTGGCAGATGAACAAATCTAGCAGACTAGGCAGTAGAGCAGAACTAGCAGATTAAGCAATATAACATAACTAGCAGATTAAGCAATATAGCAGAACTAGCAGATTAGGCAAATATAATAGATTTATACATTCCTTAAAGTTTCACAAACATATCTTGCCAAATTTTAAATTTGGCCTAAGCATGCCTAAATAATTGTCATGATTCACACTATGATCATATACCAAATATAACCATCGATTACTATGCATGTCATATATCCCAAAGATCCCTTACTTAGGTGTTTATTTACATTTAATAGATGTCCTACCTTAATGTAAATCTTTATACCTAAGCCATATTTTCTTTGTCTCAAGTCATATGTTAACATACCATGGTTCCTCTTCTTCCAATTCACAGAACATGCATAGATCTAAATCTAGTTTACAACCTATGTCCTTTTTCTTAAATCGGTCACAGATTATCCATGTCCAATTATTCCACATTCATTATTTGTCCCAAACATTTTAGCGTTCGTGCGTTAATCTCTTAGGAGATTGGCGCAGGCTCGTAGTAGCCTGGCTATAGAACAGAAAGAAGAAGAGATACAGAATAAAATAGATCAGAACAGAACATACACAATCTCAAATTCAGTTTTACAGTCATGTCACAATTATGATTAAAGTTTATATCGGAAAATAACTGCAATTGCCTTGGTTAGTTTAAAGAAAGAACTTCAGTTGTTGCAGAATCGTTGCAGAAGCTTTAATATCTAATTTGAATTGAGTTGCTTTGGTTGATGTTGATTAGCTTCTAGTTTTTATTCCAGCAGAGTAGCAACGCCATTTTTATTTTTATTTAGAACAGAGGCAGAGAAGAAGAAGAATAGAATTGTGTGTAGAGGAGGCTAGGTCTTAGGGTGTATTTATAGGTGTAGGAACTCATTTCAGCCATCAAATTAACCCTAAAACCAACCCGGACCATCAAAAATTATCCCAGGGCTTCAAAAACGTGTTCTGGACCGAAACAGGCTGACCAGGTCGACCTGCAGGGGGGGTCGACACTATAGTCGACCCCCAAGGGGGAGGTCGACCCCCAGGTCGACCCCCTGGTCGACCCCCAGGTCGACCCCCTGGTCGACCTGGCCCCTAGGTCGACCCCCAGGTCGACCCCCTGGTCGACCTGGCCCCCAGGTCGACCCCCTGGTCGACCTGGCCCCCAGGTCGACCCCCAGGTCGACCTGCCCAGTTCTGTGCTGACCGAAACCTTCTGAATCTTCTACAGGCCATAACTTCTTCATCCGGACTCCGATTTTCGAAAACTCGGTCTCTATTTCATGTAAAATTTCGAGAGGAATGCAATGGTGATGTCCATTTTACCTAATTCCTGATTCTTAAATTAATTATCCTCATTTTACTATCTTTTCCGTTACACACACCATTATCGAACTAATTTTTCTTTTCTTTCATGTATTAATTAATTCTTCTTATGCATCACCATTATTTACCTATCATAAGCATATTTTCATATATTTTATTTCATTTTTAATTATACTTAAAAATGCGGGGTGTTACAGATGTAATTGTGTTTTCAAAAATAAATATAGGAATAAGGAATTATTATATAAAATCGTTGAAGCTGAAATTGAAGCAGTTTTATGGAGATTAGATCAGAAGAGTTTCAAGAAGAAGAAGTTCAGATCTGAATGACTTACAGTGGATGTTCATTGGCATGTTTCAATTCCCAGATCTATGCAGCTGCCATGATTCATACCTTTGCAGTCGTCATGAAATTGTTAGTGGGAAGATCATGAGATGCTATAGTATATTGTGGAAAAGTCTAAGGGTCAAAAGTTCTTATTTTGTCTAGTTTGCGGCTGGTGTGTTAAGGAAGGTAGTATTTTGTAAAATGTATTTGTTTTGTTTTGTTATTGGTTTTTTTATCTTCCTTCACACTTTGGTTGTAATAGTTTCTCTTGTTAATAAAGTACCCTTTTCTTCAAAAAAACAATAATGAAAAGAGAACTTATTAATAAACCTTAGTTAATGGAACTAAGTTAATAAGCAAACCCACAACAACAATTGTGATAACGGTGTAAGATAGGGTTATGATTAAATAAGAAAGAATAAAGTAGGATTATTATTGTAGACTTAAATTTGAAAGTATTAAGTCTAATAATTGTAACAAATAATAAGCGAAAATCTGCTCCGACGGCATAGGGATGAATAAAGAAACTAAGCAACCAATTGTGAGCTAATGAACCAAGTAACTTGAATAAAAAGTGAATATGTGGATAATCAAGTTAATTAGCATTGTGATCAGGGAAAGCAAGCGTGTGATTAAAAGATTAGACATAGGATCTAATAACACGATGGTGTGATGCACTTGGACCAGTCCATATGTATGAAGGTGAAGAACTAAATGGTGTAGATCATCGTGGTGTCTTGAGACATGAGAGGAGCACGTCTAACTGATTATTCTACGGAACTCGAGGGAAGCACGTGGCTTCTGTGGGACAGGGTAGAGTACTCCATGATGGTCCTCTGTAATAGGATTTGGGCCGAATTCATAGAGATTTGGTCTGTACGGCACCATCTGACGAGTATACCTTGACTGCAACTATGGTGTGGTAGTCAAAAGGCCATGGCAGATGGCATTGGGTGATTCAGCAGTTTGCCTCGCCAGTGGGAGAGGTTGGTCAGGACCAAACTAAGGATAGTAATCATCGGATAACTTCCATCGGCAGTTAGTTGGATGTGTAAGAACTATAGCTAAACCTACAGTCTTTCACTCTCGGGACGTTGGTTGCGGGGCACACCAAATTGGATGTTAGATTGGTTGATAGTGGAACGTCACCTAGCTCTTAAAGAAATCTTTCATTAGTTGAGGGAGGGGCTAGGGTAGGGGCCATAGCTACCATGAAAAGATAGAACACATATGAATATCTGTATTGTAGGCCAAATGGAGCTATCCTTTACACATAGTGAAAACTCCTGACTGAGTTTTCGTGCATTGGATGCAGCCCTATTACGGGACTCGGGTTATAGTAGATTATGTGCTCGTGTGAGGGTCTAGATACACGCACTGGGCGGTATATTATGGACATTAGGGCACTACTCTGTATTGAGACGTGATTCAACCAATGAGCTCGGGTACGAGGATCCATACGCTTACATGGCATAATGATGGTGGTTCTGTGCAATTGCATAGCGTAACGATATAGATTTCCGTACGTGGTTTGGCGTAGGATGGAGATTGTATACGCTTTCGTGGCGTGACGACGGAGACCGTACGAGGAGGGTACTATGGGGAGTACCTTGAGATGTTGGGTATACTATCTATTGGAGAGTAGATGGGTACGACGTAAGTGTAGATCCTTGAGTGTTATTAACCCAAATAACCTAATAATTAGGAAAATGTAATTGAACAGCATATATATGGTTATTTCATAATTTATAATTTTTCCTCTCACCAGAACATTGTGTTCTGACCCCCTCCTTATAACATACTCGCTGATTAGATTTATGGCAGAGATTTGGTAGCCTCTGAACACTTGTTAGACAATGTTATTATTTCGAAAAGGCTATATTTGATTATTATATTTTATCCATTTCTCTATGAGATGTTTTATCGAGCTATAATATATTTATTGTCTCTGTCTTTTCTGCAGATACTAGACAAGCCAACTCGAAATTCGATAGATTGGGATTTTTGAAAAAAAAAATAAACTATCGAAATTCAGGTTCTTACATTTGGTACCAGAGCTCAAACTTAGGACTCCTATATAGATAGTGAATGAACGTATTTGCATTTTGAAAAATATTAATATATATTATATATATATACACACACACACACTTAGATCCATTAAAGAACCCACTAAATAAGAAGAGCGACATATGGAAAGAGATGGGATATTAGTTATGTACACTAAAGAAATGGTTATGGAAATTTGAGAATAAGAGACCCTTTGGTGGTTTAGGCGAAAAGTGTATAATGTGTTTATAATGCAAAAAATGAATCTTATAGGTTAGTATCTGAAATGTTTGTATTTCGGATTAGTGGTTTTGACAATAGAGCCTTATAAATTGGGAAAAAGTAAAAAAGAGATAATGGATTAGGAATATATCTATATATGTGTGTGTGTGTGAGAGAGAGAGAGAGAAATGACTTTGTGGGAATATTTAGGAAAGTCTAAGCAAGTTATAAACCCACTTGGAGTCTGGCCCCATTGTGAACTTTTAAGAACATGAAATCTTAAAAGATTTTGAGTGATATCTTATAGTGTTTTTCAAGTTTTGACCTCAAAAGTTTACAATTTTAAAATATCTACTAGCAAAATTGGGTAGAAATAATTTTTGAAACAAAAGGAGGTATTTTTGAAAAAAATATATGTAAGCAACGTATTTGAAGAGTACATTTTGAGTTTAGGGAAAAAGGGGTATATTTTGGAAACGGTGATCTTATGAAATATTTATGTCAAATGAATTCTTTCAAAAAAAGTGCATATTATAGAGCACGTATAGTCCAATAGTTTTTCAGTTATAAATTATGAAAGAATTAAATAAGAAAACACATAAAATATTACATTTTGTCGAAAACTAAAATTATCGATAGGGAAATTTTTGAAAATCTCTATTCTTTTGACATAAATTTTTGACAATTGTTTCGACATAAACTTTGGTGGGTGGAAAAAATAAGTTGTTAAAAAATTAGAATAGAGTAGATGTTTGAATAAGTTTAGAAATTAGCACATAGTTGTAAGTAATTGAAGTTGCGTAATAATAATGAGTTGTTGTGAAATTAATTGAAAATAGGTGTTCTTGTCTACTCCAGTTTTTGGGACTTGAAAAAAAAAAGTTTTCGTGTTTTTTTATGATGTCATTTTTTTATTTTGGCAAAAGTAAGTTTTAATGAAGAAAAATAAAGTTTAGAAGCTTTTAATTTTTGAAAAGAAGTGATAAAGCCAAACCACGTTTTTAAATCGTGGAGTAGGTAAGGATTAGTACCTAGGAAAAACAGGGAATAGTTTTCAGGCTATAAAGTAGACAGCAAGAATTATGTTGGAATAATAGTAAATTTACGTAGAGTGCATAAACACTATAAAGCCTAGGTGGTTGCTTGGAAAAGGCTGTTAGTACACAATAAGGACTAGTTGTGACAAGTAGGTGGTAGAGAGAAAGTAAGTAGTTTAGATCATGTGGGTTGGACTTTTCTTGTTAGTGGGGACATGATGCTAGGATTCTTAGCCCTTGGTAGTAACGGTGTAGTGTGTTTGTTTTCCTATTTTAGTTTTGAAAGGATTAGAAGGCTTATTTAAAATTAAGATTAGATCGGTGGATTAAGTTAATTAAGCTAAGAGGAATTGTGGCGACATAACTAAAAGAAAACATCAAATCCAATAGAGAAACAAATATGACAATTGTGAAAAATGGAAAATTGCGAGAGATAGAAAAAAAATAGATTTTTTTCAAAGTAAGTTGGAAAATAAATTTTATAACAAAGAAAATTTTCTTATGTAAACTATGCATGGATAGGGAGATAGGAAATCTTTATATAATAGTTGCATATAATCCAAGTACAGATAGAAAAGGTACATAAAAGGAAAATAGAAGATGTGAAGTTTTCCGTTTTCTACCTTTTTATAATATAAGAAGTCGAATTTAGAAAATTAGAATTTTCTAAAAATTCAAAAATTTAAAGTTGGTTGGTAGTGTTTGGATACAAAATTTGGATGAACTACGCTTTTGCTCTGTATGAGTATAGGAAAAACTGGATGAAAACGTACTTTGATTTTCAAAATATTGCATTCATATAGAAATTATCAGTATATTTAAGACATGTGCATCATGTTTTCAAAAGATTTTCAAGAAAATTTTGCATTCATATAGGAGATACCGCTTAGGCATTCACTACATTCATGTATTAATATGTTGTATTACACTTTGCACAAGTGCACAAATGGTTGCAAAAATGGATGTACACATGAAGGTTGTAAATTATGTGAGGAATTACTTAATTTTACCCTTTCCAAATTTCGAGGACGAAATTACCTAAGGGTGGGAGAATGTAACACCCCGCATTTTTATTTTAATAATAAAATAAAATGTTGAAGAGTTTTTAGAATTTGGTCATGGAATTAGCATCATTGCGTCCGTGGTCTTTTTCTAGTCAAATTAGACCTATGGTTTGCATAAAACAGATTTAGAATGAAAATTTTATCTTTAAACGAAATTTTAGAACAAACGTGGAGAAAAGATATAAGAAGAACACTAACAAAAACAATGGCTACTAGTGTTTTTAGTCTTGTGAACAAAAGCTTACGTAGCCCAGTTAGTAAAGGCATGTCTCTCCCATGTGAGTGGTGCAAGTTCGAGTCCCATTAGCGTCATATTTTTAATTTTAGAGCGATGACTAAAGAAATGTATGTTCTAAGAGAAAAATATATATATATATATATGTACATATAAGGAACACTATATATATATATATGTGTGTGTGTGTGTGTGTGAATATAAATATATATACATGTATATGGGTATATATGTGTGTATGTGTGTGTAAATATACATACATATATATATACATATATATGAATAAGAAATCCATAAGTAACTTGCAATCAGTTAAACTAAGTAAGAAATAAATGACAGCATAACGCCATTTGAATTTTGAAAAGAAATGAAGATTTTGCGTAGATATATATGCATAAATTCAAAATTTAAAATTAAAAGTGTAATTTAAGTGCAGGAAGTAATAAATGTGAATGAACGAAAAATAGGCAAGAGAATAGCTGCATTTGAAATTGAATATATATTAAAAGGAAGAAATCAATGAATTGATGGCGTTAATAATGAAAAGAAAGGGAAAGAAAATCAAAATGAAATAAAGAATAAAAAAAGAAGTAGAAAATAGAATCTTAATTGGGCAGCTATTAACGGACAAAAATTTGAAGAGTTACACGCATATATATGCGTATTGATTTGAAATTTAAATATTGAATATACGTTATAAATGGAAGAAAATAAGTTGCATAAGCAATATTCAGACAGAAGATAAACATTATCAACAACATTAAACAAGAAACTAATATCGGCAAAATTAACGTTAATGACCCAAGTCATGGGTCGACCCAGACCATAGGTTGGTCGACCCGGGGGTCGACACACGTTAGAGGAGGGTCGACACAGTACTGAGCCATTTAACATTATATATTTTTCCACTTGTGCGCTTCATATTTTATTTAATCCGACAGACCGAAATCTTCTGTACATCTATAAATAAATTAGCAGAGCCTAGCATCCAACTCATATTTTTTGTGATGACGCCAAGGCTCTACATTTCTTTCTTCTCCAAATTTTTCAGAAATTAGAATATTAGCTTAAGAAAATTCTAATTCAAGATTTGAAGACAAAGAATGTAGATCTACAATATTCAGATTTCTTGTCAACGTGAGGTAGATCCTGTGAATCTGAATTACATCTGTTTCTTTCTTTCCTTATTCTTTTAGCATTAGATTTATAAATCCGTGGTTATCTTAATATTAGATTCAATTAGGAAGACCACTGAATAGCAAATATGAATCAGATTCAAGGATTGAAAAGCAGTAAGGTGAGTGGATTTAAATTATACCTTTTGATAACGGTATATTTATCGTTTACGATCCTCGTAATTCTTAATGTGGTAAATAATTGGAGTTTATGGTAAATGTGATATAATTTATTGCTAAGTACGTTAAGAATATTGCTATTGTACAAGTCTATTCCATTAATCTTCTGTTTGGATTGAGAATTATTGTAATACTGAAATTGTGGAATTTACAATAAACATGAGTATGTTCTTAAGATTGTTACTTAATGTCAAATTGGATATGTTGTAAACAGAACTACAGTGAAATTGGGAATAATAGAAAAAGAAGTGGTATGCCTAATTTTGTATGGAAAAATTTGCAGTTATTGAAAATGGTATATAAAAAAACAGGAATTTAATATCTAACTCAAAAAATAAAAAGGGGGAAATTAGTAGTGGACTGAGTTAGTTTGATTTGGGGAAAAATGGATACATTTCCATGACGGAAAAATTAATGAGGATGTACTTGCAATAAAAGAAAGGAAAAAAGGATTTGTGTGAAATAGGAATTATTTTACCGTATTGCACACTAATCAAATAAAATATGTATGTAAGTCCACATTGAAAATAAAAGAAATAGCTTGCAACAACGGATCTTAATTGATGTATGTTATGGAAATAGATCTTTACATTTTTCCGCTAACCAATCTAATGAGGTGTATGAAATATTTTCCTGAAATGACAAGAATGCACAAGACGGTAATTAAAGAACGATTACAACAACAAAAGTTGGTTCATGTTAAGGAACCTAAGAAGAAATGTGATGAACGGGGAATATAGCCTATTATAATTAATTATATGAATGAAAATGTGATAAAATAGGAAGGCTTATTCTATGGACAAGTGGAATTATAACATGGGTTATAATAAATAATAAAAAGAGAACTTATTAATAAACCTTAGTTAAGGGAACTAAGTTAATAAGCAAACTCACAACAATGGTTATGATAACGTTGTAAGATATGGTTATGATCAACAAGAAAGAATAAAGTAGGTTTATTATTTTAGACTTATAATTCAAAGTATTAAGTCTAATAATTGTAACAAATAATAAGCGGAAATCCGCTCCGGCAGCACAGGGTTGAATAAAGAAATTAAGCAGCTAATTGTGAGCGAATAAACCAAGTAACTTGAACAAAAAGTGGATATGTGGATAATTTAGCAATGTGATCAGGTAAAGCAAGAGCGTGATTAAAAGATTAGACGTATGATCTAATTACACGATGGCATGATGCGCATGGACCAGTCCGTACATATGAAGTTGAAGACAAGCGGGAAGATCATCGTGGTGTTTAGAGATACGAGAGGAGCACGTCCAACTGATTATTCTACAGGACTGGAGGGAA
This sequence comes from Allium sativum, assembly GCA_030737875.1. Lineage (NCBI taxonomy): Eukaryota > Viridiplantae > Streptophyta > Magnoliopsida > Asparagales > Amaryllidaceae > Allium > Allium sativum. The sequence goes on from CM060911.1 coordinate 283,358,918, forward strand.
GCACGTGGCTTCTACGGGGAGTGGTAGGTACTCCGCGATGGTCCTCAATGAGAGGCTTCGGGCGGCACTCATAGAGGTTTGGTCTATACGGTACCATTCGGCGAGTATACCTTGACTGCAACTGTGGTATGGCTATCAGAATGTTGGGGCGGATGGTGTTGGTTGATTCAGCGGTTTTCCCCGGCAGTGGGAGAGGTTGTTCAGGACCAAATTAAGGATAGTAATAATCGGACACCTGTCATCGGCAGTCATTCTGATGCGGAAAAACTAGAGCTAAACCAACAGACCTATGATCTTTCACTATCGAGACGTTGGTTACAAGGCATGCCAAATTGGATGTTAGATTATTTAATAAGGGAACATCACTTAGCTCTTGAAGAAGTCTTTCATTAGTTGAGGGAGGGGCCAGGGTGGGGGCCATAGCCATCGTGAAAAGACAGACCATATGTGAATATCTGTATTGTAGGCCTAATGAAGCTCCCGACCGAATTTCCATGCATTGGATGCAGCCTTATTACGAAATTTGGGTTATAGTAGGCAGTACGTTCGTGTGAGGGTCTGAATACACGCACTGGGTGGTGTATTATGGACATTAGGGCATTACTCCGTGTTGAGAAGTGATTCGACCGAGGAGTTCGGATATGAGGAACCGTACGCTTACATGGCATAGTGATGGTAATTCTATGTGATTACGTGGTGTAACGATATAGATTTTTGTACACGGTTTGGCATAGGATAGAGGTTGTATAAGTTTTCATGGCGTGATGGTGGAGACCGTACGAAGAAGGTACTATGTGGAGTACCTTTACATGTTGGGTTACTTGTTGGGTATAGCTACATATACTATATTCGGTTAAAGCTACTGGGGATTAGATGGGTACGACGTGAGAGCAAAGCCTTGGGTTCTATTAACCCAAATAACCTAATAATTACGAAAATTAACTGAACGATGTATGTAGGGTTTTTTCAGAATGTATAATGTGTCCTCTCACCTGAACTTTGTGTTCTGACCCCTTCCTCATAACATATTCGCAGGTTAGAATATGGCAGAGATTTGGTAGCCTTTGGACACTTGTCAAACAATGTTATTATTTCAGTAAGGCTAAATTTGATTATTATATTTTATCCATTCCGCTGTAAGATATTTTATCGAGCTCTGATATATTTATTGACTTTATCTTTTCTGCAGATACCTTACAAGCCAACTCGAGCTTTGATAGATTGGGATTTTTGTGAAGAAGAAAATTTAGTTTCAAAATTTGGGTGTTATACTATGCGATCATATGCCCAAGCATATCAACTACATTATTTTTCACATTTACAACTCTGATCATATCGCACAAATGTGAAAATGAGTGAGTGCATACGTAACTCTACGCCGACAACGACTCGTTTACAATCTGGTATAGGCGGAGGTCGACCGCAAACATATAATTTCTTGAATTGACAGGGATTAGATTTTTCGGGTAAGTTCCAGACTTGGCAACAAAGTTCAGACTATTCGGAACCACTGACAACGTTGATATTGCACATTTATACTAGTAAGCTTCAACAAAGTGTCTTAATCGCTCCAAAGCAGCAACACCTCTTGGTATACTTCTTAAAGGAAAGGTCACGACCATTCGCTAGACACAGCATACAGATCTTTGCGAGTACCACAAGACTTGTCTCGATTCAAAACATGTCATATTTACACTAGAAATACTTTGGGGGCCATGTGTTAACTTACCTTTTGGCCCGGCTACCAAAAGAAGTCCAGGCCCATATGACTCTGTCTATCGGATGGTTAAACGACTCAGAAGTGTTATTAAAACACCCAAGATACAAGCCCATATGGAGTCGTGCAAGTGAAGTCGTCTTGGCTCGTCAAAATTTCTCTTAAACGGCTAAGTGTTCGGGGATCAGTATTATATACCATCATGGATCGATACGACTCCCGAAGTTCCAAAACAACTCCCTGAAGAAAAGTCAAAATATCATTAGTTTACGGAATCAATATGATCATTTTGTATCCTGGTACACATGTTCACCATTTTGTATCCCTCAACATCATACCTCTCTAGATCGGTATCCCAACCCGTACCTCCCTGGATCGGTGCAAACTCCTTTGACTCCCATGGATCGACACACACTCTCCTAAACAATCTTCATCCCCAATTGCTTCACCGACTTTTTATCCCCTCAAAGATCTGAGATCGGTACCATCACAATTGCATAATACCAACTGTGCTTCAGGGATCGGCACGAAAGGGATACGTACATCAACTAGAAAGAGGGAAGACTCAGGAGTTCGAGGGAGACAATTGGCTAAGTCCCCGAGATACGTGCTGATCTCGAGATCGGTACCCCAAGGTACAAAATTTGGGGTACATATTCACCAGCCATCTGCTTCCCTTCCTCCTATGAATACTCCTTCCAGATACGAAAATGATGTTTTCTCCTTGACATCGGACTTCCTCTTGGAGATTTTTGGATGGAACTTTTCACCTTTGGCCACCCTTGGGCACTTCAGGAAGAATAATTTCAGCCCTCTCCTTGGCCTCACATGACTTCTTGAATACTTGGAAGCTTCTCCTTCCTTCCTCCAAGCTTTGGACCAACACCGGAATACTTCTTCTTCCTTCTACCAAACATTCGGAGCTTGGGATCCTCATGGCTCTTGTAATCTCGAAAAAATACCAATACCACCTTATAACTAATTAAAGTTGATTAATAAAGTGCTAAATTACCGGAGTGGACATACGCTTCGATAAGTCGGGCCACAATCAATATTGTTTGACTGTTTCTCTTGCGTTTTCCCTGCATATTTACATCACTATTCACTTATTTTCACTATCATGGAATCTTTGGGTGTTGTGCCAGCTTTTTGACTTTAACATATATCGTTTCAATCCAAATCAAGGGTCATATGTATTTATCATTTCAACCTATGTTCTTAATTCATTTTAAAAGATTAATCCTGAGTTTATTTGATGTCCATAACATCTAGGGTAAATAGTAGGGATTAATCAACAAAAACAATAGTCATGCATAGATAAGGTGAATAATAGGATGAATCACACAATTAAACATCAATATATCAAACATATCAATCCAAGGCATCCATCAAAATCAATTCACATAAATAGCTCAATATCACATCAATTTACTAGTTATTAGGTATCAGGCTTAACTAGCAATTAATTACAATTTAATCTAACTGTTAAATTTAAATTAGCGGTTAAATTAAATTAAACTATCGATGAAAATGAACATAAATATGCATTTTTAACTATCAAACAGCAACCAATACAATCATATCATAACATGATTTTAATTTAACTAATAATCAAATACTTTAGTTAAGTCTAAGTGGGTTTAATCACTCACCTTTGATTTTGAACCCATTGTAAATCCAAATAAAAGCCCAATATTTAACAACCTCTAAATCCAACCAAAACAACTCCATGTCGTCCAAAATTTCGATATGATTCCTACGAAACAAACTGTCCATCAATCTAAGTCCGTACGAGAAAGTTATACACGTTTTAAGATTCAAATTCAAATATATATATATATATGTATATATATAACATATAACATACCGCACCCAATTATAACCCGCCACGTCACTTCATTTCCCTCCCTCATGTTTGTTACAGGAAAAGTATGTAACCCGAGCCCTAAAGTGCATGCCTCTTCCATGATCCACTGTGCCTCCCCATGACAACTGTACCCTCATCTAACCTCACCGTTAGATTCACTATCCTAGGCTCCACCATAGACCAAAATTCGATCTCCTCCGTAGTCCCCTTCGCTTCCAATGCTGTTAAACCCACGCCATCTTCCTAGCATGATTCTGGCTATTCCATATCCAAATGACTATGATCCTCCATATGGATGTGAAAATCTCACGAAAATCTACAACTTTACTATTGGAACTTTTTCGAATTGATGCATGGATGGAGAGAAATTAAGGGAGGAAGGTCAAGAGATTTCGGCCATTCAAATTCATACAGGATACGGCCATGAAACTTTAGGGTTAAGAGAATATTTTAATAATATAATATCTCGATTTTCGTGTTTTAAAGCTAAAAACGGGTCAAAGTCCAAATCAGCCTGCCGACAAGCGATTTGTTGGTTTAAAGGCCTTCCAACGCAATGGGACTGATGTTAAGGTCCAATTCTAAAGTCTACAGCAGTCATTCTAAATTTTTTAATTATACTAGTTAAATTACACAAATAATTTCCTATGCATTTGTTTTTCGTATGACCAAACTATAAGTCCAATTTACACGAAATTTGAAATCTTGCAATAATTCAATATTCCGGATTCGACAGAACTGGTTTCGTTGGAATCTAAGATTGTTTGAAAAATGGCTATTTTAACATATTATTTAAATTTATAAAGTTCCCAAATTTCAATTATTTACTTTAAATTCAATTTATTCATCCTAATCAAACTAGAATTTAAATCAACTTCACAAACCAATTTCAATTATGTTGGAATTCTAATTTTGATTATTTATCAATTTCATTTAACCTTCACTTGTAAATTAATTAACTCAATTTCATTAAAATAATTCAATATTGAATTTTAAATTTCTATATTTGTCAATACAATCTAAATCTTAATTTCGTTAATAATCAAGACAAGTTATTATTGTATAATTAGTTGAAATTCATTACTTAATCAATCTAATTTAATATTACATAATAAAGTTACATAATTAAATCATAAAATTTTATTTCTAACCATAATAAAATTCAAAAACATATTAAATTCCATAATTTAAATAATAGAAAAATACAGATCGTCACATCCTATTTATATACCTAGGTTGAACATTAATTATACTCTCTTCATTCATGAAAGGTATCCTTAGCTCAGGTTTATGAAAAAAATAACATTTTAGCTTTGACATATCCTTGCAACTCGTGTTCTTTAGTTTTTTCAAAACAATAACCACATCATCTTAAGAAGGTCCCATGCTTGCCTCCTCTTTATTAAGTTAATATTTTATAATTTCGATCAAATCTTCAAAAAAATGACGTTTCACCCCCAAAACTTTACCCTTTTTTCTTTTTAAAAGGAAGAGATGTAGGCTTAAATAAGCTATTATCGCTAATTTCACAATCCAAAGAAGTGTCACGCTTCTCAATTATTGCCTCCACCTCAGAGAACTCATTAAATCCATAATTACACAAACCAACATCATCCCCGCATGCGACTCCTTCAATTAATGCATAAGCTTCCCTTAGATCATCATCGTTAGTATTGTTAAAAGGTGGTATATCATTATTAAGTGGCAAATCTGATGATGTATGTAACAGCTTGCATTTTACATATTGCAGGATCGTAAAATATTTTTATTTATTTCCTAAAGGTTGGATCATTCTCATATTTTAATATGTTGCTTATGGAGTTGTGAGACATGTACATAATTTTTACCAATTATTGTTTGTGACCATTTTTCCCTTATCAGTCTTGAATAGAGCATAACTTTTGACTTGGGTCGAATCAGGTGGTGAGACCTATGTCATTTCAAAGGAAATGATGATTTCCTTTCTGTAGAGTGGTTACATTAAAGATTTGGCTCAGCGGTTTGGTAGGAATCGTTGTTTTAAGGTTTAACAGTTGGATGTTCAGGTTTGTGAAGCCATAATGGGCTGATTTGTAGAGGCCCATTAGTGGTCTGGTGGAAAGCTATAAACAGGGGGTGGGAGGTATGGAGAATAGTTTACTTTCTCCATTATCTCATTTGGTGGCCTATGTTCCTCCTTCCTCTAACACATTTCCAACATTAGAATCGAGATCTAAGGATGGGAATCGAAGATCTACACCAATTGAGGCTAGATCTACATCATTTGAAGTGAAAGTTCATCGAATCAAGGGGTTTGGTTCGAATTGTTTGCTGTTCGGATTCTTAATTCATTGATTTTAGCTTGTTTTGGAGAATTGGTGAGTAAGTAATATGCATCTCTCACATGGATTCAATCAAGTGTATGAGTGTTTGATCATGTTTTTCATCAAATTCAAGTGTTTTCTCGTAGATCTATACCATGGTAAGTTCATTTTCATATGAATCACTATAGGATCTTATTTAGCAAGTTCAAACTGGTAATTCCTATGCTATTTCATATGTTTATGCAAGTTAGATCCGCAATTTAGATCATATGTTCATTTATCATGGTTTTGGTGGAAATTGTATAATTCTAGCAATAATTGTCATATTCGTGTTGTTTGTGATCTCCTCACATGTCTATGGTTGTATTCGATGAATTAGACGACTATATTTCAACGATTATATAAGTTTTGGTCAAAATTGGGCTTGGTTTGGGGATGTACACGCCACGGGTCGAGCGCAGTACAACTGTAGTAAGACATAGTACAACTTGTGGTTGGGTCAAGCAGAAATACACGAGATCGGTCGCACAGGGCTCGGTCGGTCGGTCGAAGCTTCGGAGACACAGGGTCGGTCATCCAGAGGAGAGGAGGTCGGTCGGTCTAGTGCAAAAAGGGGCGAGCCTGGTGTTGGAATGAGCAGTGTTCGGTCGAGCACAGCACAGGTTCGACCAAGCCTGGTTGGTCGTGTACCAGGAGATGCGGTCGGTCACTCCATGGGTTGGCCACCTTATGCAAAGAGATGTTCAGGTTGGTTAAGCCAAGGGGTCGGTTGAGCAGGGTGATCGGTCGCACTGGGGGGATGGCCTAGCAGGGTGGTCGGTCGCACCAGGGGTGTGGTTGAGTTGGGTCATTCGGTCATGATGTTGAGTGGTCGATTAGTCGTGCAAGCTGGGTTATTTCTGAAAAATTATATTTTCGGGTACGACCCAGATTTGAAAAAAAGTGCTTGAAAAAAAAATTCAGGTGCAACCGCCCGAACCCTAGTCGCAGCACAGTGACGTAATTTGGCTCGGTGATGGTGTGACTTCGAAGTACATTCAAGTAGAAAGGCTCGAAGTGTTGAAAGATGTTCGTTGATCGGTGTAGAACAACGAATGTGGTGACAACTCAAAGGTCGTGAGTCGGTGGATAATGGTTGCTCTAGAAGGTTGCTTGAGTTAAGAAAAGTCGTCGGGTTGGATGACTAGAGATATGAAGGCCGAGAGATTATCATTATCGTAAGTTCTAGCAGGCTTGAAGTAGGGGTACAATAGAGACGTCTAAAAGACCGGTTGTAGGTCGAATACCCTGGGTATCGTTAAAAGGCCTGGTTGTCAAGGTTGGATAAACATACGTATCGTTGAAAGGAGTATAGAGTGTATGCTAGGACTGGGGTTACCATTAGCCCTTGACATATGGCTAGGTTGGCCGTCATACGATTAGCGATGGTTTAGAAGCAGGATTGGCGGTGATAGCCAGAGTCTGTCATGGTTGATTAGTTGCCTTGTTTGAACCGTCTCATGTAGATTGTCCAACGTCGAAGGAGATGTTCCTTGGGTGCTTGTCTGATATTGGTTTAGTCCTCTGGGGCTTATGCTTGAGGAATGTTGAGTTCGATTAGGATGGTTTACATAAGATATATTATTTGGATGACATGAGTGCTTTGCCATGATTGAATGGGTGTTCTGGTTTCCATGGATGTGTGGTTGAAATGTTGTTGTAAAGGCTATCACTGTCCGATGTGGGGAAGATATGGTTGAGTTCTTCTCTGGTGTTGTGGGTATATTAGTATGTTTATCTATCCCCTCCCATATACTTTATTGTTGATGTTTTTTAGTTGTTTTATCGCTAACTAAGAATGTTGCCTGACTCAAGGTTTTATGTTTTCCTCTTATTACCTTGGGTTGTTCATCCGGTTGTGGATGGACAGACAAGGTGGCAGGTGACAGGTGATAGCTTAGTGAGGACGATGTTACAGTTCGGAGGCGAGCTAGAGGCTTACGTACCAGTTTTATTATTATCTAGTATTTCTGTTTCCGCTGTTTAAGCCGCTCTATGAGTGTTGTAGTGAGGCTTTATGTACAGACTTTGATATTTCCTATGATGTTTGGATAATCTTTCAGGATGTTGTGAAAGTTTCAAAAGTTTGTTATATGATGCTTCACTATTATTACCTGTTGTATATTCTCTTCTATATTTTATCCTTGCGCTGTGAGTTCTACGATAGGTATCGATTGTGTTTACCTACCTATGATGATCGTCCACAGCTGCCTGGCACACCTTTCAGTGCATTATTCCTCTTGTTTAGTGCAGGGGTTGTGGGCAGTCGTCATAATGTAGACGACTATGTAAAGGTTAGATGTGCAAGTGTGGGTTCAAAAATTCCTCCTAATAGTTCAAAATTTTCTAAAGGAATGTCATGGAACTTTGGGTACTGTTGAGAAAGGAAATCTATTTAATAAATTAATATATGTACATAAAATTTTTAATAAAATTAATATTAGTAAAATATATAAGATTTTCCTTAATGAAGTAATTCCTTTTTTTCGGGGGATAAAGTAAAATACTTGTATCACCAATGAATCATTGTCCATACAGTCTAGTTATTTTTACCCAAAGTCTATAATCAACCCTTAGATAATCATAATAACTTTTGAATTTTTATGATCATAATCGACTCTCAACTTAAATTTGACTAATTTTTAAACTTTTTCCATGAGTCTTGCATAAGTGAGACTCTTTTGTGTCCTTTATTGCCGACATCACTCAAACATAACTTAAGAAAATATTCTTTCCATTTCATCATTTAGAGAGAAAAAAAGCTCTATAGTCGGAAGTTGCACTTGCTCTTTGCTTGAGTTTTCCCCAGTAGAGTTTTTAATTAATTTCATTCCTATAATATTGAGAGTATATATTAAATTTGCATAATACTATTGTTTCACTATGTTAATTAGTTATAATGTTGTTATAGATAATAATGAATTACAATATATTGTAGTGAGAAAACTATTTTACTACTTTTATCCATAATCGTTGTGCATGGTACTGCATATTTGCGAATTAGAAACAAATATATGAAGCTACCAGTTTTGAAATGGAGTAGTGGTTGCTTATCAAAAAGATATAAAAACGTTATGTGAACTTTATGTGTTTTAACTCACAGGTTTATGCTTAGGGCATTCCCAACATAGCGGGTTAGGAATGGTCAATTCCAACCCAGTTGACCCCCAACTCGCCCAATGGAAAAAAATTATAATCCTTGGTGTGTGTGTGTGTGTGTTTATATATATATTAAAAAAGTTGTCTCAATAGGCTACTTTTTAGCCTGTTGGGGCAAGCTTTTTTATTAATTAAATTTGTTAACCGACTTTCTTTTAGTCAGCTAACCTTAACCGACATATAGAAAGCCGCCTAACATGGTTTCTGTGATAACCTTCAGGGTTGACAAAGGAACCTTGATTAGTGCAACCGATCCCCCGTTAGGGTCGGTTTCTTCCCAACCCAACCTTGGGTTGGAAATGGTCTTACAGCTCATAAGTACAAATGCCACTAACAACTTAAATGGATAAAGAACCGAATAAATGCACCATTTTATTTCTTTTTCCCTTTCCATCAATAAGTTCCTAGTTGATTTTACAATACATGAGCATATGACTAGTGGGTATGAAAATGTTAGAAGTGCTAGTAAACATTTCTTGCTAACCTAAAAAGCATGTACACCATATATATGTTGTGCTTTTCTATGTGAAAGAAAGAAATATAAAGCAATGCACACAGATACCATGACAGTAAGGTATACCAAGATTATTCAACATTTGGCTTTCATTGTCGAAAATAATCAATCATAAATGATATAAAATATTTACTTCATGATAGAAAAAAGATATTAATTTTATGAACAAAAATTGAACTGTTAATTTATCTTAATGCTTCTTTACTTTCAGCTTCTGTTTCTCGAAATGAAATAACTTGTAATCGACAGTGCTAAAAAAAACTTGTTACATAAAGCAGTAGTAGGGGTATTCACAAGTATTGTTCAATCAGACTTATACCTTAAATTAAATGATATTTTATCACTAAGTTGAAGGGCGTTGAATTAACTAAATCACACTGGCTGAAACAGTAATACAACCATCTTCAAAACTTCTAAATGTCATAATCGTAGGTCTAAGTTTTCAACATGTTATTCAAAGCCACTGATTGGAAACAAACATCAACTAAAGTTTTGAAATCCAACTTTTTATTAGTTTTTTATTTCTATATAAATATAGTATAATATAAAATGCTTAAAAAATTATTGCAATATTTCAAAAAAAAACATATAAGTTAATCAATAAACCATCTTGTAAGTGATTAAGTCACCTGCAAAAACTTTGAAAACGATGAAAACAGCATTAAATTACTTATGACTGCAACTTTCTAAGTGAAGCAAAACAAATATATTTAAAGAAAAAAAATTGTATAACAAGGGTGTTAGGGTTTCGTTGGGATCTCTACACAATTAGATTTAAAAGAGGGAAGAAGAAAACAATAAAAAAAACAAATTCCTCCCAACAAACCATTATATTTCCACCAATTGATTACAAAGAAATACCTAAAATTGAAAGAATATTTCAATCCCTAAAAACAAAAACAAGTTTTTTCTCCCTTCAGAGTACAAGTAAATCTATTTCTAATGAGATGTTTATATAGGCAAATAGAAAGGCTAGGTCAATACCCTAATTGGGCCCTAAAATATCTCATAAATAAATCCTCCACAAAACTTGGTCAATATAAATCTTTCCATAAGTCTTCCCATGTAGGTAATTTGTTGTATTTTCTAATGCAATAAAAGAGGCAACTAATTAATCCATAAAATTTCCCAAATCTTTAAAAGATGCAAGTAATCAATCTTCAAAAATCTAGGAAACCTATAAAATAGGCAATGAAATTGAGTCATAATTCCATATAGACTCAAATATATCCAAGATCTACATAAATATGGAATGTTGTATCACAAAAAACCTAACAATCTCCACCTTGATACTATATTCCATATATGTCATCCAAGATCCACCTAGATATGAAATCACTCCAACAATCACTGATTTCAAAGCAAATCCACAAACCAAAAACCACCTACAAATGATGCATCTCCCACATGAGATACACCACTCGAAAACCAACTCAAAATTGTTTGTAATACCACAATGACCTCCATGTAGGCTTTGTGGCTTTACGTTGTTAATTGGCTCCACCTTGATTCAAATGAACTTGCCTCTCCCAATCCAATTTGAGAACTCATAACATTCTCCACCATTTTTTCAAGCAATTTATATATGTTATCATTTCCCCGTTTTGTGTGTAGAAGCTCCTTGTTACCCCTCCAAACCCTTGTGACTCCACCTCTAGTCGAATGATTGCCCCCTTTTTTCTCCAACTGTCTATTTGAAGCAAGATTCTTCTTTTTTTTTGGGACGTACCTAACTCTTGTTAGCTTCATCACCTTTGCAACATTCATCTTCAAACGAAGTAAACCTATGCCTTTAAAATGAAAATCTTGACTGTCGGAAGATTCCACCTTACTAGTTTATTCTTCATAACCAATAAATGCTTCCTTTTGATGTAGGGATGGCAATGGGGCGGGTCTAGGGTCCAAACCCACTTGACCCGCCCCTGTTTTGACCCATTAGACCCACCCCGTACGGTCTTTGGGTCGGGTAGACCAACGACCTGCTTTTGAAGGTCCGGTTTTAGGGTCGGGCCTAGGGCACAGCTAACCGGCCCCAAACCAACCCGCATGATTGAAACATCGTTAAAACACTTTATAACTATAATTATTACTTGTTAATCTTCTTAGGTATACATGGTTATAAGTTGAATATTATATTCTTTCAATTAACAAACTATAAATTTTTCATAGTATTAGGTTGCATCAATGATAATCATACAATAACAAATGCATAAATTTTGAACTATTATCTTACAACTCATTTTATTATATTTTCTTATCATTGTGAACACATTATAATATGTATATAATTTATCATTTAGTGATAAAAAACATAAGTATACAAATTTTTGTACATTAGAACACAATAATACCGGGTCGCGGGGCCGGTCGGGTCTACCCTGACCCGTACGGGTTTCGGTTGTAACGACCCGGATTTTGAGCGACTTTGGTTATCGACATAAGCACGATGTCGATAACCAAAACATCGAAAAATCCTGGTAATTAATGAAAGAAATTAGAGGGTGAGGATAGATAAGATTGAAACTTAGAATAGAAGAAGAAGAAGAAGAGCACAACATCAGAGTAACACGAACCTCAAAGCGGAACGAATAACATATAATATATAACATAACTTTGAAATATAACAGTTATATATGCAATAGCACTTATCAGAGTACAGCACTTACAACACAGCGGGAATAAACTATAGCTATATGATCCAGAAGCCTCCTGCTCCAGCTCTTCAAGTATATCTGTAAATCCCGACTACTTGACTGCCCGTACAAATTTAGGCACCCAAGAGTTTAAGGAAAACAACAAAGTAAACTCCGGGTCAGTCATGGGACTGGTGTGAGTAAAATAGTTTAACACAGTTTAACATATATATGATATCTCATAAGACCACGCCGTGAATACGGAACGGGTTTTTCCCTTATGAGAATCCAACATCTTTGACAAGCAATATCATTCTGATATTATAATAATGTCTAAGTACAAATATATATCAATCTAGCAGAAACGCTTTCATCTCACGTTCTACATATATAGTATACAATCAAAATCGCAAGCACGTATTGGATAATGGATTTCCAACTATGACAAGGTATGGAACCACCTTCTGCTAGTGTACCTCTAGAGAGGAATACACTGGGTTCAACAAGAACATCTTGCAAGCTGGCCACACATGACCGACCACTCATTTCGCTTGAGTGTATCGAATGTATATCACCAACGGTTGGGATCAGCAACCATTTCCCGAATGGGACATGTAACACACCGTAATTCTACAACACTAAGATTCACAAATCAAGACAGAATTAAAAGTTAACATCAAAATCAAGGGAAACGGGCTGTGCCATTGCGTTCGTCTCGGAATTCTACATGAAATAGAGTCCGATTTTGCGTTAATCGGACTCCGTATGAGGGAGATATGACCTCCGGAAGATTCAGCAAAGTTCAAATTTCAAAACAGTTCAGAAAAACGAGTTCGAAATTCAAAACAGACCCAGATTTGGCTGGGCGGGAATTTTCCCGCCCAAGGCACCCAGGTCGACTGGGTAGTCGACCCGGGGCACCCGGGTCGACTGAGTAGTCGACCTGGGGGTCGACCTCCCCGCTTTTTCCAGTTTTCTACACCTGGTTCGTTCTGATGTATTTGGTCACGTTTTCTGACCAGGTTCGTCCGCCTAACACTATATAAACAGCCCTGGTCTTCTTCTCTATTCACAATTCTTTTCTATCCTTATGCTGCTTCTGAGAAAAGTATATAAATAAATAATATATAAAATAAACCAAGACAAGGAAATGCTGCTAAAAGATTTTCAAGAAGAGGTTCAAGTCAAGCTAGGATTCAAGAGGAGGTTCAAACGACTTCAACGACTGTTTTTCTACGAATCATAGCAACGCCATCTTTCTATTCTAATCTAATCTCTGTAAGTCAGTTACTTTTTAGATTTGAACGTTTTTCTCTGTTCGTGACATGAAATTAAAGGAATAAAAGAATATGCCAAATCTCTCTCTATATTCGAATCAGTGCCTATACTCTTGGACCTAATTAAGAACTGTTATGATTCGAGGACAAATAAGACTGTGACTATGAAACTATGGACCTTAGAACCATATGCCTCTTTGACTATGAACATTGCCTATGACTATGAACATTGCCTATGACTATGGACATTGCCTATGACTGTGACTGTGACTATGAGAATTATGTCCTTGACTAAGCCTATGCTTTTGATTAGGAAACATAAACTATTTCCTATGACATAACAAGGACAACTGTGACTAAACACCTATGATTCATGACTAGGAAAGTGTTGCTTAAGTTTTGTGACTGTGAAATTGGGTCTAAACCTGATTTTTCTATTCTGTTTATTCTTGGTTTTCTTTGGTTTTAGACCTTGGGAATTTACCTATTAAGTTAGGTCTACCCATGTTCTTGAACCTACGTCTCTACTCTGTCTATTCTTGGTTTTCTTTGGTTTTAGACCTTGGGAATTTACCTATTAAGTTAGGTCTACCCATGTTCTTGAACCGACGTCGTTATTCAACCCTTTTTATGCCAGTTATTATGTCTATCTTTTGCATAGCATCTTTGGTTCATTCCCTATTTTCTACGAATCTAGATTTATCTATAATCTAGATTGAATCACGATTATACGAACGGTGGGAATACGATTTGGGCAAAATATGAAATTTACTAAAAACATAGTTATAAACTAGTAAATTGGCATAAATTGGGAACATGTATTATGGCATGTTCATAGGAATGCAAATTGGATAAATTTGACATGAACTATAGATTGTGTAACCTGAATCTAGTATCGATGTGTAAATCTAGCATTTACATGAATAGTGAACTAGAGTAATAAGTCTAGTTTGACATGAATTAGAATGTTGAATCGGAATTGGATTAGCTAATTTGGCACGGTAAGTATATTGGCATAAATTTGAAATTGGCCATAATTGGGAGTAATTGGCAGGTTTAGCAAAATCATGGTTAGTGACACTTAATTTGGTATAGTTTACATACCAAAAAGCATAGATATGATTTAGAGGGGGAAATGGGCCATAGAAATAAATGTAGACAATTTACATTAAAAGAGTAATTGGGAAATAAGTAAATTAGGATTAATTTACTTATAGAATTTGTCCTAAATGAGGAAAGGCAAATTTAGACAAATTAAAGGTTTCTTAATGACATCCCTTTTAATAACACACCAGAAAGTTCTAGGGTGACAGAGAGGATAGTGTCTAGGCTTGAGTTTGGAAAATACAAGTTTCCTGCTCTCCCTGGCTATCCCTAACTGATCCGACGGACGGGATGGTTACCTTCAAAACCCGATTTGAAAATTAATCAAAGCCCTTTTGAGCTTAGAAAACACGAATATGCCTAACCCGAGGTTAGACTGAGTTGCAATGTAAACCTGCCCGGAACCAACCGGCATATCCAGTAATCGCAACAATACCTGTGTAATGTGAGTGATCGAAGCTTTAATCTATTTAATTAAAGCTAGAACAAGAATGGTAGGGTTAAGTTGACTAAGACACTTAACCAATTCAACATGGTAATCAGACCGGTGGGTGGGGTTAGGTTCATACAGACACTTAACACAGTTAAGCTAAAATGGGAGGGTTAAGTCCATAGGAACACTTAACCAACTTGACACAGTTAAGCTAGAATGGGAGGGTTAAGTCCATAGGGACACTTAACCAACTTGACACAGTTGAGCTAGAATGGGAGGGCTAAGTCCATAGGGACACTTAACCAAATTAACATGTGAACTAGACTAGAAGGTGGGGTTAAGTAAAGTTAATACACTTAGCCAAATTAACATGTTAATTAGACTAGAGGTTGGGGTTAAGTAAAATTTAATACACTTAGCCAATTTGATATGTTAGCTGGACTAGACCGCGGGGTTAAGTAAGCTTGAACACTTAACCGACAGATTGTTATGAAGGAATATGGTTAATTCTAAAACATGAAGGGATAATACTTAACCATTAATAATATGTTTGTTGAAACAGACGGGCAAGGTTAAGTTAAAAGGAACACTTCACCAATACAGGATGAATGGGTAGGGTTAAGTAATAAGGAATACTTAACCAATATAACTTGGTTTGTGGTAGGGTTAAGTCAACATGAATTACTGATAACACTTAACCAGTTTAACAGAATAAATGAAGGGGGTTAAGTTAGCTGGAATTGACTAATGACACTTAACCAATCCGAGTTGACGGGAAAGAGAACTAAGTAGTAAACCTTAGTTAAGAAAACAACGATTCTGGAAACTAAGTGGTAAACCTTAGTTGACAAAACTAAGTGGTAATTCTTAGTATAACACGAGGAGGAGCGAACGTCCATCTGATTAAAAAGAAGGCTCCAACGGATTGGGTTACGAAGCCCGAGGCTTCGAGGGGACGTGAGGGTACTCTTGGTATCCCTCTATGAGGCTACAGATGATCCTCCTAGGCTCACAGAGGTTAAGGTCTACGTAGAAGAACCAGGGGTATGCCTTGGTTGCAATATATGGCAACCTAAAGACTAGGATGGACAGGCGTGATTCGGCGAGCAAACGGTAGCCCTGTGATAGCAACTCGTCGTCTACCATCCATCTTGAGTCAGTCGAGATACGTGAAGCGGAAAGGCGGAGAACTCCAAAAGACCATATACTTGCTATCTAGTTATGGGTGAGGATGGCCATAGGATAGTGGGGCACCGGGGGTCGGCGTATAGTTCTCATTTTTCAAGGTGTGCCTTTCATTAGTTGAGGGAGGGGTCAAGTGGGACCATAGCCACTGGAATAAAAACAGACCATAGCATCTGCATCGGCAGATATCTGAAAGCTCCCGACCGAGTTCTGTATTCCTTGATTTGCCCTGACACAGGACTCGGGCTGCACATTACAGGACATGTGCATCTAAACAAGTGATAACGATTCGCGATACATGCGTGGGGAAGTATAAGAACATATACCACTCTGGGTAGTGTGTCCTAGACTTGGGGGCATCGTTCGACAGGTAGCATAATCCCTAGTTGGACTAGGTGGCATAAACCCTGAATCCGTGAAGCATTCAGCAGATAACGTAAACTCTAGTTAAATCTAGAAGGCACTTGGTAGAAAACCCTAGATTAAATCTAGGTAACAAATAATAAATGTATGCCTGAAGGCAATGGAAAATACAGGGATTGGGATCACGTTATCGTTACTAGATGGGACATTAGTTAGGTGGTGTAGAGATATAGAAACCAGTATAACAAGAAAATAGCGAAGCGGCGAAAGTATTAGAGCATATCCAGTTTATCTTAGCTTAGCGTATCTTGTGTTAATCTTGTCAAATCTTGCCAACCCTATCATCGTGGTGTTATCTTGTATTCAGTTAATTCATGTCATTTTGTTTCTCCATGTTCATATGCTAGAAGTTACTGAACTTACTCAGGCTTTATGTCTGACTCTGTTTACCTTTCGTCTTCTTTTCTTCCGGTTCCCCCCCCCCCAGGTAGTAAAGGAGGGAATAGTATAGCTTAGGTTAAGTTGGACTGTCGCTCTTTCCCAGCTTGAAGATTTGTCAAGGTTTGTTTGGATTCTCTTCTCAGATGCTATGGCTGGCTCTTGTTAAAATTGGGGAATATAAATATTGTTTTATGCTTCTTTATTTTATAAGACAGATGATACTCTGATATTGTAAAGAAATCATTGTACAAACTATTTTATCAATAAAGAAAAGTTTTATTTTCCACTGTTTAATTTCTGTCTTTCTTGTAATTTATCTGCATCTTTTACCCTAAATGCTCCACAGAACTTAGTGCATTCCCTTGTGAGTGACACTAACGGATGTGGGGTGTTACACGTGGTATCAGAGCTGAAGGTTACCAGATCAGATAAAGGATTTGAAAAATTGTTTTCAAAATGGTTTTAAAAGAAGCATTTTCAAAAGAAAAGATTTGTTTTAAAGGCATATTCCCCAAAAAGCCATACGCATTATCTTCTCTTCCTCTGTTTGAATTCTTGTCTCCTTCTTTCTTGGGTCTCTGGGGCTCCTGGCTTTCTAGGAGGTAACCTCATCGATGGGCGAAGTAGTGCCCGACTTCCATCTATAACCGTAGTTGTTTCACCTACGACCAGTTTTGTTTCAAGCTTAGTAGGGTTTTCTGTACGATGGAAGCAGCTTTCGGGATATTTGTCAACAATGGCTACACACGGACGGGGATGAGGAGTTTGGCTAGGGAGCACAACCCTAGGATGATGAGTTCATGGATGTAGAATTAGCTCACGAAGAAGGAAGGAATTATAAAATCTAAGACAAGAGGAAGTATCTTTACTAGGGTATGATAGGGCATATACTTAAGGACAAGGGCAAGAACGAGGACGAGATTTTCAGAAGGACAAGTACATGCTTTCTCCACCAAGCGTACCTAGGAGAAGGGTAGTAAAGTTCTATTGGAAGAGCCTAGTTTTGCTGTTCGTACTCTTTCCTTTGGTTTTAGCGCTTTGCATTTGTTCATATCCACTTCCATAGTTGAGTCTCTGCACCATAGTACTTGTATAGTAGAAAGATCCCACTAGAGTCAAATCCAATTGGTGGTCCGACCAGTTTATTTTTGGTTAGTAGGGATTTGAGGATAGCTATTGAGTTTGCTTATATCATCTCACGTAGATCGTTTAAATTCAAAGGAGATATTCCTTGGGTGCTTGTCTGATATTGGTTTAGGCCTTTGGGGCTTGTACTTGAGGGATATTGAGTTTGACTAGGATGGTTTGCGTGAGAGATGAATAGTTGTGGCAGGCACTCTAAAAAGCACGTAGTGACCTTTTGACCCTTATAGTTATGGCATGGTGGATAAGAGGGAAAACTCTAATCATCTTATTACATACACTTGGTACCGTGACTGACATCTGTTTATCTTGGAAATGGAGGTCGGAAACTTCAAAATCGTGAAGTTAAATTAGTGAAGTTAAAGTGGAGTAAAGCTCAAGAAGGCTAGATACTAGCGTCATACCCTTTTCCTTAAGGGTGCATCCTTGATTTCTTTGGTAGGAGCTTTACACATAATTGTTTCTCTCTTTCCAAAGTATATCCTCTAGGTCGTATCTTCAATCCTTAGGTAGAAGCCAATGGATGTAAACATGTGTTTGAAACATGTTATGGTCGGTGGTTGCAAGTGGTTGCTCGTGGATGCATATGCATACGTATTAGGCACTAGATCAGTTCGGACGCTTTCATATTGCATTTACGGATATGTATTTGTTTGTAAGTTGAGCCTGATATGTTATCATATGGATGTTGCATATGGATGAATGGCTATGCACACATGTAGTATTTATATAACTAGGGATGCTTGCATACATGATTGGACGCATGGCACCGACATGATTTGCATTAAGGAGGTCAACTGAATCAGTAGACCGCCTGATTTTGCATTAGATAAAGACATATACACGCACTATGCATATGAACATGAAAGCATTAGAAATCTTTCTAAGGACAATGAATGCCTGTGATTGAATGGTTGAGTAGATGGGTGATTGGATGGTAGGACACATTCTTCCTAACTTAAATATTTCGGGGACGAAATCCTTTTAAGTGGGGGAGAATGTAACACCCCGTAATTCTGCAACACTAAGATTCACAAATCAAGGAAGAATTAAAAGTTAAAATCAAAATCAAGGGAAACGGGCTATGCCATTGAGTTCGTCTCGGAATTCTACATGAAATAGAGTCCGAGTTTGCATTAATCGGACTCCGTATGAGGGAGATATGACCTCCGGAAGATTCAGCAAAGTTCAAATTTCAAAAAAGTTCAGAAAAACGAGTTCGAAATTCAAAATAGACCCAGATTGGGCTGGGCGGGAATTTTCCCGCCCAAGGCACCCAGGTCGACTGGGTAGTCGACCTGGGGCACCCAGGTCGACTGGGTAGTCGACCTGGGGGTCGACCTCCCCGCTTTTTCCAGTTTTCTGCACCTGGTTCGTTCTGATGTATTTGGTCACGTTTTCTGACCAGGTTCGTCCGCCTAACACTATATAAACAGCCCTGGTCTTCTTCTCTATTCACAATTCTTTTCTATCCTTATGCTGCCTCTGAGAAAAATATATAAATAAATAATATATAAAATAAACCAAGACGAGGAAATGCAGCTAAAAGATTTTCAAGAAGAGGTTCAAGTCAAGCTAGGATTCAAGAGGAGGTTCAAACGACTTCAACGGCTGTTTTTCTACGAATCATAGCAACGCCATCTTTCTATTCTAATCTAATCTCTGTAAGTCAGTTACTTTTTAGATTTGAACGTTTTTCTCTGTTCGTGACATGAAATTAAAGGAATAAAAGAATATGCCAAATCTCTCTCTATATTCGAATCAGTGCCTATACTCTTGGCCCTAATTAAGAACTATTATGATTCAAGGGCAAATAAGACTGTGACTATGAAACTATGGACCTTAGAACCATATGCCTCTTTGACTATGAACATTGCCTATGACTATGGACATTGCCTATGACTGTGACTGTGACTACGAGAATTATTTCCTTGACTAAGCCTATGCTTTTGATTAGGAAACATAAACTATTTCCTATGACATAACAAGGACAACTGTGACTAAACACCTATGATTCCTGACTAGGAAAGTGTTGCTTAAGTTTTGTGACTGTGAAATTGGGTCTAATCCTAATTTTTCTATTCTGACTATTTTTGGTTTTCTTTGGTTTTAGACCTTGGGAATTTACCTATTAAGTTAGGTCTACCCATGTTCTTGAACCTACGTCTCTATTCTGTCTATTCTTGGTTTTCTTTAGTTTTAGACCTTGGAAATTTACCTATTAAGTTAGGTCTACCCATGTTCTTGAACCGACGTCGTTATTCAACCCTTTTTATGCCAGTTATTATGTCTATCTTTTGCATAGCATCTTTGGTTCATTCCCTATTTTCTACGAATCTAGATTTATCTATAATCTAGATTGAATCACGATTATACGAACGGTGGGAATACGATTTGGGCAAAATATGAAATTTACTAAAAACATAGTATAAACTAGGAAATTGGCATAAATTGGGAACATGTATTATGGCATGTTCATAGGAATGCAAATTGGATAAATTTGACATGAACTATAGATTGTGTAACCTGAATCTAGTATCGACGTGTAAATCTAGCATTTACATGAATAGTGAACTAGAGTAATAAGTCTAGTTTGACATGAATTAGAATGTTGAATCGGAATTGGATCAGCTAATTTGGCATGGTAAGTATATTGGCATAAATTTGAAATTGGCCATAATTGGGAGTAATTGGCAGGTTTAGCAAAATCATGGTTAGTGACACTTAATTTGGTATAGTTTACATACCAAAAGGCATAGATATGATTTAGAGGGGGAAATGGGCCATAGAAATAAATGTAGACAATTTACATTAAAAGAGTAATTGGGAAATAAGTAAATTAGGATTAATTTACTTATAGAATTTGTCCTAAATGAGGAAAGGCAAATTTAGACAAATTAAAGGTTTCTTAACGACATCTCTTTTAATAACACACCAGACAGTTCTAGGGTGACAGAGAGGATAGCGTCTAGGCTTGAGTTTGGAAAATACAAGTTTCCTGCTCTCCCTGGCTATCCCTAACTGATCCGACGGACGGGATGGTTACCTTCAAAACCCGATTTCAAAATTAATCAAAACCCTTTTGAGCTTAGAAAACACGAATATGCCTAACCCGAGGTTAGACTGAGTTGCAATGTAAACCTGCCCGGAACCAACGGGCACATCCAGTAATCGCAACAATACCTGTCTAATGTGAGTGGTCGAGGCTTTAATCTATTTAATTAAAGCTAGAACAAGAATGGTAGGGTTAAGTTGACTAAGACACTTAACCAATTTAACATGGTAATCAGACCGGTGGGTGGGGTTAGGTTCATACAGACACTTAACACAGTTAAGCTAGAATGGGAGGGTTAAGTCCATAGGAACACTTAACCAACTTGACACAGTTAAGCTGAACGGGAGGGTTAAGTCCATAGGGACACTTAACCAACTTGACACAGTTGAGCTAGAATGGGAGGGCTAAGTCCATAGGGACACTTAACCAAATTAACATGTGAACTAGACTAGAAGGTGGGGTTAAGTAAAGTTAATACACTTAGTCAAATTAACATGTTAATTAGACTAGAGGTTGGGGTTAAGTAAAATTTAATACACTTAGCCAATTTGATACGTTAGCTGGACTAGACCGCGGGGTTAAGTAAGCTTGAACACTTAACCGATAGATTGTTATGAAGGAATAGGGTTAAGTCTAAAACATGAAGGGATAATACTTAACCATTAATAATATGTTGGTTGAAACAGACGGGCAAGGTTAAGTTAAAAGGAACACTTAACCAATACAGGATGAATGGGTAGGGTTAAGTAATAAGGAATACTTAACCAATATAACTTGGTTTGTGGTAGGGTTAAGTCAACATGAATTACTGATAACACTTAACCAGTTTAACAGAATAAATGAAGGGGGTTAAGTTAGCTGGAATTGGCTAATGACACTTAACCAATCCGAGTTGACGGGAAAGAGAACTAAGTAGTAAACCTTAGTTAAGAAAACAACGATTCTGGAAACTAATTGGTAAACCTTAGTTGACAAAACTAAGTGGTAATTCTTAGTATAACACGAGGAGGAGCGAACGTCCGTCTGATTAAAAAGAAGGCTCCAACGGATTGGGTTACGAAGCCCGAGGCTTCGAGAGGACGTGAGGGTACTCTTGGTATCCCTCTGTGAGGCTGCAGATTATCCTCCTGGGCTCACAGAGGTTAAGGTCTGCGTAGATGAACCAGGGGTATGCCTTGGTTGCAATATATGGCAATCTAAAGACTAGGATGGACCGGCGTGATTCGGCGAGCAAACGGTAACCCTGTGATAGCAACTCGTCGTCTACCATCCATCTTGAGTCAGTCGAGATACGTGAAGCGGAAAGGCGGAGAACTCCAAAATACCATATACTTGCTATCTAGTTATGGGTGAGGATGGCCATATGATAGTGGGGCACCAGGGGCCGGCGTATAGTTCTCATTTTTCAAGGTGTGCCTTTCATTAGTTGAGGGAGGGGTCAAGTGGGACCATAGCCACTGGAATTAAAACAGACCTTAGCATCTGCATCGGCAGATATCTGAAAGCTCCCGACCGAGTTCTGTATTCCTTGATTTGCCCTGACACAGGACTCGGGCTGCACATTACAGGACATGTGCATCTAAACAAGCGATAACGATTCGCGATACATGCGTGGGGAAGTATAGGAACATATACCACTCTGGGTAGTGTGTCCTAGACTTGGGGGCATCGTTCGACAGGTAGCATAATCCCTAGTTGGACTATGTGGCATAAACCCTGAATCCGAGAAGCGTTCAGCAGATAACGTAAACTCTAGTTAAATCTAGAAGGCACTTGGTAGAAAACCCTAGATTAAATATAGGTAACAAATAATAAATGTATGCCTGAAGGCGATGGAAAATACAGGGATTGGGATCACGTTATCGTTACTAGATGGGACATTAGTTAGGTGGTGTAGAGATATAGAAACTAGTATAACAAAAAAATAGCGAAGCGGCGAAAGTATTAGAGCATATCCAGTTTATCTTAGCTTAGCGTATCTTGTGTTAATCTTGTCAAATCTTGCCAACCCTATCATCATGGTGTTATCTTGTATTCAGTTAATTCATGTCATTTTGTTTATCCATGTTCATATGCTAGAAGTTACTGAACTTACTCAGGCTTCATGTCTGACTCTGTTTTCCTTTCATCTTCTTTTCTTCCGTTCCCCCCCCCCCCCCAAGGTAGTAAAGGAGGGAATAGTATAGCTCAGGTTAAGTTGGACTGTCACTCTTTCCCAGCTTGAAGATTTGTCAAAGTTTTCTTGGATTCTCTTCTCAGATGCTATGGCTGGCTCTTGTTAAAATTGGGGAATATAAATATTGTTTTATGCTTCTTTATTTTGTAAGACAGATGATACTCTGATATTGTAAAGAAATCAGTGTACAAACTATTTTATCAATAAAGAAAAGATTTATTTTCCGCTGTTTAATTTCTGTCTGTCTTGTAATTTATCTGCATCTTTTACCCTAAATGCTCCACAGAACTTAGTGCATTCCCTTGTGAGTGACACTAACGGATGTGGGGTGTTACAGGACTTATTCAATTGATTAACTCTAACTGATTAATTCTAACTGATTAACTCGACTTATTCAACTTAACTTGATTTAAGTCTTATCGAATAAATTATATTCGATTTAACTCCATTCGCTTGACTCTAGATCGCAGCGATCACAATGGTTACACCTGACTCCCTCAGGAAACATCCCACCGCCTTAGGCTATTTACAGCCCTGCGAATTTCGCTAGCAGTTGTACGAGATGGCAACTTACCCCGAATACTATGTTTGACTAACTCTGTCTCAAATAACTATATTTGATTAACTCTAGTTCGTTTTAACTCTAATCGATTAATTCTAACTGATTAACACTAACTGGTTAACTCTACCTGGTTAACTCTAACTGGTTAACTCTAACCGATTAACTCGACTTGATTAACTCGACTTACTTAACCCAACTGGTAAACTCGACATACTTAACCCAACTGATTAACTCGACTTACTTAACCCAACTGGTTAACTCGACTTACTTAACCCAACTGATTAACTCGACTTACTTAACCCAACTGGTAAACTCGACGTACTTAACTCAACTGGTTAACTCTACTGAACTGGTTAACTCTACTGGACTGGTTAACTCTACTAAACTGGTTAACTCTACTGAATTGGTTAACTCTACTGGACTGGTTAACTCTACTGAACTGGTTAACTCTACTGTACTGGTTAACTCTACTGAATTGGTTAACCCTACTGGACTGGTTAACTCTACTGGACTGGTTAACTCTACTGAACTGGTTAACTCTACTGAACTGGTTAACTCTACTCGACTGGTTAACTCTACTGAACTGGTTAACTCTACTGAACTGGTTAACCCTACTGAACTGGTTAACCCTACTGGACTGGATAACCCTACTGGACTGGTTAACCCTACTGGACTGGTTAACCCTACTGGACTGGTTAACCCTACTGGACTGGTTAACCCTACTGGACTGGTTAACCCTACTGGACTGGATAACCCTACTGGACTGGTTAACCCTACTGGACTGGTTAACCCTACTGGACTGGTTAACCCTACTGGACTGGTTAACCCTACTGGACTGGTTAACCCTACTGGACTGGTTAACTCTACTGAACTGGTTAACTCTACTGGATTGGTTAACTCTACTGGACTGGTTAACTCTACTGAACTGGTTAACCCTACTGAACTGGTTAACCCTACTGATTAACTCTTCTCGAATACTATATTCGACTAACTCCTTTTAACAACGTTTTATTCATTTGAAAAGATTTACTTTTAAATAACGGTTCTACACTTTAAAAATGATTTCACTTTTATAACGTTTTCCTCTTTATAACGGTTTCTGCCTTATAACGTTTTCCCTTTTTCATTCTACTTGTAAGTGGTTTACAAATATTCCCTTTTCAAATTTATTCTTGAAATATTCTAACTCCTTAAATTCTCTGAAAAATTCGCCATAACCTCCTTTGTAACGGGAGCATCGGGAAAATCCCCAAACCCGCCACATAGGCCTTTCCATTCAAAAAGAAAATGGCTTGTACTTATTTCCTTTTTGGATATCTCCTATTTATAAATATTCCAATTTATAAACATTTCTTATTTATAAATATTCCACTTTATAAATATCTCTTATTTATAAATATTCCAATTTATAAATATTCTATTTTCAATATCACTTTGAAAATCCCCTTATCAACATTTCGGTATGTTATGGTATTCAATCATATCAAATCACGATGTTCAATATCGTCCAAACACATATAATCGCCCACAGATTTTATATCACATCATATAACAATATATGAAAAACAATAAAATAACTATTGAGGAATCCAGTCGGATTCCTCCAACCTGTCTCCCTGCATCCACAGATGTTACACAATATGATTATCATCACTTTCAGTTCAATATAAATTATTCTGATAGCAGAATCAATATATAAATATTTAACGGTTTATATATATATATATATAATTTTCACTAACTGACTAGCAGTTCAATCAATCAACCAACACACAGAAATCAACAGATGATTAACAGTTCTAAAAATACGTTATAAAAATATAACTGTTCAGAGTTGGTGAGTTTTACTCACTTTGGCAGTTCATCGTTAAAGAACGATAAACTGTTATTTGATTTGAATCAAACAGTTTATTTCGCCATAAATTCAAACTAGCTCCAATCCACTTCCAGTCAGCTTCATTGTGTTGCTCCCGTCCTTACGATCCCAACACAACTTACGGTTTGTGATTCTGACATCGTATGACGAAGATATTAATAATACAAGTTGGACAAACTTTTTAGATAGTTTTGATTTAAATAAAACTAGATTATTGGGCCTTACCATCCTAATATTGGCCCATCCGCAACTTTAAAAGCCCAGACAAATCATTCTTTCTCCTTCCCTTAATCAAACCGTAATCCCATTCACCCCATTAACAACCGTTGACCCCCTTTTTGACCGATCGCTGCTCCTTCGTCGGCCAACGAAAACCACCGCCAACCCCTTCATTCCGTCCAGCTTCCAATTCCGATTCCACCCCTCCCATCCTCTCGCAGCTCGGTGTCTTCAATGGTTGCGTTGCACTGTATAGGGAGCGACGACTTTCGGTGCCAGATCCATTCAAACTCCACTCACAAGTGCGGTTCCCTTCGCCGAACTCAAAAATACCATCCAAACTATGCCTCGACACTCCATGAACCCGCAAGTGCCAACCCTAGTTTACTGTTGCCATTTTGGAGCATCCAGAACTCGCGTCGCACCAATTGAAAACTACATGGGGATGAAGATCTTCTTGCCAATAGTTCAAAGGAACATCTATTTCGATTTGTAGATTTTGGGATGAATTTATTTTGAATTTCTTTTGGGTGAAACTTTTGCTGAGATCAAAGAAATCATGCGGCGCCTTTTGTTGTTGACCAAACAAGATAGAAATTAGGTTTAGGAGGAAGGTAAGGGTATTTATAGACAAATAAAATATCTAGATATTTTGTAGAAGGAATATTCCCGGTATATTCCCTTTTTGTTAATTCGCTTCGCCTTCTAAAAATCCGTGTGATCACACACGATACCCAAAAATCACGAAACTGGACATGCAGCTACAGTTTGACATTACGGTCCCAACGAAACTAGTTTC
Source organism: Allium sativum (assembly GCA_030737875.1). Lineage (NCBI taxonomy): Eukaryota > Viridiplantae > Streptophyta > Magnoliopsida > Asparagales > Amaryllidaceae > Allium > Allium sativum. The sequence continues at coordinate 283,385,783 of CM060911.1, forward strand.
GTCGAATTCCGACTCCGTATGCTCACAAAGCGTATTTTTAACTGTCAAAATACTGACTATTTTTCACTCTAAAAATCCGTACGGCCACACAGTGCCTCTAAAAATCACGAAACTGGAAATCTAACAACTATTTGATATTGCAGATCCAACAAAACTGGTTTCATCGAATTCCAACTTTGTTTGCAAAAGTGGCTATTTTTTTACGCTCTAAATAACCTATTTAAATATATAAATATATTTAAATTTAATTAAATTTAATATTTAAATATAAATATTATCGTCTATATTCACAGTGGAATACCATACAGCTCTAGAATATTCCTATATGAATTTCTAGCTTGATATTTCAATCCCGATTAAATCGATATTCGATTTATAATGAAATTCCTTTTATAAATATAAATAATTCCTTTATAAATTATGAAGGAATTCCATAGCGACTTTTCTGAAATTTGATTTGGACGTAAATCAAAATCTACATGACGAAATCCCGATTTTTCTCTTCCACTAGAAAGATATACTTCACCAGCTCCACACGTTTCTTGTTTCACAGAAATCCGGCTTAAAACGAATCCTGTACATTCAGTTGAAGTTCAAATCGTCAAATCGCGAACTGCAGCGCCATTTCAAGCTCGATTTTAATTATAATATAATTATACGTTCAAACTGACGTCGATTGAATATATTCGTCAATATAATTCAACTCTAAGCTGAATTAAATCTTAGGGATGACCCAGTTCACAGAAAATTGTGATTTCCAATATTTTTTATTATTTCTGAATTAAATATATTATTCTATTATTTAATTTAATTAAATATTCACTATAATTTAATTAACGACAATTTAATTTCCCAAATAACTATTTATATAATTAAATAAATTAATTATAATACCCCTGACAATGCGGGTCATTACATTCTTCCCCACTTAAAATAATTTCGTCCTCGAAATTGCTAAGTTAGAGGACGACCCTATCTATTGGAATTCCTAAGATTTGTTTACCCCTTATTTCTGATTTCAACTGAACCAATTAATATCGACTAAAATATTTATTCATTCTGACTAACTAAAATTTTCAAAAATTCTGAAAATTTTCTGACACTTTAAATTTTCGGAAAATTTTGCCATAACCTCCTTTGTACAGCCCTATCGGTAAAACCACAACTCGCCTCTCTAGGCCTTCTCCAACCCAAAAGAAAATCAAACAGCCAAGCGGCTTGCCAATTCGGCTCATAAATCTCATGCTTTATATCAAATATAAACTTGTACCTTTTTGTCGCGTATATCAACTTTATCACTTCACCTGTCATCAATTCAACATATACCAATGCAATTCCAACTTGATCTCAAATCAATTTATCTTTAACACAACCATTCGCTTATACCTAAGTCGAATTTCATTTCAAACTCAAGCACTATTCTTGATTTCCAATCCATAGCTCACCAGTCCAATATAATTCCAGATTATCTCTAATCAAGTCTAATTCCACTTGACATCAATCTATTTCAATACGATTTTCACTTACTGACTTTTAATTCAATCCTAATTCTATTGGATTTTACAAAATTTTACTTTAATTTGTTTAAATTCAAACAACCTTTTCTTCCTGGAAGTTTTTAAACAGTTTACCTCTTTCAAAAATCAAATTTTCCTTTTTGAAATTCAACACAACTTGTTTTCCCAGAACAAATTCAAAACAAAATCCTTGGTAGTAATCCGTCACTTACATACTCGAAAATGAACACCGATGATGTCATGATCAACACCGGAATCTATTTTCCAGCTACCGAAGTGAGTTCAATACTATAGTACTTTCAAACCCATTTTTAAACATTTCCACCTTGAAATCAATTCCAAATATCCTTTTACAATGTTGTAAACAAATTTAGAATCTCCCAGGATCTTAAAATTCACATATATTAAATCCAGATTCATTTACAAACACCTTTCCCATTTCTGGGATTTTAAATTCCAATTCTGATCTAAATTCAGATTTAATTCATTTCAATTTCATATAATTCACTTGTATAAATTCTGATTGGTTATATATAACCATTTCACATTTTATAATCTTATCTGATTATAATAACAACCAATATATCCACTATATTATAATTTGGATATATATATCTTCTCTATATCAAGATATTCCTTGGGTAAACTTATTTTAATTTACCCTCTTTTCAAAACATATCGTGTCGACCCATTGAATTCGAGTGTTTATAAACTCCTACAGGTAGAGTGGATCAAACTGATCGACCAGAACCCATAAACAACTCAACCAACGAATCCCCACAATATAAAACCACTTTATATCAAATTACAAATAAGCACTTGTATATATACACTCAAACTCAATCTAGGGTATTACTAACCCCATCTCTACCGAGTCACGCCACAGAGCCAAGGTAATTCTTAACTTAAGCTCTGATACCAACTGTAACGACCCGTATTTTGAGCGACTTTGGCTATCGACATAAGCCCGATGTCGATAACCAAAACATCGAAAAATCCTGGTAATTAATGAAAGAAATTAGAGGGTGAGGATAGATAAGATAGAAACTTAGAATAGAAGAAGAAGAAGAATGCAACATCAGAGTAACAAGAACCTCACAGCGGAACAAATAACATATAATATATAACATAACTTTGAAATATAACAGTTATGAATACAATAGCACTTATCAGAGTACATCACTTACAACACAGCGGATATAAACTATAGCTATATGATCCAGAAGCCTCCTGCTCCAGCTCTTCAAGTATATCTGTAAATCCCGACTACTTGACTGCCCGTACAAATTTAGGCACCCAAGAGTTTAGGGAAAACAACAAAGTAAACTCCGGGTCAGTCATGGGACTGGTGTGAGTAAAATAGTTTAACACAGTTTAACATATATATGATATCTCATAAGACCACGCCGTGTATACGGAACGGGTTTTTCCCTTATGAGAATCCAACATCTTTGACAAGCAATATCATTCTGATATTATAATAATGTCTAGGTACAAATATATATCAATCTAGCAGAAACGCTTTCATCTCACGTTCTACATATATAGTATACAATCAAAATCGCAAGCACGTATTGGATAATGGATTTCCGACTATGACAAGGTATGGAACCACCATCTGCTTCTAGAGAGGAATACACTGGGTTCAACAAGAACATCTTGCAACCCGGCAACACATGACCGACCACTCATTTCGCTTGAGTGTATCGAATGTATATCACCAACGGTTGGGATCAGCAACCGTTTCCCGAATGGGATAGCATCAACAATAGATTTTTAGAAATAAATGAAACTCTAGATCAGGTGATTATACACCCTAATAGGTGCGACCTACATAGCCATGCTACCTGCCCGATTTCTGTCATTTACCGGATGTGAGGCTAGAAGCTACGCTTATCTTCACATCAAATTCACTTTAAATGCCACATCATCAAATCCATCCAATCACCGATTGACGTCCTCAACAATACATTATGTGTTAGCCAAAAGAAGTTTCCTTCTCCGCTTCCACTCTTGGTATGGTTGGAGAAATCAATGTACGTGATCGTCTGGAAATACTATGTCAGACATCCATCTTCATTCACTTAGAAATGTCACATCGTCATACCTGCAAAATCACAAATTGATTTCCTTAAAGATACAACGGGTATACAACTAAGAGAAACGAATTCCTCCGCCACCAACGTATATACGTTTGAAGAGATCAACTTACGCGATCCATTGGATATACTCTGTCAGACCTTCTTCCATATACATTGTCCTGGGACTGGACAAACCGAAGGCACTATTCAGTATATCCATCTTAGTCACTGTTATCTAAGACTTATACAACAGCCCTTGCACTTTACTCCGTCTTCAATTTTCTTTGGCATAAATGATTCGCAACGCTTATGCCAATACAGAGTGGTTCTTTGGATAATAATCCAACCGGTCTCTCCATATTAACAACGTTAAAATGGTCAGAACTTCGATAGTCTGTGAGTTAACTACCAAAGAAAAACAAGTGTGCAAACAACGATATTATTTCCAAGTGGAAATTATATCGATCAATCATCATTTAACATTTATCTCTTTCATTCATTAATTTACTTATCTCTTGTTTCCATATATTTTAAATTCTTATCTTCTATTTTCAGAAAACATTTCTGATTCTTATTTAGAAAACATTTCCAAACTTCTTCACGATCAAACCTTACCATTCCTTGGTTAAGAAGGAAGTCAATCAAGTTGGGGTATAATTACCTCTCAGACCTTAACTGAAACAACGTTTCAACATCGAAATGGTCAAAGTTTATCTTTTAATCTTTAACAACTTCCTTACATAACTCTCGTTTCGAATAAATCTCAATTTGATAATTCCTTCCTTCGAATAACTATATTCGATGATTTCTCTTACAAATAACTAGATTCGAAAACCTTTCTTCGAATAAACTATATTCGATTAACTCTATTGATTTAACTCAAATCGATTACTCTTTTGGACTGACCCTATTGGATTAACTGTAACAACCCGAAAATCTGGGCCAGTTTAAAATTTTTATTTTGGCAATTTTAGCGAATTTTGAATATTTAAAATAGATTATTTTAAATAAAATCAGCGAGGAATTTATTTTGAATAGAATTCGACGTATATATTTATATACGTCGTCGTTAGAATATAAATATTTATATATAATTATAAATAGAATTGAAAATGGCGCGGTAGTTCGATAATTCGATTTCAAACTTCAATTGAATGTACCGGGTGCAAAACAATCCAGATTTTAGTGAAACCAAAAATAATGGGATCTAATTGATAATATCTTTCCAACGAATCCGAAAAATCAAAATTTCATAGCGGGAATCAAAAGATATGTCCAATTGAAAATTCTCAATAGTCGCTATGAAATTCAGGCCCTTAAAAATTGAAATTTTGCAAATGACCTCGGATTTCGACGAAACCAGTTTTGTTGGTTCCGTGATGTTAAATAACTGCTAGGTTTCAAATTTCATAATTTTTCGAATCAATATGTGAGCGTGGCAAAGGAAAACGCGTTTGACCGGTTTCAGTTGATTTTAATCGACTGGAAATTGACCATTTTTCAAACGGTCTCAGAATTTGACGAAACTAGTTTTGTTAGGACCGTATCGTCAATACGAAGCTAAAAAGTATTTTTCTGGAATTTTTCTAGTTAGTATGTGACCCCGGTAATTTGAAATGTACATTTAAAATTCAATATAGTGATTTAAATGTAAATTCAACGGAAACTGATTGTAACGATCAAATCAGCTTACGATACATATCCCATTGTGTTCGGAATGGGGGTAAAACGCTATGGACGACAGGTGGTGGGCCTCGTTTCGAGGTCGTATGTAAAAGTCAACTTTTTTTGAAAAATTAAATAATAAAATAATAAAAATAATTTTAATTTCCCCCCTTTATCTCCCTTTCTGGCCCCCCCGATTTCATTAATCAGAAAAGAAAAAAAAAGAAAAAAAGAAGAAGGACGGAGCAACAGCGACGCCGCCACCACCGGAGCTCCGACGAAGACGAGCCCCCCAGTTCAAGACGCTGAAGCATCCGCCCACCTCGAAGCCAGCTCCGACGAAGACGATCCCCCCCCCCCCCCCCGTCGAATCAAATCAAGCCCCCCCTGAAGCCTCGACGCCACCACCACCGAAGACCACTGCCTGCCGCCGACGTCTTCTTTTTCCCCTCCTTCTTCGCAGGATAAAGTAAGTATTTTACTTTATTTTTATTTTAATTCGTTAAAACTGATTTCGATTTTAGGGTTTAAAAACTAATTTCGATTTTAGGGTTTAAAAACTGATTTTAAAAAGTTATAAAAACTGATTTTTAAAAGGATGTAAAACTGATTTTTTAAAGCATTAAAAACTGATTTTTAAAAGGATGTAAAACTGATTTTTTAAAGCATTAAAAACTGATTTTTAAATGGATGTAAAACTGATTTTTTAAAGCATTAAAAACTGATTTTAAAAATGATTTAAATTCTGATTTTTAGAAAAGTTTAAAACTGATTTTGAAATGGTTTAATTTTGAAATAGAAAAGGTTTAAACTTTAAAATAGAAAAGGTTTAAACTTTAAAAAGAAAATGGTTTAAACTTTAAAAAGAAAAAGGTTTGAACTTTAAATAGAAAAGGTTTAAACTTTAAAAAGAAAAAGGTTTGAGCTTTAAAATAGAAAAGATTAGAACTTTAGAAAGGAAAGATTTGAACTTGGAAAAAATTAAAGATAATATTTTTAAAATAGAAAAGACGGAATTTTTATTAAGTAGAAGAAGTAAGATATGATTTTTGTATTTTTAAAAGTAATAAAAATATAATTTTTACATCATAGGAATATTAAAAATATAATCTTTATTTTTGAAAAGGCGGAATCTATATTATTGAAATTCGATTTTTTATATATGGAATAGCGAAGTAAAAATTCGATTTTTACATAGGTAGTGAAAGCGGACAACGAAGGTAACAAAAAGGCGAGAACGAAGAAGATTTATATCAAAGAAGAGTCAAGATGTTTGGATAGCTTTCGGTGAGAATTTTTCACCTTTCAATTTCTTTTCTAGTTATATATATATACTAGGATGTAGACGGTGCTTAGTAGCACCCGACACAATCGTCCACAGACCATGGACTTGTTTGTTTGGTTGCATAGATTAGTTAGATGATTTGATTTGAAATTGAATTGTTTGGTGAAATGAATGGATTGATTGATGTGTGAATGGCGTGGGCCTTCACTAGACCGGGGATAAGGCTAGGCCTCGTCCCGTTTCTAGTATCGTGCCGTTATGCCGCCGAAATTTTCTAAAATAAGTTGGAAAAATAAAAATATCATTTTATCGAAGAAATGAATTGAATAGAAATTCATATGTTGAAATAAAATGTTTTACCGTTAAAAATATAATTTTTAACGTGAATGTGAATAAATAAATATTCATTTACAAACCAGACGGTTTGTTTATGTACACCTATTTGAAGGACATTGATTGGGACGATAAATTTTACACATCGCCCAACTGCACAACTAAATCTGTGTTTGATTGTTTGAAACCCCACACGGGTGTTAGGATGAAATATGAAGTTCACTCATCCTGATTGATTGAATATGTCGATCGATTGATTGACAGGCTGTTATAAGCGTTAGATATCTATATTTGATGCTTATACAGTGTAGTGCACTTTGGTTGATGGTTGATTATTTTTCAATGTTATTATATACGTGTGATGTATGAAAATCCATATAATTAACATTATATGGTGATTGATTGGGCCTCATTCCAATGTAGAAAATAAAGAATAATATAAAATAAAGGTTCATGTGTTGACAGTACTCATCCATTGAGATTGGTCATGTGTTGAACGAAATATTTTAGTAATAAAATTTACATCTTTATAATATAAAATAAAGGTTCATGTGTTGACAGTACTCATCCATTGAGATTGGTCATGTGTTGAACGAAATATTTTGATAATAACAACTATTTTGAAAAAGAAATATTTGAAATAGAATATTTGAAAATAGAAATTTATTAAGCCGTATTGATTAGATTGACGCCATTTTGACGTGAACGATATTATATCGATTTTATTCATTTCGAAATGAATTGAATTGAAAACGATTTCGAAATGAATTGAATTGAAAACGATTTCGAAATGAAATAAATTGAAAACGATTTCGAAATGAAATAAATCGAAAACGATTTCGAATTGAAATAAATTGAAAACGATTTCGAATTGAAATAAATTGAAAACGATTTCAAAATGAAATGAATTGAAAACGAATTCAAATTGAATTGAAAGCGAATTTAAATGAATTCAAATTGAATTGAAATTTGAATTGAATAGAAATGAATTTTAAAACGAATTTATAAAGAAGAATTCAATTTTGATTTGAATTGAAATGGAAGTTGAAAATGTTTTCGAAACGAATTCAAAACTATTTATATAATTCGTTTTAAATAGAAATCGACGAAATATATATTATATATATTATATATATAATATAATGGCCTGAATAGGACGCGCCGCGCCGCGGCAGTACTTGAATTTCGACCATTTATTTCAAACGGACATTACAGGAGATCCGACCGTCGGATTCTCCTGAAACCGGAACCGTTGGGTTCGTATCGAAAAGAGCTTTCTAACGAATATTAGAAATTTGAAATCTAACGGTTGGATTTGGAATTATGTCCAAATCAAATTTGAAAAAGGTCGCTGTAAGTGCAGTTCGATGGCCGTTGATGGAAATCGACAGTACAGGCCTTGATAAAATTATTTAAAATAGTAATAATTTGTGTAAAATCATAAGAAATGATTTAGAAAGATTTGGGATGAAAAACTCCATATTTGAAAAGATAAAAATAGATTTTTATCGAAATGAACTAGTTTTGAACTAGAAATATAATTCTATTTATTTTTAAATAAATAAATTGGATTTGAAATGGTTTTGAAAATAACCAGAATTTCCAATGATTGCATTGGAGTGGATTTGAATCGAAATTGTCTTCGGAATATTTCGATGTTGGAATTCGGAATTATACAGATGTTGTTATGGAAATTTGAAAGATATATATATATATATTTATATCGTTATTTCCAATACGACATTTGTTAATCGTAGAATTTGATATTGAATATAAGCCGGGATATTTTCTATTCAGAGCCTTGTATTTAATATCAAATGTGATTTGGGTTTGTCGTGAATGGTGTCTTCATTAACACTGTTCTTGAACCCAGTTGAGAAAAGATTAAATCTTTTTATTTAGATTTAATGAAGTGTACCAATTAAATAATGTTTAATTGGAATTGAATTGATATTGATTTTTGGGTTTATCGTGGACAGTGTTTTAAATAACACTCGTTCTTTAACCCGATCATTAATGAAAGGCGATTTTAGGTTGTCGTGAACGGTATCTTCAATAATACAGTTCTTAGACCTAAAGGAGTTAAGAAAATCAGAAACTAACTGGAGATTAGTTAAGTTGAATAGTTTCCGAGGTATTGATCTGATGTTGGTTTCGGCCTTCGGGATTAATACTTAGGGAATTGCTCACTTGCTAATTTACAATTAGGGACTGATTGAAATGTGATGTGATTTTGGGTTTATCGTGAACCGTGTTTTAAATGACATTGATTCTTTAACCCAGTCACAGATTAAAACTAAGTGGGGTTTTAATGAATCTTTAATTAGATTGAAATGATCGAAAATGGAGTATCACCAGTTTTTCTCCAGGCGATAGTTAAATCTTTAATTAGATTTGAACGTGAAATGGTAATTAAATTTACCGATAACACTGTGGTGTTAGATATGAAGTATTACTAGTTTTACTTCATGGGATAAATAGGTTGGGATTGGGAAATTAAAACAAATGATTACTTCGGTAAGGTTCGCTAATCCCGACTAGTTTGAATTGATATTCAAAAATAGATTAAAGAATAAATTCAAGGAATTTATCTTGGATAAAATTAATGGGGACCTTTCCCTATGAATGTGAAATTTAGAAACTAGCTGTCGATTAGCTAAGCAGAATGGTTTTCTGGATATTGATCTGATGTTGGTTTCGGCCTTCGGGGTTAATATTTGGGGAATTATTCTCTTGATTAATTTACGGTTAGTGACTGATGAATTGGAATGAGGCGTATGTTGTGTTTGTGTAGCACTTTTATAAAATATACGCGAGTTATTCGGGAAGACCGGGTTTATCCCATTCTGAATAATTGATACGACGATAAGTCGAAGATGAAGACGATGGTCGAAGACCGGAAGTCTTCACGTCGTTTGGGTGATTACTGATGATCTTGATTGGGCTGTACACCCAAGAAGATGGAAACAGTTGGTGATCGTCCAGACGTACTTGGAGATCGATGGATAGGCGAGGTACTAGGTGCCTCCGGTTTCGTTCAGCCCCAGAACGGACTTGTAAATGGACTGTGTGTCTGACATTGGATTTTAGTCCGTGTGATTGATCTCTATTAAATATATATCTGTTTGGCGGCGGAGAATTTATTCTCTTGCTTAACGCCCTTCTCTGAGACGTACGAGCTCAGGGGTTATATATTGATGGATATCAAACGCATGGAGTGAATTGCCTGTGTGGCATGCCTAAGTGGCAATTGATCGAGGCTTCTGTTGAAAAGCAAAGTCTTGTGGTGATGATCAAAGCACAGCCTTTGTGGCGTAGCTTTGTGTAACGCTTACTTCGCGAGTTTCACACCCGGTATGAACCAAAAACGGGAGACGGACCTCAGGGAGGACTTGCGTTTCTTTCTAGCTAGAAGTGGCGTCAGTGGTTTTACACGCCCTGACGAGTTTGACTTATGTGGTTGTTGCTGTTGCGAGGCGCCTCGGTTATATCGGTTTCGGCCGATGCATTCTGGTCGGCAGACGGACCAGACTTACACCCCATAGGGTGGGGAAACGTAGTGTTCAGGCATAATAATCCACATCGGTGGACCGGCCCTGACGATCTAAAGGCTTGCCTGCGCGCTTGCCTGTGGCTCGGGCTAGAGAGTCACGAATCGGTTGAGGACTATCTTTTGCCTCGGTTCATAGATGGAAATCCAATTTCCAGATACGTGACTTTGCGGTTTTATTTGTAAACCTATATATGGCGACATAGTGGCATGGGACGCTCATGCCGCCTATGATTGATACTTATGATTTGAAGTTGTTTTATACACTATGCACTTATAATAATATCAAACGATTTGTTTTAACCGTATCAAGCATTCTTTGGCTGTTATAAGGGAAAACCCTATCCTCGGCTGCGTTGCATTGTGTGATGGGACCTGGGTCTTATAACAGCTTCATTTTTCTTTATTTAGCATTGCGCTGTTTGTTTTATGCACTGGTATTCTTGGGAGGAAACCCGTTCCGTGTTATACGGCGTGGTCCCTTGATTTACCTAACTTTAAAAATAAAGATAATAACTGTTTTAGTTCTCACACCAGTCACATGACTGACCTGGAGTTTATTGTTTTAACCTAAACTCTGGGTGCCCTCTTTTTCGACACGGGCAGCTAGTAGTTTTGGTTTTGCAGATTTATATTCACAGGATCCTGGTTTACAGCTGGAATGATATCCGGAAAGCTTTGTATCCGTATATCTCTTCTAGTTGTGTATTGTATTATTTTCCGCTGCTATGTATTTAAATGTAATTTAAATCTCTGATATTTCTGTGTAATATTCATTTATACTCTGTATATTCTTGTAATCTGATGTATTGTTGTAATATACAGTGAAACGTTCTTTTGTATGCATTCTATTTTGTCTTGTTCTCGAACGATAGGGCGTTTCGAACGGTCTGGGTCGGTTTAGCGACTGGTTCGGACCGAGCGAAATTCCTTCTCGTCACAGTTGGTATCAGAGCTTTGGTTTACAAAGCTAGAGAACAAGACACATTAGAACCATACGGAAGAATTCATCAGATATTGGATTAGTAATATCCAACGGGAATGACTCGTTAGAGATGGGATCAGTAGCATCCTAGAACGAGTGTGAAGAGTATATTTTTAAAGTAAAAACAAATTTAGTTTTGAAAATCTAAATCAACTATTCGTATTTGATTATTTATTTCATATTGATTAGGACAGTCCAGTATATAAAGATTTTGCATATACGCCTTGCAAACGTGTATATGAAGTTTTAATATACTGGATAGATATAGAATCACACTCTAGTCGCCCGAAGATGATTCTGATGATAGTTCGAACATCATCAGAATTGGTATTCGTGTTTCGAAGGTGTGATATCTATATATTTCCTATTGACTGGTGTGAGAACCAAAATTAGATAGGGCCTATTGTTGTGATTTGGCATCAAAAATCTGATTTTTGACTATGTATCAAAGTTATCCATTTCAAAAGCTAATCAACAAATTGATTGATGTTTGTGTTGTTTGTTTATTTGGTTGATAATTTTGAACCATTTAGCCTAATTGAACCAAATATTGGATTATATTGAAAATTGGTTGCATTAGCTTGCATATACTTGTACTTACATTGAACAGGTCATAGCAAGGAGGCTAGAGCAGAGAATAAAATTTGTTTGCCCGACAAATAGGTACATGTTTATTACATAATTTACTGTTTTGTTTGGGTGATGATGATTTTATGAGCCTATTGGCTAGCCGCTTGGCCTTTTCTTTTTCTTTTTGAGATCTGAAGGACCGGGGAAGCTATTTGAAATTCCCCGATGCTCCCGGTGCAGGGGAGGTTATGGCGAAATTTTTCGAAAATTTAGGGTGTTAGCCAAATTTTTGAAATTTTGAAAATTCTCAGAAACTGAAAAGTTGGAGAATGGAAGCCAGATCGAACGTAGAGTTGATTAATCAAACCACTTTCGACTTTGTTCCTTTTCGGGGACGAAAAGTTTTAAGTGGGGGAGATTGTAACAACCCGAAAATCTGGGCCAGTTTAAAATTTTTATTTTGGCAATTTTAGCGAATTTTGAATATTTAAAATAGATTATTTTAAATAAAATCAGCGAGGAATTTATTTTGAATAGAATTCGACGTATATATTTATATACGTCGTCGTTAGAATATAAATATTTATATATAATTATAAATAGAATTGAAAATGGCGCGGTAGTTCGATAATTCGATTTCAAACTTCAATTGAATGTACCGGGTGCAAAACAATCCGGATTTTAGTGAAACCAAAAATAATGGGATCTAATTGATAATATCTTTCCAACGAATCCGAAAAATCAAAATTTCATAGCGGGAATCAAAAGATATGTCCAATTGAAAATTCTGAATAGTCGCTATGAAATTCAGGCCCTTAAAAATTGAAATTTTGCAAATGACCTCGGATTTCGACGAAACCAGTTTTGTTGGGTCAGTGATGTTAAATAACGGCTAGGTTTCAAATTTCATAATTTTTCGAATCAATATGTGAGCGTGGCAAAGGAAAACGCGTTTGACCGGTTTCAGTTGATTTTAATCGACTGGAAATTGACCATTTTTCAAACGGTCTCAGAATTTGACGAAACTAGTTTTGTTAGGACCGTGTCGTCAATACGAAGCTAAAAAGTATTTTTCTGGAATTTTTCTAGTTAGTATGTGACCCCGGTAATTTGAAATGTACGTTTAAAATTCAATATAGTGATTTAAATGTAAATTCAACGGAAACTGATTGTAACGATCAAATCAGCTTACGATACATATCCCATTGTGTTCGGAATGGGGGTAAAACACTATGGACGACAGGTGGTGGGCCTCGTTTCGAGGTCGTATGTAAAAGTCAACTTTTTTTGAAAAATTAAATAATAAAATAATAAAAATAATTTTAATTTCCCCCCTTTATCTCGCTTTCTGGCCCCCCCGATTTCATTAATCAGAAAAAAAAAAAAAAAAAAAGAAGGACGGAGCAGCAGCGACGCCGCCACCACCGGAGCTCCGACGAAGACGAGCCCCCCAGTTCAAGACGCTGAAGCATCCGCCCACCTCGAAGCCAGCTCCGACGAAGACGATTCCCCCCCCCCCCCCCCCCCCGTCGAATCAAATCGAGCAGCCCCCCCTGAAGCCTCGACGCCACCACCACCGAAGACCACTGCCTGCCGCCGACGTCTTCTTTTTCCCCTCCTTCTTCGCAGGATAAAGTAAGTATTTTACTTTATTTTTATTTTAATTCGTTAAAACTGATTTCGATTTTAGGGTTTAAAAACTAATTTCGATTTTAGGGTTTAAAAACTGATTTTAAAAAGTTATAAAAACTGATTTTTAAAAGGATGTAAAACTGATTTTTTTAAAGCATTAAAAACTGATTTTTAAAAGGATGTAAAACTGATTTTTTAAAGCATTAAAAACTGATTTTTAAATGGATGTAAAACTGATTTTTTAAAGCATTAAAAACTGATTTTAAAAATGATTTAAATTCTGATTTTTAGAAAAGTTTAAAACTGATTTTGAAATGGTTTAATTTTGAAATAGAAAAGGTTTAAACTTTAAAATAGAAAAGGTTTAAACTTTAAAAAGAAAATGGTTTAAACTTTAAAAAGAAAAAGGTTTGAACTTTAAATAGAAAAGGTTTAAACTTTAAAAAGAAAAAGGTTTGAGCTTTAAAATAGAAAAGATTAGAACTTTAGAAAGGAAAGATTTGAACTTGGAAAAAATTAAAGATAATATTTTTAAAATAGAAAAGACGGAATTTTTATTAAGTAGAAGAAGTAAGATATGATTATTGTATTTTTAAAAGTAATAAAAATATAATTTTTACATCATAGGAATATTAAAAATATAATCTTTATTTTTGAAAAGGCGGAATCTATATTATTGAAATTCGATTTTTTATATATGGAATAGCGAAGTAAAAATTCGATTTTTACATAGGTAGTGAAAGCGGACAACGAAGGTAACAAAAAGGCGAGAACGAAGAAGATTTATATCAAAGAAGAGTCAAGATGTTTGGATAGCTTTCGGTGAGAATTTCTCACCTTTCAATTTCTTTTCTAGTTATATATATATACTAGGATGCAGACGGTGCTTAGTAGCACCCGACACAATCGTCCACAGACCATGGACTTGTTTGTTTGGTTGCATAGATTAGTTAGATGATTTGATTTGAAATTGAATTGTTTGGTGAAATGAATGGATTGATTGATGTGTGAATGGCGTGGGCCTTCACTAGACCGGGGATAAGGCTAGCCCTCGTCCCGTTTCTAGTATCGTGCCGTTATGCCGCCGAAATTTTCTAAAATAAGTTGGAAAAATAAAAATATCATTTTATCGAAGAAATGAATTGAATAGAAATTCATATGTTGAAATAAAATGTTTTACCGTTAAAAATATAATTTTTAACGTGAATGTGAATAAATAAATATTCATTTACAAACCAGACGGTTTGTTTATGTACACCTATTTGAAGGACATTGATTGGGACGATAAATTTTACACATCGCCCAACTGCACAACTAAATCTGTGTTTGATTGTTTGAAACCCCACACGGGTGTTAGGATGAAATATGAAGTTCACTCATCCTGATTGATTGAATATGTCGATCGATTGATTGACAGGCTGTTATAAGCGTTAGATATCTATATTTGATGCTTATACAGTGTAGTGCACTTTGGTTGATGGTTGATTATTTTTCAATGTTATTATATACGTGTGATGTATGAAAATCCATATAATTAACATTATATGGTGATTGATTGGGCCTCATTCCAATGTAGAAAATAAAGAATAATATAAAATAAAGGTTCATGTGTTGACAGTACTCATCCATTGAGATTGGTCATGTGTTGAACGAAATATTTTAGTAATAAAATTTACATCTTTATAATATAAAATAAAGGTTCATGTGTTGACAGTACTCATCCATTGAGATTGGTCATGTGTTGAACGAAATATTTTGATAATAACAACTATTTTAAAAAAGAAATATTTGAAATAGAATATTTGAAAATAGAAATTTATTAAGCCGTATTGATTAGATTGACGCCATTTTGACGTGAACGATATTATATCGATTTTATTCATTTCGAAATGAATTGAATTGAAAACGATTTCGAAATGAATTGAATTGAAAACGATTTCGAAATGAAATAAATTGAAAACGATTTCGAAATGAAATAAATCGAAAACGATTTCGAATTGAAATAAATTGAAAACGATTTCGAATTGAAATAAATTGAAAACGATTTCAAAATGAAATGAATTGAAAACGAATTCAAATTGAATTGAAAGCGAATTTAAATGAATTCAAATTGAATTGAAATTTGAATTGAATAGAAATGAATTTTAAAACGAATTTATAAAGAAGAATTCAATTTTGATTTGAATTGAAATGGAAGTTGAAAATGTTTTCGAAACGAATTCAAAACTATTTATATAATTCGTTTTAAATAGAAATCGACGAAATATATATTATATATATTATATATATAATATAATGGCCTGAATAGAACGCGCCGCGCCGCGGCAGTTCGTGAAATTCGACCATTTATTTCAAACGGACATTACGGGAGATCCGACCGTCGGATTCTCCTGAAACCGGAACCGTTGGGTTCGTATCGAAAAGGGCTTTCTAACGAATATTAGAAATTTGAAATCTAACGGTTGGATTTGGAATTATGTCCAAATCAAATTTGAAAAAGGTCGCTGTAAGTGCAGTTCGATGGCCGTTGATGGAAATCGACTGTACAGGCCTTGATAAAATTATTAAAAATAGTAATAATTTGTGTAAATCATAAGAAATGATTTAGAAAGATTTGGGATGAAAAACTCCATATTTGAAAAGATAAAAATAGATTTTTATCGAAATGAACTAGTTTTGAACTAGAAATATAATTCTATTTATTTTTAAATAAATAAATTGGATTTGAAATGGTTTTGAAAATAACCAGAATTTCCAATGATTGCATTGGAGTGGATTTGAATCGAAATTGTCTTCGG
Organism: Allium sativum; assembly: GCA_030737875.1. Lineage (NCBI taxonomy): Eukaryota > Viridiplantae > Streptophyta > Magnoliopsida > Asparagales > Amaryllidaceae > Allium > Allium sativum. Next base: position 283,402,199 of record CM060911.1, read on the forward strand.
AATATTTCGATGTTGGAATTCGGGATTATACAGATGTTGTTATGGAAATTTGAAAGATATATATATATTTATATCGTTATTTCCAATACGACATTTGTTAATCGTAGAATTTGATATTGAATATAAGCTGGGATATTTTCTATTCAGAGTCTTGTATTTAATATCAAATGTGATTTGGGTTTGTCGTGAATGGTGTCTTCATTAACACTGTTCTTGAACCCAGTTGAGAAAAGATTAAATCTTTTTATTTAGATTTAATGAAGTGTACCAATTAAATAATGTTTAATTGGAATTGAATTGATATTGATTTTTGGGTTTATCGTGGACAGTGTTTTAAATAACACTCGTTCTTTAACCCGATCATTAATGAAAGGCGATTTTGGGTTGTCGTGAACGGTATCTTCAATAATACAGTTCTTAGACCTAAAGGAGTTAAGAAAATCAGAAACTAACTGGAGATTAGTTAAGTTGAATAGTTTCCGAGGTATTGATCTGATGTTGGTTTCGGCCTTCGGGATTAATACTTAGGGAATTGCTCACTTGCTAATTTACAATTAGGGACTGATTGAAATGTGATGTGATTTTGGGTTTATCGTGAACCGTGTTTTAAATGACACTGATTCTTTAACCCAGTCACAGATTAAAACTAAGTGGGGTTTTAATGAATCTTTAATTAGATTGAAATGATCGAAAATGGAGTATCACCAGTTTTGCTCCAGGCGATAGTTAAATCTTTAATTAGATTTGAACGTGAAATGGTAATTAAATTTACCGATAACACTGTGGTGTTAGATATGAAGTATTACTAGTTTTACTTCATGGGATAAATAGGTTGGAATTGGGAAATTAAAACAAATGATTACTTCGGTAAGGTTCGCTAATCCCGACTAGTTTGAATTGATATTCAAAAATAGATTAAAGAATAAATTCAAGGAATTTATCTTGGATAAAATTAATGGGGACCTTTCCCTATGAATGTGAAATTTAGAAACTAGCTGTCGATTAGCTAAGCAGAATGGTTTTCTGGATATTGATCTGATGTTGGTTTCGGCCTTCGGGGTTAATATTTGGGGAATTATTCTCTTGATTAATTTACGGTTAGTGACTGATGAATTGGAATGAGGCGTATGTTGTGTTTGTGTAGCACTTTTATAAAATATACGCGAGTTATTCGGGAAGACCGGGTTTATCCCATTCTGAATAATTGATACGACGATAAGTCGAAGATGAAGACGATGGTCGAAGACCGGAAGTCTTCACGTCGTTTGGGTGATTACTGATGATCTTGATTGGGCTGTACACCCAAGAAGATGGAAACAGTTGGTGATCGTCCAGACGTACTTGGAGATCGATGGATAGGCGAGGTACTAGGTGCCTCCGGTTTCGTTCAGCCCCAGAACGGACTTGTAAATGGACTGTGTGTCTGACATTGGATTTTAGTCCGTGTGATTGATCTCTATTAAATATATATCTGTTTGGCGGCGGAGAATTTATTCTCTTGCTTAACGCCCTTCTCTGAGACGTACGAGCTCAGGGGTTATATATTGATGGATATCAAACGCATGGAGTGAATTGCCTGTGTGGCATGCCTAAGTGGCAATTGATCGAGGCTTCTGTTGAAAAGCAAAGTCTTGTGGTGATGATCAAAGCACAGCCTTTGTGGCGTAGCTTTGTGTAACGCTTACTTCGCGAGTTTCACACCCGGTATGAACCAAAAACGGGAGACGGACCTCAGGGAGGACTTGCGTTTCTTTCTAGCTAGAAGCGGCGTCAGTGGTTTTACACGCCTTGACGAGTTTGACTTATGTGGTTGTTTTTGTTGCGAGGCGCCTCGGTTATATCGGTTTCGGCCGATGCATTCTGGTCGGCAGACGGACCAGACTTACACCCCATAGGGTGGGGAAACGTAGTGTTCAGGCATAATAATCCACATCGGTGGACCGGCCCTGACGATCTAAAGGCTTGCCTGCGCGCTTGCCTGTGGCTCGGGCTAGAGAGTCACGAATCGGTTGAGGACTATCTTTTGCCTCGGTTCATAGATGGAAATCCAATTTCCAGATACGTGACTTTGCGGTTTTATTTGTAAACCTATATATGGCGACATAGTGGCATGGGACGCTCATGCCGCCTATGATTGATACTTATGATTTGAAGTTGTTTTATACACTATGCACTTATAATAATATCAAACGATTTGTTTTAACCGTATCAAGCATTCTTTGGCTGTTATAAGGGAAAACCCTATCCTCGGCTGCGTTGCATTGTGTGATGGGACCTGGGTCTTATAACAGCTTCATTTTTCTTTATTTAGCATTGCGCTGTTTGTTTTATGCACTGGTATTCTTGGAAGGAAACCCGTTCCGTGTTATACGGCGTGGTCCCTTGATTTACCTAACTTTAAAAATAAAGATAATAACTGTTTTAGTTCTCACACCAGTCACATGACTGACCTGGAGTTTATTGTTTTAACCTAAACTCTGGGTGCCCTTATTTTCGACACGGGCAGCTAGTAGTTTTGGTTTTGCAGATTTATATTCACAGGATCCTGGTTTACAGCTGGAATGATATCCGGAAAGCTTTGTATCCGTATATCTCTTCTAGTTGTGTATTGTATTATTTTCCGCTGCTATGTATTTAAATGTAATTTAAATCTCTGATATTTCTGTGTAATATTCATTTATACTCTGTATATTCTTGTAATCTGATGTATTGTTGTAATATACAGTGAAACGTTCTTTTGTATGCATTCTATTTTGTCTTGTTCTCGAACGATAGGGCGTTTCGAACGGTCTGGGTCGGTTTAGCGACTGGTTCGGACCGAGCGAAATTCCTTCTCGTCACATTAACTCTATTTGGTTTAACTCTAATCGATTTACTCTTTTCACTTAACTCCTGTCGAATAAACTATATTCGATAACTCTACTCTCGAATACACTATATTCGATAACTCTACTTCGAATAAGTGATATTTGATAACTCTGCTCGATTTACTCCATTTGAACAATTCTAACTGGATAACTCCAACTGGTTAACTCTAACTCTAACTGGTAAATTCTAACTGATTAACTCTAACTGATTAATTCTAACTGATTAACTTGACTTATTCAACTTAGCTTGATTTAACTCTTATCGAATAAATTATATTCGATTTAACTCCATTCGCTTGACTCTAGATCACAGCGATCACAATGGTTACACCTGACTCTCTCAGGAAACATCCCACCGCCTTTGGCTATATACAGCCCTGCGAATTTCGCTAGCAGTCGTACGAGAAGGCAACTTACCCCGAATACTATGTTTGACTAACTCTGTCTCAAATAACTATATTTGATTAACTCTAGTTCGTTTTAACTCTAATCGATTAATTCTAACTGATTAACACTAACTGGTTAACTCTACCTGGTTAACTCTAACTGGTTAACTCTAACCGATTAACTCGACTTGATTAACTCGACTTACTTAACCCAACTGGTAAACTCGACTTACTTAACCCAACTAATTAACTCGACTTACTTAACCCAACTGGTAAACTCGACTTACATAACCCAACTGATTAACTCGACTTACTTAACCCAACTGGTAAACTCGACGTACTTAACTCAACTGGTTAACTCTACTGAACTGGTTAACTCTACTGGACTGGTTAACTCTACTAAACTGGTTAATTCTATTGAATTGGTTAACTCTACTGGACTGGTTAACTCTACTGAACTGGTTAACTCTACTGTACTGGTTAACTCTACTGAATTGGTTAACTCTACTGGACTGGTTAACTCTACTGAACTGGTTAACTCTACTGAACTGGTTAACTCTACTGCATTGGTTAACTCTACTGGACTGGTTAACTCTACTGAACTGGTTAACTCTACTGAACTGGTTAACCCTACTGGACTGGTTAACCCTACTGGACTGGTTAACTCTACTGGACTGGTTAACTCTACTGGACTGGTTAACTCTACTGAACTGGTTAACTCTACTGAATTGGTTAACTCTACTGGACTGGTTAACTCTACTGAACTGGTTAACCCTACTAGACTGGTTAACCCTACTGGACTGGTTAACCCTACTGGACTGGTTAACCCTACTGGACTGGTTAACTCTACTGAACTGGTTAACTCTACTGGATTGGTTAACTCTACTAGACTGGTTAACTCTACTGGACTGGTTAACTCTACTGAACTGGTTAACTCTACTGAATTGGTTAACTCTACTGGACTGGTTAACTCTACTGAACTGGTTAACCCTACTGAACTGGTTAACCCTACTGATTAACTCTTCTCGAATACTATATTCGACTAACTCCTTTTAACAACATTTTATTCATTTGAAAAGATTTACTTTTAAATAACGGTTCTACACTTTAAAAATGATTTCATTTTTATAACGTTTTCCTCTTTATAACGGTTTCTGCCTTATAACGTTTTCCCTTTTTCATTCTATTTGTAAGTGGTTTACAAATATTCCCTTTTCAAATTTATTCTTGAAATATTCTAACTCCTTAAATTCTCTGAAAAATTCGCCATAATCTCCTTTGTAACGGGAGCATCGGGAAAATCCCCAAACCCGCCACATAGGCCTTTCCATTCAAAAAGAAAATGGTTTGTAAGTATTTCCTTTTTGGATATCTCCTATTTATAAATATTCCAATTTATAAACATTTCTTATTTATAAATATTCCACTTTATAAATATCTCTTATTTATAAATATTCCAATTTATAAATATTCTATTTTCAATATCACTTTGAAAATCCCCTTATCAACATTTCGGTATGTTATGGTATTCAATCATATAAATCACGATGTTCAATATCGTCCAAGCACATATAATCGCCTACAGATTTTATATCACATCATATAACAATATATGAAAAACAATAAAATAACTGTTGAGGAATCCAGTCGGATTCCTCCAACCTGTCTCCCTGCATCCACAGATGTTACACAATATGATTATCATCACTTTCAGTTCAATATAAATTATTCTGATAGCAGAATCAATATATAAATATTTAACGGTTTATATATATATATATATATATATATATATATATATAATTTTCACTAACTGACTAGACGTTCAATCAATCAACCAACACACAGAAATCAACAGATGATTAACAGTTCTAAAAATACGTTATAAAAATATAACTGTTCAGAGTTGGTGAGTTTTACTCACTTTGGCAGTTCATCGTTAAAGAACGATAAACTGTTATTTGATTTGAATCAAACAGTTTATTTCTCCATAAATTCAAACTAGCTCCAATCCACTTCCAGTCAGCTTCATTGTGTTGCTCCCGTCCTTACGATCCCAACACAACTTACGGTTTGTGATTCTGACATCGTATGACGAAGATATTAATAATACAAGTTGGACAAACTTTTTAGATAGTTTTGATTTAAATAAAACTAGATTATTGGGCCTTACCATCCTAATATTGGCCCATCCGCAACTTTAAAAGCCCAGACAAATCATTCTTTCTCCTTCCCTTAATCAAACCGTAATCCCCTTCACCCCACTAACAACCGTTGACCCCCTTTTTGACCGATCGCTGCTCCTTCGTCGGCCAACAAAAACCACCGCCAACCCCTTCATTCCGTCCAGCTTCCAATTCCGATTCCACCCCTCTCATCCTCTCACAGCTCGATGTCTTCAATGGTTGCGTCGCACTGTATAGGGAGCGACGACTTTCGGTGCCAGATCCATTCAAACTCCACTCACAAGTGCGGTTCTCTTCGCCGAACTCAAAAATACCATCCAAACTATGCCTCGACACTCCATGAACCCGCAAGTGCCAACCCTAGTTTAATGTTGCCATTTTGGAGCATCCAGAGCTCGCGTCGCCCCAATTGAAAACTACATGGGGATGAAGATCTTCTTGCCAATAGTTCAAAGGAACATCTATTTCGATTTGTAGATTTTGGGATGAATTTATTTTGAATTTCTTTTGTGTGAAACTTTTGCTGAGATCAAAGAAATCATGCGGTGCCTTTTGTTGTTGACCAAACAAGATAGAAATTAGGTTTAGGAGGAAGGTAAGGGTATTTATAGACAAATAAAATATCTAGATATTTTGTAGAAGGAATATTCCCGGTATATTCCCTTTTTGTTAATTCGCTTCGCCTTCTAAAAATGTGTGTGATCACACACGATACCCAAAAATCACGAAACTGGACATGCAGCTACAGTTTGACATTACGGTCCCAACGAAACTGGTTTCGTCGAATTGCGACTCTGTATGCTCATAAAGTGTATTTTTAACTGTCAAAATACTGACTGTTTTTCACTCTAAAAATCCGTACGGCCACACAGTGCCTCTAAAAATCACGAAACTGGAAATATAACAACTATTTGATATTGCGGATCCAACAAAACTGGTTTCGTCGAATTCCGACTTTGTTTGCAAAAGTGGCTATTTTTTTACGCTCTAAATAACCTATTTAAATATATAAATATATTAAAATTTAATTAAATTTAATATTTAAATATAAATATTATCGTCTATATTCACAGTGGAATACCATACAGCTCTAGAATATTCCTATATGAATTTCTAGCTTGATATTTCAATCCCGATTAAATCGATATTCGATTTATAATGAAATTCCTTTTATAAATATAGATAATTCCTTTATAAATTATAAAGGAATTCTATAGCGACTTTTCTGAAATTTGATTTGGACGTAAATCAAAATCTACATGACGAAATCCCGATTTTTCTCTTCCACTAGAAAGATATACTCCACCAGCTCCACACGTTTCTTGTTTCATAGAAATCCGACTTAAAACGAATCCTGTACATTCAGTTGAAGTTCAAATCGCCAAATCGCGAACTGCAGCGCCATTTCAAGCTCGATTTTAATTATAATATAATTATACGTTCAAACTGACGTCGATTGAATATATTCGTCAATATAATTCAACTCCAAGCTGAATTAAATCTTAGGGATGACCCAGTTAACAGAATATTATGATTTCCAATATTTTTGATTATTTCTGAATTAAATATATTATTCTGTTATTTAATTTAATTTAATTAAATATTCACTATAATTTAATTAACGATGATTTAATTTCCCAAATCACTATTTATATAATTAAATAAATTAATTATAATACCCCTGACAATGCGGGTCATTACATCGGTTATGGGGCGAAATTTCAGACCCACACCGGGTCTACGGGACGGGTCTGGGGCAGGGTTTAAAAAGAATGGGTCGGGTCTGAAGTACGAGAAACCCGCCCCATTGTCATTCCTATTTTGATGGCATACGTGGAAACAAGCTCCTAAATGAAGTATCCAATCTTTTTCTTTAGCCTTCATTATCACATAAGACATTGCCTTCAAGTTTTTTACCAAAATTCACCTCATTACCGTTATTATCTTGTTCATCCGACTTTTCCTCCAATGTCTTCATCTTCTCCTTATCCCTTTTAAGTTTATGACAAAATCTCAGTTGATGACCGGGTTTGTCATAGTAAAAACAAATGTATTCCTTTTTCATGTCTGGTCTATTCGGTTGCCTTTCCATACTTCGTTGATTAACCCTCCATGCAATAAAAGCTTTTTCAATTGAAGTTCCAATTTCCATTACCTTCTCCTTATCTTTTCCTTCAATAAGGCTCGTCCTTCGCATCTCCTCATTAAGCAAGCTACTAACCACTAACCCCATTGTAACAACGCCATCCGAATTTGAGTTATTTAATGCAACTACAAGTGTTTCCCAACTCATCGGTAATGAACTCATCATCGTTAAGGCTTGTGTTTCATCATCAACCTCAAAATTCACGGCAGCCAATTGATTTACAATATCCTGAAAATCATTAAGATGCTCTCCAATTGATCCACCTTCCTTAAGCTTTAGATTCACCAATAATCTCATAAGAAGAGCCTTATTTGTTGCGGAGTTCTTTGCATAAACCCCTTCCAATTTCTTCCACATTGAATAATCAAATGTTTCATTAGCAACAATATGAAATACTAGATTATCCAAAAAAAACATCAAATAGACGCAACAGCCTTCCTATCCAAAGTCTCCCATTTTTCTTTGGATAGATTGCTAGGTTTTTCCCCATTACTCTCCGGTGACTGATGAAGATCATTAAGATAAAGAAAATCTTCCATCTTTGCCCTCCATAATCCCCAATTTCTTCCATTAAGCTTTTCAATAATTATTTTATCCATATTAAAACTCTCTTCAAAAAAATTGTGTAGAAGGCTCTGATACCAATTGTTAGGGTTTCGCCGGGATCTCTACGCAATTAGATTTTAAAAGAGGGAAGAAAAAAACAATAAAAAACAAATTCCTCTAAACAAACTTTTATTATTCCACCAATTGATTACAAAGAAAGACCTAAAATTGAAAGAATATCTCAATCCCTAAAAACAAAAACAAGTTTTTTCTCCATTCAAAGTACAAGTAAATCTATCTCTATTGAGATGTTTACATAGGCAAATAGAAAGACTAGGTCAATACCCTAACTAGGTCCTAAAATCTCTCAAAAATAAATCCTCCGCAAAACTTGGTCAAAATAAATCTTTCCATAAGTCTTCCCATGTAGATAATTTGTTGCCTTTTCTAATGCAATAAAAGAGGAAACTAATTACTCCATAAAATCTACCAAATCTTTAAAAGATGCAATTAATCAATCTTCAAAAATCTAGGAAACCTATAAAATAGGCAATGAATTTGAGTCATAATTCCATATAGACTCAAATATATCCAAGATCTACATAAATATGGAATGTTATATCATAGAAAACATAACAAAGGGGATTGTTATTGTGTAACACCCTGTATTTCTGTTAACGCTAAAGTAACGAATTAAAGAACATTTAATTTTTAATGTGAGAATTAAGGGAAACGGGTTGCGCCATTGTGTTCGTCTTGGAATTCTGGTTGAGATAGAGCCCGAGTTTGCGTGAATTGGACTTCGTATGAAGAAGATATGGCGATCGTGTAAGGACCCGTTACTTCCCCGTGAAGGAAAGAGCGGATACTTTGAGAACAACACACAAAAGAACGCAGACGGAAGAACATTTCATTGTTTATTACAACAATTCCATCAGATACAAAAATATACAGAGTATAAATGAATACTATACATTCGATAAATATCAGAGATTACAATAAATTACATAGCAGCGGAAAATAATACAAAGCACAACTGAAGGTGATATACGGATACAGAGCTTTTCGGATATCATTCCAGCTGTAAACCAGGATCCTGTGAATATAAATCTGCAAAACCAAAACTACTAGCTGCCCGTGTCGAAAATAAGGGCACCCAGAGTTTAGGTTAAAACAATAAACTCCAGGTCAGTCATGTGACTGGTGTGAGAACTAAAACAGTTATTAAAACTTTATTTTAAAAGAGAGTAATTCAAGGGACCATGCCGTATAAAACGGAACGGGTTTCCTCCCAAGAATACCAGTGCATAGAATAAACAACGCAATGCTTTTTCGAAAAATGAAGCTATTATAAGACCCAGGTCCCATCACACAATGCAACTCAAGCCGGAGGATAGGGTTTTCCCTTATAATAGCCAAACATGCTTGGTACGTTTTAAAACAAATCATTTGATACTATAATAAGTGTATAGTGTCAAAACAATTTCAATCATAAATATCAATCCTAGGCGGCATGGGTTCCATCTATCATGTCGCCATACTAGGCTCTACAAATAAAACCGAGATACACGTATTGGAAATTGGATTTCCATCATGAGTCGAGGCAAGGGGCAAGCTCCTCTCCGCTTCGAGACACTCTAGCAAATGCCTCAGGACTACACACTCTGGGTAACCCCTGGGATCCTCCAAGACCGGTTCTCTCTTACGTTTGAGGATTAGTTATTCCTGAACACACGTTTCCCTGCCCTATAGGACCTATAATCGAGGCGCCTCGCATCCAAACCACAAAGATGAAAAGTATATAAATGTCAGGGCTGGTAGGTCACTGACACCACCCATAGCTAGAAAGAAACGTCGTGCACTCCTTGGGTCCTCATCCCGTTTTTGACTCATACCGAGGTGTGAGGCTCGCGAATCCACGCTATACACAAAGCTGCCACGTAGGCCGTGCTTTGATCATCAACCACAAGACTTTGCTTTTCAACAGAAGCCTTGATCCATGCAACTCAGCGTGCCACACAGGCAATTCATGCCATGCGACTGATGTCCATCGATATACAACCTCTGAGCTCGTACGTCTCAGAGAAGGGCGTTAAGCAAAAGAACAAATTCTCCGCTTCCAAACAGATGTATATTTAATAGAGATCAATCAACACAGAATAAAATCCAATGTCAGACACATAGTCCATTTACAAGTTCGTTCTGGGTCTGAACGAAACCGGAGGCGCTTTCCTCGCATATCCATCAATCTCCAAGTACGTCTGGACGACCACCAACTGATTCCCTCATCTTGGGTGTACAACCCAATCAAGATCATCAGTAATCACCCAAATGATGTGAAGACTTCCGGTCTTCAACCACCGTCTTCATCTTCGACATATCGTCGAATCGGTTATTCAGAATGGGTATAAACCCGGCCTTTCCGAACAACCCGCGTATATTAAAAACAAATGTTACACAAACACAACATACGCCTCATTCCAATTCATTAGTCACTAACCGTAAATCAACAAGAGAACAATTTCCCAAATATTAACCCCGAAGGCCGAAACCAACATCAGATCAATACCCAGGAAACCATTCTTCTTAGCTAACCTACCGCTAGTTTCTAAATTTCATATTCTTAGGGAAAGGTTCCCATTAATTTTATCAAAGATAAATTCTTTAAATTTATTCTTTAATCTTCCTTTGGATGTCATTTCAAACCAAATTATGGTTTTCCAAACTAGTCGGGATTAACGAACCACACCGAAGTAATTATTTATTTTATTTCCAATCCCAACCTATTCATCCCATGAAGCAAAACTGGTAAAACTCCATATCTAACACCACAGTGTTATCGGTAAAATTAATTACCGTTCCACGTTCAAATCTAATTAAAGATTTAACTATCGCTTTGGAGCAAAACTAGTGATACTCCATTCTTGCTAATTTTCCAAATTTGATAATTTAAATTATCAATTCACATTTCAATCTAATTGCAGATTCATTAAAACTCCATTTTCCGGGTTAAAGAACTAATGTCATTTAAAACACAGTTCACGATAAACCCAAATCACATTCTATTTATTATCGAGTTAAAGAGCAAGTGTCATTTAAAACACCCTTCACGATAAACCCACAAATCAATTCTATTTACAAACAATTTCAAATCCAATTTATTTATTTAAAATAAATGGGTTTTAATTTTAGTTCAAAACTAGTTCATTTCGGTAAAAATCTATTTTTATATTTTCAAATATGGAGTTTTTCATCCCAATTTTTCCTAAATCATTTATTATGATTTTACACAAATTATTACTATCATTAATAATTTTATCAAGGCCCGTACAGTCGATTTCCAACAGCGGCCATCGAACTGCACTTACATCGACCTTTTCCAAATTTGATTTGGACGTATCTCCAAATCCAACCGTTAGATTTCAAATTTCTAATATTCGTTAGAAAGCTCTTTTCGATACGAACCCAACGGTTCCGGTTTTAGGAGTATCCGACGGTCGGATCTCCCGTAATGTCCGTTCGAAGTCAATGGTCGAAATTTACGAACTGCCGCGGCGCGGCGCGTTCTATTCAGGCCATTATATTATATATATAATATATATTTAGTCGATTTCTGTTTAAAATGAATTTTATAAATAGTTTTAAATTCGTTTCAAAAACATTTCAACTTCCATTTCCAATTCAATTCAAATCTCGATTCATTCTATATTCAATTCAATTCGAATTTGGTTTATATTCAATTCAATTCGAAATTGGTTTATATTCAATTCAATTCGAAATTGGTTTATATTCAATTCAATTCGAATTTATTTTCTATTCAATTCAAATTTATTTTCTATTCAATTCAATTTGAATTCATTTTCTATTCAATTCAATTCGAATTCGTTTTCTATTCAATTCAAATCAAATTCATTTTCTATTTATTTGATTTTTAAATCTCTTTTCAATATTCATTATAAAACGAATATAATCGATATAAATGTCGTTCTCGTCAAAATAGCGCATCTCTAATCAACACGGCTTTATATATTTCAATAATCCCGTTGTTCTATTCAACAAATGAATATTTATTCTATTCAATATGTGAATCTATATTTTTTTCAGCACATGACTAATCTCAACCGATGAGTACTGTCCACGTGTGACTATTTTTGTTATTCAATATATTTTATAAAATTATGATATCTATCGTTTGATTTCAAATCAGACTCCAACCATAAATTAGTAAGAAAACGATTCCCTGAATATTAACCCCGAAGGCCGAAACCAACATCAGATCAATATCCAGGAGACCACTCATCTCATCTATTTTCCAGTTAATTTCTAGTTTTATATATGATAAAGATGTAAATTTTATTGTTAAAATATTTCGTTCAACACATGACTAATCTCGACGGATGAGTACTGTCAACACATGAACCTTTATTTTATAAAGAAGTTAGTTTCTAATTCTATATATGATAAAGATGTAAATTTTATTGTTAAAATATTTCGTTTAACACATGACTAATCTCAACGAATGAGTACGGTAAACACATGAACCTTTATTTTATAAAGAAGTTAGTTTCTAATTATATATATGATAAAGATGTAAATTTTATTGTTAAATTATTTCGTTCAACACATGACTAATCTCAACGAATGAGTACGGTCAACACATGAACCTATATTTTATAAAGAAGTTAGTTTCTAATTCTATATATGATAAAGATGTAAATTTTATTGTAAAAATATTTCGTTCAACACATGACTAATCTCAACGAATGAGTACGGTCAACACATGAACCAATATTTTAAAATATTCTTTATTTTCCCAATTAGAATGAGGCCCAATCAATTACCATATAAAGTTAATTATATGGATTCCATACAACACATGTATATAATAGCAACTATAAATAATCAACCATCATCCAAAGTGCACTACACTGTATAAGCATCAAATATAGATGTCTAATGCTTATAACAGCCTGTCAATCAATCGATCGACATACAACTAATTATCGGGATTAGTGTATGCTGTATTTTATCTCAATACCCGCGTGGGGTTTCAAACAATCAAACACAGATTTTATTTGTGCAGTTGGGCGATGTGTAAAATTTATCGTCCCAATCAATGTCCTTCAAATAGGTGTACATAAACAAACCGTCTGGTCTGTAAATGAATATTTATTTGTTCACATTCACGTTAAAAATTATATTTTTAACGACCAAATTATTTTATACAACCTATGAATATTCTATTCGGTTCATTTATTAAATAAAATGATATCTTTATTTTTCTAACTTATTTTAGAAAATTTCGACGGCATAACGGCACGATACTAGAAACGGGACAAGGCCTAGCCTTGTCCCCGGTCTAATAATGGCCCATGCCATACACATATCAATCAAATCAATTTCCATTTCCCCCAAACAATCAAATTCAACTCAAATAATCTAACTAATCTTTGCAACCAAACAAGCAAGTCCATGGTCTGTGGACGATGGTGTCGGGTGCTACTAAACACCGTCAGCATCCTAGTATATATTTATATAACTAGAAAAGAAAAGTTAAAGTGAGAAGTTCTCACCAAAGCTATCCCAACTCCACGACTCTTCTTATGTAGGGAATCATCGCCGTTCTCGCCTTTTTTCACTTTCGTTGCCCGTAGACACTACATATATAAAAATCATATTTTTATATTGTTGCTATGTATATAAAAATTATATTTTTATTATCACTCTATATGGATAAAAATTATATTATTATATCGCTACTATATAGATAAAAATTCTATTTTTACATCGCTACTATATAGATAAAAATTCTATTTTTACATCGCTACTATATAGATAAAAATTCTATTTTTATACCTCCTACATAATAAAGATCGAATTTTTATTATCTATATAATATAAAAATCGAATTTTTATTTTTTCCTATACTATAAAAATCATATTTTTATTCGCTTTTCAACCAAATACACTTTCCTATCTTTTCATATAGAAAGATCTAATTTTTTTCACATAGAGGAATTTAACCTTTTTGAAGTTAAAAATCGAACCTTCTATATATTAAAAATCATTCCTTTTATACGTTAAAAATCTCACCTTTACACATTGAAAAATATACGCTTTTTATAAATCAAAATTAAAAATCAAATCTTTTTCTATAAACCATATAAATAAAAATCAAATCTTTATTCTGAAATCATCTAAATAAAAACCCAATTTTATTTATTAACTAAAAATCATATTTTTCTCCCTTTTTATAAACTAATTACATTGTAAATTAATGAAAATCGAACTAGATAAAAACGTACCAGCGGGGTTTTGAAAGCGGTGGTGGGCGCCGGAGATGCTCAGGGTCGGGGGTGGTGTCTGTCGGCCGGCGGTGGGTGAGGGCGGCGCGGGCTTCTAAGTGGAAGGAGGAGGGAGAGCAGTTAAAGGAGGGGAGGGGTCTTCTCGAGTCGCGCTCGCGAGGGGGGTATAGCCAGGCGAGGTGCTCGACGTCGGAGGTGCGCGGGTGGGCCTAGGGTTTGGCGGTTGCGTCGAGTCCCGGGGCTTGGGGTTTCTGGTCTTGCGGCTTAATAGGAGGACGGGGGGAAGTAGGAGAGGTGGGGGAAGAGGAGAACGGAGATGGAAGGGGGCGCCTGATAGTGCGGTAGCGCGCTGCCCGGAGGAGCGGCGGCGCTCCTCTTTTTTCTTCTTTTTTTTTTCAATTTGAATGGTCAACGATAGAAGAGGAAGAGAGATAAAGGGGTATATAATAATATATTATTTAATTTAATTAATTTCAAAAAAGCAACTTTTTATTTCGACCACTAAACGAGACCCACCGCCTATCGTCCATAGCGTTTTACCCCCATTCCGAACACAATGGGATATGTGTCGTAACCTGATTCGATCGTTTCGATCTGTTTTCATTGAATTTAAAATATAAATCTTTATATATTCAATTTGAACGCGCATTTCAATTTACCGGGGTCATATACTAACTTGAAAAATTCCAGAAAAATATTTTCTAGCATCGTATTGACGATACGGTCCTAACAAAACTAGTTTCGTCAAATTCTGAGACCGTTTGAAAAATGGCCAATTTCCGGTCAATTAAAATCTGCTGAAACTGGTCAAACGCGTTTTCCTTTGTCACGATCACATATTGATTCGAAAAATTATGAAATTTGGAATCTAGTAATAATTTGACATCGTGGATCCAACAAAAGTGGTTTCGTCGAAATCCGAGGTCATTTGCAAAATTTCCATTTTTAAGGGTCAGAATTCCATAGTGACTATTCTGAATTTTCAACTGGACATATCTTTTGATTCCCGCTATGAAATTTCAATTTTTCGGATTCGTTGGAAAGATATTCTCAAATAGATCCAATTATTTTTGGTTTCACTAAAATCCGGATTGTTTTGCACCCGGTACATTCAATTGAAGTTTGAAATCGAATTATCGAACTACCACGCCATTTTCAATTCCTTTTATAATTATATATAATTATTTATATTCTAACGACGACGTATATAATATATACGTTCGAATTCTATTCAAAATAAATTTCTCGTCGATATTATTTAAAATAAGTCATTTTAAATGCTCAAAATTCGCTAAAATTGCAAAAATAAAAATTTTAAACTGGCCTAGATTTTCGGGTTGTTACAGTCTCCTCCACTTAAAAATTTTCGTCCCTGAAAAGGAACAAAGTCGAAAGTGGTTTGATTAATCAACTCTACGTTCGATCTGGCTTCCATTCTCCAACTTTTCAGTTTCTGAGAATTTTCGAATTCTTCAAAAATTTGGCTAACACCCGGAATTTTCGAAAAATTTCGCCATAACCTCCTTTGTCCGGGGAGAGGTTTGGAAATTTATTGGGCCGTATTAGGTACCCAATAAATCCTAATAAGCATACACATATTTATAGTGATATATTCTGGTGTTTACAGGGGAGCGTGTATTGATAATAACTCCAGAGAATAAATTCTCGTCACCCTGTCAAAGCCTGAGGGAGTGTGTATTTTAAATGCTCCAGAGGATAAATCCTCGTCACCTCGTCCCGTGTGGGAAATAAATAGTCCATGTGTCGTATCTAATAACTAGAGAGACGTGATTATTGTCAACTCTAGACCCGTGTGGGGTTTTATTAATCTGGCAATTTTATCGTTACAATTTAAATAGTCCATATCCGTCATCAGTTCAGCCTGTAAAATATAGTCATCACCATACAAGCCTCTCGCTCGTATGGTAAATCTTCCACCTCGTCACACAAGCTCCAAATGCTTATGTGGTATATGATGAAGTATGCCTATCTTCCAGAAGTATGCCATGTAATGTAGTTCAAAATTAATTGTTGCTATCCTACGACGATGTTTATTATTTCACACAGAATAACCAGCACTCCGCATCCAATGGCATTCACAGGAGTTGATATAATAATATTTTGCATCCAACTTATTAAGGTTTACCTATTTGTCGGGCACGCAAATAAAATCTTTACTCAACAGCTATCCAATTTCCTGTTCAAACATATATAATGCACAAGTATATATTTCTAACTATTTTCTAATCAGTTCAATGTGTGATTTAATTGAATAAATTTTTTCTGGTTTTTATTGATGATATTCTACTCTTCACTAAATCAAAGGCCGAAAAGGAACATAACAATGGAAGCCGAAAAGGAACGAAGCCGAAAGTTGTTTAACAAATCAACTCAACTTCCATTATTTTGACTACGGCTTAAGTTCTTCAACTTTTCAGTTTCTAAGAACTTTTCGAATTTTTCAAAAATTTGGCTAACACCCTAAATTTTCGAAAAATTTCGCCATAACCTCCCCTGCACCGGGAGCAACGGGAAAATCCCGAAATTGCCATACAGGCCTTCTGATCTCAAAAAGAAAAGGAAAAAGCCAAGCGGCTAGCCAATCGGCTCATAAAATCATCATCACCCAAACAAAATAGTAAATTATAGTAAACATGTACCTATTTGTCGGGCAAACAAATTTTATTCTCTGCTCTAGCCTCCTTGCTATGACCTGTTCAATGTAAGTACATGTATATGCAAGCAAATGCGACCAATTTTCAATACAGTTCAATATTTGGTTCAATTTAGCATAACGGTTAAAAATTATCAAACAAATAAACAAACAACTCAACCATCAATCAATTAGTGGATTAACGTTTTAAATTCATAATTTGATACATATACATAAAATCATGTTTTGATGCCAAATCACAACAATGTATTCTAGCTATATTTTGGTTCTCACACCAGTCTAATGGAAATATATAGATATCATACCTTCGAAACACGAACACAAATTCTGATGATGATATATCAATCATCAGAATCATCTCCGGGTGTCCAGAATGTGATTCTATATCTATCTAGTATATTAAAACTTCGAATATACGTTCATGACGCGTATACGCGAAATCTTTATATATTGGATTGTCCAAATTCAAAATAAATAAATATTCAAATACATATAAAACGATTTAAATTTCAAAACAAAATTTGTTTTCATTTAAAAAAAATACTCTTCACGCCCGTTCTAGGAGACTACTGATCCTATCTCTAACGAGTCATTCTAATTGGATATTACTAATCCAATATTTGATGAATTCTTTCGTATGGTTCTAATGTGTCTTGTTCTCGGGCTCTGTAAACCAATGCTCCGATACCACTGTAAGGACCCGTTACTTCCCCTTGAAGGAAAGAGCGGATACTTTGAGAACAACACACAAAAGAACGCAGACGGAAGAACATTTCATTGTTTATTACAACAATTCCATCAGATACAAGAGTATACAGAGTATAAATGAATACTATACATTCGATAAATATCGGAGATTACAATAAATTACATAGCAGCGGAAAATAATACAAAGCACAACTGAAGGTGATATACGGATACAGAGCTTTCCGGATATCATTCCAGCTGTAAACCAGGATCCTGTGAATATAAATCTGCAAAACCAAAACTACTAGCTGCCCGTGTCGAAAATAAGGGCACCCAGAGTTTAGGTTAAAACAATAAACTCCAGGTCAGTCATGTGACTGGTGTGAGAACTAAAACAGTTATTAAAACTTTATTTTAAAAGAGAGTAATTCAAGGGACCATGCCGTATAAAACGGAACGGGTTTCCTCCCAAGAATACCAGTGCATAGAATAAACAACGCAATGCTTTTTCAAAATATGAAGCTATTATAAGACCCAGGTCCCATCACACAATGCAACTCAAGCCGGAGGATAGGGTTTTCCCTTATAATAGCCAAACATGCTTGGTACGTTTTAAAACAAATTATTTGATACTATAATAAGTGTATAGTGTCAAAACAATTTCAATCATAAATATAAATCCTAGGCGGCATGGGTACCATCTATCATGTCGCCATACTAGGCTCTACAAATAAAACCGAGATACACGTATTGGAAATTGGATTTCCGTCATGAGTCGAGGCAAGGGGAAAGCTCCTCTCCGCTTCGAGACACTCTAGCAAATGCCTCAGGACTACACACTCTGGGTAACCCCTGGGATCCTCCAAGACCGGTTCTCTCTTACGTTTGAGGATTAGTTATTCCTGAACACACGTTTCCTGGCCCTATAGGACCTATAATCGAGGCGCCTCGCATCCAAACCACCAAGGTGAAAAGTATATAAATGTCAGGGCTGGTAGGTCACTGACACCACCCATAGCTAGAAAGAAACGTCGTGCACTCCTTGGGTCCTCATCCCGTTTTTGACTCATACCGAGGTGTGAGGCTCGCGAATCCACGCTATACACAAAGCTGCCACGTAGGCAGTGCTTTGATCATCAACCACAAGACTTTGCTTTTCAACAGAAGCCTTGATCCATGCAACTCAGCATGCCACACAGGCAACTCATGCCATGCGACTGATGTCCATCGATATACAACCTCTGAGCTCGTACGTCTCAGAGAAGGGCGTTAAGCAAAAGAATAAATTCTATGCCGCCAAACAGATGTATATTTAATAGAGATCAATCAACACAGAATAAAATCCAATGTCAGACACACGGTCCATTTACAAGTTCGTTCTGGGTCTGAACGAAACCGGAGGTGCTTTCCTCGCATATCCATCGATCTCCAAGTACGTCTGGACGACCACCAACTGATTCCCTCATCTTGGGTGTATAGCCCAATCAAGATCATCAGTAATCACCCAAACAATATGAAGACTTCCGGTCTTCAACCACCGTCTTCATCTTCGACATATCGTCGAATCGGTTATTCAAAATGGGTATAAACCCGGCCTTTCCGAACAACCCGCGTATATTAAAAACAAATGTTACACAAACACAACATACGCCTCATTCCAATTCATTAGTCACTAACCGTAAATCAACAAGAGAACAATTTCCCAAATATTAACCCCGAAGGCCGAAACCAAAATCAGATCAATACCCAGGAAACCATTCTTCTTAGCTAACCTACCGCTAGTTTCTAAATTTCATATTCTTAGGGAAAGGTTCCCATTAATTTTATCAAAGATAAATTCTTTAAATTTATTCTTTAATCTTCCTTTGGATATCATTTCAAACCAAATTATGGTTTTCCAAACTAGTCGGGATTAACGAACCACACCGAAGTAATTATTTATTTTATTTCCCAATCCCAACCTATTTATCCCATGAAGCAAAACTGGTAATACTCCATATCTAACACCACAGTGTTATCGGTAAAATTAATTACCATTCCCCGTTCAAATCTAATTAAAGATTTAACTATCGCTTTGGAGCAAAACTGGTGATACTCCATTCTTGCTCATTTTCCAAATTTGATAATTTAAATTATCAACTCACATTTCAATCTAATTGCAGATTCATTAAAACTCCATTTTCTGGGTTAAAGAACTAATGTCATTTAAAACACAGTTCACGATAAACCCAAATCACATTCTATTTATTATCGGGTTAAAGAACAAGTGTCATTTAAAACACCCTTCACGATAAACCCACAAATCAATTCTAATTACAACCCATTTGAAATCCAATTTATTTATTTAAAAATAAATGGGTTTTAATTTTAGTTCAAAACTTGTTCATTTCGATAAAAATCTATTTTTATCTTTTCAAATACGGAGTTTTTCATCCAAAATTTTCCCAAATCATTTCTTATGATTTTACACAAATTATTACTATTTTTAATAATTTTATCAAGGCCCGTACAATCGATTTCCAACAGCGGCCATCGAACTGCACTTACAGCGACCTTTTCCAAATTTGATTTGGACGTATCTCCAAATCCAACCATTAGATTTCAAATTTCTAATATTCTTAGAAAGCTCTTTTCAATACGAACCCAACGGTTCCGGTTTTAGGAGTATCCGACGGTCGGATCTCCCGTAATGTCCGTTCGAAGTCAATGGTCGAAATTTAAGAACTGCCGCGGCGCGGCGCGTTCTATTCAGCCATTATATAATATTTATAATATATATTTAGTCGATTTCTATTTAAAACGAATTTTATAAATAGTTTTAAATTCGTTTCAAAAACATTTCAACTTCCATTTCCAATTCAATTCAAATCTCGATTCATTCTATATTCAATTCAATTCGAATTTGGTTTATATTCAATTCAATTCGAAATTGGTTTATATTCAATTCAATTCGAAATTGGTTTATATTCAATTCAATTCGAATTTATTTTCTATTCAATTCAAATTTATTTTCTATTCAATTCAATTTGAATTCATTTTCTATTCAATTCAATTCGAATTCGTTTTCTATTCAATTCAAATCAAATTCATTTTCTATTTATTTGATTTTTAAATCTCTTTTCAATATTCATTATAAAACGAATATAATCGATATAAATGTCGTTCTCGTCAAAATAGCGCATCTCTAATCAACACGGCTTTATATATTTCAATAATCCCGTTGTTCTATTCAACAAATGAATATTTATTCTATTCAATATGTGAATCTATATTTTTTTCAGCACATGACTAATCTCAACCGATGAGTACTGTCCACGTGTGACTATTTTTGTTATTCAATATATTTTATAAAATTATGATATCTATCGTTTGATTTCAAATCAGACTCCAACCATAAATTAGTAAGAAAACGATTCCCTGAATATTAACCCCGAAGGCCGAAACCAACATCAGATCAATATCCAGGAGACCACTCATCTCATCTATTTTCCAGTTAATTTCTAGTTTTATATATGATAAAGATGTAAATTTTATTGTTAAAATATTTCGTTCAACACATGACTAATCTCAACGGATGAGTACTGTCAACACATGAACCTTTATTTTATAAAGAAGTTAGTTTCTAATTCTATATATGATAAAGATGTAAATTTTATTGTTAAAATATTTCGTTTAACACATGACTAATCTCAACGAATGAGTACGGTCAACACATGAACCTTTATTTTATAAAGAAGTTAGTTTCTAATTATATATATGATAAAGATGTAAATTTTATTGTTAAAATATTTCGTTCAACACATGACTAATCTCAACGAATGAGTACGGTCAACACATGAACCTATATTTTATAAAGAAGTTAGTTTCTAATTCTATATATGATAAAGATGTAAATTTTATTGTTAAAATATTTCGTTCAACACATGACTAATCTCAACGAATGAGTACGGTCAACACATGAACCTATATTTTAAAATATTCTTTATTTTCCCAATTGGAATGAGGCCTAATCAATTACCATATAAAGTTAATTATATGGATTCCATACAACACATGTATATAATAGCAACGATAAATAATCAACCATCATCCAAAGTGCACTACACTGTATAAGCTTCAAATATAGATGTCTAACGCTTATAACAGCCTGTCAATCAATCGATCGACATACAACTAATTATTGGGATTAGTGTATGCCGTATTTTATCTCAATACCCGTGTGCGGTTTTAAACAATCAAACACAGATTTTATTTGTGCAGTTGGGCGATGTGTAAAATTTATCGTCGCAATCAATGTCCTTCAAATAGGTGTACATAAACAAACCGTCCGGTCGGTAAATGAATATTTATTTGTTCACATTCACGTTAAAAATTATATTTTTAACGACCAAATTATTTTATACAACCTGTGAATATTCTATTCGGTTCATTTTTTAAATAAAATGATATCTTTATTTTTCTAACTTATTTTAGAAAATTACGGCGGCATAACGGCACGATACTAGAAACGGGACAAGGCCTAGCCTTGTCCCCGGTCTAATAATGGCCCACGCCATACACATATCAATCAAATCAATTTCCATTTCCCCCAAATAATCAAATTCAACTCAAACAATCTAACTAATCTATGCAACGAAACAAGCAAGTCCATGGTCTGTGGACGATGGTGTCGGGTGCTACTAAACACCATCTGCATCCTAGTATATATTTATGTAACTAGAAAAGAAAAGTTAAAGTGAGAAGTTCTCACCAAAGCTATCCCAACTCCACAACTCTTCTTATGTAGGGAATCATCGCCGTTCTCGCCTTTTGTCACTTTCGTTGCCCGTAGCCACTACATATATAAAAATCATATTTTTATATTGTTGCTATGTATATAAAAATTATATTTTTATTATCACTCTATATGGATAAAAATTCTATTTTTATATCGCTACTATATAGATAAAAATTCTATTTTTACATCGCTACTATATAGATAAAAATTCTATTTTTACATCGCTACTATATAGATAAAAATTCTATTTTTGTACCTCCTACATAATAAAGATCGAATTTTTATTATCTATATAATATAAAAATCGAATTTTTATTTTTTCCTATACTATAAAAATCATATTTTTATTCGCTTTTCAACCAAATACACTTTCCTATCTTTTCATATAGAAAGATCTAATTTTTTTCACATAGAGGAATTTAACCTTTTTGAAGTTAAAAATCGAACCTTCTATATATTAAAAATCATTCCTTTTATACGTTAAAAATCTCACCTTTACACATTGAAAAATATACGCTTTTTATAAATCAAAATTAAAAATCAAATCTTTTTCTATAAACCATATAAATAAAACTGAAATCTTTATTCTAAAATCATCTAAATAAAAACCCAATTTTATTTATTAACTAAAAATCATATTTTTCTCCCTTTTTATAAACTAATTACATTGTAAATTAATGAAAATCGAACTAGATAAAAATGTACCAGCGGGGTTTTGAAAGCGGTGGTGGGCGCCGGAGATACACAGGGTCGGGGGTGGTGTCTGTCGGCCGGCGGTGGGTGAGGGCGGCGCGGGCTTCTAAGTGGAAGGAGGAGGGAGAGCAGTTAAAGGAGGGGAGGGGTCTTCTCGAGTCGCGCTCGCGAGGGGGGGTAGCCAGGCGAGGTGCTCGACGTCGGAGCTGCGCAGGTGGGCCTGGGGTCTGGCGGTTGCGTTGAGTCCTGGGGCTTGGGGTTTCTGGTCTTGCGGCTTAATAGGAGGACGGGGGGAAGTAGAAGGAGAGGTGGGGGAAGAGGAGAACGGAAATGGAAGGGGGGCGCCTGATAGCGCGGTGGCGCGCTGCCCGGAGGAGCGGCAGCGCTCCTCCCTTTTCTTTTCTTTTTTTCAATTTGAATGGTCAACGATAGAAGAGGAAGAGAGATAAAGGGGTATATAATAATATATTATTTAATTTAATTAATTTCAAAAAAGCAACTTTTTATTTCGACCACTAAACGAGACCCACCGCCTGTCGTCCATAGCGTTTTACCCCCATTCGGAACACAATGGGATATGTGTCGTAAGATGATTCGATCGTTTCGATCAGTTTTCATTGAATTTAAAATATAAATCTTTATATATTCAATTTGAACGCACATTTCAATTTACCGGGGTCATATACTAACACGAAAAAATCCAGAAAAATATTTTCTAGCATCGTATTGACGATACGGTCCTAACAAAACTAGTTTCGTCAAATTCTGAGACCGTTTGAAAAATGGCCAATTTCCAGTCGATTAAAATCTACTGAAATTGGTCAAACGCGTTTTCCTTTGTCACGATCACTTATTGATTCGAAAAATTATGAAATTTGGAATCTAGCAATAATTTGACATCACGGATCCAACAAAAGTCGTTTCGTCGAAATCCGAGGTCGTTTGCAAAATTTCCATTTTTAAGGGCCAGAATTCCATAGCGACTATTCTGAATTTTCAACTGGACATATCTTTTGATTCCCGCTATGAAATTTCAATTTTTCGGATTCATTGGAAAGATATTCTCAAATAGATCTTATTATTTTTGGTTTCACTAAAATCCGGATTGTTTTGCACCCGGTACATTCAATTAAAGTTTGAAATCGAATTATCGGACTACCGCGCCATTTTCAATTCCTTTTATAATTATATATAATTATTTATATTCTAACGACGACGTATATAATATATACGTTCAAATTTTATTCAAAATAAATTTCTCGTCGATATTATTTAAAATAATTCATTTTAAATGCTCAAAATTCGCTAAAATTGCAAATATAAAAATTTTAAATTGGCCCAGATTTTCGGGTTGTTACAGATCGGAAGTTTCAGAAAAATTCAAATAGATTTCAAAAATTCAAATTCAGACTCAGATTGGGCTAGGCGGGAAAATTCCCGCCAGGGGCCAGGTCGACTTACCCATACAGGTCGACCAGGGGGTCGACCGGCCCCCCTCCCCCCTCCCCCTCCCGGGCAGATTTGAAAGATGACGATTTTCTGACTCTAAGCTGAGTCATTATGGCTGACTTGTCAACCTATCTTGACTGAATGGTTGTGGTTTATTCTAGGTTGATCGGATGGCCTAAATTAATCCTAAATTCTATATAAACACATGTAGACTCAAACCCTAAAATCAATTAAAAATTTAGAACCATGGCCGCCATGATGTCACCTTGCAACCTAGAGTAGCCACCACCATTTAGGAGGAAGAAAAGCTAATCAACTCAACTCTATTCAATTCAAATCTAAACAACAATGAATTTGTCTTCTTCAAAGGAGAGCTAAATCAATTTCAGAACTCATATTTCAGAAATCAAGACCTTCTTTGAGTAGTGAGTTCGATTTCTTTAATAAGATAATTAACAATTTAATTAGGTTGAGTTATGATTTGGGTTATATGGTTATGTTGTGAATCATTGACCGTTATGTTATTATCTATGTTGTAAATCTATGATGTTATTATCTATATTGTAAAGCTGTGATGTTATTATCTATGTTGTAAATCTATGTTAATTGTTGGCTTATGTACAATCAATTCATAGTGATGCTTCATATGCTGGTTTGGTTATGTTGTTGGAACTAATTCATATGTTAAATCATATGTAAGTTTAACTTGATAATTCTATACGCAAGTTTGGATGTTAATTTAGATATGAATCATATGCAAGTTAATGAGAATCATATACCACCTTACATGTTTCATGACATCTATTTTATGTGTAAGCTTGGATCTAAAATTTAGGCTAAGACATGTGTGAGTTATATGCTAGTATACAAAATTCTATATGCTAGGTTACATGTAGATCTTAATTTACATGTTTAGATGCAAGTTTACACCATAGTTTATGTTGCATAAATCACATATGCAAGTATATATATGTTGGAGTATGAATCATGTAATGTAAGTTTGTGACTATTGCCTATGCAAGTTTACACCTTATGATTAGATATATGACATCCATAGTTTATGCAAGTTTGTGACTTTGGCCTATGCAAGTTTTAGATGAAAAACCTTATTCACCCATACAAGTTCACCCCTTATGTTTAGATCTAGTTTTATTCTATGCATGTTGTGATGTTTTCTCTTTACTCCATAAGATAGACTATTCGAGTCTAACGTATATTTCACGTTAAACAAACGAACGTACAACGTGGGCCAATGGGATATTATTAAAAGATTTAATATTGAAAATTGGCATAAATGCCTTAAATGTGATGTTGATTGGTATAATTTTATACCATAAATAGATGGACATAATTAAGGTGTTAATTATGGACATAATTAAATTTGTAACTGATTGACAATTTGAATAGGGAAATTAATTCAAATTAGGGATATTAATCCAATTTGTGGTTAAATGAAATGTGTAATAATAAACCGCCTAAGACACGAGGTTAGACTCGTTTGTGGTGTAAGACTGCCCGGACCCGCCCGGCAAATCCAGCAGCCACAAATGCCAGTCTAATGTGAGAGGTCAAGGGCATGAATTAAATGCGTAGCAATTGTAAAGACACGAGGTTAGGCTCGTTTGTGGTGTAAAACTGCCTGGACCTGCCCGACAAATCCAGCTGCCACAAATGCCAGTCTAATGTGGGAGGTCTTTACAAGGTTGCGGTGTTAATGAATTAAGAAACACTTAACCAGATAAACATGTGGTGGGACATGGGGGTTAAGTTGGTGCCTTGGGTGGCTTGTGAAATATGATTAGAAACACTTAACCAAATTGAAACATGTAAGTGGACATGAATAAGAAGAGGGTTAAGTGGGATGTACTAGAGGGGACCAAGCTTAGGTGGATAGCTTGTGTCAAGTAACGGGGGGCCCTTTTCAAACCAGTAACCCATTAAGTATCTTTGTGGGCTCGACCCAAGTCAAGGACGGGACACGCGTACTGGATTTGATTGTAAGAGGTCAAAACGGGTTAGCGGTGGAAAAGCAAGTCCAACGGGTTCATATGCATGTGTGTGCCCGGGCTGGTAGGTAAGACGTTGTTGCATCGTGTAGATATAAGTCGTGCAATTTTGGTAGTATTGGGTTGCCACTTTTGGGGAGTGATACACCCCACTGTGGGGCTAGCACGGGTATCTACGAGTTAGGGAGCCGATCGAATGAGGGTAGTGGGTACACCTATTGGAGATAGGGGCAGACGACACCTATGGAGGTGGCTAGGAGTACACTAAACTACCATTAGCAGTATTAAGTTCTGTAGGCGGGATCAACCTTTAAGGTGACTTGTGGTGGTGCAGTGTAGTAATTATCCTATAGTGATTAGGGGCACCTTTAACGTTATCTTTGTTCATCTTATTTCCTTTGTTTGCTCTGCCATACCCATTTGTTCACAGTCATTTCCTTATTTTCCAACTTATGCCTTAGTCTAGTTATTTGATAATTATATTGTTAAAGTTATCACACTCGCCAGACTTTATGTCTGACCCCCTTGTTTCCACCTCTTTTCTTTCCTCCCCCCCCCCCCTTCAGGTTCGCAAGGAGGGAATACTACAGCTTAGTGCCGATTTCTTTCAGTTGCTTAAAGAGAGTAGATGTATCGCTTGGGACTCTTTCATCTTTATGGCTTTGCTTATGCTCAGTGGGGATTTATGCATTTATGTTATTTAAGTATTTGCTTCTTTATGTACTTTGAAGTTTTTGGAAAAGACTATTGATCCTGTTGTAATGGTTTTGGAGACTACTTATGTAAACTCGTTTTGAGTTATGATGCAATGAAATAAGTTTTATCTTCCGTTGTGTTGTTTTATTTGTTTATTCTTGTAATTTATTTGTTCTATACCACAATAACGCTTCATGGACATTGATGCATTCCCTTTGTGAGTGACATTAATGGACATGGGGTGTTACATATTGACACTCCAAATATTGTTAAGGGTGGTCAATTTAAAAAGAAAATATAATTTGTTAAGGGTAGTATCAATGCAAGGAGCATCCCCTTAACAAATAAAGTTTATTTTACCAAATTAGTCTTCTTTACAATAATCCTTTTTTTAGTTGTTAATTAAAAAATATATACGGTATATTAGTCGAACTGCATCAGATTGTTATACCAAATTATCAATAATCTCATTTGTCGATATGCGTTAAATCAGATGAAAATATATCATTCATAGGAAATCGATATGCATATGTCAAATAAATTTTTTTATACGGTATCTCACCGCCGAATTTGTCGATACACCCCATTTACCCACATCGACAACTCGACAGCGAATAAAATTTCAAGAACGGTGAACAATATCAAACAAAAGTATATAATACAACATACCTACGTCGTTCATGTCGTTATGTCGTAATTCACCTATTTCGGCAATGATAAATAAAAAAAAACGACCATCTTCCACCAAACAAAATTTGACACTACGGCGTTCGTCTCTCGAGACTGACATAACAGAAACTCTAACCTTCATCATTAACCTTCATCGTTTCCAGGGCATTATTTCACATATCTTATCAACAACTTCTCTATCATCTTGGAATCTTAGGAGGACCGTTTCACGTTCTTCATTTGCACCATTATTTCTCCCCAAACGATCGCTTTATTTGTTTACAAGTAATTTAGGGATATGGTTTTTTTTCATTTGAAATAGATTAGGATTTAGGATGGTAACTGATGTTATTACCAGGGTAAAAAGGGAACATATAAAATTAAGTACGTGACACACCCAACATTCTTTTGGTGATTGGAGTGTTTTTTAAATTTGACCCCCCTTAACAATATTTGGAGTGTCAATATCAATGCCCATAACAACTATGCAGCTAATTGCTAAGTCTCTCGTATGCAACTTGAAATCATTGAAATTTGGAACCTATAGAAACAAAATTTAGCAACTTAAAACTATATTTTTAAATGTAGTAAAACAAATATATACCAACATAAATACATAAAGGCATGTGTGTATGTATATACACACACATGTACTCATATGTATATGTATATATATACATACACAAACACAAACCATATATGTGTGTATGTGTGTATCAAAGTCGGATCTTGCTATAAATTTTTGTTTTTCTCACGAATTTGGTATTCAAATATTTGGATCCTCGTTATGGTATATTTTCAAGTACGTTACAAGTTCAGATCTCACTGGCTATACTTTGATATTCTTTTCTAATTACATTTACCTTGATTTGATTTATTCTCAACTACGTAGTTTTGATTTTAATTGATATATTTTTGAATCACTTAGTTGGTTTATATTTTTTTATTTTACTTTTTCATAATAAGTTCTTTCACTTGTAAATTTATATAAAATTATGAGTTTGAATCCTTCAACTCTGTATTCTATAGTTATTTTAATCAAGTGAGCATGGTCTTATTTGAACCTCGTTGGTTTTACTTCTTGATGTATAAACTTTATTAAACAATATATATGAGTGATTACAATAATATTGATAGGAAAGGTAAAACTAATAAATAAATTGTAAAATAAAGAAGAATAAATAATACAATAAAGGTAACCAAGAAAAATTGGGTAGGTATGCTCAGTTTAATAATTATAGGTTTATCATAAGTTTTTTTTGTTAATTTAATCATTGATCTTGCATAATATATAAGATATAAAATGGAAGGGATTTGTTATTGACCCTCCAATTTATGTTAAGAGGGGGCCAAATTTAAAGGATACTCCACTTTTTTTAAATTGTTAAGGGGGGTCAAGGTAAGTAGCTAATGTTTTTTAACTTCTTACATTTTTTACCCTTACTTTTAAATACTTACGCACCGTAAAATCATCAAACCCTTGAATAAATAAAAAACCTAAATTGTTTAACTATAAATAACATCAGGGAATAATTGATATCATATGCATATGATTTAATAAACTGAAATTAGATCTTAACACTAAAAACATGTGCATAAGATTTAATAAACTGAAATTAGATCTTACCATCTCATCACTTTGATCAACTCCAACATAACGTCCCTCCTATGTCAATATCGTATTGTTTTCTTTTTCGATCATGTTTTTTTATAAGGGTTAATTTCTACATAACTAATGGTGTTGATTAACCAGTAAGAATTAGATTAATGAACAGAAAAGTAAAATTAAGCCTAAAGGGGTAATAAGGTAAAATTACCTTTATTTGTTAAGGGCTACTTCCCTTATTGTTACTCCCCTTAAAAAAATTAAAAAATAAAAATAGCCCCCCACCCCTAATAATATTTGGAGTATCAATAACAATGTCCAAATGGAATCTTCAGTTTATATAGATTCAACCCCAATATGACCTTATCTTATGCATTTTTTAGGATAAAAGTGGTATTCTATCTAAGAAGATCAATTGTTTTAGTATTTGGATTACTCAAACCCATGACCTTTCTAATACCAAAGATTTTAGTATGTTATATCGAATCTATAATTGTATAAATGGAAACTTGTTACTATCGACCCTCTTGATTAACACAACTCAGATATGTAAACCTTGAAACCTAAAAGCAACGTATTGGTTCTGATTGATGCGAAGAGAAATATAATAATAAATATAAGCTATTTCTTTTTTAGCTCACTATGGAATGTAACAACATAAATAATATATTTAAATGTTATTATATATATTGGCAAGGCCAGCCGGTTTTTATAGTGGCAAGGCCAACATCTTAATTTCCAACGGTTATTTCTGGCGGCTTCCGACGGCTACCGACAGTTTCCAGCAGTCGGAAATGCTACTCTTTCTTGTAGTGAGGGTGTTAGGCTAAGAGAATAGTTCTCCGCCACCAAACCGATATATATTTGGTAAAGATCAATTGCTATGCCATAAAATATAATGTCAAACGTACAATCCATACAAAGTCGTTCTGGGATTGAACGAAACCAAAGGCGCTTTATTCCTCGTCCAGTAAAGGAGAGAAGCCCTTGCCAATCATGAAATTCTCCAAATATGTCCGGACCACTGCTATGATAACCTTATATTGGAAGCTACCTGAGGCATTAATAAGAAGTCCTTTCGATGTGAAGATCTTCAGTCTTCAACCATCATCTTCAAATTCTTCATTTTGCTCCATTACGTCGTATGATTATTCGAAATTGTTTTCAAATAGAAATCTGATCCCTGTCTTTCTGAGTAATCAGCATAATTTAAAAACAATATTGATTCTAAAGGATTTCAATTAAATCTCTTCCATCTTAAATTTGTTAACCAAACCTTTCGTTCCTTAACTTAAGAATTCATTCATAAATTTGTTTTACTAAATCTTTGACCCAAAAGATTCATTGCCTTACAAAGATTCATTCTTTAATCTAGCCTTAACAAATTCCTTAGTTCATAAATTCAATTCACTAAATCTTTAAACCAAGATTAATCAAGCCTTAACAAAGGTTTCCCTTTAAACCATATCCCAACCATATTTGTTAACCTTAATTAAAAGATTAATTAACCCTTAATTCCTTATTTACAATTAGCTCTTTTTAAACCAATGATAGTAGATTAAACCTTCAATACTTAATTTACGTTAAAATAACATAATCCAAACCTTCTGTTTGCTTAACAAATTTCTTAATTTGGAATTATTTTAAAAATCACTCATTAAACTTTATCAAAGACTCATTAACTATTTAACCGTTTGCTTTCCTTTTCCAAACCTCATTTCTTAATCAAAGCTTATGTAATATCATTTCCATTATCCTTTAATTAAAGATTATAATCCTTCTTAAATTCCAAACATAACTTAATCATAACTGGGTTAAAAAATGATGTTATTTAAGACACCATTCACAACAAACCGAAACCAATTGATATTAAATATAAGATTTGTAAAGAAATTATATCATCCTATATTCAATATCAATTCTCATAATCAACGAATATTGTAAGCGGAATAACAGTACAAATACCTTTGAAATTCTTCTAATAGTATAAGTTTAACTGCGGAATTTAATATCAAATATCCGAAGATAATTTCCATCCAAATCGAATTCATTTATAATTGGAAAACTTTATTCTTATTAATCAAGAAAAATAATATTAACTTGGTAATATTTATCAAAAGTTTAATTAATTATAAACTTCTCATTCAAAACAAATCTTTAATCCAAAGATAATTAATTTCGTTACATCTTAACAATCATTCTTTATAAAGTTATCTTTGATAAACCAAGTAACTTAAAACTTCTTGGTTAAGGATGACGTTATTAAAGACATCATCCACAACAACCCAGAACCATTTGATATTAAATATAAGATTTAGATAGAAATCATATTAGCTTATATTCAATACCAACTTCCATATTCAACAGATATTATAAGCAGAATACGGTATATCTACCTTTTAATTCCTTGAATAGTATGAGTTCTACCAATGGAATTAATATCAAATATCTGAAGACTATCTCCAAACAAATCCAATGAACTTAAAATTGGGTATCTTTAGTCTCATTAAAGTTATATTTCTAAAACAATGTTTCTGGTTCTGCTAGCTAGGCTGAAAAATCCAAATTTCAAATTACTTTCCAAAACTTCATATTTTTCATCCAAATCACTTTAAAATCATTGATTGTGATTTAACATATTTTTAATGATTTTTATAAAGTTGTTTCTAGCGATTCCTAGATTTGGTCACCGAACTACGAAACCGCGATTTTATTTGAAAACTAATTTGGACATAACTCCAAAACAATACATTTAAATTTGAAATTTTCATTTTCATTTGAAAACTATTGCCATTAGAAAACAAAAGATTTTTGTTTCAGGAAAATCCGACTTAAATTTCAACTAGTATAAAAATTTGAAGTTTATGGTAGAAACTCGCGAACTACCGCTGCACGACTAGCTCTATTCAAACCATATTATGATTATATACTGAAATGAATCCAATTTGCTTATAATATGTTTATATATCTTTAAAATCATTGATAACATCATTTCAAAACAATATTCCAATAATTAAACTTTTTATTCAATTATTTACCATAACTTATTATTATTATATTAATAAAATATTTATATTTTCAAAATTTAAAATTTGAACTTCAAATTTTGCAAAATTCAAATTAAACATTATATTACTAAATAAAATATTCTCTTTTATCTATCGATTTGGAAGAGACTTAACTAATATCTGCATAATTCCATAATTTAGGGTATATATGTGCAAGGTGACATATCAATAATAATAACAATAACAATCACAGTTTCAACCATAGCAATCATGCGAACATTTATATTAACATTGTCTACAAACTAAGCGCTATGGTCATTAACGCTTAACGATTATATATATATATATATATATATATATATATATATATATATATATAGACACACACTAAATTAACAATCGTTCAACCATTCAACCAAATTAATGTTATAATTTCACATAGACTATAATAACTAATTAAAATATATTGCAAGAGTTCTCACCGGCATATCCACTCCGTCAATCTTTAATTGCAGAACCTAGAATGTGGACACCTACTACAAACATGGACAGTGTAATCGCGCACTATACTCTAGATTTTCTTCCACCAAAATATTATATATATATATAAGGAGGAGGACTGAAGGTTAAGGGAGAGGTGAAGGCCGAGGTGAGGGGGTAGTGGCATGAGGGGAGGTGAGGGGTAGGGAGAGGAAGGTGGCGACATGGGGCGGCGCAAGGATGGAGGAGGCCGTGGGGTTACTAAGCCGTGGGCTAAGGGATGTAGCTTGGCCAAGGAGAGAGAGGTGAAGGAGGTGCAAGGGGATGAGGTGGAGCTGGACGAAGATGGAGGGAAGAGGAAGGAAATGTGTTTGCTCTTCTCTAAATTGGAGAAGGGAGAGGAGAGGGAGATGGACTAGAAAGTCATGGTCAAGGAAGAAGGGAGAGAATTGAGAAGATGGAGAAGAGAAATGAAGTTGGAATGAGAAAGGAGAGGGGTTTAAGGGTGCTTATATTGGAAAAGAGAATGCTTAAGGGAGTGGTACATCAATATACACATTACACTCGTATTAAGCCATGTTTGGGACACATGGCTATGTTAGGATTATTCCATGGTGCAGCACTTGTTTATGTTGCTAATTTGCAACACTCTTTTACGTTGCAAAATATCTATAACACTAATTGCTTAGTAGTTTTAACTTCCGAACAACTAATTTTGACAAAAACCGATACTATTATCAACATAATTTCCTGAGACGACCCGAATTCCCGTTCTCACGGAAACAAGGTTATCTTTGGAATATAACACAGAAACAGATAATAGCAGAACAGAATTAAATAAATACACCAGATAATGAACAATAAAATATACTGGATAAAGTAATAATCAGAGTTACACAGTGTACTGGATCTTACTTAGTACAAATACAGTTCAGCTATACATAAATGTCTACAGCGGAAATAAACAAAATATGTACAATAGGAGCTGAACAGCATAAAAAGAAATAAATGATAGAATCCATCTTCAGCTCCAGCTATCCAGAAAGAACCAGCTAAACCTGAATACAAGGCTGCCCGTGAAGAAAAAGGGGCACCCGAGTTTGAAAGTGAAACAAACTACGAGTCAGTCATGGGACTGGTATGAGAAATCCACTCAACACATATATAATTGGCTAATCACAGGACCACGCCACTTTCGTGGAATGGGTTTACTCCATCGGATTGCCAGTGCTTTAAAACAAATCTTTCTTTAAAACATCGCTATGCTTTTTATAAAAATGAAACCGTTATAAGACTCAGTTCCCATCACACAATGCAACGCAAACCGGAGGATAGAGTTTTTACCTTATAACGGCCAAAATATGCTTGATACGAATAAAACAAAGGCATTTGATATTATTGCTAGTGTTTATATGTTTTGAAAACAATTTCAAATCATAACTATCAATCATAGACGGCATTAATGCCCCATACTACTATGTCGCCATATATAGGTATACAATCAAAACTGCACGATCACGTACTTGGAAATTGGATTTCCGTCATGAACCAAGGCAAAAGATAGTCCTTACCGAATTCGAGACAATCTAGCCCATGTCTCAGGCAAGCGCGCAGGCAAGCCTTGGAGCGACAGGGCCGGTCCACCGATGTGGATTATTATGCCTGAACAATACGTCTCCCCGCCCTTTGGGGCGTAAATGAGCCAATGAATGACTCCATCGGACCCGGATCGTCCGATCAAACCGAGGCGCCTCGCAACAGCAACAACCACATAGGTGAAAAGTATATAAATGTCAGGGCTGGTAGGTCACTGACACCACCCTAGCTAGAAGGAAACGCATGCCCTCCCTGAGGTCCTTCTCCCGTTTTAGGTTCATACCGGGATGTGAGGCTCACGAATTCACGTTATACACAAAGCTACGCCACACAGGCGTTGCTTTGATCATCACCACAAGACTTTGCTTTTCAACAGAAGTCCTGATCACTGCATCTTAGCATGCCACACAGGCAATTCACGCCATGCGATTGATGTCCATCGATATACAACCTCTGAGCTCGTACGTCTCAGAGAAGGGCGTTAAGCAAGAGAATAAATTCTCCGCCGCCAAACAGATGTATATTTAACAGAAATCAATCAACACAGAATAAACTCCAATGTCAGACACACAGTCCCTTTACAAGTCCGTTCTGGGTCTAAACGAAACCGGAGGCACTAAATACCTCGCAAACCCTTCGATCACCACGTACGTTTGAACGATCACCACTCATTATCCATATTTCGGGATGCCTCCCAATCAGGACCTCGGTTACCATCCAAACGAGGTGAAGATCTTCGGTCTTCGACCATCGTCTTCATCTTCGACTTTCAATCGTCGGTCAATTATTTGAAATGAGAATTAACTCGGCCTTCTCAAATAATTCACGTATATTTAGAATTTCAAATCAATTTATTTCAATGGTTAAATTATTTGACAACACCAATTTTGTTCTTTAATGTTATTTTCACACCAAACACATTCAACCATCAAATACCACATAAATCAAGCAAATTCAGTTCATTTCCACTCCATATTGTTTATGGTATTTTATAACTATTTATCGCTATTTTTATTTATTTTAAAATAGCCAATTTATTCAAAACGACGCTTCGGGCCATAAGGCGGCCGTGGCGCTGTTTTTCTTCAGATTTGATTTACACATATCTGAAAATCTAACCGTTGGATCCTCACAAAGTTTACATCATTAGAAAGGTCTTTTCAAAACGAACCCAACGGTTCCAGTTTCGGGAAAATCCGACGGTCGGATCTCCCGGTACAATCGTTTGAAGTTTCGATTTCAAAATACGAACTGCAGCGTCGTTATTCGATTCAATATATAATTATATTTATATATATATAAATATAATCGCTTCTGGCGCTGTTTTTCATCAGATTTGATTTAAACATTCCAGACAATCCAACCGTTGGATTTTTACAAGGTTGGTGCCGTTGGAAAGATTATTCCAAGGCGGACCCGACGGTTGAGGTTTCGGGAAAATCCCATGGTCGGATTTCCCGTACTAGTCGTTTGAAATCACGGCTTCAAAATACGAACTGCACGGCTTCGTTTCGTTTTAATTTTATTTATATTTATATATTTATATAAATATAGTTCATTCAATGATTTCCATATCGTTTTAACTTCAAATATTTTTCTAATGCCTTAAATTTTGGAAAAATTTCGCCATAACCTCCCCTGCACCGGGAGCATCGGGAAATCGCAAATAGCGTTCTCGGTCCTTCTAATCTCAAAAAGAAAAAGAAAAAGCCAAGCGGCTAGCCAACAGGCTCAAAATCATCACCCAAACAAATCAGTAAATGTGTACCTATTTGTCGGGCACAAAATTTTATTCCTCCTCTCTAGCCCCTTTGCTATAACCTGTTCAATGAATATTGCATATACATATATATACAGTTCTTATCATTTATCAATTTCTATTCGACTTCATATTTGATTTCTATTTGGTTTAAAAACACCATTCATTCTAACGTTACATAAATAGGTGCAAATCATTTCATTAGCTAATTAATGAATATTTCAACTCATATATGTTTATTTTGAACAAGTGGCTATTTTTAACACTTCACATTTCAACGATTTATGCATACAATAAAAATGTGATTTTTATTGTAAAACAATTCATTTCAAAACACTACCTTTCTATATAGTTCATATAGTCGATAAAAGGTGATTTTTATTATCAAACAATTTATTTCAAAATATGAATACCATTCAACACATGAATTTCTAAACAACGAATGAATATCAATTCAACACATGAATGTTTTCTATAGTTTCTATATATAGATAAAAATGTGATTTTTATTATCGAACAATTTATTTCAAAATATGAATACCATTCAACACATGAATTTCTAAACAACGAATGAATATCAATTCAACACATGAATGTTTTCAATAGTTTCTATATATAGATAAAAATGTGATTTTTATTATCGAACAATTTATTTCAAAATATGAATACCATTCAACACATGAATTTCTAAACAACGAATGAATATCAATTCAACACATGAATGTTTTCAATAGTTTCTATATATAGATAAAAATGTGATTTTTATTATCGAACAATTTATTTCAAAATATGAATACCATTCAACACATGAATTTCTAAACAACGAATGAATATCAATTCAACACATGAATGTTTTCAATAGTTTCTATATATAGATAAAAATGTGATTTTTATTATCAAACAATTTATTTCAAAATATGAATACCATTCAACACATGAATTTCTAAACAACGAATGAATATCAATTCAACACATGAATGTTTTCAATAGTTTCTATATATAGATAAAAATGTGATTTTTATTATCGAACAATTTATTTCAAAATATGAATACCATTCAACACATGAATTTCTAAACAACGAATGAATATCAATTCAACACATGAATGTTTTCTATAGTTTTTATATATAGATAAAAATGTGATTTTTATTATCGAACAATTTATTTCAAAATATGAATACCATTCAACACACGAATTTCTAAACAACGAATGAATATCAATTCAACACATGAATGTTTTCTATAGTTTTTATATATAGATAAAAATGTGATTTTTATTATCGAACAATTTATTTCAAAATATGAATACCATTCAACACATGAATTTCTAAACAACGAATGAATATCAATTCAACACATGAATGTTTTCTATAGTTTCTATATATAGATAAAAATGTGATTTTTATTATCGAACAATTTATTTCAAAATATGAATACCATTCAACACATGAATTTCTAAACAACGAATGAATATCAATTCAACACATGAATGTTTTCAATAGTTTCTATATATAGATAAAAATGTGATTTTTATTATCGAACAATTTATTTCAAAATATGAATACCATTCAACACATGAATTTCTAACCAACGAATGAATATCAATTCAACACATGAATGTTTTCTATAGTTTTTATATATAGATAAAAATGTGATTTTTATTATCGAACAATTTATTTCAAAATATGAATACCATTCAACACATGAATTTCTAAACAACGAATGAATATCAATTCAACACATGAATGTTTTCTATAGTTTCTATATATAGATAAAAATGTGATTTTTATTATCGAACAATTTATTTCAAAATATGAATACCATTCAACACATGAATTTCTAAACAACGAATGAATATCAATTCAACACATGAATGTTTTCAATAGTTTCTATATATAGATAAAAATGTGATTTTTATTATCGAACAATTTATTTCAAAATATGAATACCATTCAACACATGAATTTCTAACCAACGAATGAATATCAATTCAACACATGAATGTTTTCTATAGTTTTTATATATAGATAAAAATGTGATTTTTATTATCGAACAATTTATTTCAAAATATGAATACCATTCAACACATGAATTTCTAAACAACGAATGAATATCAATTCAACACATGAATGTTTTCTATTCAATGAATAAATATAGTTTAAGCATATGACAATAATTCAAACACACGAATATTATTCAAAATTTCGGCAGCATAACGGCAGGGTAGTTACACCGGCACCGTCCCTAGTACGGCTCCTCGCTCTACCTTAAAACCTCGCGGTTTTTGACAATGGGGATCATGCATCTAATTCGCACGCAGGCGGCATGTATATATTTATTTCATTTCCACAAACTAATCCTATGTGGTTTCAACCAAATATTTCACAACCACAAATGGGTATTTTTCAACCATAATCAACCAATATCAATCACAAACAATCCCAAACAATCAATCGCTATCAATCAATTTTCACAACAATTTCAACCAATAAATATCGTCCATGGTTTGTGGACGAGGGGCGTATATATATATATATATATATATATATATATATATATATATATATATAGCAATTCACTTTCAATTTCAATCACATATATATAATTTTTAAATCAGAAATCTCACCAATAGCTATCCAACTGCACGACACTTCCTTTATAGAAATCTTCGCCTTTCTGTCGCTTTCACCCGTATTCTCTACATATGTAAAAATCGAATTTTTACTACGCTATTCAATATATAAAAATATGATTTTTACTTCGACTTTCAATATATAAAAATCTGATTTTTACTTCGACTTTCAATATATAAAAAATCTGATTTTTACTTCGACTTTCAATATATAAAAATCTGATTTTTACTTCGACTTTCAATATATAAAAATCTGATTTTTACTTCGACTTTCAATATATAAAAATCTGATTTTTCCTTTAAAACAAAATCTGTTTTTATAGCTTTTTAAAATCAGTTTTAACTTCTTTTTAAAAAAAAAATCCGTTTTTACTTTTTGAAGTTTAAATCCTTTAAAACCCTTTTAAAAAAAATCAGTTTTTAAAACTTGTAAAATCAGTTTTTAAAACTTGTATAAAAAATCAGTTTTATTCTTTTTAAAATCCAGTTTTATTCTTTTTAAAATCCAGTTTTATTCTTTTTTAAAATAAACAGTTTTAATTTTATAAAAAAATTCAGTTTTTATATTTCCTTTAAAAATCAGTTTATATTTCTAAAACAAAATCAGTTTTTAATACTTTAGAAACAAAATCAGTTTTATTTCTTTAAAACAAAAATCATTATTAAATTCGGTTTTTATAAAATAAAAATAAAATAATAAAATAAACAGAAATACTTACAGAGAGGGGGGGGAGGTCTTCGCAGACGTCGGAGGGCTTCGAGGTGGTGTTGTTCGTCGATGGCGGCGTCTTCGAGGCTCCAGGGGGGGCGTCGCGATGCTTCGATCGATGGAGGGGGGGCAGGTCTTCGTCGGCGTCGAGACGAGGGGGGGCGGGTCTTCGTCGGCGGCAGAAGGAGGAGTAGGCGGCGGCTAGGTCTCGGCCGGGGCTCGAGAATTGGGGGTCGCGATGTGATTCGACGGGGGCGATGGCTTCGAGGTGAGGGCGGCGTCGAGGGGTTCGTCGGCAACTTTGAGACGAGGCGGCGGCTCCGAGGGTTCTGGCGGCGGCGATGATTCGATTTAGGTTTTTCTTTTTTCTTTTTTTTATTCTGTTTAAATGAATCGGGGGGGGCCAGAAAGGAGGTAAAGGAGGGAAATTAGATTTTTTTTTTATTTAATTATTTAATTATTTAATTTTGCAAATAGGTTGACTTTTACATACGACCTCGAAACGAGGCCCACCGCCTGTCGCCCATAGCGTTTTACCCCCATTCCTAACACAATGGGATATGTATCGCAAGCTGATTTGCTCGTTACAATCAGTTTTCGTTAAATTTACATTTAAATCACTATATTGAATTTTAAACGTACATTTCAAATTACCAGGGTCACATACTAACTAGAAAAATTCCAGAAAAATATTTTCTAGCTTCGTATTGACGATACGGTCCTAACAAAACTAGTTTCGTCGAATTCTGAGACCGTTTGAAAAATGGCCAATTTCCAGTCGATTAAAATCAACGGAAACTGGTCAAACGCGTTTTCCTTTGCCACGCTCCCATATTGATTCGAAAAATTATGAAATTTGGAATCTAGCAATAACTTTACATCACGGACCCAACAAAAGTGGTTTCATCGAAATCCGAGTTCGTTTGCAAAATGTCCATTTTTAAGGGCCTGAATTCCATAGCGACTATTCAGAATTTTCAACTGGACATATCTTTTGATTCCCGCTATCAAATTTCGATTGGTCGGATTCGTTAGAAAGATATTCACTAACAGATTTAAATACTTTTGGTTTCACTAAAATCCGGATTGTTTTGCACCCGGTATATTCAATTGAAGTTGGAAATCGAATTATCGAACTACCGCGCCATTTTCAATTCTATATATAATTATAATTAATTATATTGGTTTTCAAATGTCGATTTCAAACTCAGTTTTCATCGCCATTATTTAAAATATTCATTTTAAATATATAAAATCCATTATTTTAGCCAATTTAAAAATTTTAAATTGGTTCAGATTTTCTGGGTCGTTACAATCTCCCCCACTTAAAACTTTTCGTCCCCGAAAAGGAACAAAGTCGAAAGTGGTTTGATAAATCTACAATCGCACAGCACAACAACCAATCCAACTGTTTTTTTAACCTTCTTAACTTTTCAAATATATATCTTTTATATATTCAAAAATTATATTTCTAAAACCAGACTATATATATATAATCACAAATACGTTATTTAAAAACATATTACTCTCGACTCGTTCTGAGGCACTTCTGACCCCATCTCTAACGAGTTGTTCTGATTCTGCTTTACTCATACTAGGATATTGTTGATCCTATCTGTATAGAGTCACCCGTCCTAGAACACTACTGGTTCTATTTCTGACGAGTTCGTTCAAATGTTATATTCCAGAACTAAGCTTAACCAAAGCTCTGATACCACGATGAGACGACCCGAATTCCCGTTCTCACGGAAACAAGGTTATCTTTGGAATATAACACAGAAACAGATAATAGCAGAACAGAATTAAATAAATACACCAGATAATGAACAATAAAATATACTGGATAAAGTAATAATCAGAGTTACACAGTGTACTGGATCTTACTTAGTACAAATACAGTTCAGCTATACATAAATGTCTACAGCGGAAATAAACAAAATATGTACAATAGGAGCTGAATAGCATAAAAAGAAATAAATGATAGAATCCATCTTCAGCTCCAGCTATCCAGAAAGAACCAGCTAAACCTGAATACAAGGCTGCCCGTGAAGAAAAAGGGGCACCCGAGTTTGAAAGTGAAACAAACTACGAGTCAGTCATGGGACTGGTATGAGAAATCCACTCAACACATATATAATTGGCTAATCACAGGACCACGCCACTTTCGTGGAACGGGTTTACTCCATCGGATTGCCAGTGCTTTAAAACAAATCTTTCTTTAAAACATCGCTATTGTAAAGACCCGCAAATTCCCACCCTTTGAATCGACCATAAACCACACAGGTCTGACCCAAAAAGTGAAAATCTACGAATACTTTAACTTTGGGCATACAACATATTAAAACAACAACAGAAGACTTTTATAACACTATAATAAATGTTACATCAGAGTACAGAATATACATATCAGAGTACATTGGAATATAATTACAGCGGAAGATAAATACAAAAAATGTAATATACTGCAACGGAAGAACACAGCGGAAGACTCTCTATCTCTGGACACAGCTTTAAGCTTCAACCTAGAATCCTGTTTAATATATCTGCAAAAATAGCTACTCGACTGCCCGTGTGGAAAATATGGGCACCCGAGTTTGCCAGTGGACAAACTACAGGTCAGTCATGGGACTGGTGTGAGAATTCTACTTAACCTATATAATATAATAAGGCTAATCACAGGACCACGCCACTTTCGCGGAACGGGTTTTCTCCTATAGATTGCCAGTGCATGACTAAAGTAAATCGTCGAAATAACGCAATGCTTTTTAGAAAACTGAAACCATTATAAGACCCAAGTCCCATCACACAATGCAACGCAAACCGGAGGATAGGGTTTTACCTTATAATGATCAAAAGATGCTTGATACGCATAAAACGGATATTATATAATAATAGTGTGCAACCAATTTGAAGTACATCAAAGTAAATGTATTAATCCTAGACGGCATGAGTGCCCCATCCCACTATGTCGCCATATATAGGTATACAATCAAAACCGCGTGATGTCGTATTGGAAATTTGGGTTTCCATCTGAGTCAAGGCTAGGGAGGAGATCCTTACCGATTCGAGACACTCTAGCAATGCCCCAGGATTGGTACTCTGTCCAACCCTTGGATCCTGCAGGGCCGGTCCATACGTTAACGCTTAATGGATTGGCAATTCCTTAACACACGCTC
Organism: Allium sativum; assembly: GCA_030737875.1. Classification (NCBI taxonomy): domain Eukaryota; kingdom Viridiplantae; phylum Streptophyta; class Magnoliopsida; order Asparagales; family Amaryllidaceae; genus Allium; species Allium sativum. Next base: position 283,445,252 of record CM060911.1, read on the forward strand.
CCCGGTCCTTTTGGACCTATACTACGGCCAGTGGCGACCGCATAAACCGAGGCCTCGAACAATCCAACAACCACAATGAATAAATGCCAGCGCTGGTAGGTCCCTGGCACCACTCTAGCTAGAAAGAAACGTGCACACTCCCTGCGTTCCCTTCTCCCGTTTTAGACTCTACCGGGCTGTGAGGCTCGTGAGGTCACGTCATACACAAAGCTATGCCTAAATAGACTATGCTTTGATCATCCCACAAGGCTCTGCTTTGCAACAATAAGCCTTGTTAAAGTGCAACTTGGCATACCACATCAACAACTCATATCATGCGATCGGTAATTATTTAACATACAAAAGGGTGTTAAGCAAGAGAATAAATCCTCCGCCACCATGCATTTATATATTAAATAAAAACCAATTTAATTACATGAAATAAATTTCAATGTCAGACATGCTATCCATTTACAAGTCCGTTCTGGGTCTGAACGAAACAACGTATCCGTCGATCTCCAGTACGTCTGGAAGATAATCACTTTTTACCTTGCCTTGGGGGATCAGTCCCAATTCAAGATATCAGTCACCATCAACCAAACGATGTGAAGCTCTCCGGTCTTCAGTCACCGTCTTCATCTTTGACTCTTGATCGTCGTGATGATTATTCAGAATGGGTTAGACCCGGTCTTTCTGAATAACTCGCGTATCCTTAATTAAAATCAACCATACGCCACATTCCAACTTTGAATATCCTTTTAAATAAAAATTATTATTTATGTTAAAAGGTCCTCATTAATTTTATCAAAGATAAAATAAATTAAATTTTTAATCTTTCTAAAAAGATTTATTAATATTCCAATTTTGATTTAATTTATAAAATAGATTTATAAATTTCAAATAGTAATTTCAATGTAAATTGGATTAAAGGATAAATGTTATTTAAACATCGTCCACTACAAATCCAATCTACATATCAATCACCAAACATAAATGTTAAGATCTAATAATCTTAAATAAAAGGTTTATCTTAAAGACATTAATTCATTACTATATAAAAAAAAACATATTTTAAAATAATCAATAAAATATTCTTTATATAAAAGATTCTAAATGTAAAATATTCTTTATAATACAAAATCTTTTACAAAAATCCCTTCATTATATAAACATTCTTTATTTAAAAAGAAATTCTGCATTGGAATGCGACTCAACCATGCACCATATAATTTGGGTCATATGGGTTTCATACATTTCATGTATAGGGTAATAACAGGAAATAATCCTCAATCCATCCATTAACAACCAGAGTGACAATGTCAACTGTATGAGCATTAAAATAAAACAATAACGCTCATCGCAGCCTGTCGATCAATCGATAGACATATAATTAAACATTGGGATTTGTGTCAGTCAAGTATCGTCCCAATACCCGTGTGGGGTTTTCATCCAACAAACAAATAATAAATTATTTGTGCACTTGGGCGATGTGTAAAAATAATCGTCCCAATCACATAAACAAGTCGGATGACTTGTAAATGGAAGTGTAATATTCAATTTTTGAATATACTAACATCACATTTAACACATCAAAATACAACATCACAGGCAAATATTTCAATTCTCTTTATTATGAACATATGACAATAAAAATCGTGACTTTTATTTATTTGCGAAAATGCATATTTTTGGTCTCATTCATTTTAATGACAAAATGAATATTTGACTTCATTCTTTTTAATGTATAAAAATATACATCCTTAATTCATTCCCTTTAATGTATGAAAACATACATTTTACATCCATTCTTTTTCTCAACATAAACAAATATGATGATTTTGTTTCTTAACTTCTAATGCAACAAAATGAGAATTTTGTCTAATCTTTTTCAATGAATAAAGATGTCTATTTTTACTTCATTCATTTTAATGTGCCAAAAATGTCCATTTTGTCTAATTCACTTTTAATATACAAAAATGAGTATTTTGTTTTAATCTCTTTTCTTATGCATAAAAAAAAATGTTTATTTTTAATTTATTCTTTTTTTATTAATGACACCCAGTGTTCATTTCTAATTAATCCTTTTTAATGACACAAAATGTTCATTTTTAACTAATCCTTTTTAATGACAAAAAATGTTCATTTTCTAATTCACTGACATGTTAACTCAAAATGACAATTTAAATTCACTAATCAAGTCTTGACAAGAATGTTGTTCTTTTTCATTTACAATAGAAAATGAAAATAAAAAGGATTCACATGTCTTGTTTCTTTTTGTTTACCATAGAAATACCAATAAAATGATCAACATATTTTGGTCTTTTCATTTACAAAAGAAGTTGTAAATAAAGTGGTCCTCATATTTTTACTCTTTTCATTTACAATAGGAGTTGTAAATAAATGATTCTCATGTTTCGGTTTCTTTTTATCACATCTAAATGACGATAGAAATGTACCATTAACATCGCTATTTATATCGCACCAAAAATGTCGAATAAAATGAATCACTAACATTGTCTATTTCTATCGCACTAAAAATGTCGATAAAAATGAATCACTAACATTGTCTATTTTTATCGCACCAAAAATGTCGATAAAAATGAATCACTAACATTGTCTATTTTTATCGCACTAAAAATGTCGATAAAAATGAATCACTAACATTGTCTATTTTTATCGCACCAAGAATGTCGATAAAAATGACAACATTAACCATTCTATTTTCACCGCGTTCAAAATGACGATAAAATATTCAACATTAACTATTCTATTTTTACCGCATTCAAAATGACGATAAAATATTCAACATTGACCATTCTATTTTTACCGCATTCAAAATGACGATAAAATATTCAATATTAACAATTCTATTTTTACCGCATTCAAAATGACGATAAAATATTCAGCATTAACAATTCTATTTTTACCTACTATAGAAAATGTAAATAAATATATTTCTAAATTCTATTCTTTTTATTTACATAACTGATTAACATGTTTTACTCTTTTTCTATTACAAAGAAAATGTAAACAAAGTGATTAACATATTTTACTCTTTTTCTTTTACAAAGAAAATGTAAACAAAATGATTTACATATTATGTTCTCTTTTGTTTACATAGAAAAATGATTTTTCTTTATATTTCTGTTCATTTATTTACAAAAGAAATGTAAACAAAATGACTAACAAAACTTTATTTCTTTTCTTTCACTATATAAACATCAATAATGTGAATAACATATTTTTGGTCTTATCATTTACAAAGGAAGGTGTAAAAAAAGGATTAACCTATTTTGTAATGTAAAAATATGACCTTTTCTATTTTACAATGTAAAAATGATAACTCCTCTATTTTAAATATAAAAAGATCATCTTTTTATTTTCAACGTCAAAATTACATCTTTTGTTTTCAATATAAAAAGATTGTCTTTTTATTTTAAAACATAAAAATATTGTCTCCTTATTTTCAACATAAAAAGATTTAGCTTTTTATTATAATAAAAAACAAAGTTGCAATTTTTGTAACCAAAATCAAAGTTGTAATCTTTTCAAACAAAATCAAAGTTGTAATCTTTTCAAACAAAATCAAAGTTGTAATCTTTGTTAACAAAATCAAAGTTTAAATTTTTATAAAGTTTTAATCTTTATAAATAAAAATAAAAGATTTCATGTTTTATAAATAAAACAAAGATTTATTTTATACAAACAAAAACAAAGATTCATTTTAAAGATCGAATCTTTATTAATGTTATTCATTTCAAAATAAAAATCAAAACTTTGATTTGTAAATCATGATAAAAGATTAAAATTTTATCTATAAATCAAAACAAAAGATTAAAATTTTTATTATGATCTTTCTACTAGACATCGAATAACAATTATCATTTCAAACAACACCCAACTTTTCAGGTCAGAATTAAATGATCAAACAATTATGCTTAATGCAAGAAAATAATTTATAATTAATTAAACAAATAAAATTAGAATCCTCACATTGAATTTTTGGCCAAAATTTTACTGTCTCCTTTTCAGCTGCGGTCTGCGCCATCGCGAAGCTCTTAATTTTGTGATTCCAACGCAATTTACGGTTCGTCAAACGGACCTCGTATGAAAGAGTTATGAATTTTTAAAGATCGGGTAATTAAATAATTAATTAATATTCGTGAAAATACCTAAAAATTTCACTGTCTCAGAATTGGACAAAATTAGTGTCCACGCGTCCATCTCGTCGCCACGATTCCAACGCACCTGAAATCGTCGATTTTCGACTTCGTATGAGTGAGTTATGCAATTTTAAAGTTCTGGAAATTAATTAAATAATTTAAAAATAAAATAGAAAATACCCTCAGCCCATTGACCGAAAAACACTGTTCACCGCCGAACTTTGACCGCACTTTGCCGCTGCCTCGGGCCACCTGACGCCACGGGACCACCGCCAATGTCTTCGTCTTGGCGAGACGCACCACCACCAGAAAGAGCCGCCCCTAAAGCTTCTCCGATTATCGGGAAATCGCCTAGAAAGAATTTCGCCTCGCGGGTCCCACAGGCCGCCTCACACCTCCAAACTGCCTGAAATTTTCTGAGCATCTTCGTCTTGCGTAGACGAAGAACTTCCGTGTTCGTGACTTCGTCTAATTCTTCCTCGATTCACGGGAATTTCTTGATTTACGTTTTGAGCTTCTGAATTTCGAAAACAGCGAGCTTTAAGACGAGATTCCGGCGAATCCGAGCGCTGTTTGACAAAACCGACTACACCATTAGCTTCGTATCGTCGAGACCTTCGAGAAAACATATAATTTGCTATGGTTTGAAGAGATTTTATTTTTTTATGAATTTTAGAGGAAGAGGGAGCCGCCATGGAAATTGAGAAAAATGATGGAAAAGAGAAGTGGCTGCTGTGCATTTCGAATTTCAGCCCTAAATCTCAGAAAAAAGATAATATATACCATGGGTTTAATTTTGGTTTGGGCCCAAATATCATTACGTGCCCAATTACTCAATTTTCAACTGTTTTCTTCAATTCAAAAATTCTTATAAATACATGCGAATTTCAAAATTAATAAATTTTAAACATAATTATTTCAGGTCATTACGAACCCAACGAACCTGATTTCGTAATTTTCCGATTCCGTATGAATTTATTATAAATTTCCGAAGTCTGAAAATAGGCTGTATTTCCACTGTAAAAATTATACAGGCCACAAAATAATTCCAAAAATTATAAATTTTAGTATTTAACCTTAATTTAATATTCCGAATCCATAGAAACTAGTTTCGTCGAATTCAGAGTTCGTTTGCAAAAATTCTATTTTTCAGGTGTATATTTTAATATTTAAAAATACCAAAAATAGTGGAATTTTTCCGAAACTCAAAAATATAAGTTCTTATAGTCATTTTTATATGTAAACAACATTCTAAAACCAATGGAGATGGTTTCGGGTCCTAATTCCTTATTCTGCAAAATGTAGCATTTTGGCCCTTATAAATTTCATAGCGACCTTTCTAAATATTGAATTGGCCATAACTTTTGATTCCCGTTATGAAATTTCGATTTTTCGGATTCGTTGGAAAGATATTTTTAAATAGATTCTAATATTTTTGGTTTCACTAAAATCCGTTAAATTTTGTATCCTGTACGGTCAGTCAAAGTTCAAGTTTGACTTTTCAAACTACCGCGTTATTTCTAACTCTTTTTATAATAAAAATTAAATCATTCATTCTAACTTCGATTTAAATCAAATTTGTGATCATTATTATTTAAATAAATTATTTTATATTGTCAAAATTCATTAAAATTTTCTAAAATAAAATATTTAAATTGGTCCTGATTTTTCGGGTTGTTACAATCGCCCCCACTTAAAAACTTTTCGTCCTCGAAAAGGAACGTAGCTAAAATTGTAAAATTAACTATCTTAATTTTAAATTTTAATGGTTGATTATCTTTTCAAAATATATACAACTTTATATTTATAAAAATCATATTTCAAAGAATAGATTATAAATATCAAAAATACGCTAATTATAAATTTGTAACTCTGAACTCGTCCTAGGGCATTACTAACCCCATCTCTAACGAGCTTACTCATTCTAGGATACTACTGATCCTATCTCTAATGAGTATTCTTATTGGACATTACTAATCCAATCTCCGATGAGTCTTCTTTTCAGTTCTAACAAGTTGTACCCCAAAGATTTGAGCTAACCTGGCTCTGATACCAACTGTAAAGACCCGCAAATTCCCACCCTTTGAATCGACCATAAACCACACAGGTCTGACCCAAAAAGTGAAAATCTACGAATACTTTAACTTTGGGCATACAACATATTAAAACAACAACAGAAGACTTTTATAACACTATAATAAATGTTACATCAGAGTACAGAATATACATATCAGAGTACATTGGAATATAATTACAGCGGAAGATAAATACAAAAAATGTAATATACTACAACGGAAGAACACAGCGGAAGACTCTCTATCTCTGGACACAGCTTTAAGCTTCAACCCAGAATCCTGTTTAATATATCTGCAAAAATAGCTACTCGACTGCCCGTGTGGAAAATATGGGCACCCGAGTTTGCCAGTGGACAAACTACAGGTCAGTCATGGGACTGGTGTGAGAATTCTACTTAACCTATATAATATAATAAGGCTAATCACAGGACCACGCCACTTTCGCGGAACGGGTTTTCTCCTATAGATTGCCAGTGCATGACTAAAGTAAATCGTCGAAATAACGCAATGCTTTTTAGAAAACTGAAACCATTATAAGACCCAAGTCCCATCACACAATGCAACGCAAACCGGAGGATAGGGTTTTACCTTATAATGATCAAAAGATGCTTGATACGCATAAAACGGATATTATATAATAATAGTGTGCAACCAATTTGAAGTACATCAAAGTAAATGTATTAATCCTAGACGGCATGAGTGCCCCATCCCACTATGTCGCCATATATAGGTATACAATCAAAACTGCGTGATGTCGTATTGGAAATTTGGGTTTCCATCTGAGTCAAGGCTAGGGAGGAGATCCTTACCGATTCGAGACACTCTAGCAATGCCCCAGGATTGGTACTCTGTCCAACCCTTGGATCCTGCAGGGCCGGTCCATACGTTAACGCTTAATGGATTGGCAATTCCTGAACACACGCTCCCCGGTCCTTTTGGACCTATACTACGGCCAGTGGCGACCGCATAAACCGAGGCCTCGAACAATCCAACAACCACAATGAATAAATGCCAGCGCTGGTAGGTCCCTGGCACCACTCTAGCTAGAAAGAAACGTGCGCACTCCCTGCGTTCCCTTCTCCCGTTTTAGACTCTACCGGGCTGTGAGGCTCGTGAGGTCACGTCATACACAAAGCTATGCCTAAATAGACTATGCTTTGATCATCCCACAAGGCTCTGCTTTGCAACAATAAGCCTTGTTAAAGTGCAACTTGGCATACCACATCAACAACTCATATCATGCGATCGGTAATTATTTAACATACAAAAGGGTGTTAAGCAAGAGAATAAATCCTCCGCCACCATGCATTTATATATTAAATAAAAACCAATTTAATTACATGAAATAAATTTCAATGTCAGACATGCTATCCATTTACAAGTCCGTTCTGGGTCTGAACGAAACAACGTATCCGTCGATCTCCAGTACGTCTGGAAGATAATCACTTTTTACCTTGCCTTGGGGGATCAGTCCCAATTCAAGATATCAGTCACCATCAACCAAACGATGTGAAGCTCTCCGGTCTTCAGTCACCGTCTTCATCTTTGACTCTTGATCGTCGTGATGATTATTCAGAATGGGTTAGACCCGGTCTTTCTGAATAACTCGCGTATCCTTAATTAAAATCAACCATACGCCACATTCCAACTTTGAATATCCTTTTAAATAAAAATTATTATTTATGTTAAAAGGTCCTCATTAATTTTATCAAAGATAAAATAAATTAAATTTTTAATCTTTCTAAAAAGATTTATTAATATTCCAATTTTGATTTAATTTATAAAATAGATTTATAAATTTCAAATAGTAATTTCAATGTAAATTGGATTAAAGGATAAATGTTATTTAAACATCGTCCACTACAAATCCAATCTACATATCAATCACCAAACATAAATGTTAAGATCTAATAATCTTAAATAAAAGGTTTATCTTAAAGACATTAATTCATTACTATATAAAAAAAAACATATTTTAAAATAATCAATAAAATATTCTTTATATAAAAGATTCTAAATGTAAAATATTCTTTATAATACAAAATCTTTTACAAAAATCCCTTCATTATATAAACATTCTTTATTTAAAAAGAAATTCTGCATTGGAATGCGACTCAACCATGCACCATATAATTTGGGTCATATGGGTTTCATACATTTCATGTATAGGGTAATAACAGGAAATAATCCTCAATCCATCCATTAACAACCAGAGTGACAATGTCAACTGTATGAGCATTAAAATAAAACAATAACGCTCATCGCAGCCTGTCGATCAATCGATAGACATATAATTAAACATTGGGATTTGTGTCAGTCAAGTATCGTCCCAATACCCGTGTGGGGTTTTCATCCAACAAACAAATAATAAATTATTTGTGCACTTGGGCGATGTGTAAAAATAATCGTCCCAATCACATAAACAAGTCGGATGACTTGTAAATGGAAGTGTAATATTCAATTTTTGAATATACTAACATCACATTTAACACATCAAAATACAACATCACAGGCAAATATTTCAATTCTCTTTATTACGAACATATGACAATAAAAATCGTGACTTTTATTTATTTGCGAAAATGCATATTTTTGGTCTCATTCATTTTAATGACAAAATGAATATCTGACTTCATTCTTTTTAATGTACAAAAATATACATCCTTAATTCATTCTCTTTAATGTATGAAAACATACATTTTACATCCATTCTTTTTCTCAACATAAACAAATATGATGATTTTGTTTCTTAACTTCTAATGCAACAAAATGAGAATTTTGTCTAATCTTTTTCAATGAATAAAGATGTCTATTTTTACTTCATTCATTTTAATGTGCCAAAAATGTCCATTTTGTCTAATTCACTTTTAATATACAAAAATGAGTATTTTGTTTTAATCTCTTTTCTTATGCATAAAAAAAAAATGTTTATTTTTAATTTATTCTTTTTTTATTAATGACACCCAGTGTTCATTTCTAATTAATCCTTTTTAATGACACAAAATGTTCATTTTTAACTAATCCTTTTTAATGACAAAAAATGTTCATTTTCTAATTCACTGACATGTTAACTCAAAATGACAATTTAAATTCACTAATCAAGTCTTGACAAGAATGTTGTTCTTTTTCATTTACAATAGAAAATGAAAATAAAAAGGATTCACATGTCTTGTTTCTTTTTGTTTACCATAGAAATACCAATAAAATGATCAACATATTTTGGTCTTTTCATTTACAAAAGAAGTTGTAAATAAAGTGGTCCTCATATTTTTACTCTTTTCATTTACAATAGGAGTTGTAAATAAATGATTCTCATGTTTCGGTTTCTTTTTATCACATCTAAATGACGATAGAAATGTACCATTAACATCGCTATTTATATCGCATCAAAAATGTCGAATAAAATGAATCACTAACATTGTCTATTTCTATCGCACTAAAAATGTCGATAAAAATGAATCACTAACATTGTCTATTTTTATCGCACCAAAAATGTCGATAAAAATGAATCACTAACATTGTCTATTTTTATCGCACTAAAAATGTCGATAAAAATGAATCACTAACATTGTCTATTTTTATCGCACCAAGAATGTCGATAAAAATGACAACATTAACCATTCTATTTTCACCGCGTTCAAAATGACGATAAAATATTCAACATTAACTATTCTATTTTTACCGCATTCAAAATGACGATAAAATATTCAACATTGACCATTCTATTTTTACCGCATTCAAAATGACGATAAAATATTCAATATTAACAATTCTATTTTTACCGCATTCAAAATGACGATAAAATATTCAGCATTAACAATTCTATTTTTACCTACTATAGAAAATGTAAATAAATATATTTCTAAATTCTATTCTTTTTATTTACATAACTGATTAACATGTTTTACTCTTTTTCTATTACAAAGAAAATGTAAACAAAGTGATTAACATATTTTACTCTTTTTCTTTTACAAAGAAAATGTAAACAAAATGATTTACATATTATGTTCTCTTTTGTTTACATAGAAAAATGATTTTTCTTTATATTTCTGTTCATTTATTTACAAAAGAAATGTAAACAAAATGACTAACAAAACTTTATTTCTTTTCTTTCACTATATAAACATCAATAATGTGAATAACATATTTTTGGTCTTATCATTTACAAAGGAAGGTGTAAAAAAAGGATTAACCTATTTTGTAATGTAAAAATATGACCTTTTCTATTTTACAATGTAAAAATGATAACTCCTCTATTTTAAATATAAAAAGATCATCTTTTTATTTTCAACGTCAAAATTACATCTTTTGTTTTCAATATAAAAAGATTGTCTTTTTATTTTAAAACATAAAAATATTGTCTCCTTATTTTCAACATAAAAAGATTTAGCTTTTTATTATAATAAAAAACAAAGTTGTAATTTTTGTAACCAAAATCAAAGTTGTAATCTTTTCAAACAAAATCAAAGTTGTAATCTTTGTTAACAAAATCAAAGTTTAAATTTTTATAAAGTTTTAATCTTTATAAATAAAAATAAAAGATTTCATGTTTTATAAATAAAACAAAGATTTATTTTATACAAACAAAAACAAAGATTCATTTTAAAGATCGAATCTTTATTAATGTTATTCATTTCAAAATAAAAATCAAAACTTTGATTTGTAAATCATGATAAAAGATTAAAATTTTATCTATAAATCAAAACAAAAGATTAAAATTTTTATTATGATCTTTCTACTAGACATCGAATAACAATTATCATTTCAAACAACACCCAACTTTTCAGGTCAGAATTAAATGATCAAACAATTATGCTTAATGCAAGAAAATAATTTATAATTAATTAAACAAATAAAATTAGAATCCTCACATTGAATTTTTGGCCAAAATTTTACTGTCTCCTTTTCAGTTGCGGTCTGCGCCATCGCGAAGCTCTTAATTTTGTGATTCCAACGCAATTTACGGTTCGTCAAACGGACCTCGTATGAAAGAGTTATGAATTTTTAAAGATCGGGTAATTAAATAATTAATTAATATTCGTGAAAATACCTAAAAATTTCACTGTCTCAGAATTGGACAAAATTAGTGTCCACGCGTCCATCTCGTCGCCACGATTCCAACGCACCTGAAATCGTCGATTTTCGACTTCGTATGAGTGAGTTATGCAATTTTAAAGTTCTGGAAATTAATTAAATAATTTAAAAATAAAATAGAAAATACCCTCAGCCCATTGACCGAAAAACACTGTTCACCGCCGAACTTTGACCGCACTTTGCCGCTGCCTCGGGCCACCTGACGCCACGGGACCACCGCCAATGTCTTCGTCTTGGCGAGACGCACCACCACCAGAAAGAGCCGCCCCTAAAGCTTCTCCGATCATCAGGAAATCGCCTAGAAAGAATTTCGCCTCGCGGGTCCCACAGGCCGCCTCACACCTCCAAACTGCCTGAAATTTTCTGAGCATCTTCGTCTTGCGTAGACGAAGAACTTCCGTGTTCGTGACTTCGTCTAATTCTTCCTCGATTCACGGGAATTTCTTGATTTACGTTTTGAGCTTCTGAATTTCGAAAACAGCGAGCTTTAAGACGAGATTCCGGCGAATCCGAGCGCTGTTTGACAAAACCGACTACACCATTAGCTTCGTATCGTCGAGACCTTCGAGAAAACATATAATTTGCTATGGTTTGAAGAGATTTTATTTTTTTATGAATTTTAGAGGAAGAGGGAGCCGCCATGGAAATTGAGAAAAATGATGGAAAAGAGAAGTGGCTGCTGTGCATTTCGAATTTCAGCCCTAAATCTCAGAAAAAAGATAATATATACCATGGGTTTAATTTTGGTTTGGGCCCAAATATCATTACGTGCCCAATTACTCAATTTTCAACTGTTTTCTTCAATTCAAAAATTCTTATAAATACATGCGAATTTCAAAATTAATAAATTTTAAACATAATTATTTCAGGTCATTACGAACCCAACGAACCTGATTTCGTAATTTTCCGATTCCGTATGAATTTATTATAAATTTCCGAAGTCTGAAAATAGGCTGTATTTCCACTGTAAAAATTATACAGGCCACAAAATAATTCCAAAAATTATAAATTTTAGTATTTAACCTTAATTTAATATTCCGAATCCATAGAAACTGGTTTCGTCGAATTCAGAGTTCGTTTGCAAAAATTCTATTTTTCAGGTGTATATTTTAATATTTAAAAATACCAAAAATAGTGGAATTTTTCCGAAACTCAAAAATATAAGTTCTTATAGTCATTTTTATATGTAAACAACATTCTAAAACCAATGGAGATGGTTTCGGGTCCTAATTCCTTATTCTGCAAAATGTAGCATTTTGGCCCTTATAAATTTCATAGCGACCTTTCTAAATATTGAATTGGCCATAACTTTTGATTCCCGTTATGAAATTTCGATTTTTCGGATTCGTTGGAAAGATATTTTTAAATAGATTCTAATATTTTTGGTTTCACTAAAATCCGTTAAATTTTGTATCCTGTACGGTCAGTCAAAGTTCAAGTTTGACTTTTCAAACTACCGCGTTATTTCTAACTCTTTTTATAATAAAAATTAAATCATTCATTCTAACTTCGATTTAAATCAAATTTGCGATCATTATTATTTAAATAAATTATTTTATATTGTCAAAATTCATTAAAATTTTCTAAAATAAAATATTTAAATTGGTCCTGATTTTTCGGGTTGTTACAGCTATGCTTTTTATAAAAATGAAACCGTTATAAGACTCAGTTCCCATCACACAATGCAACGCAAACCGGAGGATAGAGTTTTTACCTTATAACGGCCAAAATATGCTTGATACGAATAAAACAAAGGCATTTGATATTATTGCTAGTGTTTATATGTTTTGAAAACAATTTCAAATCAAAACTATCAATCATAGACGGCATTAATGCCCCGTACCACTATGTCGCCATATATAGGTATACAATCAAAACTGCACGATCACGTACTTGGAAATTGGATTTCCGTCATGAACCAAGGCAAAAGATAGTCCTTACCGAATTCGAGACAATCTAGCCCATGTCTCAGGCAAGCGCGCAGGCAAGCCTTGGAGCGACAGGGCCGGTCCACCGATGTGGATTATTATGCCTGAACAATACGTCTCCCCGCCCTTTGGGGCGTAAATGAGCCAATGAATGACTCCATCGGACCCGGATCGTCCGATCAAACCGAGGCGCCTCGCAACAGTAACAACCACATAGGTGAAAAGTATATAAATGTCAGGGCTGGTAGGTCACTGACACCACCCTAGCTAGAAGGAAACGCATGCCCTCCCTGAGGTCCTTCTCCCGTTTTAGGTTCATACCGGGATGTGAGGCTCACGAATTCACGTTATACACAAAGCTACGCCACACAGGCGGTGCTTTGATCATCACCACAAGACTTTGCTTTTCAACAGAAGTCCTGATCACTGCATCTTAGCATGCCACACAGGCAATTCACGCCATGCGATTGATGTCCATCGATATACAACCTCTGAGCTCGTACGTCTCAGAGAAGGGCATTAAGCAAGAGAATAAATTCTCCGCCGCCAAACAGATGTATATTTAACAGAAATCAATCAACACAGAATAAACTCCAATGTCAGACACACAGTCCCTTTACAAGTCCGTTCTGGGTCTGAACGAAACCGGAGGCACTAAATACCTCGCAAACCCTTCGATCACCACGTACATCTGAATGATCACCACTCATTATCCAAATTTCGGGATGCCTCCCAATCAGGACCTCGGTTACCATCCAAACGAGGTGAAGATCTCCGGTCTTCGACCATCGTCTTCATCTTCGACTTTCAATCGTCGGTCAATTATTTGAAATGAGAATTAACTCGGCCTTCTCAAATAATTCACGTATATTTAGAATTTCAAATCAATTTATTTCAATGGTTAAATTATTTGACAACACCAATTTTGTTCTTTAATGTTATTTTCACACCAAACACATTCAACCATCAAATACCACATAAATCAAGCAAATTCAGTTCATTTCCACTCCATATTGTTTATGGTATTTTATAACTATTTATCGCTATTTTTATTTATTTTAAAATAGCCAATTTATTCAAAACGACGCTTCGGGCCATAAGGCGGCCGTGGCGCTGTTTTTCTTCAGATTTGATTTACACATATCTGAAAATCTAACCGTTGGATCCTCACAAAGTTTACATCATTAGAAAGGTCTTTTCAAAACGAACCCAACGGTTCCAGTTTCGGGAAAATCCGACGGTCGGATCTCCCGGTACAATCGTTTGAAGTTTCGATTTCAAAATACGAACTGCAGCGTCGTTATTCGATTCAATATATAATTATATTTATATATATATAAATATAATCGCTTCTGGCGCTGTTTTTCATCAGATTTGATTTAAACATTCCAGACAATCCAACCGTTGGATTTTTACAAGGTTGGTGCCGTTGGAAAGATTATTCCAAGGCGGACCCGACGGTTGAGGTTTCGGGAAAATCCCATGGTCGGATTTCCCGTACTAGTCGTTTGAAATCACGGCTTCAAAATACGAACTGCACGGCTTCGTTTCGTTTTAATTTTATTTATATTTATATATTTATATAAATATAGTTCATTCAATGATTTCCATATCGTTTTAACTTCAAATATTTTTCTAACGCCTTAAATTTTGGAAAAATTTCGCCATGACCTCCCCTGCACCGGGAGCATCGGGAAATCGCAAATAGCGTTCCCGGTCCTTCTAATCTCAAAAAGAAAAAGAAAAAGCCAAGCGGCTAGCCAACAGGCTCAAAATCAACACCCAAACAAATCAGTAAATGTGTACCTATTTGTCGGGCACAAAATTTTATTCCTCCTCTCTAGCCCCTTTGCTATAACCTGTTCAATGAATATTGCATATACATATATATACAGTTCTTATCATTTATCAATTTCTATTCGACTTCATATTTGATTTCTATTTGGTTTAAAAACACCATTCATTCTAACGTTACATAAATAGGTGCAAATCATTTCATTAGCTAATTAATGGATATTTCAACTCATATATGTTTATTTTGAACAAGTGGCTATTTTTAACACTTCACATTTCAACGATTTATGCATACAATAAAAATGTGATTTTTATTGTAAAACAATTCATTTCAAAACACTACCTTTCTATATAGTTCATATAGTCGATAAAAGGTGATTTTTATTATCAAACAATTTATTTCAAAATATGAATTCCATTCAACACATGAATTTCTAAACAACGAATGAATATCAATTCAACACATGAATGTTTTCTATAGTTTCTATATATAGATAAAAATGTGATTTTTATTATCGAACAATTTATTTCAAAATATGAATACCATTCAACACATGAATTTCTAAACAACGAATGAATATCAATTCAACACATGAATGTTTTCAATAGTTTCTATATATAGATAAAAATGTGATTTTTATTATCGAACAATTTATTTCAAAATATGAATACCATTCAACACATGAATTTCTAAACAACGAATGAATATCAATTCAACACATGAATGTTTTCAATAGTTTCTATATATAGATAAAAATGTGATTTTTATTATCGAACAATTTATTTCAAAATATGAATACCATTCAACACATGAATTTCTAAACAACGAATGAATATCAATTCAACACATGAATGTTTTCAATAGTTTCTATATATAGATAAAAATGTGATTTTTATTATCAAACAATTTATTTCAAAATATGAATACCATTCAACACATGAATTTCTAAACAACGAATGAATATCAATTCAACACATGAATGTTTTCAATAGTTTCTATATATAGATAAAAATGTGATTTTTATTATCGAACAATTTATTTCAAAATATGAATACCATTCAACACATGAATTTCTAAACAACGAATGAATATCAATTCAACACATGAATGTTTTCTATAGTTTTTATATATAGATAAAAATGTGATTTTTATTATCGAACAATTTATTTCAAAATATGAATACCACTCAACACATGAATTTCTAAACAACGAATGAATATCAATTCAACACATGAATGTTTTCTATAGTTTTTATATATAGATAAAAATGTGATTTTTATTATCGAACAATTTATTTCAAAATATGAATACCATTCAACACATGAATTTCTAAACAACGAATGAATATCAATTCAACACATGAATGTTTTCTATAGTTTCTATATATAGATAAAAATGTGATTTTTATTATCGAACAATTTATTTCAAAATATGAATACCATTCAACACATGAATTTCTAAACAACGAATGAATATCAATTCAACACATGAATGTTTTCAATAGTTTCTATATATAGATAAAAATGTGATTTTTATTATCGAACAATTTATTTCAAAATATGAATACCATTCAACACATGAATTTCTAACCAACGAATGAATATCAATTCAACACATGAATGTTTTCTATAGTTTTTATATATAGATAAAAATGTGATTTTTATTATCGAACAATTTATTTCAAAATATGAATACCATTCAACACATGAATTTCTAAACAACGAATGAATATCAATTCAACACATGAATGTTTTCTATAGTTTCTATATATAGATAAAAATGTGATTTTTATTATCGAACAATTTATTTCAAAATATGAATACCATTCAACACATGAATTTCTAAACAACGAATGAATATCAATTCAACACATGAATGTTTTCAATAGTTTCTATATATAGATAAAAATGTGATTTTTATTATCGAACAATTTATTTCAAAATATGAATACCATTCAACACATGAATTTCTAACCAACGAATGAATATCAATTCAACACATGAATGTTTTCTATAGTTTTTATATATAGATAAAAATGTGATTTTTATTATCGAACAATTTATTTCAAAATATGAATACCATTCAACACATGAATTTCTAAACAACGAATGAATATCAATTCAACACATGAATGTTTTCTATTCAATGAATAAATATAGTTTAAGCATATGACAATAATTCAAACACACGAATATTATTCAAAATTTCGGCAGCATAACGGCAGGGTAGTTACACCGGCACCGTCCCTAGTACGGCTCCTCGCTCTACCTTAAAACCTCGCGGTTTTTGACAATGGGGATCATGCATCTAATTCGCACGCAGGCGGCATGTATATATTTATTTCATTTCCACAACCTAATCCTATGTGGTTTCAACCAAATATTTCACAACCACAAATGGGTATTTTTCAACCACAATCAACCAATATCAATCACAAACAATCCCAAACAATCAATCGCTATCAATCAATTTTCACAACAATTTCAACCAATAAATATCGTCCATGGTTTGTGGATGAGGGGCGTATATATATATATATATATATCTATATATAGCAATTCACTTTCAATTTCAATCACATATATATAATTTTTAAATCAGAAATCTCATCAATAGCTATCCAACTGCACGACACTTCCTTTATAGAAATCTTCGCCTTTCTGTCGCTTTCACCCGTATTCTCTACATATGTAAAAATCGAATTTTTACTACGCTATTCAATATATAAAAATATGATTTTTACTTCGACTTTCAATATATAAAAATCTGATTTTTACTTCGACTTTCAATATATAAAAAATCTGATTTTTACTTCGACTTTCAATATATAAAAATCTGATTATTACTTCGACTTTCAATATATAAAAATCTGATTTTTACTTCGACTTTCAATATATAAAAATCTGATTTTTACTTCGACTTTCAATATATAAAAATCTGATTTTTCCTTTAAAACAAAATCAGTTTTTATAGCTTTTTAAAATCAGTTTTAACTTCTTTTTAAAAAAAAATCCGTTTTTACTTTTTGAAGTTTAAATCCTTTAAAACCCTTTTAAAAAAAAATCAGTTTTTAAAACTTGTAAAATCAGTTTTTAAAACTTGTAAAATCAGTTTTTAAAACTTGTATAAAAAATCAGTTTTATTCTTTTTAAAATCCAGTTTTATTCTTTTTAAAATCCAGTTTTATTCTTTTTTAAAATAAACAGTTTTAATTTTATAAAAAAATTCAGTTTTTATATTTCCTTTAAAAATCAGTTTATATTTCTAAAACAAAATCAGTTTTTAATACTTTAGAAACAAAATCAGTTTTATTTCTTTAAAACAAAAATCATTATTAAATTCGGTTTTTATAAAATAGAAATAAAATAATAAAATAAACAGAAATACTTACAGAGAGGGGGGGAGGTCTTCGCAGACGTCGGAGGGCTTCGAGGTGGTGTTGTTCGTCGATGGCGGCGTCTTCGAGGCTCCAGGGGGGGCGTCGCGATGCTTCGATCGATGGAGGGGGGGGGCAGGTCTTCGTCGGCGTCGAGACGAGGGGGGGGCGGGTCTTCGTCGGCGGCAGAAGGAGGAGTAGGCGGCGGCTAGGTCTCGGCTGGGGCTCGAGAATTGGGGGTCGCGATGTGATTCGACGGGGGCGATGGCTTCGAGGTGAGGGCGGCGTCGAGGGGTTCGTCGGCAACTTTGAGACGAGGCGGCGGCTCCGAGGGTTCTGGCGGCGGCGATGATTCGATTTAGGTTTTTTTTTTATTCTGTTTAAATGAATCGGGGGGGGGGGGGGGGGCAGAAAGGAGGTAAAGGAGGGAAATTAGATTTTTTTTATTTAATTATTTAATTATTTAATTTTGCAAATAGGTTGACTTTTACATACGACCTCGAAACGAGGCCCACCGCCTGTCGCCCATAGCGTTTTACCCCCATTCCTAACACAATGGGATATGTATCGCAAGCTGATTTGCTCGTTACAATCAGTTTTCGTTAAATTTACATTTAAATCACTATATTGAATTTTAAACGTACATTTCAAATTACCAGGGTCACATACTAACTAGAATAATTCCAGAAAAATATTTTCTAGCTTCGTATTGACGATACGGTCCTAACAAAACTAGTTTCGTCGAATTCTGAGACCGTTTGAAAAATGGCCAATTTCCAGTCGATTAAAATCAACGGAAACTGGTCAAACGCGTTTTCCTTTGCCACGCTCCCATATTGATTCGAAAAATTATGAAATTTGGAATCTAGCAATAACTTTACATCACGGACCCAACAAAAGTGGTTTCATCGAAATCCGAGTTCGTTTGCAAAATGTCCATTTTTAAGGGCCTGAATTCCATAGCGACTATTCAGAATTTTCAACTGGACATATCTTTTGATTCCCGCTATCAAATTTCGATTGGTCGGATTCGTTAGAAAGATATTCACTAACAGATTTAAATACTTTTGGTTTCACTAAAATCCGGATTGTTTTGCACCCGGTATATTCAATTGAAGTTGGAAATCGAATTATCGAACTACCGCGCCATTTTCAATTCTATATATAATTATAATTAATTATATTGGTTTTCAAATGTCGATTTCAAACTCAGTTTTCATCGCCATTATTTAAAATATTCATTTTAAATATATAAAATCCATTATTTTAGCCAATTTAAAAATTTTAAATTGGTTCAGATTTTCTGGGTCGTTACATTTCCCGATTAAATTTAATAGTATAAAATAACAATTTTATTTTAGATTCCCAAAATAAATTTCAACTTTTAAAACTATATTTAATATCCTTAAAATCATATAAAATTACTTTAAATTTAGATTTTAGATTGACAAAAATCCTGGGGTGTTACATCTTACCTTCAATAGATTTCCCTTTTTTCTCAGTTTCATACTATTTAAGATTGATGGTTTTGATCCTTCTGGGTTTTTGTTGTGACGGACAGAAGAAACCAATTAAGATTGGGGAGGAGTGGGATCATTTGCAACCTATGTTATTTAAAGAAAGGGAATTGAATTCTTTCATTGAAAGAGAAAAGTGAAAGGAAAAAAATGTGGTTTGTTGGGGAAACGTGTCTTGTATCGTGGGGCAAGCAGAAGCATATAAAAATACGATAAACTACAAGTGACAAAAATGTCCCTACCATGTAGTATATTTTCAAGAGGGTGATACAGACATTTTAAAAGCTTCATTTAGATGTGTGTGTGCGTGTGTGTGTGTGTGTGTGTGTATATATATATATATATGTATATATATATATATATTGGCAATGGAAGTATTAAGTCTATGTACGCTATGAAAGTTGGAAGTTCACAACTAAGTCATCGTAAGTAGAATCTTATTATATGTGTGTACATACATACATAACTACAAACAATAAGAACTCTTCTAAGGAGTATCTCACAAGAATTTATACCATATCTTCCGCTACGAAATTCTAAAAGAAAAATAAAAACAAGGAAATATAAATGTTTGATTCATGAATATTTCTTTTAAAATTGAGATTACTTTGCAAGCCATATCTTTTAAATTGGAAGTTGATATTCATTCTAACTATAATTATTTTGATGGATAATTTTAAATATCAAACATATTAGATTAGACGTAGTTAACTGGATTCCAATTTTTTGGTGTACAATATTAAGTGGATATTTGTTTCAAGGACACATTTTAGAAAAAATAAAATAAGATTTAAGGACGGTCATACTTTCGCTATCTAAATCAAGGACAACTTTCATGCTTTAATTGAAAAAAGTCCAGATATTTTTAATTAAGGACACAAGTTGATATTTCATAAATAATAAAAATTAATACAAATGTTTTTCTGTGACAATAATATTAAAAATTAACAAAAATCAATTAGAAAAATCTAATTTTGTTTTGTGAATATGGAAAAAAATAATATAAAAAAATTCAGGATGGAAAGCTAAATGCATATAGCTTCGTTTTTTATATATAGCTTTCTTCGGGTGTAAATGACGTTAGCTTTAAAATGACTTGGTTTTGTGTTTAGGTGATACAATATAAAGCTATATTTCTAAGTTATAAAGCTATATTCATCTAGCTTTCCGAGCTGATTATTTCTATATGTTTATAATAATGTAAATCGATAAAATAATTTAAAATTGACATTTTTTTCTTTCAATTTTGAGGACAATTTTTTATTTTTTAATTAATTTAGTAATGATGATAAATTAAAGTGACATTCATGTTGATATAATACAATATGGCCTTTGTCCTCCATTTAATTATCAAACTTAGTTGTCCTTTAATCTATTTTTTTTGGGGAATGTGTCCTTAAAACTTAATACCCCTTATATTAATATATTTACAAAATTTTACATTATTTCGGATGTGTGGCTCAAAATGTGATATGTATGTAGAAAATGGATGTCGAAAATTTTCGTTGTACATTTTAAAATGAACCTGTCAAAATAAATATGTAAATGTTTTATGTTAACTTAATATTTGTGTAATATAGATTTATTTTTTATTCATCTGATTTTAATGGCATAGCTTTGGATACCATAAAATTAAGATGTAGAGAATGAGATTAAACTTAATTGTTCATTTCTATTGCAAAAAATTCTTTTATATTTTTAATTTTGGTTTTCATAATTCAATTAATTTGGTGTTGAATATATTTTCATTACATAGGGTTGTTAATGAATATTTTCAGATACGGATAGTAATATATTTGTATCCGCATAAGAAATCATTCTGGATATCGAATATTCATATCTGTGGATACATAGAGATATCGGATAATTATTCTGTCTACCAACGATCAATAAATCAAAGAAATATAAATAAAATTATTTAGTTTAACATAAATGTTTTCAATCCCATTGAACACAAATGTTAAAAATAAATAAATATGATGAAATTAAATATATTTGAGTAGCTAATATGGATCCAGTGCATATAATATAAATCTTTGACTTAATAAAGCTATAAATAAATCTCATTCGTTATACTAAAATACATATAATTTTAACATAATGTTAAAAAAATCGAATGAATAATTTTTTAATGTGGATATCTATGTATTAGTATTTATTTTTAAAAATTTCGGATATTTATCTCTTTTTCGGACACGTATACGGACAAATTTTGGAATTTTTCGAGTATCCATCAGAATTTACAGATTTAACCTTGATAAATTTAATAATATAAACGGGGTTTTGAAGTAATTTACTGATTTAACCTTGATAAACATGATAATGTACAAGTACATTATTTATACAATGAAAACGCGCATACATTATTTGATGTCTATCCATCAGAATTTAATCTGCACTGCATGGGTTTACGTTAGATAGGGGTTCATCCTCAAGGAAGCGAACAAATTTATCCAAATATGCATTTTGAATTTGCACATCTGAGAACAGCACTAGCATCATCTCTCTGGACTTCTCCCTCACACCTTCGCCCTCCTCATCATCCATCACAAACTCAACAGCCCGCTTCACATCCTCCTTCGTAAACGACCCGTCGCCCTCATCTCGTTCCACCTCCACGCCGTACCCTCCACTAGCCACAATCCTTGCATTAATCCCCTGATCGGCGAAAACAGTGATGACTGCGAGGGGTAGTCCGAACTATAAACTCTCGATCACCGTACTCCACCCACAGTGCGTCAGTACACCACCCACAGTGCGTCAGTACACCACCCACTGACATGTGTCCCAAAACGTCCATCTACTGCACCCATCCCCTGGCCCAAGGGCGAACCCAGGAATTAACAAAGGGGTGGGCTGATTTATAGTTTGGCTAATATACAGTTTAATAGTAATACATTTTGTAATTTTGACATTGAGTAAGTAGTAATGTATTTTTTTTCCAACACTGGGCTGCAGCCTAGGCCCGCCCGGTGCTAGCTCCACCCTTGCCCTGGGCACCATCCCGAACTCCTTCGTCCTCTCCTCGAACCCTTCCAGTAACTCCTCCCTGCATGCCCACACAAATGGCACCCTCACCTCCTCCAACCCATCAGCAATCCCCTTCACCACTTCATTGCTTAAGGCCGCTTCGCTTCCAAAAGCGACATACAGTACAGATTTGGGCCTTTTGTTGTTCAGCCACCGCTCAATCCCACCCTCGTGTTTTGTGATGGCCCGCCCTGCAGTAGCCTGCATTTCCTCCGACGGTGCGCTGTACACATGCCCGACTAGCACAGAATGGTTGCCAAAGAAAGGAAAGAAGAGAATGAACTAACATGGAACCTGTAGAATGTCTCACAGCGCATGGAACAAAATATAATAATAACATAATCTTGACATAAACCAGGCGAGACAGTGCATAAGCTGAAAAATAAACCAACATAGCAGCGGAAATCCAAATACAGCTTATTACAACTTTCCAAATTTACTGTCTCTAAAACAAATGAAAGCTGAAGTAGAAGATGTGTAACAACCCGGATTTTTACAACATGCTAAGACAAGAATCAAGGCAGAATTTAAATGATAAAATCTGAATCAAGGGAAACGGGTTGTGCCATTGCGTTCGTCTCGGAAAAATACGTGAAATAGAGTCCGAGTTTTCGAAAATCGGAGTCCGTATGACCAAGTTATGGCCTGTCAAAGTTTTCAGAAAATTTCAAGTTAAAAAACAGTTCAAATTTGAATTCAGAATTCAAATTCAGCCAAACAGAACAGGCGGGAAAAATTCCCCCCACCCCCAAGTCGACTGGGGAGTCGACTTGGGAGTCGACACACCCCAGGTGGTGTCGACTGCCCAGTCGACACCCCTGTCGACTTGGGTGGTCGGCCAGTTTGGCCTGGGTGCACCTGAATTGTTCCTCAAGACATGTTTGGATGCTTGTGACGGATTTTAAAGGCTCAGATCTATCCTAGGGTTTATCCTATGGCCTAAACTACTCCTAATCTCTATAAAAAGACCCCTAAGCCTACCCTAAACCCTCACAAATCACTCATGCCACGAAGTGCTGCGCAAATGCCAAGTGATCATGGCCTCCATCTCCAACTCCAAGAGCTTATGCATTCAAATCGGATCCGAATCAAAGGTGCTAGCTTGCTACATCAAATCAAGGGAGTGGATCAACGTTGCTACGCAAATTTCATGACGATTCTTCAACAAAGGAGCCACCTTTCTTCGTCAAGACGATGCATGATCCTTCCCTAAGCCTCGCTATGTAAGTTCTAGCTACTTGTAGATTATAACGGTGGTTCTAATGTGACATGGAATAAAATGCGATGAAACATAAGTATGCTTGCCTATGTGAACCTAATTTTGCCCCTTTTCAATGATCTATGACCTTGGGCTAAGTTTTAGCAACTTAATCATGCCACTCATGTTATGTTTAACCTAGTTTATCTTGCAAGTTTGAATCTTTATCTATGGAATGTTAGCATGAACCTTTGGGAACCATTTGACTTGTGAAACATTGGCAAAGACTTGACTTTGGGGCTTATGCATGTAGATGAACCCAAACCCCCTTATGATCTCATGCTTGTTTGTGGCTAATCCCGTGGTGACATTATGCATGTTTGAGGCCAAAAACCCCTTATGATGCTATGCATATTTTGAGGCCAAACCCCTTATGATACCACGCATGTTTGTGGCCAATCCCTTTTTGACATCGTGCATGTTTTGAGGCCAATATGTAGCATAGTGTCCTTACTATGTTGACTCGCTTTTACTTGGGTTGGAAACATGATTTGGGGTAGGTTAGACGCGCGTGATTATGACATGATAATTTGACATGGGATTTCATGAAAATATGGCACTCATGATACACCTAAATGTGGACATGACATGTGGGGTAAACATGGGACTTGAAGCTAGACACGTATGGGTTGTAAGTGTAATTGACACTAGACCAAACATGAAAGTGGCCAACTCGAGGTTGGGTTGAGTTTGTATCATAAATCTACCCGGACCCGCCCGGCTGAACTAGTGGCTACAAACAATAGGACCCAATGTGAGTAGTTGGTCATATAGCACTTAAAACCCGAGGTTAGACTAGGTTGTGGTGTAAAGCTACCCGGACCCGCCCGGCTTAACTAGTAACCACAACAAAGTCTAATGTGAGAGGTTGGGGTGCATTAATCTAATTAATGCCACATGAAAAGGTTAAGTAATTTCGACTAATGACACTTAACCGATATGACACGAATGGGTAGGTTAAGTGGAACCGGACTTGATTTCTTAATGACACTTAACCAAACAAGACAATTAGGGGATGGGGTTAAGTAATTTACACTTAACTAATCCGACTTGGTAATTAGATAGGGTTAAGTAATCTATACTTAACTAATCTAAACACGGTAATTAGATGGGGTTAAGTAACCTACATTTAACTAATCTAAACACGGCAATTAGATGAGGTTAAGTAACTTACACTTAACCAATCTAAACACGGTAATTCGATGGGGTTAAGTTAAACACTTAACCAATCTAAACTTGGTAATTCAATGAGGTTAAGTAACTTATACTTAACCAATTATACATGATGATTTGATGAGGTTAAGCAACCATACTTAACCAATCTAATATGAGAACTTGAGAGGGTTAAGTCACAAGGCCGTTTAAATATACTTAACCATTATAATACGATTAGTGGATGGGGTTAAGTTAACCTATACTTAACCAATCCGACTCGATAATCCGATGAGGTTAAGATAATCTATGCTTAACCAATCTAGCACGATAATCTGATAGGGTTAAGACAAATAAATACTTAACCAATTTGACTTGATAGGGTTAAGCCATGAGCTTCTTGGTATACTTAACCAACTTGTAGGGCTAAGCCTTGAACTTAAATACTTAGCCAATCTTGACATGATTCGTAGGCAGGTTAAGTCATGAACTTGAATGACAACACTTAACCCATTAGACAAAACCCTAGCTCAGGGGACTAGGTTGAAAATCGTAGTTAACAAGGATAGCGGGAAGAGAAGCTAAGTGGTAAACCTTAGTTAAGGATAACTAAGTGATAATCCTTAGTCAGGGAAATTGGACCAGTTCACAGATAGATGAGTAACCCGATACGGTAGGTCATTGCTTTAACACACGTGGAGGAGCGAATTATCTGACTTAGATAAAGGCTCCAACGAACTGGGTGACGAAGCGGTAGCTTCGGGGGACATGAGGATACTCTTGGTATCCCTCTGTGAGGTTGCAGATGATCCGCCTGGGCTCACAGAGGTTAAGGTCTGCGGTAGAAGAACCAAGAGTATGCCTTGGTTGATGTGCGAGCAACCTAAAGACGGGGGTGGATTAGCGTGGAGTCGACGATACTTGATTTTTGCCCTGGATAGCGCGTCGTCGACTACCTACCATCTCTAGTCAATCGTGTACGTACGGAAAGGCAGAGAACTCCCAACAGACCATATACTTGCTATCGAGTTATGGGTGAGGTTGGCCAATAGGTAAGTGGGGCATAGTGGGACCGGGATGTAGTTCTCATACATGATTTTTCTTGGATTGCCTTTCAGTAGTTGAGGGAGGGGTCACGTGGGACCATAGCCACGGATACAAAAACAGACCTTGATATCTGCATCGGCAATTGACTTAAAGCTCCCGATCGAGTTCCGTATTTCTTGATTTGCCCTAGCACGGAACTCGGGTGGCACATTGAGATACTTGTGCGTCTAGACATGGAAAACGATTCACGATACATACGTGGGATAAAGGGCGTGGTTGACGGGTGGCATAATCCCTAGTGGCCCTACGTGGCTTGAACCCAAACCGAGACACGGAAACGTTCATTAGCTAGCATAATCCCTAGTGGTCCTAGGTGGCATAAATCCTAAGTGAACACGCGATAGTTCATGGTAAGAAAATATAACCAGATCAAGGGTAGCAGTCCAAAACCACTTCAAGGATAAAATGGTACTACGTTCTGGTGGTATAGATTTACATGAGAAAGCCCGTACGGCCCACGGCAAAGGACTGAACTTATACATGGAAAGAAACATAAGAGTTGGAAAAAAACCTACTATATATTAGGTTGACATGGACCATTACATGACATTGGGCAAGGGACATTCGTAGTTAACACATGACGCAGGTTGGGATACTAGTACGAGAGGTGCAGGGCAAATATACATGATAAGTACCGTGGGATGTTATACATGATAGATACCTTGGGATAATATACTTGATAGAAACCTGACGAAGTGATACCTTGATTTATCTTGACGCCGTAGTTTATCATGATACCTTAGTTTATCTTGTTACAGTAGCTCATCCAGTTATCTTGGTTTAGCTTATCTATCTTGTCGGCATTCATATGTTTACTTTCAGTTTATGCATGTCATGTTATCTTTACCTGTTTTTATACTGGAAGTAGATAGGATTTACCAGTCTTTTTGACTAGCCCCGTTTTCTTTCGCCTCTTTGTCTTCCGTTTCCCCCCCCCTAGGTTTTCCGGGAGGAAATGATGTTGTTTAGTTCGGACCTCTTATGCTTGAAGGTCATCATGTACAGCTTGGTCTTCTCTTGGCTATGGCTGCTTCACCGCTTTATTTTGGGGAATAATTTATGAAAAAGGTTTTATGCTTCTTTACTATTGCAAGACAGGTTTTGATGTATTCTGATGTAAAAGGCTTTAGACCTTATTTTATAAGGTAATGAAATTTGTTTTACTTCCGCTATTTTATATATGTTCTGTCTTGTAATATTTCTATGCATGTTTACCTCGATAATGCTTCACCAAACCTAGTGCATTCCCTTTGTGAGTGACCCTAGCGGAGGTGGGGTGTTACATTTGGTATCAGAGCAGAAGGTTACTAGACTGGGCAAAAGTTTTTAAAACCTTCTGAAAACTATTTGAGAAACCGTTTACTAAGAAGCATTTTTCAAGAAAAGTTTTTAAAGGCTATTCCCCAAAATCCATTAGCACTATCCTTTGTTTCCTTGATCGAATCTCTTTTCCTTTCTTTCCTCCATCTGTAGTCACAGTAGTTTTAACTGCGACTAATCCTTGTCTAGCTACGAAGTGTTTTCCGTGAGATGGAGGTGGTTCTCGAGAGGCCTGTTACCGTGATACAAGGAAGGGTAATAAGAGAAAGGATAAAGGACACAGACGTAAGGATAAGCAACTTGTTGGTATGGATTAGTCCACGAAGGAAGACAAGGACAAGATCAGCGAGAGGGCAATTGTATGCTCTCACTCCTAGCGTACCTAAGAGGGATGGTATCGTTTCTGTTAAAGGTTTAGCCTTTCTTTTCTATCATCCCGTCCAGACTTTGTTTTGATCATCGCATCATTTAAGTCTGCTTCGATAGTTAAGTCTCTGCACCTTAGTACTAGCATGGTAGAAGATCCCACTTTTGTCCCAAAATCTGGTTGGAGATCGGTCCATTTATTCATGACTTGTTTGGAATTGAGAGTGTAAATGCCAAGTGTTGAGATTAGAAGCAATGCTTCTATTGTTGAGCTATGGATGGATTCTAGGGATGAAGTATTTATCCAGTAAGGGATGCCATTCTCGGTTTTGAAAGGAGGGTAGTTAAACTCTTAACTTGCCTTGGTAATACCCTCGAAGTCTCGTGTAACCTTTTGGGTTTTGTCATGGTTAGTTACCTAGAATCTCTTGATGCATTTATCGGAAATCTCTGATCCGATCGAGTAATGTTCGCCAATAAGGCGGATGGTTCATTCTGCTTAAGCATGGGCTGTAGGAATCACCCTAGTAAGTACACGGGGCAACATGGCTGGCATCGGTTGTTTTCAAGGGAAAGTTCTTCTGCATGGAATACCTCTTAGTAGGTAAACGAGATCCAAGATTCGCTAGTGAATTGTTGGAAAGCTTGCATGAAACCATGAGTACGCAGTTATGGTTGAGCCAAGTATTCTAGGAAAGAATAAGTGAAAAAGGAACGAGAGGCGACAGTGAAACGAGTTCCGACTCATACCTTGGAAATAGGAATCAAGGAGCTATGAAATCATGAAGTCAAAGGCGGTCAAGGCACAATGGAATTAAGCTCATGGAAATGTGGCTTAGACGCGCACATCATGTCTCTTTTTAAGAGTATATCGTTGATCCTTGGTTCACCTGTAGAGCTTACTTGCATGCTATCGCTTGGTGGATATCCTCTCGGTCCTGTTTCTGCTACAAACCCCGTAAGGAGTTTGTCTTGTTTATCTCCTCGATCTTATCTTGGGAACCTTAGATAGAACTCTATGGATGTAAACATGTATTTGAAACATGTTATGACTGATATGGTTGCAAATGGTTGCAAGTGGTTGCTCGTGGATGCGCGAATACACATTAGATACTAGATTGACGCATTCATGTTTCATGTTGCATATGCACGAGTATTTATACTTGTTTGTGGATGAAATTGAATGTGTTGTCATGCGGATGTTGCATATGAATGAATGTTTGTGCACACATATAGTGTTTATATGACTAGGACTATTTGCATACATGTTGGACTCATGGCACTGAACATATTTTGCATTAGAAAGATCATTCAGGCCTGATCATTAGCATTAGCTAAGGGGCATATACGCACATGTTCTGCATATATTCATATGGCATTAGAAATCGTCTAAGGACAATGGTTGCCTGTGAATGATTTTTTGAGTAGATGGATGAGGGATGGTAGGATACGTTCTTCCTAACTTGGAGATTTCGGGGACGAAATCCTTTAAGTTGGGGAGAATGTAACAACCCGGATTTTTACAACATGCTAAGACAAGAATCAAGGCAGAATTTAAATGATAAAATCTGAATCAAGGGAAACGGGATATGCCAATGCGTTTGTCTCGGAAAAATACGCGAAATAGAGTCTGAGTTTTCGAAAATCGGAGTCCGTATGACCAAGTTATGGCCCGTCAAAGTTTTCAGAAAATTTCAAGTTCAAAAACAGTTCAAATTTGAATTCAGAATGCAAATTCAGCCAAGCAGAACAGGCGGGAAAAATTCCCGCCACCCCCAAGTCGACTGGGGAGTCGACTTGGGAGTCGACACACCCCAGCTGGTGTCGACTGCCCAGTCGACACCCCTGTCGACTTGGGTGGTCGGCCAGTTTGGCCTGGGTGCACCTGACTTGTTCCTCAAGACATGTTTGGAGGCTTGTGATGGATTTTAAAGGCTCAGATCTATCCTAGGGTTTATCCTATGGCCTAAACTACACCTAATCTCTATAAAAAGACCCCTAAGCCTACCCTAAACCCTCACAAATCACTCATGCCACGAAGTGCTGCCCAAATGCCAAGTGATCATGGCCTCCATCTCCAACTCCAAGAGCTTATGCATTCAAATCGGATCCGAATCAAAGGTGCTAGCTTGCTACATCGAATCAAGGGAGTGGATCAACGTTGCTACGCAAATTTCATGACGATTCTTCAACAAAGGAGCCACCTTTCTTCGTCAAGACGATGCATGATCCTTCCCTAAGCCTCGCTATGTAAGTTCTAGCTACTTGTAGATTCTAACAGTGGTTCTAATGTGACATGGAATAAAATGCGATGAAACATAAGTATGCTAGCCTATGTGAACCTAATTTTGCCCCTTTTCAATGATCTATGACCTTGGGCTAAGTTTTAGCGACTTAATCATGCCACTCATGTTATGTTTAACCTAGTTTATCTTGCAAGTTTGATTCTTTATCTATGGAATGTTAGCATGAACCTTTGGGAACCATTTGACTTGTGAAACATTGGAAAAGACTTGACTTTGGGGCTTATGCATGTAGATGAACCCAAACCCCCTTATGATATCATGCATGTTTGTGGCTAATCCCGTGGTGACATTATGCATGTTTGAGGCCAAAAACCCCTTATGATGCTATGCATATTTTGAGGCCAAACCCCTTATGATACCACGCATGTTTGTGGCCAATCCCTTTTTGACATCGTGCATGTTTTGAGGCCAATATGTAGCATAGTGTCCTTACTATGTTGACTCGCTTTTACTTGGGTTGGAAACACAATTTGGGGTAGGTTAGACGCGCGTGATTATGACATGATAATTTGACATGGGATTTCATGAAAATATGGCACTCATGAGACACCTAAATGTGGACATGACATGTGGGGTAAACATGGGACTTGAAGCTAGACACGTATGGGTTGTAAGTGTAATATGACACTAGACCAAACATGAAAGTGGCCAACTCGAGGTTGGGTTGAGTTTGTAGCATAAATCTACCCGGACCCACCCGGCTTAACTAGTGGCTACAAACAATAGGACCCAATGTGAGTAGTTGGTCATATAGCACTTAAAACCCGAGGTTAGACTAGGTTGTGGTGTAAAGCTACCCGGATACGCCCAGCTTAACTAGTAACCACAACAAAGTCTAATGTGAGAGGTTGGGGTGCATTAATCTAATTAATGCCACATGAAAAGGTTAAGTAATTTCGACTAATGACACTTAACCGGTATGACACGAATGGGTAGGTTAAGTGGAACCGGACTTGATTTCTTAATGATACTTAACCAAACAAGACAATTAGGGGATGGGGTTAAGTAATTTACACTTAACTAATCCGACTTGGTAATTAGATAGGGTTAAGTAATCTATACTTAACTAATCTAAACACGGTAATTAGATGGGGTTAAGTAACCTACACTTAACTAATCTAAACACGGCAATTAGATGAGGTTAAGTAACTTACACTTAACCAATCTAAACACGGTAATTCGATGGGGTTAAGTTAAACACTTAACCAATCTAAACTTGGTAATTCAATGAGGTTAAGTAACTTATACTTAACCAATTATACATGATGATTTGATGAGGTTAAGCAACCATACTTAACCAATCTAATATGAGAACTTGAGAGGGTTAAGTCACAAGACCGTTTAAATATACTTAACCATTATAATACGATTAGTGGATGGGGTTAAGTTAACCTATACTTAACCAATCCGACTCGATAATCCGATGAGGTTAAGATAATCTATGCTTAACCAATCTAACACGATAATCTGATAGGGTTAAGACAAATAAATACTTAACCAATTTGACATGATAGGGTTAAGCCATGAGCTTCTTGGTATACTTAACCAACTTGTAGGGCTAAGCCTTGAACTTAAATACTTAGCCAATTTTGACATGATTCATAGGCGGGTTAAGTCATGAACTTGAATGACAACACTTAACCCATTAGACAAAACCCTAGCTCAGGGGACTAGGTTGAAAATCGTAGTTAACAAGGATAGCGGGAAGAGAAGCTAAGTGGTAAACCTTAGTTAAGGATAACTAAGTAATAATCCTTAGTCAGGGAAATTGGACTAGTTCACAGATAGATGAGTAACCCGATACGGTAGGTCATTGCTTTAACACACGTGGAGGAGCGAATTATCTGACTTAGATAAAGGCTCCAACGAACTGGGTGACGAAGCGGTAGCTTCGGGGGACATGAGGATACTCTTGGTATCCCTCTGTGAGGTTGCAGATGATCCGCCTGGGCTCACAGAGGTTAAGGTCTGCGGTAGAAGAACCAAGAGTATGCCTTGGTTGATGTGCGAGCAACCTAAAGACGGGGGTGGATTAGCGTGGAGTCGACGATACTTGATTTTTGCCCTGGATAGCGCGTCGTCGACTACCTACCATCTCTAGTCAATCGTGTACGTACGGAAAGGCAGAGAACTCCCAACAGACCATATACTTGCTATCGAGTTATGGGTGAGGTTGGCCAATAGGTAAGTGGGGCATAGTGGGGCCGGGATGTAGTTCTCATACATGATTTTTCTTGGATTGCCTTTCAGTAGTTGAGGGAGGGGTCACGTGGGACCATAGCCACGGATACAAAAACAGACCTTGATATCTGCATCGGCAATTGACTTAAAGCTCCCGATCGAGTTCCGTATTTCTTGATTTGCCCTAGCACGGAACTCGGGTGGCACATTGAGATACTTGTGCATGTAGACATGGAAAACGATTCACGATACATACGTGGGATAAAGGGCGTGGTTGACGGGTGGCATAATCCCTAGTGGCCCTACGTGGCTTGAACCCAAACCGAGACACGGAAACGTTCATTAGCTAGCATAATCCCTAGTGGTCCTAGGTGGCATAAATCCTAAGTGAACACGCGATAGTTCATGGTAAGAAAATATAACCAGATCAAGGGTAGCAGTCCAAAACCACTTCAAGGATAAAATGGTACTACGTTGAGGTGGTATAGATTTACATGTGAAAGCCCGTACGGCCCACGGCAAAGGACTGAACTTTTACATGGAAAGAAACATACGAGTTGGAAAAAAACCCTGCATATGCTATATATTAGGTTGACATGGACCATTACATGACATTGGGCAAGGGACATTCATAGTTAACACATGACGCGGGTTGGGATACTAGTACGAGAGGTGCAGGGCAAATATACATGATAAGTACCGTGGGATGTTATACATGTAGATACCTTGGGATAATATACTTGATAGAAACCTGACGATGTGATACCTTGATTTATCTTGACGCCGTAGTTTATCATGATACCTTAGTTTATCTTGTTACAGTAGCTCATCCAGTTATCTTGGTTTAGCTTATCTATCTTGTCGGCATTCATACGTTTACTTTCAGTTTATGCATGTCATGTTACCTTTACCTATTTTTATACTGGAAGTAGATAGGACTTACCAGTCTTTATGACTGACCCCGTTTTCTTTCGCCTCTTTGTCTTCCGTTCCCCCCCCCCCAGGTTTTCCGGGAGGAAATGATGTTGTTTAGTTCGGACCTCTTATGCTTGAAGGTCATCATGTATAGCTTGGTCTTCTCTTGGCTATGGCTGCTTCACCGCTTTATTTTGGGGAATAATTTATGAAAAAGATTTTATGCTTCTTTACTATTGCATGACAGGTTTTGATGTATTCTGATGTAAAAGGCTTTAGACCTTATTTTATAAGGTAATGAAATTTGTTTTACTTCCGCTGTTTTATATATGTTCTGTCTTGTAATATTTCTGTGCATGTTTACCTCGATAATGCTTCACCAAACCTAGTGCATTCCCTTTGTCAGTGACCCTAGCGGAGGTGGGGTGTTACAAGATGCACTACTAATGCCCAAGTAGTGATCTTCAACAACACAGGGAGAATACTATATATATATATATCATTCGTGGAAGCCTCCTGCTCGTCTCCGGATCAACTACCCGTGGATACCCAGCTAACCTATCTCTAGTCTGCTCGTGAGAGCACCCAGAGTAATAAGAAGAGATATAAAACTCTGGGTCAGACAAAAAGTCTGGTATGAGCGATAAGCAGCTAAACAAAACAATAACAGGTATACTAAACCATACCTGAACCTGGACCTGCAACCAAAGAGTTAGCACTACATACCGTACAATACTCTAAGGTGCCACTGAACAGATGGTGTAAAGATAACGGGGGTGGGGGTGTGCATGTCATAATGATGGCAAACAAGTCAAGCATAGCAACCATCCTCACATCTCTCACTCAGTGCATAAAGCATACGATGTCCACCACTATCAATCACTAGACCCATCGAAGTAGTGATGGAGTTCGACTTGTACAACTACTGCTACTACCAAGCTTACCACATGGAGTCATGACCAAATCTTTACAAATGACCCCACTTCATTGGTCTATTAGCTCTTTAGTCGTACCTAGGCCACTGTGGCCCTGAATCCGTTCACGTACTCCCTACACATAGCGATTCAAAGTCATAGACATCGACAACTCCTTAGCACACGTCCCGCAGCAAAGCCCAACTCATGAAGCCGACTCATTGGTTCCCAACTGGATCCTGAGCTCTAACTTCCATTTGGACTACCTTTGCATCTCGGGTTATTGGTCTTCTCCGGATCGGTGCTTCACTTCAGTCTATACTTCAAAGTCGGATCGTGATTCGCGTCTCAAGTCCAAGCATCTCGGTTCGGATCGGTTGAGCTACCCCCATCGGATCGGGTCGGGGTCCTCATCTTGTGGCGGTTCGGGTCGGTCATCATCACCTCCTGGCGGATCGGGATCGGTTCGGTTCGGAGGTGGCCATGCGGATCGGGTCGGAGAAGATGCTCCCCAATCTTCCAGATCGTCTCATGGATACACAGCTTGGAGGGGCGGTTCGGTCCGGGGGTCCTTCCTCCGATCCGATCCGGATCGGCTAGAATCCTGCACTTCTTCCAGCGACTGTTTACGCCATTCGACGGAGTTTTCGACTAATCTAACACTTCTAGACAATCACAAATCATACCATACAGTCATAGCAACATGTAACATCAACTACAAACATCAAAACAATAACTTGATAGGTTAAAATAGATCAAACATAGCCAAAATCCCATATTTTCCCATAAGCATGTTTAGGAAAAACTAATGGTATGATTAGTAAAACTTAACCAAATCAAACTAAATTTCTAACAGAGGTCTAAAACATTATTTTCGAATTTATAGATATTTTTCCAGAATTTATTAGTGTATAAATTCGCTAATCTTCACTAATTACCCTTAATTAACTTTAATTAGTGTCAAAACAATGCTAATCACTCACCTTAGCCACAAATAAAACCTTAAGAACTGAAACTCTACTGTTTGGGCGTTGTTCCCAATGCAACTCGGCAGCTCCAACCTTGCTTTGGTGTTTTCTCTCCTTAATTTGATGTAGATTAAGCCAAAACTTGATTAGAAAGTGATTAGAAGTTGATTTGGGTGTTGGAGGCCATTGTTAGGGTTTCAAGAATGAAAGTGGCGGCTGAAAAATGAAAATAAGATCGTTCTCTAACTGGTTTCAGCCTCCTTATAACCCTAATCCCGAAATTCCCCATTGGGCCTAGCTGTTAATCACCCGGTTAAGCTCAATTAAGCTGTTTTTCACTATCTGAAACTTGTTTCAGCCATATCTTCCAAACGGTGAGTCCGTTTGGCTAACGTGACCACTCTACGGAATTGTAAACCATCAAACGAATCTAATGGAAGTGGTTTCAGGTCAAAATTCATTTCCAGTCAAAAGTTATGGTCAAAACAGTACCAACTAGGGGCAAAATGGTCATTTAAAAAAATCGGGAAAAATCATGAACATGGGAAATGGCCCCAATAGTCGTCTCCCAAAGTTACATGACCATACGACTTCGTATGTGAGAGAAATAAATGTTCTACGATCCCGCGATGCATAGAATGCGGGTTGTTACATTCTTCCCCCCTTAAGAAATTTCGTCCCCGAAATTCCTTAACCCAAAACATACAAAGGATCCCGCATGCCTACCAATCATACATAACAATTCAATCATGCAAAACAAACAAAACAAACCTAACCTAGCATGCGGAAAACTAAATCGAACTGAAATCTTACCAGGCAAAGAGTTCTGGATACGTCTTCCTAATGCTCTCCTCTGTCTCCCAAGTACAGTCATTCTCATTCTCGCCCCACTGAACTTTGACTAGATTCACCGCTTTCCTTCGAAGCTTCTTCGTATCGTTCCCAGCAATACGCATAGGTCTGCGGTTCCCAACCGCCTCGGGTTCAACTTCGACATCATCCAACTGATCAGGTGAAATAGTCACATCTGGGTCGTGTACGAATTTCCTTAACTGGGAAACATGAAATACGTTGTGAACTCCTACCATCTTGTCTGGTAATTCAACTTTATATGCTAAACTCCCAATTTGCTCAAGAACTGGGAATGGACCAACAAATCTTGGTGCTAACTTGCCTCTCCTGCCAAATCGTATCACACTCTTCAACGGAGAAATCTTGACAAACACCAAGTCACCAACGGAGAACATTAAGTCTCTTCTCCTCTTATCAGCATAACTCTTCTGCCTATCCTGGGCAGCCTTCATTCATTGTTGAATGATCTTAATCTTATCTGAAGTTTCTCTTACTACATCTGGTCCAAGCACAAACTTCTCACCGGTCTCTATCCAACATGATGGTGAGTTGCACGGTCTTTCGTACAAAGCTTCATATGGAGCCATACCGATACTGGATTGGTAGCTATTGTTATATGCAAACTCTACTAGATGCAAATGGTCATCCCATGATCCACCAAAATCCAATATACAAGCCCTCAAGAGATCTTCCAATATACGATTCACCCTCTCTGTCTGACCGTCGGTTTGAGGATGATACGCGGTACTGAGATATAATTCCGACCCTAGAGCCTCTTGTAAGCTCTTCCAAAACCCACTAGTAAACAATGGGTCTCGGTCACTCACAATGCTTTTAGGTACTCCATGAAATCTCACTACCCACTTCATATACAGTTCTGCTAACTTAGCTGCCGTCCTGTTTGACTTGACGGGTATAAATCTTGCACTTTTGGTCAATCGGTCCACAATCACACAAATGCTATCATGGACCAATCTAGTCCTTGGTAATCTATCAATGAAATCCATTGACACTTGTTCCCATTTCCATTCTGGAATTTCTAATGGTTGTAACAAACCACTAGGCTTCTTTTGCTCAGCTTTAACTAGCTGGCAATTCATGCATTTTGATATAAACTTCCCAATGTCTCTTTTCATCCCATCCCAGTAGTAGGTCTGCTTCATGTCCCGATACATTTTGTTACCACCGGGATGTATAGTAAATTTTGAGTGATGACATTCTCTAAGCACCCCATCCCTCAATCCATTGACATTGGGTACAACTAGTCTTCCATTCTTTCTAAACCATCCATCTCGATCGAGCCCATACTTGTTCGTCTCCTCATCGATACCCATCTCTAACTTGGAGATGATTTCCAATAGGTTAGGATCGTCCCTCTGGCTAGAGCCGATCCGCTCAATCAAAGTGGGTCTGACCGTCAAACTTGCTAACATTTCTGGATCCAATTCGCACTTTGGTCTGAAATCATACCCAGCGATGTACTCCAGTTGCTTCCATTCTAGAAACATAGCCCCTAAACTGGCATGTCTTCTACTCAACGCATCAGCCATCGCATTGCCCTTTCCTGGTGTATATGCGATGTCGAAATCATAGGAAGCTAAGAATTCTAACCATCTTTGCTGTAGGAGATTTAGATCCTTTTGAGAGAAGAGATACTTTAACGATTTATGATCGGTAAACAGCTCAAATCTTTCTCCCAAGAGATAATGTCTCCACATTTTCAATGCAAACACGATCGCTGCCAATTCCAAATCATGGGTAGGGTATCTTTTCTCGTGCGGTTTCAGTTGCCGACTTGCATAAGCTACAACCCTACCTCCTTGCATCAATACAACACCTAGCCCTGTGCCACATGCATCCGTATATACTGTCATCTCTTCATTCCCCTTTGGAATGACTAACACTGGTGCACATGTCAACTTTTCCTTTAGACTCTTGAATGCATTCTCGCACTTTTCGTCCCAGATGAAATCTTGATTCTTCTTGGTCAACTGAGTCAACGGTGCTGCTATCTTGGAGAAATGTTGGATAAACTTACGATAATATCCAGCTAATCCCAAGAAACTTCTTATATCCGTTGCATTCTTGGGCGTAGACCAATCTTGTACCGTAGCCACCTTCGCAGGATCCACGGCAATACCATTCTTTGAAACAACATGGCCCAAGAATCTCACTTCCCTCCTCCAGAAGTGACACTTAGAAAACTTTTCTTTCAATTGGTGTTTTCTCAACACCTCCATCACTATCCTCAAATGTTCCTTGTGTTCTTCCTCTGTCCTTGAGTAGACCAAGATATCATCCACGAACACAAGGACAAACTTATTCAACTGATCTCTGAATACCCTATTCATAAGATCCACAAAATATGCTGGGGCATTGGTCAGCCCGAATGGCATGACCAACCACTCATAAAATCCAGACGGCGTCCGAAATGTTGTTTTAGCTATACT
This sequence comes from Allium sativum, assembly GCA_030737875.1. Classification (NCBI taxonomy): domain Eukaryota; kingdom Viridiplantae; phylum Streptophyta; class Magnoliopsida; order Asparagales; family Amaryllidaceae; genus Allium; species Allium sativum. The sequence goes on from CM060911.1 coordinate 283,483,998, forward strand.
CTCAGCTTCCACTCTAAGCTGATGGAAACCTGTCGCGAGATCTAACTAAGAAAATACTCTCGCTCCACTCAACTGATCAAACAAATCATCTATCCGCGGTAGAGGATACTTATTCTTCCTCGTCACTTTATTCAACTCGCGGTAGTCTACACACAAACGAAGGGAACCATCCGCCTTGGTAGCAAACACAACTGGTGCTCCCCATTCAGAAACACTCCTTCTGATAAATCCTTTCTTCAAAAGATCGCTGACTTGCACCCCGAGCTCTCGCTGCGCCCTTGGCGCCATACGACGAAGTGGCATCACTATAGGTCTGGCATCTTTCACTAAATCAATACGGAACTCAATCTCTCGGTGTGGTGGAAGCCCGGTCACTTCCTCGAAGACGTCTGAATACTGGCCAACCACGGGCAAACCTGACAACTCACTATGCGGAATGTCGAGGGAATTCAGAAAACTAGCCATTACCCGATCACCGGGTAGACCACCAAACACTACCCTCCGCCCATCATCCGCTCTAGTTTTCACCAAAAAGCCCTCACAGTCTACCACCACCCCGTATCTTTGGAGCCAATCGACTCCCAAAATAATGCCAAACCCAGCATAGCCCAAAACAAAGCAATCACAAACAAACATGCATCCATGACTCGATAAGGCCACATTACGACAAATCATACCAAGGTTAGTTGAACCACCAATCGGGTTCGTCACTACTAAAGGTCTATCGACAATCTCGGGCTCCAATCCCAACCTATCTACCAGGTCACTAGATATGAAAGAACTGGAAGCTCCGGTATCAAACAAAACTCTAACGGGAACATCATAAACAGAAAGCATACCTTGAATAACGACATTCTTTCCTTTCTCCGCCGCAGTTGGGGCATTCGACGAAGAAGGAATAGCATTAAGGGCTTATGCTTTCACCATTTGCTTCTCTTTAGGGGGTTGCGGACACTTGTCCTTGTGATGTCCCACTTAACCACAATTGAAGCACTTCCTATCCGCTGGCCTGGCCCGACAATTACTAGCATAATGGCCCTTCTTGCTACAGTTGAAGCACTCAACATCTTGCTTATTCGTTTTCTTCTAGTCATCCTTGGTCTGATTTTGCTTTCTCTTATTCTGAGAACCATTCTTGCCTCCACCGCTTGCTTGCGGTTTCGGTTCTTCTGCAGATGCAGCCTCAGTCATCGGCTTAGGGTAAAGACTCTCTGACCTCAATGCTTTCCCCACAATCGATTCAAACGTCTCATCAATGTGGTTAATGAGCCTTTCCCCCAAGTACTGATCCAAACCAGTTATGAACTTCTCGTTCTTCTTCTCGGCAGTATCAATAAGAGATAACCCGTACTTCGACAAAGTGTCGAATTCAGCAATATACTCCGAGACAGCTCTGCCATTCTGCTTGAGCTCCAAAAATTTCTTAAACAATACTGACTTCTGAGCAGCTGGAATGAACTTCTCGCTAAAACGAGCCTTTAACTGATCCTAAGTAATCTGATCCTCGGGAGTAGCTGCCTTTATAGCATTCCACCAATTCATTGCCCGTCCTTGTAGCTGATGGGATGTTAGCCTTCTCTTCATCGCATCCTCGATACCCAAGTCTTCGAAGATACGCTCGCAGCTATCCAACCAATCCTGAACATCCGTAGCCGACTCCGTTCTGTGGAACGGCTTCCCACCAAGACTAGTGTAATCCATGTTTAGCTTGGCGAAATCGGCCTTAGGTGCCTGCACTATTGGACCACCACCATTACCATTATTGGGAGTTGCCCTCTGCACATCCCTAAGCATCTCCCTCATGAGGTCAGTAAACATCGTCCTCATGTCAGCAACATTCCCATTATTGGCTCCCCTACCAGCACCTCTTACGTATCGGCTCATCGTTCAGTCTATAAAGAGAAAAGGACTAACCATCTCCATAGTGGTGCTAGTGCAGTGCGACTTTATCCTTAGCTATACTAATAGTATATATATAGCTTTTGAAAACCAAAATAATCACAAATACGCGCTCTCATATACGTATTATCTCTCCTTGGTGTCTTTCCCTAGGTTAACTACGCAACCTCGCTCTGATACCAGATGTGACGGCCTGCCCCGCACTAGCCTGCATTTCCTCCGAAGGTGCGCTGTACACATGCCCGACTAGCACGGAACGGTCGCCAAAGAAAGGAAAGAAGAGAATGAACTAACTTGGAACCTGTAGAATGTCTCACAGCGCATGGAACAAAATATAATAATAACATAATCTTGACATAAAACAGGCGAGGCAGTGCATAAGCTGAAAAATAAACCAACATAGCAGCGGAAATCCAAATACAGCTTATCACAACTTTCCAAATTTACTGTCTCTAAAACAAATGAAAGCTGAAGTAGAAGATGCACTACTAATGCCCAAGCAGTGATCTTCAACAACACAGGGAGAATACTATATATATATATATATCATTCGTGGAAGCCTCCTGCTCGTCTCCGGATCAGCTACCCATGCATACCCAGCCAACCTATCTCTAGTCTGCTCGTGAGAGCACCCAGAGTAATAAGAAGAGACATAAAACTCTGGGTCAGACAAAAAGTCTGGTATGAGCGATAAGCAGCTAAACAAAACAATAACAGGTATACTAAACCACACCTGAACCTGGACATGCAACCAAAGAGTTAGCACTACATACCGTACAATACTCTAAGGTGCCACTGAACAGATGGTGTAAAGATAACGGGGGTGGGGGTGTGCATGTCATAATGATGGCAAACAAGTCAAGCATAGAAACCATCCTCACATCTCTCACTCAGTGCGTAAAGCATACGATGTCCACCACTATCAATCACTAGACCCATCGAAGTAGTGACGGAGTTCGACTTGTACAACTACTGCTACTACCAAGCTTACCACATGGAGTCATGACCAAATCTTTACAAATGACCCCACTTCATTAGTCTATTAGCTCTTTAGTCGTACCTAGGCCACTGTGGCCCTGAATCCGTTCACGTACTCCCTACACATAGCGATTCAAAGTTACAGACATCGACAACTCCTTAGCACACGTCCCGCAGCAAAGCCCAACTCATGAAGCCGACTCATTGGTTCCCAACTGGATCCTGAGCTCTAACTTCCGTTTGGACTACCTTTGCATCTCGGGTTATTGGTCTTCTCCGGATCGGTGCTTCACTTCAGTCTATACTTCAAAGTCGGATCGTGATTCGCGTCACAAGTCCAAGCATCTCAGTTCGGATCGGTTGAGCTACCCCCATCGGATCGGGTCGGGGTCCTCATCTTGTGGCGGTTCGAGTCGGTCATCATCACCTCCTGGCGGATCGAGATCGGTTCGGTTCGGAGGTGGCCATGCGGATCGGGTCGTAGAAGATACTCCCCAGTCTTCCAGATCGTCTCGTGGATACACAGCTTGGAGGGGCGGTTCGGTCCGGGGGTCCTTCCTCCGATCTGATCCGGATCGGCCAGATTCCTACACTTCTTCCAGCGACTATTTACGCCATTCGACGGCGTTTTCGACTAATCTAACACTTCTAAACAATCACAAATCATACCATACAGCCATAGTAACATGTAACATCAACCACAAACATCAAAATAATAACTTGATAGGTTAAAATATATCAAACATAGCCAAAATCCCATATTTTCCCATAAGCATGTTTAGGCAAAACTAATGGTATGATTAGTAAAACTTAACCAAATCAAACTAAATTTCTAACAGAGGTCTAAAATATTATTTTCGAATTTATAGATATTTTTCCAGAATTTATTAGTGTATAAATTCGCTAATCTTCACTAATTACCCTTAATTAATTGTAATTAGTGTCAAAACAATGCTAATCACTCACCTTAGCCACAAATAAAACCTTTAGAACTGAAACTCTACTGTTTGGGCGCTGTTCCCAATGCAACTCAGCAGCTCCAACCTTGCTTTGGTGTTTTCTCTCCTTAATTTGATGTAGATTAAGCCAAAACTTGATTAGAAAGTGATTAAAAGTTGATTTGGGTGTTGAAGGCCATTGTTAGGGTTTCAAGAATGAAAGTGGCGGCTGAAAAATGAAAATAAGATCGTTCTCTAACTGGTTTCAGCCTCCTCATAACCCTAATCCCGAAATTCCCCATTGGGCCTAGCTGTTAATCACCCGGTTAAGCCCAATTAAGCTGTTTTTCACTATCTGAAACTTGTTTCAGCCATATCTCCCAAACGGTGAGTCCGTTTGGCTAATGTGACCACTCTATGGAATTGTAAACCATCAAACGAATCTAATGGAAGTGGTTTCAGGTCAAAATTCCTTTCCAGTCAGAAGTTATGGTCAAAACAGTACCAGCTAGGGGCAAAATGGTCATTTAAAAAATTCGGGAAAAATCATGAACATGGGAAATGGCCCCAATAGTTGTCTCCCAAAGTTACATGACCATACAACTTCGTATGTGAAAGAAATAAATGTTCTACGATCCCGCGATGCGTAGAATGCGGGTTGTTACATGTTTCTCAACTGATTCCGATGGAGGGAGAAGGCCTACTGGAAGGACAGGTTTACCGCAGATGTCGGGATAAACCCGAAAGCTGTCAAGTTCCATCTCCAAGCATCCGCGGACGGCGATGGCATTGCAGCGGCTGAGGACGAGCCGGCACGGGCAGCATCCGTGATACCGGACTTGTTGACCATGTAGGAGTCGGAGAACAGACGCCGCGCTTCGTGGAGGCGGTATCGGATATTGGAGGGGAACGGGATCCACGGTGGAGGGACCGTGAGCTACTCATGACTGCTGTAGACTGGAGCAGCCGAATCGGGAGGACCCAAGCAGAGCAAGAAAGTGACGGTGAAGATGCTCAAGTAGATGGTGGGTACGTTCACTTCGGCGGCTATATCCGGGATCCAGTGCTGGACGAAATCTTGGATGATGTAGTCCGGTTTTGGGTTCATGTCTCTGAGGAAGTTTGAGAAGGGAAGCTGGAGGCCGTCCAAGGCTATTTTGAGGTAGTCGACCTTTGATTGTGGGACGTCCAACGTCGATTTTGCATCGGGAGGTAGACCTAAGACCTTCGGAAGCCGTAGAGGGACGAACTGTATATGGTCAGATAAGTCGTCGTGGGCTTTCGGACGGAGTTTGTGGACGTTTCTGGGAGTGGAGATGAAGTATATGTGATGGCCTCTTTGGGAAATTGCCTTGGAGAGCTCCAGGAATGGGATCATATGGCCGAAAGTTAGCCATGGGAATACTACTATATGGAGCTTCTTGTTTTCCTCCATTTTGGTCCAAGTGTTTTCCTATTGTATCTTTCTTGATAAAAGGATATGTTTTCTATATGAAAATTGCTTCTACTTCTTTATCAGCATCAAGTATAATTTATCTGTTTGAACATGTTTAGGCTTTCTAATTTGAATGGAATTTGTTAATTATGACATGACATGTATTTTGGTCATCATTGAAATATCCCTCTTGAGTGGAGGTGGTAAACTGATTATGACATGAACATGCATCCAATGTAGCCTTCAATTGAGAAGTTTTCTGCGTTTCCAAACTAAACTAATTATATAACTTAACAAACAATAACGACTTCTTTGTATTTTCCACCTGTATGTATTCATAGAATTTTCAATACTACCACTACTTTAAGATTTTAGAAAATTACAGTGTCCCGTGACTGCTAAGTTTGTATCAATTCTAGTAGGTAAATTTTATTTTCATCCAAGTATTCAATCAGTTAATCCACCATTTTAATTTGATAAGTTGATCCACAACTATTTTGTAAGTTAATTCACATGTGGATGAACTTAAAAATTTAATGCTTCTTCTTTGAGTATTCTTACTGCCAAAGCTTTTCTTAGTGATCTGCATTTTTTTTATTCCTTCTGCTTCTCTATTTTCAATTAATCTAAGCACAAGCATGAATCTTAAATACCTACAGGCTATAGCTTATAATCTAGAAATACTAAGTTCATCAATCATGTTTTCTTCTTTCATAAGTCGATTAAGTATATACATATGTCCTAATAGTTGATCATATTTTCCTGTTCTTAAACACAGATCCTTTAAATTTGCTAAATGTGCACAAGTTCAATCCCAAAGATCGAGAATAGTTATTTTTGTATTCAAAATACAAAAAAAAATAGATATGAAAAAAATGAGACTGTAATTTTACAGCTGAGCTATTTGTATATTATATATATTTGTGTGTAAAACCAATAAAGGTATCCAAATTTTTGAATGCGGTTTGCCATTTTTCTAGGATCGACTGCTATGATACAATGAATCTAGCTACAAGTATTCAAATGTAATTTTGTTCAAAACACTTTTCATTGTATTGTACCTATTAATACAAATTGAATTCAACTGCTATGTTATGCACCTACAGTTAGCTGTACCGCATGTTGGTACTGAAGCTATAAATATTTGATTTTTTACATTGATGATCCTTAGTCTAAAGCCAAAATTTCAATTTAGTAGTGTATAGGTTCGGCGATGAAAGAAAAACAACATCAAAGTTTATGTTACAATCCAATAGGTGAACTGAAAATGGAAGAAGTATTCACGTCGCTAATTTGCGATGGGTTTCCATGTGATCTGCAAGGAATAGTTATTTATTTATCAATTTTTTTTGTTTTATTTATTACCGTCGACTTATGTCATCCCTCGCTAAGCCGTTGCAAATTACGTCAAATTACCGGTAGAAAATTTTTGCCGCTATTTTCCGCTGCAAATCCAGACAGAATACCAACGAATATTTATTGAAGCTATTTTGCAACAGATTTGCGAGAATGTTTATATTATTTTTCAAACATATACTTTAGTTTTATTTTTTAATAATTATTAACATGTTCACTAGTTAATAATTAATTTGTTCTAATTAATGATTTATAAATAATAATAAATAATAATTTACGTTCTATAATAAATAACTTATAATCATTATTTGAATACAATTAGCATAATAGTCTTTGCTCATAACCAATGTAATTACTAAATTCTTAATTGAGTCCTCTGCTTTCATCACAAATTTCAGTCAGTATGCTAGTATATTTTACGTTAAATCCCAAAGTTTTAAATTGTTCTTTTATAATTATTCCCCTAAATAATGAAAATATCAGTTTATTATAATAATTATTTAATAATTAATAATAAAATTTGATACTTATGAAATGATATCTAGTATTCAATAATTAATTTTAAATAATTGTATTTAATAATTATAGTTGATACTTATATTTTATAGTTATAGTTGATAATTATGTATATTTCAAAAACCTTAAAAATATGAAATCATCTTGAACAAATTTTATGTATTAATTCAAAAAATTAAAACTTTCATATTTTCTAAAATAAAAATAAAGTTTAAATATAAACTTTTGAAGTTTTCATAATTTATATTTAAATTGATATAAATTATAAATTAATATTAAATTCGATACTTAATTTAATATTAAATTATAAATCAATAATGTAATTGCTTTATAAAAGTTATAAAAAATAGAATTGTTCAAAAATGATACATCTTGTTGAATTTAAACATTAGCAACTATACAATTGATTAATAATAATTAATATTAACTATTTATTTAATATAATCAATAACATTAGACTAATAAATAATAAATATTAGTTTATTAAGTAATTGATAATTAATAAATGATAATTAATTTTTAATTCTTAATAATTAATAATTAAGAACCAATAATTAACACTAATAACTAAAAAGTAGCATTTAATATTTGGTAATTAATAAATTATAAGTAACGAATAATTAATAGTTTATAAATAATCAACCATTGAATACTAGTAATTAATAATTAATATTTAATTAATGTTTTAAATTCTGTTATTAATTAGTAATTAGTATTAGATATTAAATAAATAATTAATATTTAATATTTGGTGATAAATATTAGTAATTTACATTCAAAATTTAATTAGTAATTAATATATATATATTATTTAATACTTAGAAAGTAATTAATATTTAATATTAATTAAGTAGCTAATATTTAATAAACAATATTAGCAATTGTAAATGACTAATAATTAATATTTAGTATTTGATATTCAATAATTATGATTATTAATTTTCTTTATTTTTTATTGTTATAAAAATTTTAGTTTTCTCACAATAAACATGAACATATACAAAAAAATTATGAAAGTTTTTAAATTCAAAGAAAAAGGTTTACATTAACGTTCCTGATGAAATGGTAAGGCATTAATTTGCCTTGTAGCACCACAATTTACTGAAAATTTTCATCTTGTTGCCTACACTCATTATTTTTCCTACCCTTAAATCCACTGCACCACATATAATGCACAAATTGATCCATCACCAATCATTTCATTTCTTCTTATTTCGTCCCCAACTTTTCAACTGCCATGCATTTTTCCCGCTTTCATGTTTGACTTCCTGTTTTATTCCAATTACTCAATCACAATGTTTACACCAATCTCACGGCCTCAATTCACACTATATTCCTTAAATTATTCCTCTCAATAGTCATGCACTTTCATCTTCTTAGGAAATACTAAAATCCTTGTGAAAAATTATCGATTCACCTTCTGTCACTCCATCCATTTCACTTCCCATAACCACGTCCAGGAGAACGACGATTTCTGCCTCCCCACCCTCAACCACAAATCTTTCTCGATCCCTCTTTCGCTTTGTTTGATTACACCTGAGCCCGCACCAGCTCCTCCTATCGTATCTCCTTCTATTGCTAGACCAACTTCTATGTAATGCCTCGACTTCTATGACCTCGTCGACACCCCTCTGGCCACCCTCTCCCAGATCTCCATCCACAACAGTGTGCCTCACTAAGACATGGCATGCTACGACATCAGCCTCATAAACCACTTCTAGAGTATTATTTGCTTATTCTTTTTGTTTTTTATGTACATATTCTAGTTTTTCTATATTTTATGATATTTGTGTGTAGAAATCTAATTATGTGTGTTTGCATTCTTATTTTATTGTTCTTTGACCTATTTTGCAGAACGCCCTAGAAGTGTTTGAGAAAATCTATATGAGAAAAATAGAAATGAACAAAGATGCTATCTTCCGAATTTCTTCTAGTAAAGATGCTATCATCGGAGATTCTGGGATTGCTTTAGGTGTGATTTTTCGACTTTCTTGGTGGTGTTGTGTTTCTCAATCGGATTATCTGGATTTTCCTAGTGTTGTTTTAGGATTGGACTATGGCATTTTTCATGTGATGTTTTTAGTCAGAGCGGTCTAGCATTGTTAGCTAGCTGATGATGTGGTTTTCTCGAATGTCAGGGTTGATGGAGTGGTTTGTGAGCACATCCACAGGATGGTTGTCTATTTGTTTGCATTTCTCATATATTTCATTTTTATTAGTTGCTAGTGATTTGATGTGACATGGAAAAGCATTTTGTGTTCTTAATGTCCCTCCTAGATGAAGTTGCCTCTATTGACTTCTATAGCCTCCCACCATCACTAATAATCCGACAGGTTCGGATCCTATTGTGCTTTTGAAAGCTTTTGGTTTCAAGTCTCCTGCTTGGCTCTTACTATTGATGGCCTTTCCATTTTTTCCTTTTCTTGCAGTTTTGTATTATATGTCACTGGTTGTCAGATAATATGATGGTATGGGATTTCTTTTTGTAGCCTAATAGTGTGAGTTTGCTCACAATATGCGGCAATAGAAAGGTGTCTAATTTAGATTCTGTGAAATGTAATTACTTTTGCAATTTTTTTTTTTATTTACAAAACTTGTGACTTTTCTGAAGTTTCGCATTTCTAGTTTAGTTATATTGTAGCTTGCTTTGACTATACAGTCTTTAATTTGTAACTAGTATTGATGATAAATAGGTCCGGATGAGACTATTCCAGACACTAGCACTGTGAAAAAACTCCGTAACAAAGAAACAAAGATAGTAGTATCATTCAATGAGAGAACCAAGTATGTGAATTCAATATAAAGCCTGTTCAAATCAATTCTTACTTTTAATCATCAATAACGAATTCAAATACAGTTTGCACAATGTATCCTTTAGATAAGTTTTTTCATCAGAGGACCATTGCTTTGATGTGTTTAAAAGAGCCGAAGCGAGTGTGTAGCAACCTCAATTTTAAGTGTATTTTTTTAATGATTTAATTTTAATTTTAATTTTTTGATTTAAAACTAATTTTCTTTGGATTTTTTTTGAAATAACTATTTTTATTTATGATTTAAAATTAAATTATTTGGATTTTTATATAGCAAATGATTTTGTTTTGATATGAATATAATTTAGTAATACAAATCAATATTTGCTATGTTAGAATCTTATTTATAGTAAATTTTAATCAAGATATTTATTTGAATTTGAAATCTATTCTTGAATTTTTATTTAAATATTCAAAACTTGTATAATTATATAATTTGTTTTCAATATTAACGGAATTATATCTTTGATTTAATTTCAAATTATTTCTCTTGTAGATTTGCCATTCGTATTGATTGTTGTTGATGCAAACATTGCCAAATTTTATATGTCAGATTCATTTTTGTAATAACCCGGAAATCCGAGCCAATTTAAAAATTTTATTTTGGCAATTTTGATGAATTTTGAATATTTAAAATGAATTATTTTAAATAATAACGACGGGAAATTTATTTTGAATAGAATTAGAACGTATATATTTATATAGGTCGTCGTTAGAATATAAATACGATTTCCAAATACGTGACTTTGCGGTTTTGATTGTAGAGCCTAGTATGGCGACATGATATATGGTACCCATGCCGTCTAGGATTGATATATTTATATTTGAAGTTGTTTTATACACTATGCACTTATAATAGTATCAAATGATTTGTTTTTAACGTACCAAACATGTTTGGCTATTATAAAGGAAAACCCTATCCTCCGGCTTGTGTTGCATTGTGTGATGGGACCTGGGTCTTATAACAGCTTCATTTTTCGAAAAAGCATTGCGCTGTTTTGTTATATGCACTGGTATTCTTGGGAGGAAACTCATTCCGTGTTATACGGCGTGGTCCCTTGATTTACCTAAATTTAAAAATAAAGATTAATAACTGTTTTAGCTCTCACACCAGTCACATGACTGACCTGGAGTTTATTGTTTTAACCTAAACTCTGGGTGCCCTTATTTTGACATGGGCAGCTAGTAGTTTTGGTTTTGCAGATTTCTATTCACAATATCCTGATTTACAGCTGGAAAGGTATCTGGAAAGCTCTGTATCCGTATATCTCGTTCTGTTGTGTTTTGTATTATTTTTCCGCTGCTATGTAATGTATTGTAATCTCTAACATTTTTCTGTTGTGTAATATTTATTTATACTCTGTATATTCTTGTAATCTGATTGAATTGTTGTAATATACAATGAAATGTTCTTCTGTTTGCATTCTGGTTTGTCGTGTTCTCAAAACAATCAGGGGTTTCGAACGGTCTTGGTCGGTTTAGCGATCGATTCGGATCGAGCGGAATTCCTTTTCGTTTCAGTTGGTATTAGAGCTTTGGTTTACAGAGCTCGGAGAACAAGACATGTTAAAACCAAACGAAAGAATTCATCAGAAATTGGATTAGTAATATCCAATAAGAATGACTCGTTAGAGATGGGATCAGTAGTATCCTTGAACGAGTGTAAAGTGTGTTGTTTTGAAAAATAAAATTGAAAGCAAATTTTGTTTTGAAAAATTAAATTCAATTATTCGTATTTGAATATTTATTTGTATTGAATTTGGACAGTCCAGTATATAAAGATTTTGCGTATACGTCTAATCCGCGTGTATTTGAAGTTTTAATATACTGGATAGATATAGAGTCACACTCTAGTCACCTGGAGATGATTCTGATGATTGTAGCTACATCATCAGAATTAGTGTTCGAGTTTCGAAGGTGTGATATTTATATATTTCCAATTGACTGGTGTGAGAACCAAAACTAGATAGGGCTTATTGTTGTGATTTGGCACCAAAAATGTGATTTTTAGACTATGTATCCAAGTTATGAATTTGAAAAGATAATCAACTAATTGAGTGCTGGTTGTGTTGTTTGAGTATTGTTTGATTAACTGGAATTTGAACCATTTAGCCAAATTGAACCAAATAGTGAGTTGTATTGAAAATTAGTCGCATTTGCATGCATATACATGTACTTACATTGAACAGGTCATAGCAAGGAGGCTAGAGCAGAAGAATAAAATTGTTTGCCCGACAAATAGGTACATGTTTACTAATTTATTGGGTTTTGGATGATTTTATGAGCCGATTGGCTGTTTCTTTTTATTTTTGGATTGGTGAGGGCCATGGGAGGCTATTTGAAATATCCCTAAACTCCCGGTGCAGGGGAGGTTATGGCGAAATTTTTCGAAAATTTAGGGTGTTAGCCAAAATTTTGAAAAATTTGAAAATTTCTTAGAAATTGAAAAGTTGAAGAACTTAAGCCATAATGAAAATAATGAAAGTTGAATTGATTTATTAAACAACTTTCGGCTTCGTTCCTTTTCGGGGACGAAAAGTTTTAAGTGGGGGAGATTGTAATAACCCGGAAATCCGAGCCAATTTAAAAAATTTATTTTGGTAATTTTGATGAATTTTGAATATTTAAAATGAATTATATTAAATAATAACGACGAGAAATTTATTTTGAATAGAATTAGAACGTATACATTTATATAGGTCGTCGTTAGAATATAAATATTTTATTTTAATTATAAAAGGAATTGAAAATGGCGCGGTAGTTCAAAAATTCGATTTCAAATTTCAAATGAATGTACAGGATTCAAAATAAACCGGATTTTAGTGAAACTAAAAATATTAGAATCTATTTGAAAATATCTTTTCAACGAATCCGAAAAATTGAAATCTCATAGCGGGAATAAAAAGTTATGTCCAGTTGAAAATTCAGAATAGTCGCTATGGAATTCTGGCCCTTAAAAATGGAAATTTTGCAAACGACCTCGGTTTTTGACGAAACCACTTTTTTTGGATCTGTGATGTCAAGTTATTTCTAGGTTTCAAAATTCGTAATTATCTGAATCAATATGTGAGCGTGGCAAAGGAAAACGCATTTGACCAGTTTCAGTCGATTTTAATCGACTGGAAAATGGCCATTTTTCAAATGGTCTCAGAATTCGATGAAACTAGTTTTGTTAGGACCGTATCGTCCATACGAAGCTAGAAAATATTTTTTGGGAATTTTTAGAGTCCGTATGTGGCCCCGGTAAATTGAAATGTGTGTTCGAATTCAATATATAAATTTATATTTTGATTTTAGCGAAAACTGATCGTAACGGTCGAATTGGCTCACGATACATATCCCATTGTGTTCGGAAAGGGGGTAATTAGCTAGGGATGACAGTCGGTGGGTTTGATTTCGAGTTCAAAATAAAAAGGTACTTTTTGAAATTAAAAATAATAAGTTATATATATAATTATATACTCCTTCCTTCCCTTTACCCCCACCCTTTTCTTTTTATTTTCTTATTCAAAGAAAAAAACCTTGATTCCCCTTTCAGCCTACGACCGTGCCACTCCTCCCCCGCACCTTCTCTGTCGCGCCATCTCCCCCGCACCCCCCTCCAACTCCGACGGCCTCCGCCTCATCCCCCTCCCCTCTCTCCTTCCTTTTCCTCCTCTTTCTACAGAAAATCGCGCCCCAAACCCTAAATCGACCTCCGCCGTTAGCACCTCGGCCCCCACCGCCTGCAGCGCCACCACCCCTTCCACCTAGCTCCGACCAGCAGCCCCTTTCCCCCCCTCTAGTGACGCAAACAGCCACCTCTCTCCCTTTTTCAACTGTAAGTGTTTAATTGATTTATTTTGGTTTATTTAATTTTCTTTTCTGTTTTTATATATAAAATAAATAAAAGTTTTGATTTTTATATAAATGGAAAAGGATTGCGTTTTTTTTGAAATGATTCTAGAATTAAAAATACGATTTTTATTGTACGTAAGGATCGAATTTTTATTGCAGATAAAGTTGTGATTTTTCCTTAGATAAAGAAGTGATTTTTAAATAAAAAGAATGGATGTTTATTAACATAAAGATGAAATCTTTATGTATGTGAAGTTATGATTTTTAAAAATATAATCTTTGTTTGTTTAAAATATGTTTTCATATTATAGGAATGATAAAGATATGATTTTCATAATTTGAAGAGCGATAGGAAAATATTGTTTTTGGTTAGAGAAAAACATAAATTTTATCATGTATATCCAATAAAATAAATTTTTGATTTTTATTACAGATGAAGCGAAATAAAAATTCGATCTTTATATAAGAAGTAGAAATATAAAAATATAATTTTTATATAGAAAGAAGCGTTGTAAAAATCTATGATTTTTTAGTCGAGTAAAAATATAATTTTTAGTTATATATCGAAACATTGATTTTTATATATATACTAGAGAAGTAAAAATATGATTTTTACTTCGATAAAAATGGGATTTTTATATGTGAAGCAAATTAAAAACGTGATTTTTAATGTGAAGCGCGTGTAACAGATCTCGTTGGAAGCACGGCGCAGATGTTCTACATATGAAGAGTCGTGGCGTTTGGTTTAGCTAAGCGGTGAGAACTCCTCACCTTTAATTTATTTCTAGTTTGAAATATATATTAGGATGTAGACGGTGCTTAGTAGCACCCGACACCCGTCGTCCACAGACCATGAATGACTTGTTTATTTGATTGCTGTGTTGTGAAATTTGATTGTGTGATGTGGAATGAAATAAAATATTTTATAGTGGAAAATATTTTATAGTTAAAAATATGCTTTTTAACGTGTATATAAAATAAATAGTAATAAACAAATCGGACGATTTGTTTATATACACTGATTTGACTGATATTGATTGGGACGATAAATTTTACACATCGCCCAACTGCACAAATAAAAATCTATGTTTGTTGATTTGAAACCCCACATGGGTATTGGGATGATATTTGACGTACACTAATCCCGATTGTTTATTTGTATGTCAATCGATGGGTTGACAGACTGTGTAATCGTTAATTATTGATATTTAATGCTTATGCAGTTGTGTGGTGCACTCTGGATGATGGTTGATTATTTATCGTTGCTATTATATTCATGTGTTGTATGGAATCCATATAATTAACATTATATGGTAATTGATTAGGCCTCATTCTAATTTGGAAAATAAAGAATATTATAAAAGAAAATATTCATGTGTTGAATAGAACGAAAATTCATGTGTTGAAAAATATAAATTCATGTGTTGAATAGAATGAATATTCATGTGTTGAATAGAACGAAAATTCATGTGTTGAATAATATAAATTCATGTGTTGAATGGAATAAATATTCATGTGTTGAATAAAATAAATATTCATGTGTTGAATAGAAGAAAACATTCATGTGTTGAATAAAAGCTGTGTTGATTAGATTTACGCCATTTTGACGTGAACGATATTTATATCGATTTTATTCATTTTTATAATGAATATAGAAAAGGAAGTGATTTCAAAATATAACGTTTTGAAAATATTATCATTTATAGATTAATGATGTGGAATATTCAATTTTGATTCGAAATTGAATATGAAGTTGAAATCATACGTTTTAAAAGGAAATCGATGAAATATATATAATATATATATTAAATGGCCTGAATAGAACGCGCCGCGCCGCGGCAGTTCGCGAATTTCGACCATTGACTTTGAAATGATATTACGGGAGATCCGACCGTCGGATTCTCCTAAAACCGGAACCGTTGGGTTCGTATCGAAAAGGGCTTTCTAACGAATATTAGAGATTTGAAATCTAACGGTTGGATTTGGAATTATGTCCAAATCAAATTTGGAAAAAGTTGTTGTAAGTGCAGTTCGATGGCCGTTGATGGAAATCGGCTGTACGGGCCTTGATAAAATTATTAAAAATAGAAATAATTTGTGTAAAATCATAAGAAATGATTTGTGAAGAATTGGGATGAAAAAATCCAAATTTGAAAAGATAAAAATAGATTTTTATCGAAATGAACTAGTTTTGAACTAGAATTATAATTCCATTTATTTTTAAAATAAATAAAGCGGATTTGAAATGGTTTTGAAAGTAACCAGAATTTCCAATAATTGAATTGGAATGGATTTGAATCGAAATTGTCTTTGGAATATTTCGATGTTGGATTTCGTGATTATACAGATATTGTTATGGAAATTTGAAAGATATATTTATATCGTTATTTCCAATACGATATTTGTTGGTCGTAGAATTTGATATTGAATATAAGACGATATATTTTCTATTCAGAACCTTATATTTAATATCAAATGTGATTTGGGTTTGTCGTGAATGGTGTCTTCATTAACACTGTTCTTAAACCCAGTTGAGAAAAAGATTAAATCTTTTTATTTAGATTTAATGAAGTATACCAATTTAATGGTATTTAATTGGAACTGAATTGAGATTGATTTTTGGGTTTATCGTGAACGATGTTTTAAATAACACTTGTTCTTTAACCCGATAATTAATGGAATGTGATTTTTGGTTTATTGTGAACCGTGTTTAAATGACATTAGTTCTTTAACCCAGTTAAAGACAGGATATGACTTCCCAAGTTAAATAATCGTTGATAGTGATTTTTGGGAAGATTAAAACTAAGTGGAGTTTTAATGAATCTTTAATTAGATTGAAATAATCGAAAATGGAGTGTCACCAGTTTTGCTCCAGGCGATAGTTAAATCTTTAATTAGATTTGAACGTGAAATGGTAATTGAATTTACCGATAACACCATGGTGTTAGATATGAAGTATTACCAGTTTTACTTCATGGGATGAATAGGTAGGGATTGGGAAATAAAATAAATGATTACTTCGGTGTGGTTCGCTAATCCCGACTAGTTTGAATTGATATTCAAAAGAAGATTAAAGAATAAATTTAAAGAATTTATCTTTGATAAAACTAATGAGAACCTTTACCAAAGTATAAGAATATTTGAATAAAAGAATATTCTGAATTGGAATGAGGCGTATGTTGTGTTTGTGTAGCATTTGTTTATTATATACGCGAGTTATTCAGAAAGACCGGGTTTATCCCATTCTGAATAACTGATTCGACGTGGTGTCGAGGATGAAGACGGTGGTCGAAGACCGGGGTTCTTCACATCGTTTGGGTGATTACTGATGATCTTGATTGGACTGTACACCCAAAAGGAGGGAACCAGTTGGTGATCGCCCAGACGTACTTGGAGATCGATGGATATGCGAGGTACAAGGTGCCTCCGGTTTCATTCAGACCCAGAACGGACTTGTATGGACTGTGTGTCTGACATTGGATTTCGCTCTGTGTTGATTGATCTCTATTAAATATACATCTGCCTGGTGAAGGGGAATTTATTCCCTTACTTCACCCTTCTCTGAGACGTACGGGCTCAGAGGTTTTATATCGATGGACATCAGTCGCATGGAGTGAATTGCCTGTGTGGCATGCTTAAGTGGCAAATGATCAAGGCTTTTGTTGAAAAGAAGAGTCTTGTGGTTGATGATCAAAGCACCGCCTGTGTGGCATAGCTTTGTGTAACGTTGATTCACGAGCCTCACACCCCGATTGTGAACCAGAAACGGGAGAGGACATCAGGGAGGGCATGCGTTTCTTTCTAGCTAGGGTGGTGTCAATGACCTACCAGCCCAGACATTTATATTATTTTCACTTGTGTGGTTGTTGCTGTTGCGAGGCGCCTCGGATATATCGGTGACTATGTGGAGCCAATGGAGTCATTTGGCTCATTTACGCCCCAAAGGGTGGGGAAACGCAGTATTCAGGCATTTTAATCCACATCGGTGGACCGGCCCTGACGATCCAAGGTGCAGTTGCGGCTGTTCCTGAGACATGGTAGGCTAGTTTGTCTCGAAACGGTGAGGACGATCCCTGGCCTCGGTTCATAGACGGAAATCCAATTTCCAAATACGTGACTTTGCGGTTTTGATTGTAGAGCCTAGTATGGAGACATGATATATGGTACCCATGCCGTCTAGGATTGATACATTTATATTTGAAGTTGTTTTATACACTATGCACTTATAATAGTATCAAATGATTTGTTTTTAACGTACCAAACATGTTTGGCTATTATAAGGGAAAACCCTATCCTCCAGCTTGTGTTGCATTGTGTGATGGGACCTGGGTCTTATAATAGATTCATTTTTTTAAAAAACATTGCGCTGTTTTGTTATATGCACTGGTATTCTTGGGAGGAAACCCGTTCCGTGTTATACGGCGTGGTCCCTTGATTTACCTAAATTTAAAAATAAAGATTAATAACTGTTTTAGTTCTCACACCAGTCACATGACTAACCTGGAGTTTATTGTTTTAACCTAAACTCTGGGTGCCCTTATTTTGACACGGGCAGCTAGTAGTTTTGGTTTTGCAGATTTCTATTCATAGGATCCTGATTTACAGCTGGAAAGGTATCCGGAAAGCTCTGTATCCGTATATCTCGTTCAGTTGTGTTTTGTATTGTTTTTCCGCTTCTATGTAATGTATTGTAATCTCTGACATTTTTCAGTTGTGTAATATTTATTTATACTCTGTATATTCTTGTAATCTGATGGAATTGTTGTAATATACAATGAAATGTTCTTCTGTTTGCGTTCTGGTTTGTCGTGTTCTCAAAACAATCAGGGGTTTCGAACGGTCTTGGTTGGTTTAGCGATCGATTCAGATCCAGCGGAATTCCTTTTCATTTCAGTTTTCATTTGATATCATCTATTATTTAATTTATTATTTGTTAATATATATGTTGGGTGTTGTTATTGACACTCCAACTATTGTTAAGAGGGGGGAGGGGGGGGGGTCATTTTTTAAAAACAATCCACTCTTTGAAAAATTGTTGAGGGGTTACACAAACATATTATTTCACACTACTCAATATTCCCGGATTGCCCCTACAAATTAGATTTTTTAAAAACTTATTCAAGACAAACCAAACTTAAATAAGCAGTTCGTCGCCACTGCATCGAATGTAGCATGTAATCAATTATGTATGTATTCGATAGCGATATATCAAAAATTAATAATCATTTCGGTGCATTGCCTTCGTAATTATGAAATTCGGCATATTTATGTCGATAAAAAAATTATTTGATCCTATTCCTCCAAAAATGCTTATCTTTTAGGGTTTAAAAAAATCGATATACTTGAATTGAAAATATTACTATGGCTCTTACAATATTTTTTAATGTAAAATTACATTTATTTTTTAAGGCGATAATTGGATAATAAGGTAAAATTACCATTATTTGTTAAGGGACTACTTTCCGCATTGGTACTTCCCTTAACAATTTTTGAAAAATTAAAAATTGTCCTCCTCTTAACAATAATTGGAGTGTCAATAGCAATGCCCTATATATTCCCAAAAAAATTGTTCGTTCACTTTTATTTCCGGTTTTATTTTAAATTCATTTATTTTGTTGCCTAAAACATCCACTCATTTTTATTTGTTGCCAAAACCATTGGTTCCTTTGAATAAAAAATTTATATGGTTTCCATTTTATTTGTAAACATTGATTACCTTTTTAATGTTCAACGTACGTTCCTTAGTATTAATCATTTTCTTACATGTTCATTATTTTCAAAACTTAAACCACTCTTTTCTTTTGCCAAATATACGTTCAAGCCATTCGTGTTTTTCCTTATATGACTTTTCATTTATATTGTCTTGTATCCATTTATATGAGTCCTTCTAATTTACCTAACGTTTCCATTCATCTTTTATTCTTTACATATATTCACAGTTGATTATTCTTTTCAAAATTTCTTTCTTATTCTTGTCCTCCCTTGATCACGCATGCTCTATATTAAACCAATTAACTTTCTTTTTTTCCTTCCTATAGCTTTAGTTAACACTTTTTATACTACCTCCTCATTTTCCATATTCTTTTCTTCTTACATGCAAACGTGAAGACACAACACTCCACCCTCTTCCATGTTGTTACGTTCTCTTCACCAAAATAAAATGGCACAGCTGCTTCCCATTTATCCTATCACCATTACTCAGCAAAGCCCCCCATATTTCTCCATTCCCTACCCCTTTATGGACAAAAAAAGTATGAAGCTTTTCAGATTGTGTATTTATATAGTTTAAATACAATATTGGGATTTCTTTTTTATTATAAAGATTTGATATTTATGTATACACTTCCATTTTGAAGATCCAGATCTCATGCTTTAAATATAAAGATTTCCATTTTGAAGATAAGATGTATGTGTTGCAACCAGTTTGTGTACATGCATAGTTTGATATGTATTAATAAGTTTAGAAAAATTATATGTCTTGGAAAATTTAATGGTTTTGATATATATATATATATATATTATTTACAAAACTTGAAAATATATACTATATATATCTTTGCATTTGATACGGTGTGCGTGAGTTACAGTGTTATGTGTGTGTGTGTGAGTTTCCATTATATTTTTCATGCGGGTTTATAGTGTGTGTATTTATGGGCATGTGTAGTATAGTGGTGTTTGCATTGTGTGTTTGCGGTGTGCGGTGAATTTCAAATATATATATATATATATATATATTATAAATTTATTGGGTGTTTACATATACAGAAATATTTATATAACATTTTATAAAAGATTTTTGTGTTTATTTTATTTCTGAATTTGGGTTTGGTGTTGAATTCGAAACTGTCCCAAAACCCAATAGTTGTACCGTTCCAATACCCAATAGTCAAATCGATCCATTGAGAAATTCCCTAACCTCCTTATATAAATAAAATAAAATATTAAGTTGTTATGATCGAATCCATTCTGAGTCGTGCTTGGAAGTCGTCATTTCTTTCTGTGTCAATTCGTTCGTTGTCTTCATTTTGTTCCATAAAAGGTGAGTTCATTTCACATTTGACCTACATTGTTTCATGGATGTTAAATTCAGCATAAACGAACTGCTGTGAAAAGTATAGGATTGCTGGTAGAAATTATTTTATTTGATATGTATACACATTTCATATATGACACGATATATATATGTGACACGTAGGCACACTGATAATATATGATTATGATGTAATGATATTAATGCTATATGATAATTTATATTATTTATATATGCTGTTGATTGCCATAGTTAGGAAAAATCACTATGGGTTGAAATGATACATACCCGAACGAACATTAGACTAAGGAAAAATTGTTATGGGTTAAAATGATAAACCCAAACGATTTTTACTGAATTTGGGATTATGGGTTGAAATGATATACACCGTAAAATTATATATTACGGATTGAAATGATAAATATCTGTATCACTTGACCATAGGTAGAAAACTATATACGGACACCGATGATCATTTTTTGGAAGTAAAGTGATATGGTAATTTTGATTTCTAAAATAATAACTTAAGAAATTATATTTTTATATATATTAAAGATTTTAACTTGAATTTTAAATTATATGTTTTAAATGATTTTATAAGTAAAAATGGATTTAAATGCTTATTTAAGATTTTACTTATAATTTTATTTATTTTAAACCATGTAATTTAATCATATATGTATTTTAAACTTTAAATTAGTATATTATAATAAATTATTCTTTTTAAACCTATTTCTAAATTATTTTAAAACTTATATATGTTTATAAAGCTATCTTCTATATAAATTTATAAATTTATAACTTATATATATATATATATATTTTCAAAGCTTATTTTATTATATTTTATAAACTTTAATAATAAACTCAAAGATGGATAGGTTAAGATTCACGATTTAAATTCGAGGTTTAAAGATTTGAATTTATGTAACGATATTTGATTTAATGATTGAACTCATATAAGATATGAATTTGAATACGAATGGATTTGAAATTGTAAGGGATGAACTTGAATTGTGTAATTGTTTTGAAATTGAATTTCAAAATTTAAGGAATGAATTTGAACCTATAATGGATATGAAATGAATTTGATTACAAAATCAACTGAATGTGAATTTGAATTGGTTGAAATATTGAATTTTGTAAGATAGGAACGTGAATTGCGTAATTGATGTTTAATTTGAATTCTTAATTTATATGACATGAATTCGATTTTAAGCGACTAAATGTGAATTTGAATATATATAAATTTTAAATATGGAATTAATTTAATAAATCGTTGGTTTGAATTAAGAAATTTGTAAATCAAATTTATAAGGATGGTTTTAAATTGTATGAATTGTTTGAATTTAAAGATAAAGTTTTGATTCGAATTTAGAAGTAATGAATTTGAGTTGTATGACTTGACTTATAAAAGAGGTAATTAGGAAAAAGGACAAACTTTGCCGAAAATTTAGGCTGAAGGACACCAAGTTTTAATTTTAGTCTGAAGGACAAACTTTGAATCAAAATTAAGCTGAAGGAAAATGCTAAATGTAATTAGCATTATATTCAGTTTTTTACACTACACGAAAATGCTAGTTTTAAATAGCATTATTCAGTTTTACACTGCAGAAAATGCTAATTATATTTAGCATTGTCCTTCAGTCTATTTTTTTTCAAAGTTTGTCCTTCAGCCTAAAAATAAAACTTGACGTCCTTCAGACTAATTTTTTTTTCAAAGTTTGTCCTTATGACTATTTTCCACACTTATAAAATATGATATGATTTGTTGTAATTGGAATAACTTTTGATTTGAACTACAAATATTGAACCTGAACCAAAATGTTGGACATTATGAATCGACTTAAACAAATGCTTATAAAGGTAAGACTAGATTTTTGAATTGTTTGAACTTGAGTTTTGGCGAGAATAATCAGGCTAAATATTATCGAAGTTTAATATTTTAGTATTGATGTATACTAAAAGTTGAGACCTTTAAGATATGATCTTCTAATATGATTTCTTAAAGTGATTTAAGTGAGTTGTTTTCAGAATTAAATATAATGAAAGTTAGATATTTGATTTTGATTTCGATTTGAATTTGAGATTTGTATAAACGATTTTATAAAGTGATTTGTAAAATAATGACCACGGTGTGAATAATGTAAATGTTTAGTTGTTAAAATGACCGGGATCGGCTATTGGCATACTTTCTGCCAATACTGAAAACCACTTTAACAATTGTGCACGTGGTGGAGGTCCAGAATGAAGTAGGATGATTGGAGGCGATTACTGGATTTGAAGAAAGAAAACGATGATAGATTGCTTTGACCTTCAGATCACGATTGAAATGACTAAAATAGGAGCCATACCCAGTCCAATGTGAGTTGGCTACTCTTTGCAGACATGCTTCTTCGATACCATATATATTACTTTTTAACTGATTTTAGCGCCTTTGATTTTGAGAGTATTGTCTGAGGTGGGCGGTAGTCGCGGCTAGGCGTTACCACCAACGTGGGTCCGCAGTCCGATAGAATCCTACTGATGGGTATTGCCTCGATTCCTTGTCATATTTATCCTGATCGAGCCCCCAACGATTTTGATTTGACGTTGTCGTATCACGACGCATCCCTATCCACCGACATACGGGAGTGTTACATGCAAACTGTACGGCAACGGTATAAATGGTGTAAGGGTAGTAATGGTAATCCTGCTTACGCTATTTTCAATAGTATATTTAACCATAGACACTATTATAATAGCGTATTATATTATATGATATTAGTTTAACGGATCCTTAGGGGATGGTGATCCCAAACATCCTTTAAATTACTGATGCATTTCATTGAACATTTCATTTGAGTTGATTTACTTCCATGAGAATGTTTGTCCTAATCCGAGTTGTTTTGTTTTGCATTATTGCTCGGGTCATATCGCGTATTGTAGTGTTGAGATTTCACCTCTTGATGTTGGAGATTGTTGAAGACATCACCGCTATCTGTTGATTCTGGTTATTTCTCCTTTATATTAGAAATTCTTGTCTTTAGACTTCCGCTATATTTAATTTTGTAACTCTGATATTATGTATAAATTTTAATTTTTATTTAGTAGTTTCATGAACTACTATTATATAATTTATTTATTTTGCTGCGAGATATTCTGTTTTTTTGTATGTGTGATTAATTCTATTTACCTCAAAAGCTAATAACAATCTGCCGTTTCGAACATTTTGAGTTGGTTTGATTACTGTCTTAAAGCGGTCGAAAAGGTGGGTTGTTACAGAGTGCATCGGTGGCTTTGTTTGATAACTGTTTAAAATGCAACGAGTGGATGAAAGACAATGTATTAGATTGAAATGCACGATGGTAGGGATGTAGAATTTGTGTCATTGAATTTGGATGTGGTAGAGGAATGATTTTATGGTTAATGCTTGTGTTGCTAAGTTTTTGATCAATTTATGTTGAAAATAATTTGTAAGCTTGATGAGAAATGTTGATATATACATATACATACATACATACATATATATATATATATATATGTAACCATCTTTGTTAATGTATTGTTTTTGCTTGAATTTACCGACATAGTAATAAAATTTGAAATTTTGTGAATATTTAATGAAATATTTTAGGGTAGTATTATCTTTGAGCAGATATTTAAATTGTATGTACTTTAATTTAAGAAATCATGATTTTATAATAATTGAAATTGCAAAATATTTTGTAAAAGATTCAATTGCAACAGACAAAAACCGTTATCTAAGGTAAAAATGTCTGTTTTTAATCCCTTGCTGTTTAGCAAGGAATCTCCGACGGATATCTAAGGTGAAGAAAAAGTTGAAATTATGCGATGCTAATCCCTTGTTGTTTAGCAAGCAATCTCCGATGGATCTTTTTTAAAATATATATTAAAGAAGTATACATCCATCGGTAAAATATTGGTAAAAAAATTTAAAATTAAATTTAAATATATTGACAAATGACGGTAAAGTGTCGGAGAATTGTGGTTAACTTACGTCGCAAAACGGTCACTAAAATACCGATGTAAAATTTACCGACCAGTACTATCCGTCACAAATCCGTCGCTAATACATGTTTTGCGATGGATTTGCTACGTATCCTCTGCTGCAAAATCAGTGTTATTTTTAACGTAAAGTTTATCATTATCATAACCATGTCAAGCAATTAGCAATCGATATTGAACCACATCGATATATCAATTTTATCGGTATGATAACGACAAATTTACCTTTATTACTGGTAAATTTACAGTAAAATTATGTTTAAATTTGTGGCCATGACAATCTATGGTTATATATGTTCGCTGTTTTAATTTACCCTCACCATAAAAGCCTTCAAAAGTTTACCAAATTTAACATAGATAAGTTTACTAAATTTAAATTAGTGGTAATGATAATTGACTTAGATACGATATTTCCAAAAGTAGATAAGGTTCAAACCAACCTAGAACATTATTGTCTTGTTTATTAAGTTAGAAAAATCTGTGTTTGTGAGGCTTCAGGACATACAAACAAGTTTTCCAGTATCTTTCTATAATCTTATCTTGTTAATTATATATGACCTAGAATTAAATACTCCTCTCTCTAATCTTTATAGTCACTTATGACTTAGAATCAAAAACTCATCTCTCTCATTCATTCACTTTGTTATCATCAGGTTCAAGTTTGTATAAATATCCAGATCTTAAAGTAAATGGCGGAAATAAAGCAACTATAAGATTGAATTATTTGAATTTCTACTTAGAATTTGTGTTCGATCTTCGATCAGAACAAAATGTTTCACTGTATTCTAATTCTATTTCTCAAATTTAAACATATGTATATGGTTGTTTAAAAGGATAATTAACATATATAAGCCTTTTTATACAAACAAATACAGATATATGCTTCTTTCAGATTTAGTTACAGGTTTAGACCTGTTTTAGTTTATTGAAGGTGAATTCTGAGAAGGGGTTTTTAGCCTCAAGGACAAAATGAACAAAAAAAATGTTTCATAAGGCAAGAGGCTAAAATTTTGTCCATAAGGACAAATTTTAGTATAAAGGGAAGAATTCAGGGGCCCACTCTAATTTCACCCTTTACACTAAAATTTGTCCTTATGGAATTTTTTTTAGCTTGTTGTCCTTATGGAACATTTTTTTGTTCATTTTGTCCTTCGAGGTATTTTCGTGTTCTGGGAATTCGCACAAATGTGAATTCTCAAAACTCTCCTTCAGTAAAAACCTGCAGCTTATAAATCAACTCGAGACCCCATTCTTCCCCAAACTATTTCACTTTATCCTTTCCCCATTTTTACCCAGCACGAAAATAAAATAAAATAAAAACAAAACCAACTCCATTTTCACTCATTTTCCTCCAATCCGTTACTAAATGCTTATAGTGGCTAGCGCATCCGGCGTACAACACGAAATCGGTAAAAATCTTAACTCTATCTTTTAATATTGCAATTAGGTCATCTAATTTTTAGTAGTGGAGGTTATGGAGTTGATTGTAGATTACTAGCGATAAGTTTGTATGTTGCAATTACAAATGCAGATGCGTACATTGTTCACGTTATCGATTTTATCATGTTTGATATATGATGGTTGGTTGTTGGGTGTTATAGTTTGGACTTAGCATAGTTTGAGAAAGTGCACCTGATTGGAAACGAAGTTGTGTGCATTTGAGTTGGGTAATAAGCTTGTTTGTTTGAAGTTAAGATCGTTGGAACACGAGTTTAATGACTCGTTGAAGCTCTGTATTGTGTAAATATGTGCAAATTGAAAAAATCATTATACTGGTTTGGAAATATTGCCATATATAATTTTCCTTATTTATGTAAACAATTAAAAAAATATAACATGTTTTAAGGAAGCATAACATGTTTAAGCTTGTTTTAATATAACATGTTCTAGAAAATAATACTTATGTAAACATCTTTAGTTAATTCTACATTTTGCAGAGTATTCCGAGATGGAGCCTGGACCGGTTGATCCGAGTGTGTTATATCTCAGCAGCAATATAGGACATCAAACCTTAGTCGCATGCAGGTGGATTTTTGTAAATATTTTCATTTTATGATGTTTAGTTTTCTTTTCTGCATTGGACGTCAAACCACCTTTTTTGTTATCTATTAAAATTTCAGAGTGAGAAGTCAGAGTTTGTCATTAACCACTTGACATCACTTAAGAAAGTGACATCTTCACATCCTCGCGTCCTTGTCGAGATCGAGAGGGTTTGATTTATGCACATTTTTATATTAGGATACATCCAGCACGATCGTTGTCTTGTTAGTGCTTTAGTAGATAGGTTGAGGCCTGAGACATCCATATTTCACTTCCCCGTCGGTGAAATGACTATTACCTTGGGAGATGTGGATGTTTTGCTAGGTTTGGCTATTGAAGGTAATGTTATTGCACACGGTGGTGTGGGATATGATTATTTGAAGCTTTCTCGTGATCTACTTGGGCTAGATCCACCGGTCGATCAAGTAAGGGGTGGTGAGTCTGTTGAGACCACATGGTACCGTAATCAGTTGACGCATAATCTTCCTAAAGATGCCACTGATATTCTGATTCAGCAGCGGGCTCATTGCATTATACTGCACATTATTTTTTGCAGATTGATGGTCGATCGTGTCAAAACCCGTATAGATTTGAGATGGCTACCGTATTTAGCTGATATAGGGCAGTGCGCTACATATTCATGGGGTAGTGCGGTGTTGGGCTATACATATCAGGAGATGTCTAAGATCGCGCTCTTACAGTTTGGCTCTATTGCAGGTTGCATGACACTAGTTCAGGTTAGAACCGTATTTCTATAATTTACTATTATACAATATAATGCATCATTCTCTTGTCTTATTAGTTTATTTTCAAACGCAGCTTTGGTCCTGGACTTATCTTCCTATAGGAAAACTATCGGTGATACCTAATCCCATCGATCCATCGATGTCGCTTGGTTCAAGGTATACTTATTGATCGTTTATTTTGTTAAACCCAATATATATATCATTTCTAATATACGTACATTTAATATCATGTAATAGCTAGGTTGGAAGTAAGAGTACGCAACATACACCACAACGAAGTGTGCAGTTTTACCGCATTGAATTGGATGTCCTTGATCAAGAAAAGGTTACATGGAAGCCATAGACTCAGGAGGTACTTGGCATACTTCCACCAATGTGCAAAGCTCATATGTACCTTTGGACAATGAGAGTACCTATAATAGCCTACACAACCACCGCTTGGCGCCTTTCCGATAGGGTTATGAGACAGTTTGGCCTGATGCAGCAAATACCGGACGATGCATCTCCTTACTTAAAGGGTTACGGTGAGCAAGACTAACCGACACTTGTTGCTACGTGGAATGACCGCCACAACTATATTGAGACAGAGGGAGCCTACCATTTCTATGGCGCAATACATGAGGTCGCACTGGAACATTACACAATGCAATGTCCTTTATCCCTCAGTTGATTTGGCGTTAGCATCGTACTTTCCTACAACACCACTAGAGAGGAACATGGTAAGTTAATGTGTAGTATTATTTACAATAAATTTCATTTATTTAATGTATCTAATTTTCTTTCAAATTTGCAGGCTGCCGGTATTAACCGTGCATGGGAAGATGTAGAAAAGCTTCGTCAAAGGCAGACAGACGAAGAGGAAAGGACTATGTGCACAAACATACAAAAGATTTTAGATGTGATCTTGTGCAGAAACAAACTTGATTGGCCGAAACCACCATCTCCTCCTCCTCCTCCTCCAGTAGGTCCATTAGGATCACCTCCTCCTCCTCCTCCTCAAGCAGCTGCAGAGCATGAAGAATTTTTACATGGTCCGTCGCAACCAGCATCTACCTTACCCACTTCTGCTAGTGCGCGACGACACAAAATTAGCAGTAGCAGTGGTTCGTCATCAAATTCCACATCACTGGTCAGGCGGTCGAGGCGAGAGTAGTGTACATATGTTTGGTCATAGAAGTAATGTTGGTATAATTATTTGGTATGTTTGTAGTTGGAATGTTTAATTATTTGGTAGGTTTGGATAGAAATGGTGTTTGTATAATTATTTGCTACATTCAGGCATTCAGTTTTGTTATTTGATTTATGTTGATTGGTTAGGCTTTGGATCCAATTTAGATGTTTGGTATTGATATTCATATTAATTAAACGACGTTTTAATGTATAATTTATAATTTAATTAAAACAAGTTTGTAACGTCGCGGTAGTTCGTAGTTTTAAGTTTGGAACTTCAAATGAATTTTCAGAAAGTCGCTATGAAATCATTTATAAACCATAACGATTTATTAAATAAAAAAGATTTTAAATATAAATTGAACGTCATTTAACTTCTATTTGAAATTAAACGGTTGGTTTAGTCAAGAACTGATTCAAAACTTGTGATTTGATTGTACTATGCCATGAAACAATTGAGTTGACTACGCAGATGTAATGATTGAGAAAAAGTTTTCGATGTGATAAAGCTGAGTTGACAAGTCTTAATGATTAAAGTTGCGCAGATGTGACTTTCTTTATTAAAGTTGTCATTGTAGCTGTTAAAATTTCTCTATACGAACTTGCTCTATTAAATAGCACCCAGCCTCTCTTCATTATTATCTGCCTCAAACTTGATCTGGTAAGCTAGTTTTTTGACGAATAGTTCAGCAAGTCTTGTAGCTAATAAATTTGTTCACTTATGTACTCTACGACTCGTCAATATTACTCATTTATTTCAAGTTTCCACTTTTCATCTAGGTCTGAATGGCTAATTGGGAACTCGATGATGAAACAATGGTTCAAATGTATGATGATATGAACGTGGTAAGCAACTAGCCAAATATGTCGAATTTTGGCCTGAAACGCAAATAGAATTCCAAGTAGAGGATACAGAAGTAGCGTCTGAATTCTTTAGTGCCTCGCAACCAAATGTTGCAGTCCAACGTATCGGACCGGTTAAAAAATCCCTCAATGCTTGGTTGAAGGACACTAGCTCGACAAAACCCCGATAAGTTAAGCTCTAGCATAACAGGTCGTTCAGTTCTATGCTATTGTGGAGTGGAATGTAATGTGCTTGTTTCTAAAAGTTAGACGAATGCATGACATCGCTTTTATGTTTGCAAAGCATACATTGATGCACAAAATCGCTAAGGATTGGAAAGTTGTAACCACCGTTGACAGAGAGGGGTGTCCAGTATGCATTTGAGATGCAAGCTGAGGTTAATCGCTTGGAAAGAATGAACGGTGCAGTAAAGGCTGAAATGCTTCATGGGTGCTACGGTTTACTCAGAAACTTTGAGTCGCAGTGATGTTGTAATGGATCGTATTTATGTCAGTTGTAATTATATGTTGTGTCGTATTTGGTCGGTAGGTCGTAGTTACATGTTATGTTGTATCTCTTCTACCGCAGCTTGTTTGTTTTTAATGGGTACTTGGATTGTATGGAAGCAGTTTGTAATGAATTGAATGAAATCTATTGTTTGTTATCCATAAATTACCAAGTACTGAACATTGTTTGTATGTTCTATGTAAAACATGCTTTGGATCATATTTGGATGTTTGGTATTGATATTCGTATTAATTAAACGACGTTTGAACGTATAATTTAAAATATAATAAAAACGAGCTTGTAACGTCACGGTAGTTTGTAGTTTTACGTTTTGAACTTTAACTAAACATACATGATTCGTTATAAGTTGGATTTTTTTTAAAACAAGAAACGTTCGAATCTATTGAACTATATTTTTCTAATGAAAGTGAAAAATCAAGATTTCGTCTTATAGATGTGAGCTATGTCCAAATCAAATTTTCAGAAAGTCGCTATGGAATCGTTTATAAACCATAACGATTTATTACATAAATATAAGCGATTTTTAATACAAATTGAACGTCAATTTTAATGTAAAAAGAATTAGTCGACATAACATTACAGCATTTTGTTATTTAGAAATTACCAAGGAGTGAACAATGTTTGTCTGTTGTGTGTAAACTAGTTTGAATGTGAACATATAGACCTTGTTTATGTTTTTACATTGGCCATTTTTGAAACTTCGCCTATTGGCGAATTCTCAAAGTTCTCCAATGCAAAAACAGAAACAGGTCTATATGTATAAATAAGTTTAAAACTTGGCTAAATCCGTTATTTTTTTCAAAACATGGCTAAATCAGTTAATTTTCGATAATAAATATAATAAAAAACCGGAGATAGACAAATTGCCTATCTACTATAAAAAGGATTTTAGAGTGGATCGTCCACTAAGTAGAAGAATTATCTATCTTAAATTATAGGGAGTAGACTAAGTATCTAAACTGCCATCACTTATGACCCAACATAGCACCATGACGGAAGCAACACAAAACAACAAGCTGCCAAAAGGCAGATCCTTCGTACAATGACTAAAACAGTGGCCTAAAGGAATACACATTTCATATTGATATTCACAGCGTAAAGTGGAACCACAAATTAGATTTCTAAAGGGCATAAGCCAAAATTCCATACATCAACATCTAATATTCATCCAAATTCCATACCACATCTGCACCAGGTGCAATGACACAGCCAATAACCACAAACCAACTAACTTGCAACCTGTATTTTAGTTTAGTAAAGACATGCCATGAGAAAAGAATATAAAGTTAACAAAACTAATATCTCCATATCAAGGAATCTATAAGAATCAAACAACATAAGTTGCTTCTAATCCCATCGATCTAGTGACGGAACACCACATACCAAATCCCGTCGACACAACATAATTAAAACATACATACAAAGCAATATCCATGTCAGACAATTTTTATATATAAGTTTTATACAAAAGCGATGGCATTATCAATTTCCTATTTAAACACCACATACCAAATCCCATCGTCCTAGTGATGAAACAGTAAAGGAAAACAAAATAGGGGTCGGATTATAGTCCAACGAGTGATGTTTGTCGCTTTACATCATACTATAATCATCCCAGACGATACGAAGGTAACCATGATAATGTCACGTCTTAGTCTCGTTTCTCACCTATGACCAACAAGTTTACCAAACAATGTTATTGGAATTGTGTTAGCCTGCATCTAAAGTTTAGAGTGAATTCATTTTTTTGCTACATTAGATCTTTATTTGATTTACGAAGTCTAATTTATTTAGAACATTTCTAAATATCTTTTAAATAAAATCATTATTTATTTAAAATTATAAAATTATATGTTACTGTTTAATTTATGTTATATATTGTTTATACACGTACATATCACACACACACACACACACACACACATATATATATATATATGTGTGTGTGTGTGTGTGTGTGTGTATGCACGCATGTGCATGTGTGCACACGTGTACGCGAGCATGTGTAGATATATGCACGAAATAGATGTTGAAATTTACATTGCAACGAATACATTAGCTTATTAACAACATAAGTATAAAAAATATTATATAAATATTTTTAAATCAATTATAAAATGTAACACTCACACATGCACACATACACACACACACACACATATATATATACAGCTTCAAATATATATATGTATATAACATATGTAGAATTTTGTTGTATTACCAAAAATAGTACATATATATAGTTTAGCAAAGTAAACTGGCTTTGTTGTGGCCAGTCCATATGTATAAATAAAATAGGAATAGGTGTTTGACACCTAAGCCAAAACTGCTTTAACGAATAAAAAAGCATAGGAAGTTGGCAAGAATGTCGACTAAGTATAGTCGAAACCTAGTTCTCTACATTGAGGAAGAACCGCTCCCCTCACTATCATTGTAACACTCCGTAAAATATACCCTAACTAGATATAGATAACTTAAATATTAATAATTGAAAATTGAAAATATTAATATTTTGTACATAGGAATTTGGCCACTAAAGTGTCACCATTATGTTCGTGGAGGGATACTAATAAGTTTTCATATTTTATTTTTCGAAAACGGAGTCTGTATGAAGAAGATATGCTAATAACAAATTTTGAATATAAAATAATAACAATTAATTAACACATAGATTTGAATTTGAAATTAATGGCATAAACAAGGAATAAAATAAGAAGACAATGTTTAAAAGAAAGGAAATGAATAAATCAACAATCAAAAAGTGCACATGAAATAAATTCACGCTGCCCAGCCCAGAAGTGGGTCGACCACCCCATCAGGAGAGAGGCATCCGCCCAGTCGATATACCACTTAGGGGTCAGTTCGACCGCTTTGTGCCTGCGAGTATGGGTGATATCTAGGTTTTCTTTAGATTTTTTAGGGTTTGTCCATCAACGGATGGCTTGGATTTTATAATTTAAATCCAACGTTTCCTACACACTTTGACACCAATAAATAGAGCCTTAGCCCCTTACTTCTAATCAAAAATTCTGAGACTTTCTTCCTCCGTTCTCTTCTCCTTCATCTCTGTTAATGTTAGTATCCAGTTTAGGTGGAGGTTAGTTCCTCTTATTTTCTCTCCTATTCTATTATGGTTTATCCTATTCTATTATATTCTATCTTATTCTATTATGTTTATTTTTATCCTAGAATTACTGGATCTGACATCTATAATTTTAAAGGACGAAGAATTAGAGAACGTTTGTGCTTGGTTACGATCTAGATCTATATTAATTCTCAGTGTTCTCTCTCTATTATTCTATGAGTGGAATTATTTGAGTTTACCTAATTTCAATAGTTGTCAGTATAAATATGGATTGATTATACCTATAGAGGTTTTAGATTTCATGAAAACAAAACATAGAAAGTTCCCCAAATCATTAATATTACAGAATTTTCAATCTAAGTTACTACTTAGGTTTATTATTTAGGATGTAAATAAAAAGGGATTTTCCTATTTTTTCTTATATGTAAATTCAGAATTAAGGCTCTTTTACTTTCATTTCCCTTTTTCTGAAAATCCTAAATTAACATAAAAATGGTGGATTTGGGTACTGTAACTTATATGTGTTTAAATCTCAATTTTGATATAAAATAGTGGATTTAAGCACAATGACATACATCTGTCCAAAATTCCTATTTTTGTGTATACAAAACATTTAAAGTGGAAGGATGGTAAAATGGTACTAAAAAGAATGTACATGTAACATTGTTTATTCATCTTGTCCCTTTTTGTTTGTTGATGTAATCTTAAAAGCCTAGTATTACAAGTTTATCTTTTATTGTGTTATGTTTATTTCTCTATTAATGCTTAAACTTTGAAATGAAGATTTATGTGTTATATTGTGAATTTGGGAAATATAACTTATATACCTTTTGGAGAAAAGATTGTTATTTCATTGCTAAGTGTGCTTTCTTTTACGTGCGCCATTAATTATGCCTTTATAAATATATAATTATTAAAAATCATAATCCGCTTGTGACGGCCTGCCCCGCACCAACCGACATTATCTCCAAAGGTGCGCTGTACACATGTCCAGTTAGCACGGAACGGGTCGTCAGAAGGAAAAAGGAAGAAGGAAATGAACCAACAAGGAACCTGTAAAATGTCTCACAGCGCATAGGATAAAATATAATAACAACATACTTGACATAAAACAGGTGAGACAGTGCATAAGCTGAAAATAAACTAACATAGCAGCGGAAAATCCAAGTACAGCTTATGATCCAAAGCCAACATTATTACAACTTTTCAAACTGTCTCAACAAAACAAAAGCAAGATAAAGGAGGTACACTACTAATTCCCAAGTAGCGACCACCAGCGACACAGGGAGAATATCTATATATCATACGTGGAAGCCTCCTGCTCGCCTCCGAATCAGCTACTCGCGCATCACCAGCTAACCATAACCTGTCTCTAGTCTGCTCGTGTGAGCACCCAGAGTAATAAGAAGAGACATAAAACTCTGGGTCAGACATAAAGCCTGGTATGAGCGATAAGCATCTAAACAGAATAATAACAGGTATAATCCAATCATACCTGAACCTGGACCTGCAACCAAAGAGTTAGCACTACATACTGTACAACACTCTAAGGTGCCATTTCAAGTGGTGTAAAGATAACGAGGGTGGGGGTGTGCATGTCATAGTGATGTCAAACAATCAAGCATAGCAATCATCCTCACATCCCTCACTCAGTGCGTAAAGCATACGATATCCACTACTTTGGTCACCTAATACTTTGGGCCATGACGGAATCCAATCCCGTGTAACTATCACTACAAGCCCACTATCCATCTCTCAGTGGTGAACCAAAGTTATGAATACCGACAACCCCTTTGCACACGTCCCGCAGCAAAGCCCAATCATGAAGTGAACTCATTGGTTCCCAACTGGGTCCGGGATCCTGAGCTCTAACTTCCATTTGGACTACCTTTGCATCTCGGGTTTTAGTCATCATCCTCCGGATCGGTCTTCATTCAGTTCATAGCCTCCTGGTTCGGTTCGCAGTCACCATACTGGTTCGGGTCGAGTTCCTCCATTCGGATCGGGTCGCGCCATCAACTCGTGGTCCTCCAGCTCCATCGGATCGGTTCGAGTACCCTTCAGCGGATCGGGTCGAGGTCTATAAGTCCATCGCCACGGATCGGTTCGTGACAAGCTCCTTCGGGTCGAGTCGTGCTTCATCAGTTCGTGGGGCCCCCGTCGGATCGGGTCGTGCTTCCTTCTGGCGATCGGAGCTGCTAGCAGATCGTGAAGGTGGATCGTGGTGGAGGGCTCGGATCGGATCCCATCGTCGGATCGTGGTCTTCAAGCATCGGCGGATCGGGTCGCGCCATCGGTTCGGATCGCCTTTGCTTCCACCGATCCGGTCCGGTTCGGGCTGATTTCCTGCAGTTCTTCCAGCGAGCAGTTTACGCCATTCGACGGCGTTTTCGACCATTCTAACTATTCTAAACAATCACAAGTCATACCAAACAGTCATAGCAACATGTATAATCAACCACAAACACCAAAACAACAATATGATAGGTTAAAATGGATCAAACATAGCCAAAACCCCATATTTTCCCTTAAGCATGTTTGGGTGAAACTTATGATATGATTAGCAAAACTTAACCAAATTATCCCAAATTCACATCAGAGGTCTAAAACAATATTTCAGAATTTATGAATATTTTTCCAGATTTCTAACATGCACAAATTCGCTAATTATCACCAATTACCCCTTAATCCCCCAAATTCCGGGATTTGCAAAATTAGTCGAAATTAACCCAAATTCATATCAGAGGCATAAAATGATGTTTTAGAATTTTGGGAATTTTTCTAGATTTTTCTGAGCCATAATTTCGCTAATCTTCGCTAATTACCATAATTAGCCATAATTAGTGAGGAACTATGCAAATCACTCACCTTAGCCACAAACAAACTTTAGATCTGAAATAATCTCTGATTTGGATCCAATCCCTACGTGTTCTAGCAGCTCTCTCGCTGATTTGGTGAAGATCTTCTTTGATTTGAGGTAGATTAGGCCAAAACTTGATTAGAAAGTGATTAGAAGGTGATTTGGGTATTGGAGGCCATTGCTAGAGCTTGAAAGAGGTAAGTGGCGGCTGGAAAAATGAGTCTAAAACCGAAATCCTAACCCTAGCAGCCCTTAAATACCCCAAATCCCGAAATCCCCCAATGGGCCTAATTATTAACTACCCGGTTAAGCCCAATTAGCTGAAAATAACCCTTTAAACCTTAATTCAGCCATATCTCCCAAACGGTAAGTCCGTTTGACTATTATGACCACTCTACGGAAAGAGAAACCATCATTTGGAGCTAATGGAAGTGGTTTCAGGTCAAAATTCCTAACCAATCAAAAGTTATGGACAAAACAAGATCAACTAGGGGCAAAACGGTCATTTAAAAATCGGCAAAAATCATGAACATGGGAAATGACCCTACTAGTCGTTTCCCAAAGTTACATGACCATACGACTTCGTATCAAAGAGAAATAAATATTCTACGATATTCCGATACGTAGAATGCGGGTCGTTACACCGCTTATCCTTATTGAGTATTTATTATGTTTAGGAAATTCGTATTAAATATGTCCATTAGAAAAAAATTGTGTTTTACGTGAGTTAATGGGCTTTAGAAATTTTAAATGATATATGGACACGAGGTTAACCCATATTCGTAGTAGCAGTCTACCCAGACAACTTTACAAATCCAGCAACTACAAGAAGTCGGGTTAATATGAAATGTCTAGTTACATAGGCCATTTAGCATGTGATAGGCCTGCCTCGTAAAGGTATTAAATTAATGATCCACATTATCGGGGTATCAAGTGGTTTGACATGGTCTTCTATTAAGGGTTCATCCCTTGAGTTTGGACTAAAGTCATTGGGCCCTCCCTTATTAGGTATTAGGAGATATATGGGTACGATTTTTCATATAATTATGAGGTATTATATGGTCTCGAATGGGTGAGGTAGTTCTTCAGAAGTTGTCTACTTCTTATCTAAGGGCTAAGTGATGGCACACCTAGGGATGATCTCCAAAGAGTTTCACTGAGCATGTAAGGGGAACCGCCTGCCTAAGGGAAGTATTAAGTGGCTAGGAGTTCACCGATATTATCAGCTAGATAGTAAAGTAAGGCTTACAGAGAGGGTCATAAATGTCATTGAGGGTCAACCTAAAACCCGGTATTAAGTGGCCGATTACTATCTATCACATTACATTGGTAGAATATATATATATATATATGTATGTATGTATATATATATATAAAGTAGTCTACTAGGAAACAAGGTAATAAGTGACTAGGGTCCACTAAGGGATATTAGGTGATCCAGGAATCAACCCATGTTTTAATGAACGTAAGTGATCAAGAAGGGTCCACCTCTTTCCATTTAATATATGTGAGTAGACAAAAATTCATATTTGTTTGTTCGTATTCGCCTAGAAAAAAACCTAATAGGTTTCATACTGCCAAATATAGGAAAAATGTTTCCTTTTTAAAATTAAAGAATTTCATTCATCATTACTGGTGTTCTAACTCCCCTCCTCTTTACAACACAGGTTAGGCAGGATGGTGGTGCATGTTAGACGATGATGTAGCTTGGCGATAGCAATTATTATTTAGTTTACTATTATTATCTTATTGTATCTCGGTTGTCACTATGATATACCTTGACTTGTTAGTTATGACATTTGGGATTTTCTATAATTGACATTATGATATTTTGTGATATGGTACATCTATTTGATTATTGTATTTTATCCATTCCGCTATGATATCTAATTTCATTTTATGGCACTCTTATTTTCATTTCTTATAGAAATCAATAATTTTTTAGAATGACTCTAAGCTCTGATGGGTTTTTTAGGTCGGAATTTAGGCCAATTTCGAGCAGGTTGTTACATTTGGTATTAGGGCCTCGGATACCCGATTATGAGGAAATATACATATGAGAGACATACTTGTTTTTTAAGAAAGATTTTTAAACTATATATATATATTTATTTATATACTCATATATATATATATAGCCTTAAGGTATATGTAATTTCACTAGGCAATATTTCTTTCTCCTTTTGATTTGGCTTGAATGCTATATTCGGAATTTCCGTTGAATGTTTTCCTCTTACAGATAGTAGAAATGATTGAAAATCAACATGAACATGGGAATTCAACATGGCCTCGGTACTTACCCGAATGGTTCCAAGTTCAACGGTATTTAAGGACTATGGAACAAGTTCCCATTGTCCCTAAAACCTTAGCGAAATTTGCACCCACTCGTTGAAGTGGCTCTTAATTTTCCTTGTCTTTATAAGGACTTCGTCAATCTTAGAGGAAAACCCTTTCTTGGAACTGAAGAATTTCTAAGAGCCATGTAATGGCTAACAAAATATTCCCACATCTTTGAGGCTACTACATGGGTGGTCCAGTTGAAGAGAAGGATATCTGCATGGCATCTCAAAGGCGAAGACTAAGAAGAGAATGCGGGAAGAATATTTATTTGGAACGAATTTAAAGCCTGATTCAAGATAAAGTTTTTACCAAATGCTGAAGTAAGTTTGCAACAGGAAAAGTTTATATAACTCAAGAAAGGGGAGTCTATTATGAAGTAGTATATTGCTAAGTTCACAGAGTTTTCAAAGTTTGGAAGAAGGATAGTGGATACACCAATGAATAATGCGTTGAGGTTTGTGATGGGACTCAATTCCCTTATGAGGGAGACACTATTGGCTCAAGTACCATTTTGAGCAATGTTTGAGGTTATTGTAAAACTATTATCCTTTATGTTGTGAAAGAAAAGGAGAATAAAGTTGTGAAGAGTGAGGATACCACAAAGCATGAGAAGAATAGAAAATGAATTTTTGGATAAAAAAAGAAAAAGATGGAAAGTTCAAGACGTATGCTAAGGTAGTGGAAGGTTCCATACGAAAGCCATGAGGCCAATGACTGCATAGTTAACCAGATGAATCAATGGTTCAAAGGGAAATGTTATCATTACCATGAAGAAGGACATATTGTTAACAATTATCCAAAGCTTAAGGAAGGATCCAGTGGACGAAACTATGCTTTGGATGTAGCACCCCAACCAAGTAAGTTACATAGAGACCAAAGACAGGTAGCCCTCAAAGGTATTATTTCTATTTTGGGGACTTCTATTCACACCCTATTTGATTCCAGGGCATCGCATTTCTTTATAGAAAGGAATATAATAGATTTTTTGAATTTTACTAATTATATCGCGAGTAGTCCGATAGCGGTTTCTGATCCTACCAGAGAAGCTAAGCAACTTCTATTGATTTCCAAAGACCTAGAGCTAGATATCAATGATGTTGATTTCTTATGTAACATGTATGTTCTGAATTTTGAGGGGTATAGGATTATTCTAAGGATGAATTGGCTATCATATTATGGACCCATCCTTG
The DNA here is from genome assembly GCA_030737875.1 of Allium sativum. Taxonomy (NCBI): domain Eukaryota; kingdom Viridiplantae; phylum Streptophyta; class Magnoliopsida; order Asparagales; family Amaryllidaceae; genus Allium; species Allium sativum. Next base: position 283,523,608 of record CM060911.1, read on the forward strand.
ATTGCGATAGGAAAATCGTTTGCTTGAGGATTGCAGAGGTTGTAGTTTGATAATCCCTTGTAGAATTGAAAATATAAAGGATGTGGCCTTATCACACTCCCTATCTTCAAATATGGATGGGCCATCTATAGTGCTCGTTATTCGTGAGTTCCTTGACATCTTAGAAGGAGTATCGGGACTTCCTGTAGAGAGGTTGCATTTAGGATAAATCTAGAGAAGGATGCTAGACCAACTGGATTGCAATTAAGTCATATGGCTCCCAAGGAAGGAAGGGAATTAGATGAGCAGATTTCAGAACTGCTACAAAAAGGATTCATATGACGAAGTACCTCAGAGTGGGGAGCATCCTTGAATTTTTTCTACTAAGGATGATGGATTGATAAGGCTATTGATGTGCACATAAATGTGCATAGTTTCACTCATATATTTTATCCTTTTTAGTTAAATAAATGGGCATAATGGGTATTTTAACATGTTTAAACCATAATCTCAATTGATTTCAAATAATAATACATTCTTCTATATTTAGGGGAAAACTGGTCATTTTTATGCATATATTAATTTGAAAATATATACTTGGATGTTTTTATGTATTTTTGTAGTAGTTTGGATCAAATGCAAGCGGTTTCATGAAAAATATACATGCACAAGTGAATATACAAAGAAATGAAGATGGAATAGAAGTTAGTGGATGACTTCACCTATCCACCTAATCCACTTACCTTAGAGCTGCAATTAGGATCTAATGCACAAGTTAGTAGAGAAGAAAAGCTTCATGCATGTCTAATGAATGGTTATTTGCTAATGAACTTGGAAGCTTCTACACATGACAAGGGTGGTTTGGGTAGTTTCCAAAAATATGATTAGGGTTTTAGACTTGTTTTAATACCCATATGTTCATGTTAATAGGATCCTCTGGATAAAAAAATAAGAGCTCTCTTTCTTTCTTTAACGAGTTCTTAGCTATTTTCCCTCTTATGTAATTTTCTTTTTATGCAATTTAATTACATATTTCTCTAGTTCTTGTTCTTTACTTTATGCAATTAGTGTAGCTAAATTTCATGCAAGTAGATTAGCTTTAGTTTATACTGTTAATTAGCTCTCTTTTTTTACTTTAGTTAGCTTGCATTTTTCTTTTGTTTTTATGTCATGTTGAATACTACATTTGTTGAAATGATAACAAATACGAGAGGCTAAACCACTACAATTTAAAGGTATTGAAGCTCTCTTAATCATGTACATTTAACATTTTGATATTTTTGATCTCTTTTTGTGCTTCATGTATATGCTTGAAGTAGTTAAATTTTATTGTTTTGGTCTTGAATTTGATAGCCTATATTGTTGACACCAAATAGGCTATACTTAGACAAACAAACCACAATCACCTCTTCATTTATATATGATGTTGGTAATAAAGTGATTTAAAATCAAAACTTGATGATCTGTATTTCTAATCAATAGTTAATAAATCATACTTATAATAGATTTTATTTTTATGTCAGTCAATTTAATGAAAGTTGATAAGTGATTTAATGGGTATGTTAAGGTTTGATGTTTTATTTTGATCTAACTAATAGCACAAACAGATCATACTTCAGATAAACATATCAATTAAATTCACTGATGACTAAAAAAGAGATCATAATATCATGTTTGTTGATTTATGTGATCCAGAGAATGGATTTGCTTCTAAATTGTCATTTTAATCTCAAGGTTTTCATTCACTTTTGTAGTTGTTAATTTTTAATTAGTTAGTTAGCACTTTTTCGACTTTTGTTAAATTTGATTGAGTGAAACTAAAATTGTTCTTTATCTGCGGATTGATTCGTACTTGTCACCTACTAAAATTATACATTGTGCGCTTGCGGTTATTATTTCGATATCAGCGCTACAGATTTTCAAGAGATAGAAAATTCCGGAGCGAGGAACAAATTTTTGGCGCCGTTGTCGTGGAAAGCGTTTAATTTTTGTTTTATTCTTCGAATCAATTTTTTTGTGTTGCTTATCTTTAAAAGAATATTTGTGTGTTTGTTTTTTTATCTTGTTCATTTGTGTTTGTTGTCGCAATTGTTTGTTCATAGTCATTTTTGTGTTTCATTTTGATTTTGTGTGTTTGTTTCATTGTTTTCATTTATGATATTTTTTCTTAAAATAAACAAAAGTATGTTGTTCATTTGTTCGATCATTCTTGTATTTTGTTCTAGTTGTGTTCGATTTAGTGTTGTTTTAACTTGTTGAGTGTAAGTTTTATAATTAAAAAAAGTGCATTTGTTGTAAAATTTGCATGTTTTTGTTCATTTGTGCTATGTTCGTATTGATATGCTTTGTTTTTGTTAGTTTCCTTCTTAAAAAAAAGATACATATTTTGTGTTTTCAAATTTTTTTTTGTATATTTATTTTTGGTTTGTGTTTGATCATAAGTTTGCAATTTGTTACAATACGCTTTGCATTTCAATTTTAGTTTGCAACTGAAATAACAGTAAAAAAAATCCAATTGCATTTCAATACACTATGATTTTACAAAGAACTGTGCACTAACATTACAGTTTGCATTACATTCATCGTTTCCACCTTTCACAGTTACATTTCTGATTTTTCACATTTCATTAGTGTGTGAATTTAAATACATTTCTTTTCATCTCCTCAACTGCCTTGCCTTAAACACAACCACCAAAGTAGTAATCATAAATTGGGCTTGCAACAAAATTATACATGTTGACGGCAAAAAATGTAGTACCACCCAAAGATTCTCCGTTACTTAGAGAATTAGGTTTCGCATGGGAAAATAAGTGCAGAAAACAGTAAATAACATGATAGATTTATAGTGGTTCGGTCCCGTGAGGGGCAAACGTCCACTTTGGAAGAGTTCGCTGATATTTTATTGACAATAATAAATTACAAGCTTAGGACTATCTCATGACATCCTTTTACAAACATTTCCAAGTATTTTGGACTCATAATTGTCGTATATAAATATTCATAAAAAATAACTTTTATGCTTCTTCTTCCTCAAAGCATGGCTGCCATTAATGTGTTCCTAGAGCTCTCAAGAGATGTCAAATCAACCAAATTCCAACCGCTTTGAAGTCTAAGCTTGGGTGTACTTATAGTGGAGTGGTTAGGTGGGAGTAGGTAGGATTTGGGGACCACAACAATACATTTTCGTATCCCTGAAGGCATGCATCCAGAATCTCGGATCCCACTCATGATGCCCAGAAAGAAGAAACTCATATCCCTCTTTAGGTACATGAGTAGTTTGTATCCTAAAAGGAGGGACACAAACTCATATCCCCTGGGATACGCTAATTGTATTACATTGCGGGTCCGGAGCTTGGTGACACGAGAGCTTTGGGTATGAAGTGATGGGATTTTGAGGGATTCTGAGGGGTTCGAAGTTGACCATGACGAAGCTGAGGGTTTCGGAAGTATTGGAGAGGAGGGATATAAGGCAGAGGGATTCAAAGGTGAAGGATACAAGGCATTTGAGTATTGAGGGATTCAAACCGTAAGAGTTCGAAGTTTCTGGTATATGAGGGATACGAAAATGTTGTTTGCGCACTGTTTTGTGGAGTTGTAAGGCCCTCGCTCGCGCGACGTCTTCTAAGCTCATACCCTTGGCTATCTGGCGACACTTTGGGCTTTAATGTCATGCGATATATTAAGTCAAGCGTGTCTTGGTGTACTTTTATGAACCGAAACAACATGCCAGTTAACATTTGCCCCTCCAAAGTACGTCTTGTCTCGACATGATGTCCTTTGAGTTGGTAGAATCATTTTGTTTAATCATCGAATTCCTATTGACTCATATATGTAAAGGTTAGTTGTCGACCCTAATTTACATCATAACGTTAACAAGTTGTTGTCGACCTGATGTCGCATACATGCTTTGTACGTTTTTGCATAGTCTTGCGCGACACGATGGGAAGTGGAAATGAATGAGACTTTGGGTTGAACTCGAGGTCGACCCTCGATGCGGTGTTTCGTGGTGAAAGGGTGGTTAAAACTCGAAAATCAACGAGTAAGGAGGTTCGGAGAAGAATGGAGAGCAGGAGTTTGGAGGCGAAGAAGGAGAGGGGAGTCGAGAGTTCGAAGGGGCACGAGATAGTACAATAAGGAGTCAAAATCTGGAGGTCCGTGGAGGTAAGAACTCGTATCCCTTTACTTAGGGGCACGAGATCTCGTATCCCCTAAGGGTAATGAAATCTCGTATCCTAGGGATACGAAATTTCGTACCTCATAGTGGGGTACAAGTCTCCTCTGTTGGCCCGAGGATTTCGGGCTCTGTTTCTATGTTTCTTTCCCTTTCTGAGTCTTCGAATCTCTAAGTCCCTGACTTAGGATTCGCGTTGTTTTCGTAATGTTGGTACGAATGAGCTGACGCTTATGTTAATCGTTATGTGACCGACAGTCTTGCCTGGCACATAAGGGTAGAGCATACAATTGGACTTTGACCGAACTATGGGACTATTAAACATGTTTTCGTTTTGGGCTTTGGTCATAATGACATTGCGACTCGATGCGAATCCGGCAGCGTTGGTTGACGACAACAATGGTTACAGTGCTGGGGACTTGTGATTGTCATTGTATCCCAGATTTTTATGTCATAATCGTATTAGCATGACACTACATAATACCACACGCACATGTTAGTTTACACCGACACGAGGGGTACATGTTATGTTATGCGATGTATAACATAAGTATGTTGAAAGTATAGCTAGCAATGGATACAAAATCGAAAACACTACAGGTTTCGAAAGCCGAGGTTTTGCAGCATTCACCATCCCCATCAGGTTCGACTAACGATGCTAGCTCGTAGGTAGCAAGCTTGAGACCTCTGGAGAATCCACTCCTTCTCAGACGATAGGTTCGCCAAAGGCGTCCGATAGCGGAGTGCAGCCGAAAGGACAACAATGGTCTGTCGAGCATTCGACAGAGATACTAGCGCCGGGAAGGCTTGGGCCAACCGGGGGTAAGCATGGAGGGGAAGAGCACATAAATATTATTGAGGGATGTACGTTGGTGGCACCCGACATGGTGGATGATGCGGTTATTCTTGAGAACCCACCGGATTCGGAGTCATCGCATATGGATGAGATAGTGGTGAGGCACATGGGGTTGCGGTTCAGCATCCCCCAGAAAGATGTTCGTGTGCCCGGGAAGGACGATAGGGCTCATGCACCATCGAAAGGGTACACTGGCTAGAACAGGCAAACATGCATTTGCGTGACCCTAGCTAATAACTTTATTTGGGATATATTTCATTATTTCCGCCTTGTGGCATCACAGCTTCATCCAAATGCGTATGCTTCCCTCTTGGGTACCCGCGTTCTCTACAGAGAGTACCTGCACTTAAAGTCCACCGGAGAGGACATCCTGTATCTTTTCAATTAAAGAGGAGAGCCAATATTTCACTGTCTCGATATTTCTTGGAAGCCCTGCCCAGCACCAACTTCTTTGATGGGAAGTGACCCAAGTTGACTGTGTATAAGCATAATTGGTTCTTCGTGCGTTGTCCTCCTGGGTTTGCGAGGAGGTGGTTGGAAGGAAGTAAGCACTCCCAACTGATCCGAGTTTGAAAACCGTTGATTCGATGGTTTTGTGCTAACTTTGTTCTTGTGTGACAGGGAATCCTGATGTGCCAACAGAAACCGTGTACCAACAACGTCCTAAGTCTTTGCTAGCCATTCCTATCGAGGCTCGTTCCACCAAGAGCGTTCTAGACTAGGAACGACTTTGTCATGCGGGCCTTCTTCCTGTTGATCGCGCAATAATCAGACCGACCACTGCTGGAGATGAAAAAAGCGGAGGCTGGGAAAGAAATAGGCTCTCCGAGCCGAAAATGGAAGGTGTCTCTCGTCAGGTCTAAACCATGCAAGGCTATGCAGATTCAGGAGGAAACCTGTGGGGGAGAGACTGGGGATGAGGAAGTTGTTACTATGGACGAGGGCCCATCGATTGCTCATGTCTTGCATGTGGTAGGTGAGGCAAGGGCAGAAATGTCGACTAGGCTGCAGTCTCCAGTAACTCCCTCTGAGACCGCTGTCTCGCTTGAGAAAGAAGGTCAGTTTGATGAGCTTAATAACCTCCCACTTGAAATGTTTCCCTGGCCTAGCGCCACAAGTATGGAGGAACTAGCTTTAGCTGTAGGGGAGATCATTCCTTCGAGCAGACCACTTTCTGGTCCGTTGAGAGAACACTTAGGATACGCATTCGTAAGCACTACATGACACAACATTTGTTTGTGTTCACAGGATGATCAGTGCTAACCTTGGATCTGTTTCTTTGGTAGGTGACATAACTCGAGGATGGAGAGGCCGAGGTTATGGATATGGGATCCGTCGACCCTCGAGGGATGGATTTATCTTGGAATTTTGGAAAAGTAATAGTTTGTTTGACAAGCCCCCGCCCGTACCGTCAAAGGGAACGATCTCGGCGTTCCCAGTCTCCTCCTCCATACACTCGGTCATTAGGGACGGACACAATGCATGTTTCTACTAACGTTGGGTGCCCTTCTTCGATGACTACCCATTGCATCCTGCTTTCTCCGCCTATCGCTTCATCCAAGGAGAAAGAATTGGCACATACCGGCAGGAATCAGAAAGTAGTCCCGAGGAAGAAGGGGCTAATGCTCGTGCCACCCCAAGCTCCAGAACTTAGTGTAAAAGAGAGGAAAGCCCTGCTGAAAGAGAAATTTCTCAAACATTATTTCGACGAACTTGTGTGGCTTCTGGGTATTAATCCGATTCCTCAGGATGATAGAGAGATGGTGTGGCAGCATGTGTACTCTGCTTATTACCAATGTAACGAGTATTACAAGTATTCGGGGCATTTCTCGGAAATTGTTTTCAAAAACAATGTGGAGATTGCCAATCTTAGGAAAGAGTTCGATGATGAGCAACTGACCATCCAAGACCACGAAAAGTCGCTGCGTAAGATAACTTCCTGTGTTTCATCTATTTCTTCATATTCGAGCAGCGTGTTTATACGCTAACTCTTTTGTTGAAACAGGTGAGATGAAGGAAAAACATGAGCAGCTGGAGAAGGAGTCAAAGAATGTCGCTTCGACATTTAAGGATATCGTGGCCTCGGTGTCTACCGAGAACTCCCGTTTGAAGAAGGAGAACTCTGAGCAGACGGAGGTGAACATCCACTTGTCTAAAGAGAATGGGACATTGCACCAACTTAAAAGGGACAAAGAGGCCTTGGTACCGGAGAATCGGAGGCTGGAAACAGAGAATGAGGAGGTCCAGAGGTTGCAGAGTGAGAATGATAAGCTGAGGAGGCAGGTGGAGGTGGCTAAGGAGGAGAAAGAGAAATCCGAAGCCAGTAATAGAGACGTTCTGAGCTCGCTGGAAGGGCTAAAGGCCAAGCACCAAAGAGAGGTGGATAGACTTAAGGAAGAGATTGAGGAAACCGAGGCTAGGGTAGAGGAATGGCTGGAGGAGCCTATCTGAGGCATGTATGTCAAGGCATTAAGGTTACATGAAATTTCATGGGTTAGTGATTATCCTCAAGAGATGGCTAGGACATGGGAAAGTTTGGTGTCATTCGAGGCTCGATTGCAAAAAGTGGAGGTAGTGGATGAAAACAAACTTATGGTTGAGCTCTTGACCTACGTTGAGCGCAATACTTTAGAGGAAGGGAGTACATTGTTGTGGGAGGATGCTGAGAAGGAGAGGTTGGCGAAGCGTTCCGCTGAAATGGGAAAGTTTGTGCCTACTGAGAGTGTGATTGTCACTCAAGCATTTGCAGAGGGAAGTTCTTGCCAGCCACCAGTTCCACCATCGACTACGACCGGCGGTCCCACATTCCTAGCTGAAGCCTTAGTTGAGTATGACCCTGCACATCCCGAGTTCGGATTGAGGGATCCACTTTTATAGTGACAGTGAGCACTCATCCTATCATACCTACGCCACACTTTCCTAGAAGTAAATTTTCATTGCCGCGAATACCTAGAGAGGATAAGAGAACTAAATACTCAAACTAAATAGTTGCATTTTTTGTTGTGCAGTCCTCCTTGGAGCCAGAGTGACACTAGGCTTTGCCCCCATGCTTCCTCAAACGTCTGAGTCTGAACTGGGGTTGTAGTGAATACAATTTGGAGAGGTAGGAGAACATGTGGATATGTTTTCATATGTGTGCTTGGAATCCAGTGTTTATGAGAATATTCTTGAAGAAGAGGTTATGGATGGACAAAGCGCTCGGGTGATGGGTGCAACTAATGTGAGTGTGCAAACTATATATGACTTGGTGCAATCATAGAAAGCTCATATGCTGGCAAAGTCTATAGGAGGAGAGGAGGAAATAGGATGAGGTTGCCATACAAGAGGCACAGGAAAAGGCTAGGCAGGATGCTGAGGAAAAGGTTGTCGTTGTGGTGGCAAAGGAGAAGGCCAATGCTGAGGCAGAGAAGGAGAGGGCCGCTAAAGAGGATAGAAAAAAGAAAGTTGCTGACGAGTCTGAAAAGGAGAGAGCCGATGAGGAGGTGAGGAAGAAGAAAGACACTGGCGATGCTAATTAAAAGGCCAAGAAGGCCTTTAATAAGCTTAAAGCGGATGCGGCTACATAACTCAGGTCCAAGAAACTAGCTGATCAGAAGGCCGCCAAAAATGCTAAGAAGAGAGCGGAGTTAGAGGCCAAGAAGGCTCAGGGAGAAACTGAGGTTGTGCTGGCCCTTGCTTCTGACATCGCCCCTAAGTCGCTACAATGTATTGCCCCTGGGGAGGTCACGGTGATTACAAGTGGCGGGGATGATGGCGGAAGGCGCACCTCGGTTTCTCACAAGTCCGTCACCCCTGAGAAGGGCAGAGGAGGGAAAGGCAGAAGAGGCTTTGGAAGGAAGAGGTCCATAACTGGTGGTGACCTGCCTAGCATCGAATATTTTCAGAAAAAGAAAATGAGAAAGAAGAAAGATGAGTGATCTTATTGATTGTCATAGATATTATAGACATTTTGGTTATGTAAGCCGATAGTATACGCGAGTACGACCCTCGCTTTTAATTTTTAGAGGCATGGTGTGGTTCTCATGTACACCACGTCGTTAGAAAGAAAGATATTTAAATTTGTAGTTTTTTTATGTGAATGAAAGTATTAGTTATCTTTTCTTACATCGCATTTCATGTTAAGTGTTTGAATGTTCGTCTTATGCTTTCTAGTTTTCTGTACTTGCGCAAGCGTACTTGTTGTTACACTTAAGAAAACGTGATTGGAGACTCCGCCCTAGGGGTGCCCCTAGTCGTGTGGTGCACTGGCTCTACTCTCGGGTTTTCCTTTAGTCAGGAGTCCCGAGTCGTGCGCAGTTTAGGTCAGGTGCCCCTCTCTTGGCCTCCCGGAGGTCATTGGTCCTTAGTCGTGAGATGGCACGAATGTCGTGAATTCATCCTTTTGGCTCTCCCATTATTCGTTCGGGTTTACAGCTCGAGGGCGTCGTTGATTCGCTAAGTGGTACCCGGATATGGACCTGGTGAGTTGGATGGAGCCGTGGGAGTGGTCGGTGTCACACTTTCTTGGCTGATAGGCTGCCCCAAGTCCATAGACTTGGGAATGAAACAATTTATACGTTGTCTCATCATTGATTCGAGATTCGAGTGATACCCGGATCCGGTGGGTCGGATGGAGCCACAGGAGTGGTCGGTGTCACACTAGCTTGGCTGATGGGCTGCCCCTAAGTCTAGAGACTTGGAGACAGAGCAATTTATAGTCGGTCTCGTCGTTGATTCGAGATTCGAGTGGTGATATTTATACTCAATCTCGTCATTGGTTCAAGACTTAAGTGGTGTTATTCATACTCAGTCTCATTGTTGATTCGAGACTCGAGCGGCGGTACCGGCTCCCGTGCTCGGGGTGTCAGTTCGATGTTATTTGTACTCGGTCTCATTGTTGATTAGAGACTCGAGTGGTGGTACCAACTCTCATACTCGTGGTGTTGGTCCGGTTTTTTTTTTTTTTTTTTTTTGTGCAAGCTAGTTGTGACGGCCCGCCCCGCACCAGCCGGCATTTCCCCCGAAAGTGCGCTGTACACATGCCCGACTAGCATGGAACGGTCGCCAAAGAAAGGAAAGAAGAGAATGAACTAATCGGAAACCTGTAGAATGTCTCACAGCGCATGGAATAAAATATAATAATAATATACTTGACATAAAACAGGCGAGACAGTACATAAGCTGATAATTAAAACCAACATCAACATCATCATCAGAGTAGCGGAAATCCAAATACAGCTTATTACAACTTTCCAAATTACTGTCTCTAAACAAAAGAGAGAAAGGTACACCACTAATGCCCAAAGTAGTGACCGCAGCAACACAGGGAGAATATCTATATATGTATCATACGTGGAAGCCTCCTACTCGCCTCCAGTACAGCTACTCGTGCATACCACCTAACCTGCATACATCTGTGCATGTTTTCAACTCATGCATCTGTTTTTGATTTTTTTTTCATACATCTATGCAAGTATTGCGTAATTTTGGCATACAAGTGTGTAGAAATTCCCATGCATAAGTATCAGTTCAAATTTCATGAAATACTTGCACACATGTGTGCAAGTATTCCAAATAGTTGCAAACATGTATGCAAGTTTAGGTCCAGATTTTCAGTAGAAAACAACATATGCAATAGATGCATACATGTATGCAATTATTGGCAAAAGCTGCATACATGTATGCAACATTTTTTTTTGCGTGTACTTCGGAGAATATTTCTAGATTTTATAATTTATTTTTAGTTGGTAACGCCAAAAAATTTGGCTGAAAATTGAAAAAGGCGGAAGTGTTCAACACAGCAGGCGGAAGTGGGAAAATAGGGACCGAGATTGAAAGTTAAACATAACAGGGACGTGAGTTATATTATGAAATGTTTTAGGTACGTGAAACATGTATTCACCTTCAAGAAAACAAAACACTATTGGAAAGCGAAAATTCTGTACACTAGGCTATGTGAAGTAGCGACGAATGTGTGCACTATTCCGTGCCCTTGGTGGCTCAGTTCCATTGACGATCGCTAGCTTGAAGGTCCCATCTCCGAGCCTTCGTTGTATGATGCACAAGCCTTCCCTGCAAGGACTGAACCCAGTAGGTGTGGGAAAGATCCATTTCATGACGAGGTCGCCAATGTTGAGGTCCTTAAGGCAGACTTTAGAATTTAAGTATCAAGATACTCGTTGGCACTGGGCGGCAGATCTGAGCTGAACTTCATTTACTTTTTCTTTTCCAGCAAGTCGAATGACTCTAAAAGTAAGTCTTGGTTGGGCTTCGGATCATAATAAGTAACTTGATGAGATTGAATCTTTAGCTCAATAGGAATGACAACTTCGGATCCATAGGTAAGCGTGAATGGAGTATGGCCGATCACTGACTTATGGGTGGTCCGGTTGGCCCATATGGCCAGAGGGAGCTCATCTGCCCATAAGTCTCCAGCCTTTTTCAAACGCTTCTTGATAATGGATTTAATCACTTTGTTCACAGCCTTGACTTTCCCATCGGCCTGAGGATGAGCCACTGCCGAGAATCTCTTTTCGATGTTGTATAGTCGGTAGAAAGTCTTGAACTCTGCGCTCTCAAACTGGGTTCTATTGTGGGAAATGATGGCTTGTGGGACTCCGTAACGGGTGATTATATTGTGGACGACGAATTTGATTACTTCCTTGGTGGTGATTGTAGCGAGATCTTCTACTTCGGCCCATTTGGTGAAGTAATCAACTACGACGATGGCGTAGCATGCCCCACCTCTAGCCATTGGAAGAGTTCCGATGATATCTATCCCTCACACGACAAATGGCCAAGGACTGACCATTTGCGTTAGCTTGGTAGGTGGGGCTCTTTGGATATTGGAGAACCTCTAGCATTTGTCACATCTACGGACATAGTTTGCGGTGTCTTGATAGAGTGTAGGCCAGAAATAACCATATCTGATAATTTTCCTTGTTAGAGTTTGCTCCCAAGTGTGGTTTCCACACTCGCCTTCGTGCATGTCTAGCATAACACGGTCGGCGTCATTGGGGGCTACACATCGAAATGGAACAAAGAAACCTCTTTGGTAAAGCACTTCATCCAAGATGATATCGCGAGGCGATTGGCAAGTGAGTGCCCGTCTTTCTTTGTAGCATCCACGGAGGGTTCCATGTTGCAAGTAGTTCTTGATTGGTGTCATATAAGACTCGATATCCGTTTCAGTCTTCGTTGCCGCTACTGAATCGGTCTACTTCTAATCGATGCTCGGAGAGTTGAGTACTTCAAACAGGGCAAGTCCCATAAATTGCGCATCCCCGGAGCTTGCCAGTTTAGCTAATGAATCAGCTTTCTCATTTTGTTCCTGAGGGGTATGCGTGATGATGTAGTGGTCGAAGTTGGTGAGAAGTTCGCAATCCTAAGCAAGGTAGGGAGGGAGCCATGCCCCTTTGGCTTGGTACTCTCCCTGTACCTGACGCACATTGAGTTGTGAGTAGGAGTAAAGTTGAATGGCCTTGATGTTAAGTTCGATTACAATTCTGAGTCCAACGATCAAGGCTTCGTATTCTGCATCGTTGTTGGTAACGGGAAAGTTGAGCTTTAAAGTGTAGCATATTGAGTGCTCCTCAGGAGTGATGAGCACGGATCTGACGTCGGAACACTAATTGTTGGAGCATCCATCCATGAACAGTTTCCATTGAATGTTTGGAGTTTCAATGTCTTCCGGAGGAGGCTCTTCCGGAACTGTGAATTCTACTATGGAATCGGCAAGTGCTTGTCCAAGGACGGCTAGGCGAGGAATGCAGGTGATCTCGAACTTCCTCAGCTCTATATTCCACTTCAGTAGTCATCCAGATGCCTCAAGTCACTGTAGGACCTGTCATAGTGGCTGGTAAGTGTAAATTTTGATGGGGTAAGACTGAAAATGTGGTCATAGGTTTCGGGGGGTTATCAATAGACAGAAGTAAGCTTTTCGAGCCTCAAATAGTTCATTTCCGCTCATGTTAACCTCTTGTTAATGTAGTAAACGGTCCGCTGGGCACAGTCTTCAATGCGCATGAGCATTGAGCTGATTGCCTTCATGGAAACAGCCAAATAAACCTATAAGTCCTCGTGATCAAAGGGTTTGGATAAGATTGGTTGTCGCTCTAAGTGATTCAGAAGGTCCTTGAATGCGATGACATACTCCGGTGCCCATGCAAAGTTGATCTTCCCCTTTCTGAGCAAGTCCAAAAAAGGAATGCACTTGTAGGTGGCTTTAGAGATGAATCAACTTAAAGCGGCGACCTTCCCGTTTAAACTTTGAACATCCTTGATGCTCCAAGGGGCCTGAATATCTCGGATAGCTTTAATCTTATCTGGATTGGCTTCGATGCCTAGAGAATTGACACTGAAACCCAAGAATTTTCCTGACGCAACGCCAAAAGAGCATTTCAAGGGATTGAGTTTCATGCCATATTGGAGGAGGACACTGAACATTTCGAAGAGGTCACGGACGTGGTCATTCAATACCCTCTATTTTACGAGCATATCATCCACGTATAGCTCTATGGATCTTCCAATATGGTCCTTGAAAATGAGGTTGACCGGTTGTTGATAGGTGGCTCCCGCGTTCTCAGAACCAGAGGGCATGACAAGATAGCAGTAGAGACCAAGGTCGGTTATGAAAGAAATATGATCCTGGTCCAAGAGGTACATTGGAATCTGATTGTAGCCCGAGTAGGCATCCATGAAGGACAAAAGCTGGTATTTGGCAGTTGAATCAACAAGCTGTTCGATCTTCGGAAGTGGGAAGCGGTCTTAAGGACGTGCCTTGTTCAAGTCGGAGTGGTCGACGCACGTTCGTCACTTGTCGTTTGCTTTCTTGACCAGGACTGGATTGGAGACCTGAAACACCCCACCTCCATTAAGGTCACTTACAAAGGGAATGCCTTAACTTTGGTGGAGGTTTATAAGTAAAAGTCACAGATAAAACACAAGACAGATATAAACATATATATATATAAGCAGCAGAAAACAAACAGACTTTTATTTCATAAATACGTGTTCATACAAAACATTTCCATAATTGTCTCACAATAACTTCCAAAACATTACATCATCATTTCTGTCTTGATTATTAAATAAAGAAGCATAAAACATAATTAAAACTGCATAAATCCCCATAGAACGTGTCCAACAGCCATAGCCAAGGAAAGAGAGTCCAAACCGTACATCCACTATCTTGAAGCTTGCAAAGAGTCTGACTAAGCTGGGTTGTTTCCTCCCTGTGGACCATGGGGGGGGGGGGGGGGGAACGGATAACATATAATATATAATATATATAACATATTTAATTTAATATATATATTCAAGTACAGATGTATATTTCAAGTACAGATTGGTAAGTCTAATGACTCTTCAGTATGAGAATAAGAAAAAGGGCATGATAGGTATAAACTGGAAACAGGAAAGTATCATAAACTAAGATAAAGCAGTTTTGAAACGAATATACTATTGTACCCCACACTATATCTCTGCACCTACTTGTATTTATTCCGTTTGGCACCCCATGATCGGGGTGAAGTGATCCCCTTTCTAAAGATCGGCTCCTACTCGCAAAATCATATGTGTCATACGACCCCCAATGGTTGTAGATACCTATGCTGGTCCCACCATGGGGTATATCAAGTCCCATGGTGACGGCCCGACACAATTCTAGAATGCATAGGTTTTACTACTGGTGCCCAGTGCCCTGTTTGTCTGCTCCGAAGTGTGTGCATGCCCGCACTCCGTTAGAACCCACACTGCTACACCAACCGCCGTCGCTTTTGACCGCTCACAATCAGCCCAGTAATCGTGCCCCACCCTGCCTAGTTTCAGGGTACCATGATACCTAATTGGGTTACTACTGAAAAGGGTCCCCGTTACTAGGGTTTTCTAGTCAAACATGTTAAGTGGTTAAGTGTCTGTATTTACCTAACCCCACCCATCAGTTTAATTAACATGTTGAATTGGTAAAGTGTTTTAGTTAACTTAACCCTACCATCCTGACTTGTCTGTCCTTAACCTTAATTAGTTAAAGCACCGACCACTCACATTAGACAGGTATTGTTACAGTTACTGGATGTGCCGGTCGGTTCCGGGCAGGTTTACATCGTAACTCAGTCTAACCTCGGGTCCTTATTGGGCTCAATGCTTAATCACCCACATTGGATAGGTATTGTTGTGATTACTGGATAGCCGGGCGGGTCCGGGCAGGTTTACATCACAACTCAATCCAACCTCGGGTTAAGCATACTCGTATTTTCTAAATTTACATATTTGTCTCTTTTACTTGTTATATGTAAATTTGTTAACAATTAAATGTTATGGCCCACTTTCCAAGTTTAACATTTTTGGTATAAGAATTTATACCGTTTAAGTGCCACCAATTTTGGCAATTGACAAACATGCCAATACATATAGTTTTCACCAATTTAAGTCAAGTTTCCTATAATTACCAATTTTTCCCAATGTTACCCCGTCTAAATATTAGGCTAACAATCTTAGCCTAATTTTTCGTTCGCATGATTTTTAACATATAATATTAGGCTAGAAACTTAGCCTAATTTAGCATACACAAAATTGGCATAAAGAAATTCATTAACATAAACATGACATAGGTGTAAACTTGGCATTTTCGGCATAGTCAATATGAACATCATAGGTGTGAACTTGCAAAATAGTCAACATGAATATCATAGGTGTGAACTTGCAACGTAGACTAAATCAACATACATATATGTGAACTTGCATTGAAATAGGGATCTAACTAAATAGGTGTCACATGAATTAGCATATGATTTAGACAACATAAGCCTAAACATGTTTAGATCTAGGCATAACATCGAACATCACTAGCATATGACAAGAATATGACATGTCATAAAGTATGTAAAATTTTATCACATGTGTGAACTAGATCCAATCATGTTTACTACTACAACATGAAACTTGTATTAAAATGGATCTTGGCATGGATCTAATTATGAACTTGCAACTTTTGTATAAACATATGAGCATGTATATGAACTTAATCATTTAGGCATAGAGGTTTTAGCATAAAGTATATACATGAGATCTTAGCTTGGACATAACACATACAACCTATATTAACATATAAACATATAGGTGTAAATTCTAACATTAACCATATACTTCTATGTGATGTTGCTTTCATTCTAAATGTACAATAGGATCAACATCAAATCAATTATACCATAAACATCCCAATACCATTCACAACACAATCATTTCAATACATAGATATGAATTAACATCGTCGTTATACAATAGCACAATTCCATTTCCATTTTACATCGAATCAAGTCTTAATTTTTATTCACATCGGAAAAATCACTATACTTACAACAAACGACGGTCTTGTTTTCTGATTTTTGAGTTCTGAATTAGCAATGCTTTCCTTTGGGTAGATAAACGTTGTTTGATTCTTGTTTTACTTTAGTTTTGCTCGTCTCCAAGCTTTCTCTAACTGACGGATACTCTTAGTTTCCTCCCAGCAGCATGACGGCTCTAGTTATATTTTATTTGTGTGAATTTAGGTTGAGTGTTGAGTTGTATTTATAGAATTTCAGATTGATTTGAGCCGTCAGATGATCATAGAGTGAATCCAGACCATACACACCAAGAGAAGCCAATCAGAAAGTGACAAATCAGCCCTAGTGACACACCAGAGCTCAAAAATTCAAATTCGACTAGAAACCCGACCAGGCCAGCCAAACCAGGTTGACTGGGCAGGTCGACCCCCAGGTCGACAACATGGTCGACCTGGTTACCCAGGTCGACCCTCAGGTCGACCTGGGTCCAGGGTGGGAAAATTCCCGCCCAACCCAGTTTGGGTCTGTTTTCGAATTTCGAACTGAATTTTGAACCGTTTGAATTTTAAATTGAATTCTGAAACTTTCGGAGGTCATAACTCCTTCATACGGAGTCCGATTTACGCAAACTCGGATCTATCTCAAGCAGAATTCCGAGACGAGCGCAATGGCCTAACCTGTTTCCCTTAATTCTTTCATTTAGAATTAATTATACTTTAATTTGTTAATTTAATGTCAACAGAAAATTCGGAGTGTTACATTCTCCCCTCCTTAAAGGATTTCGTCCCCGAAATCTTAAAGTCTAGAAGAACGTATATCCTAACATCCAATCGTCCATCTATTCAACCAACAAACACGGGCGTCCATTGTCCTTAAAAGACTTCTAATGCTTCATGATCATATGCATAGTGTGTGTACATGTCCTTATCTAATGCAAAATCCGGCGGTCTACTGATTCAGTTGACCTCCTTAATGCAAATCATGTAAGTGTCATGAATCCATAATGTATGCAAAAAAAATTTCTTACTCATAATTCTACATGAGTGCACAACCATTCATACAAATGCGACATCCATATGACAACATATCAAGTTTCAACCACATACAAATATGAACACACATATGCATATGCAATATGGAAGTGACTGACCCGATCTAGTACTTAGGGTGTGTGTGTATATACATCCACGAGCAACCACTAGCAACCACTTGCAACCACTTGCAGCCATCAATCATAACATGTTTCAAATACATGTTTACATCCATTAGTTTCTACCTAAGGATAAAAGGGTAAGACCGAGGAGATATACCTAAAAAGATAAATACAAGCATAACTTAAGGAAAAAAAGAGATCAAAGATGTACCCTCAAAAAGAAAAGGGTAAGCCGCGCGTATTCTGTCCGCAGTTTCCCAGGACGCGTCTTCCTCGGCATCGCTCCATTGAACTTTAACGAGCTTGACTTCGCGGTTGCGTATCTTTTTGATTTCAGTTCCTACGATTCGAGTTGGAACTCTCCTCACGGTTGTTTCTCGTTCTATTTCAACCTCTTCTAGAATGCTTGGCTCCACCACTTCTGCAGACTCATGTAGACATTTTCGAAGATGAGAAACGTGAAAGACATTGTGAATTCCTGCCAACCTTTCGGGGAGCTCTACTCTATAAGCCATCTTCCCAATCTTCTCGATGATAGGGAATGGTCCTACGAATCTTGGTGCTAGCTTTCCTGCGGATCCAAAGTGAACGACGTTCCTCAAAGGGGATACCTTAAGAAAACCCTGTCCCCACCCTCAAACTCAAGGTCGGTCCTTCTTTTGTCTGCGTAGGATTTCTGTCTATCTTGGGCAGTCTTCATTCTCCTTCGTATAAAGCCCACTTTTTCTGAAGTCTCTCTAATCATGTCCGGCCCAAGTATAAGCTTGTCTGTAGACTCCCACCAACAGGTTGGTGATCGGCACGGTCTTCCATACAAAGCTTTGAAGGGCGCCATGCCGATGGTGGCTTGGTAGCTGTTGTTGTAGGAGAATTCCACTAAGGGAAGATGATCCTCCCATGTCCCTCCGAAGTCAAGAACGCACAGTCTCAAAAGATCTTCTAATACTCTGTTCACCCTTTCCGTCTGACCATCAGTTTGGGGGTGATAGGCCGTGCTCAAGCATAACTGTGTGCCTAAAGCTTCTTGCAGACTCCACCAAAACTCGCTCGTAAAGATGGGATCTCGGTCACTCACTATGCTGGAGGGTATTCCATGGAGTCGAACTATTTCCTTGAGATAAAGAGATGATAGAGATGAGGCAGTCCTTCTACTCTTGATAGGTATAAAGTGGGCGCTTTTTGTGAGCCTGTCCACTATTACCCAAATGCTAGTATTGCCCCTTCTTGACCTAGGCAACCCATCAACGAAGTCCATTGAAATGCTATCCCACTTCCATTGCGGGACTTCTAGAGGATGAAGCAGTCCTCCAGGTTTCTTTTGTTCCGCCTTGACCTGTTGGCATGTCACGCACTTAGAAACGAAATCTGCCACGTCCTTCTTTATGCCATTCCAAAAGAAAACTCTTTTTATGTCCTTGTACATCTTGTCTCCACCTGGGTGTATTTTCATCTTGGAATGGTGTGCTTCCTCGAGAACCATCTTTACCAAATCCCTTGCTTGTGGGACACATAGTTTTCCATCTCGCCTCAGCCAACCCTTATCATCGATGGAGTATCTATTGAGGTGACTGGAAGTTTCACCCCTAATTAGCTTATCAATCACATCCACAAGCTGAGGGTCTTCACGTTGTGCGGCCCCTATTGAGTCTAAAAGAGTGTGGCGTACTTCTAGGGATGCCAACAAACCAGGTACAAAATCAGAGGAGGGCCTAAAGTCAAAACTGGCTATATACTCCAAGCTTTGCCTTTCTACAAAGAGAGGGATTAGTGTCAGTTTCTTTCTGCTCAAGGCATCTGCTACTACGTTGCTTTTGCAAGGAGTATAGGAAATCCCAAAATCATACGAGGCAAGGAACTCCATCCACCTTTGCTGCCTCAAGTTAAGATCTTTCTGCGAGAAAAGATACTTCAACGATTTATGGTCAGTATATAATTCGAATTTCTCACCTAGGAGATAATTGCGCCAAGATTTAAGCGCAAAGACGATGGCAGCTAACTCAAGGTCGTGGGTTGGGTAGTTCTTTTCATGAACTTTCAATTGTCTTCCACCATAAGCTACTACCTTCCCTTCCTGCATCAGAACAGCGCCTAGCCCCGTACGACAAGCATCCGTATACACTGTGAACATCTTGCTTCCATCCGGCAAAGTCAGAACTGGGTTGTTGTAAGAGCCCTTTTCAAGCATTGGAAAGCAATATCACTGTCCAAATCACAAGTGAATGCTAGATTCTTCTTTGTTAGCCTTGTGAGTGGAGCTGAGATTTTCGCGAAATCTCTAATGAACTTCCGGTAAAATCCTGCTAGCCCGAGAAAGCCTTGGACTTCGGTTGCATTTCTTGGTGTCTTCCAATCTTGCACTGCTACCACTTTCGCAGGGTCCACAGCTAACCCCTCTTTGAACACTATATGTCCAAGAAATCTTACTTCTTCTCTCCAAAAGTGGCACTAGGAGAATTTGGCTTTTAGCTGATGAACTCGAAGGGTTTCCATGATCTCCTTCAGATGCTGAGCATGTTCTTCCTCATTCTTTGAGAAGATCAAAATATCGTCTACGAAGACCACTACGAACTTATTGAGGAATTCTTTGAACACCCTGCTCATTAGGTCTACGAAATAAGCGGGTGCGTTTGTCAAGCCGAAAGGCATGACAAGCCACTCGAAGAAACCGTCGGGCGTTCTGAACGACGTCTTATCAATATTATCTTCAGCTACCCTTAGCTGATGGAACCCAGTAGCCAGATCCAGTTGGGAGAAGACCGACGCACCTACAAGCTGATCAAACAAATCGTCTATTCTGGGAAGCGGGTGTCTATTCTTCTTAGTCAGCTTGTTTAGCTCCCTATAGTCCACACAAAGACATAGTGAGCCATCTGCTTTTGTGGCGAACACCACTGGAGCACCCCATTCCGAGATACTCCTCCTTATAAACCCCTTCTCGAGAAGCTCCTTAACTTTCTTACTGAGCTCCTCTCTCTCCTTTGGAGTCATGTGTCGAACAGGTAGGCTACGGGCTTTGCATTATCAACAAGATATATGAGGAAGTCTATTTCTTGCTTCGGAGGTAAGCCCCTCACCTCTTCAAAGACATCCGGATATTCCCGGACCACTCTAACTGACTGCAAATTCTCAATAGAAGCATCAAGCGAATCTAGATAACTAAGCATAACAGAATTCAAGGGATTACAAGAAATTTCTAGAGTGTTACCAAGCCGAGTCAAGAGCCTAACCACTCTCTTCTCACAATCAAGAATGGCACCATTACTGGATAACCAGTCCATGCCTAAGATCAATCCATATCCCGAGAAACCCAAAACAAAGGCACTACATCTAAATTCAACACTAAGAATAAAGATTTTCAAATCCAAGCAAACCATCGACAAATAAGCTGAGCCCCCAATTGGATTTGAAACAACCAAGGGATCTTCTATCATACTAGTGTCTAGGTGCAGAGATTCTACTAAAGCAGATGAAATAAAGGAGTGTGATGCACCAGAATCAAAGAGAGTGCGAACTGGATGATCATAGAGATAAACTAAGCTTTCTACAGAAATATTTCTACCTCGTTCCTGTGGAGGTGCCACCAGCGAGTGAACCTGTCCCCCTGAGGTGGATCCAGCCCTCGGTCCCTGCCCCCACTTCTTTGGGCAATCGTTAGCCAAGTGTCCAGTCTCGTCGCAATTGAAACAACCACCATTCATCTTTGCCTTCTTCTTTCTGCAGTCTTTCGCTATATGTCCAACAATGCCACAGAAATTACACCTTCTCTTTTCACGGGATTTGTTGTTCTTCCCGCCTTACTTGAAGTCTGTTTTCTTAGCCTGTAAACCCTCTTTCTTTTCTTGAGGCACTTCCACCTTTGCCTCTTTCTTGCCTTTATCTTCCTCGTGTAGCAGCGCCATGTCCACCAAGCTTTCGTAGGTCGCTCCCATGGGTATATGGGTCATAGCAATGCTGTGTAGAGGCTCATTCAGACCTTTGACGAAGCGAAGGGCCTTCTTGTGTTGGGTGTTTACTAAATCCAGCCCAAATCTGGCCAGCTGATTAAACTGATTGACATACTCCTTGATCGTCATACTTCCTTGTTTAAAATTTAGGAACTTCTCCATCTGCAGGCTTCTTTCGACTTGGGAGAGGAATTTCATCTCAAACCTCGTCCTGAAATCTTCCCAAGTTTCCACTGGCCTCTCAGCATGGGGTAACTTCCCACCAATAAGAAGCTTCGTCTTTGAGCAACCACACTGCCAGCTGTATCTTTTGCCTGTCGTCAACTTCGGAGATAACGAATAAATCTTCAGTCTCCTTCAGCCAGTTCCTTGCTACCACAAATGATTCAGTTCCATAAAAGTCCTTTCTACCCATAGCATTGAAGTCTCTACACGTCTTAGTAAAAGTATTTCCATGATGAGGAGGAGGAGGAACCGCTGCCACTGTGGGGGGAGGAATGTCTGCTGGGCCCGCATCATTGGCCCTAGCCTCTAAGTACCTTCGGAACCAGCCAGGTATCGGTACTCCTTCTGGAAGGTTAAGATCTCCACACATGCTGGAACAAAAAGGAAAGTATTCAAGACAAAAGGATAGAGAGATAGTGCATATGGCTTTGGGGAATTATGCCTTTTAAAAACAACGCTTTTTCTTGAAAAAGAATGCTTCTTTAGACTTCTTTTTGAAAATAGTTTCAAAAAAAAACTTTTATCTAATCTGGTAATTCTGTGCTCTGATACCAAGTGAAACACCCCACCTCCATTAAGGTCACTCACAAAGGGAATGCCTTAACTTTGGTGGAGGTTTATAAGTAAAAGTCACAGATAAAACACAAGACAGATATAAACATATATATATATATATAAGCAGCGGAAAACAAGCAGACTTTTATTTCATAAATACGTGTTTATAAAAAACATTTCCATAATTGTCTCGCAATAACTTCCAAAACATTACATCATCATTTCTGTCTTGATTATTAAATAAAGAAGCATAAAACATAATTAAAACTGCATAAATCCCCATAGAACGTGTCCAACAGCTATAGCCAAGGAAAGAGAGTCCAAACCGTACATCCACTATCTTGAAGCTTGCAAAGAGTCTGACTAAGCTGGGTTGTTTCCTCCGTGTGGACCTGGGGGGGAAACGGAAGAAAAGAAGACGATAGAAAAATAGAGTCAAACATAAAGCCTGGTAAGTCTAATGACTCTTCAGTATGAGAATAAGAAAAAATGGCATAATAGGTATGAACTGGAAACAAGAAAGTATCATAAACTAAGATAAAGCAGTTTTGAAATGAATATACTATCGCACCCCACACTATGTGTCTGCACCTACTTGTATTTGTTCCGATTGGCACCCCATGATCGGGGTGAAGTGATCCCCTTTCTAAAGATCGGCTCCTACTCGCAAAATTATAGGTGTCATACGACCCCCATTGATTGTAGATACCTATGCCGGGCCCACCATGGGGTGTATCAAGTCCCATGGTGGCGGCCCGACACAATTCTAGAATGCATAGGTTATACTACTGGTGCCCAGTGCCCTGTTTGTCTGCTCCGAAGTGTGTGCACGCCCACACTCCGTTAGAACCCACACTGCTGCACTAACCGCCGTCGCTTTTGACCGCTTACAATCAGCCCAGTAATCGTGCCCCACCCTGCCTAGTTTCAGGGTACCATGATACCTAATTGGGTTACTGCTGAAAAGGGTCCCCGTTACTAGGGTTTTCTAGTCAAATATGTTAAGTGGTTAAGTGTCTGTATTTACCTAACCCTACCCATCAGTTTAATTAACATGTTGAATTGGTTAAGTGTTTTAGTTAACTTAACCCTACCATCCTGACTTGTCTGTCCTTAACCTTAATTAGTTAAAGCACCGACCACTCATATTAGACAGGTATTGTTACAGTTACTGGATGTGCCGGTCGGTTCCGGGCAGGTTTACACTGTAACTCAATCTAACCTCGGGTCCTCATTGGGCTCAATGCTTAACCACCCACATTGGATAGGTATTGTTGTGATTACTGGACAGCCGGGCGGGTCCGGGCAGGTTTACATCACAACTCAATCCATCCTCGGGTTAAGCATACCCGTATTTTCTAAATTTACATATTTGTCTCTTTTACTTGTTATATGTAAATTTGTTAACAATTAAATGTTATGGCCCACTTTGCAAGTTTAACATTTTTGGTATAAGAATTTATACCGTTTAAGTGCCACCAATTTTGGCATGTGACAAACATGCCAATACATATAGTTTTCACCAATTTATGTCAAGTTTCATATAATTACCAATTTTTCCCAACGTTACCCCGTCTAAATATTAGGCTAACAATCTTAGCCTAATTTTTCGTCCGCATGATTTTTAACATATAATATTATGCTAAAAACTTAGCCTAATTTAGCGTACACAAAATTGGCATAAAAAATTCATTAACATAAACATGACATAGGTGTAAACTTGGCATTTTCGGCATAGTCAATATTAACATCATAGGTGTGAACTTGCAAAATAGTCAACATGAATATCATAGGTGTGAACTTGCAACGTAGACTAAATCAACATACATATATGTGAACTTGCATTGAAATAGGGATCTAACTAAATAGGTGTCACATGAATTAGCATATGATTTAGACAACATAAGCCTAAACATGTTTAGATCTAGGCATAACATCGAACATCACTAGCATATGACAAGAA
The DNA here is from genome assembly GCA_030737875.1 of Allium sativum. Classification (NCBI taxonomy): domain Eukaryota; kingdom Viridiplantae; phylum Streptophyta; class Magnoliopsida; order Asparagales; family Amaryllidaceae; genus Allium; species Allium sativum. Next base: position 283,547,757 of record CM060911.1, read on the forward strand.
TATGACATGTCATAAAGTATGTAAAAATTTATCACATGTATGAACTAGATCCAATCATGTTTACTACTATAACATGAAACTTGTATTAAAATGGATCTTGGCATGGATCCAATTATGAACTTGCAACTTTTGTATAAACATATAAGCATGTATATGAACTTAATCATTTAGGCATAGAGGTTTTAGCATAAAGTATATACATGAGATCTTAGCTTGGACATAACACATACAACCTATATTAAACATATAAACATATAGGTGTAAATTCTAACATTAACCATATACTTGTATGTGATGTTACTTTCATTCTAAATGTACAATAGGATCAACATCAAATCAATTATACCACAAACATCCCAATACCATTCACAACACAATCATTTCAATACATAGATATGAATTAACATCGTCGTTATACAATAGCACAATTCCATTTCCATTTTACATCGAATCAAGTCTTAATTTTTATTCACATCGGAAAAATCACTATACTTACAACAAAAGACGGTCTTGTTTTCTGATTTCTGAGTTCTGAATTTGCAATGCTTTCCTTTGTGTAGATAAACGTTGTTTGATTCTTGTTTAACTTTAGTTTTGCTCGTCTCTAAGCTTTCTCTAACTGACGGCTACTCATAGTTTCCTCCCAGCAGCATGACGGCTTTAGTTCTATTTTATTTGTGTGAATTTAGGTTGAGTGTTGAGTTGTATTTATAGAATTTCAGATTGATTTGAGCCGTCAGATGATCATAGAGTGAATCCAGACCATACACACCAAGAGAAGCCAATCAGAAAGTGACAAATCAGCCCTAGCGACACACCAGAGCTCAAAAATTCGACTAGAAACCCGACTAGGCCAGCCAGGGCCAAACCAGGTCGACTGGGCAGGTCGACCACATGGTCGACCTGGTTACCCAGGTCGACCCCCAGGTCGACCTAGGTCCTAGGCGGGAAAATTCCCGCCCAACCCAGTTTGGGTCTGTTTTCGAATTTCGAACTGAATTTTGAACCGTTTGAATTTTAAATTGAATTATGAAACTTCCGGAGGTCATAACTCCTTCATACGGAGTCTGATTTATGCAAACTCGGACTCTATCTCAAGCAGAATTCCAGGACGAGCGCAATGGCGTAACTCGTTTCCCTTAATTCTTTCATTTAGAATTAATTATACTTTAATTTGTTAATTTGATGTAAACATAAAATTCGGGGTGTTACAAGACCCATTCGGGGTAGTAGGCTTCTCGGATGAAACCGTTATTGAGTAGCCTATCCACCTCTTCTTTAAGTGCAATCGATCTTTCGATTCCCAGGATTCGACGTTTCTATTTGACCAAAGGTTGCAAGAGGTTGATAGTTAACCTGTGACAAGCAACTGTAGGGTCGATGTGACACATATCGGAGGGGATCTGAGAAAATATGTCAAGGTTGACCCATATGAAATCCACAAGATCTTCCTTTACTATGGGGTGGAGTTGCGATCCAACTTTCAAGACCTTTGTTGGGTCGTCAGGGCTTACCGGAACATCTATCGGGGTAACCCTTTCGAAATCAGACTCTTCGTCTTCCATTGGATTGAGATCGTCGGACATACAGCAGTGTCGCCTGAGCCAAGACTCAGACTTCTTTGATTGCTATGTGGAGACGGTCTTGGCGTAAGAAGGCGGAGGCAGGGTCTTTCCTTTGTCCTTGTTACGCGCATTCTTCCACTCTATGAGGTAGCAATCTCTAGATGTTGCTTGTTCGACTTTTATGGTGCCGATCCCATTTTTAGTCAGGAACTTCATTAGAAGGAACCAAGGTGACTTGCAGACTCGAAACTCTGCAAGGAAAGGACACCCAAAGAAGATGCTATATGAAGAGATGACGTTGATGACCACGAAGTTGAGGATTCAGACCCGGCTCCGATCCCCATCCCCGAGTTCTACAGGCAGTTTGATCATTCCTACAGGGTGATTATAAGACCCGTTGAAGCCGCGGATCGAGGCATGGTAGGGCTTCAAGTCTTTGGCCTCAAGTTTCATCTGGTCGTAGGCCGCCTTGAAAATAATGTTGACCGAGCTCCTTGAGTCGATAAGGATACTTTGGAAGAAAGCTGATCTGATATGGGCAGAGATGATGAGAGGGTCAATGGTTGGGATACCGATTCCCGTGGAATCTCTCTTGTGGGAGACGATATCGTCTGACATTATCATCTGGAGCTTGGCGGGAACGGACTCGTCCAACGTAGAGCAAGCTTCGTAGGTGGCAATCTTTACAGACCCTGGGGCCACGTTTGCAGGTGCTGGAAGTGCGGGCATTGGAGGGCCCGTGGCTGCTTCGGGAGGAGTGGGATCCTGAAGGTACTACTCCATGCATTTCTCGCGGATGAGTTTTTCAATCGCATCCTTGAGGTGGCAACAGTCATTAGTGTTGTGCCCATACATGTCATGGAACCCGAAGTATTTGAGGGGGTTTTTCTCGCGGTCGATGGATTCCTTAGTGTTGGGCTTCTTATATTGGAGAGTATTGCAGGTTTCCAAGTAGATTGTCTCCATATCTCGATTCAGTGAAGTGTTGGTCCTGTAATTCTGGTAGCGGTCGTGCTTCTTAGGACCTACAAGAGCCCGGTTGTTGTTGCGACCACTCTGTTTACCGTTGTTCGGCTTGGGCTTTTTGGGGGCTCCTCCTTTGCCCTTGCTGGGGGATTCTCCGACATGCTTTGCTTTGACACTACCGTCAACGGTGCCAGCCTGTGGATTGTCGGAGTGGTTGCCTCGAGAATCCCGATTATGCCTCGCTTCTTCTTGGCTCAGGAACTGTCCAGCCTTTTCGTAGTAAGCCTCTAGGGTCTTAGGCTGTTTTCTGTCAATCTAAGCTCCAAACTCGTAGGTAGGAAGAACACCTTTGGCAAGCTGGAAGAGTACAGTGCGAGGCTCTGGATTGTTGACCTCGGTGAGGTAAGTATTGAATCGCGCGAGGTAGCTCCTGAGGGATTCTGCATGCCCTTTGTAAAGATTAGACAGGGTGAGTGCGTTCTTCGGAGTTAGAACGTGCATTTTGAACTACTTAACCAACTCCATGGCCTACTGGCCGAAGTTGTTGACAAATCATAGTGGAAGGCGAGAGAATCAAGGCGGAGTTGCGCCTGAAAATAAAAATGAGAAACAATTGCATTTGACTGCATCGGTTACTCGGCTGGAGTCCATTTTCCACTCATAGCGGTTTAGGAAAGTATAGGGGTCAGTCGTGCCGTCATAGATTGCCATCTGCGGCACGTTAAAGCGTCGGGGCCACTCGGTTTCATGCACGATCCTAATGAAGTGGTTACGCCTCAAGTGGGTTTCCAACGAGTCATTGGCATTCCCCCACATATCTCTCATGATCCTTCGGACCATGTCAGGGAGATATGTCGGTTGGACATCCTTTGGCAAGATCCATTGGTTTTGGAAAATTTCGGGAGTTCTGTTCCGTGGACACCTCATGTGATGCACATCGGCCTCATCCTATTCCATGTCATCGACATCAATGACCTGGTCTTGGTATAGCTGGTAAGGTTGAGCGGGCTGATTCGCATTCTGATTCGGAGGGACTTAGTCCTATTGGGTATCCGGGAGCATGGGCCCCAAGTTCTGAGCAGCGACAGTTTGTTGATGAGGGGGTCAGTTACTCGGACCCGGTTCATCGTTGATAACCAACAGGGAGTGGTCATGTTACTACATTCCCCCATTGTAAGTGATGGTGGTTCAATCACCGTTTCCATTGCCGTTGCCATCAGTATGAGAATTAGAGCGGACGGTGACATTATTGTTGAGGTTGAACCTCCTTCTCTGACGTGGGCCCTGAGATTCGGAAGAAGAGGTTTCCGAACATTGCGCCGCAATTAGGAGTTATTCTGAGCAAGATGAAGTTGAGCGACGATGTTTTGACTGTCTTGAAGTTGACGCATTAGGTCGAAGTTGTTTTCAGCACTTCGTTGAGTTCAAGAGCTATGTACTCATTCTTCTTATTGATCGTGTAAAGTTGTGCTTAGGTTATGAGGGCTTCGGGGTCCATAGGAGGAAGCAGTTCCATTTCGGTCGGGCCTTCTGTCTTGAGATTGCTGAGAAGTACCAGAGTTAGCTGTGGCAGAAGGGTTGGGGTTTTGGTTTTTTGGTCGTTTATCCATCGTAAGCGGACTCAGCAGCAAGTTAAGAAGGAAACCTAAGGCGCGTCGAAGTCGAGATGGAAATGTGCGACAAAAAAGCGAGTCTAAGTTCCCAGTGAAAGAACCAGAATGTTGACGGCAAAAAATGTCGTAACACCCAAAGATTCTCCGTTAGTTAGAGAATATGTTTCACGTGGGAAAATAAGTGTCGAAAGCAGTAAATAACACGGTAGATTTATAGTGGTTCGGTCCCGTGAGGGGCCTACATCCATCTTGGAAGAGTTCACTGATGTTTTAGTGACAATTATAAGTTACAAGATTAGGACAATCTCATGACATCCTTTTACAAACATTTCCAAGTATTTTGGAGCCATAATTCTAATATATGAATATTCAGAAAAAGTAACTTTTATGCTTCTTCTTCCTCAAAGCATGGTTGCGATTAATGGGTTCCTAGAGCTCTCAAGAGATGTCAAATCAACCAAATTCCAACCCCTTTTAAGTGCAAGCTTGGGGGAATTTATAGTGGAGTGGTTAGGTGGGAGTAAGTAGGATTTGGGGACCACAGCTGTACATTTTTGTATCCCTGAAGGCATGCATCCAGAATCTCGGATCCGTCTCATGATTCCCAGAAAGAATAAACTTGTATCCCTCTTTAGGGATACGAATTTCGTATCCTTTGGGATACGAGTAATTCGTATCCCAAAAAATGGGGGGATACAAACTCATATCTGTAATGACCCGCATTTTCGGCGACTTTGGTTATCGACATAAGCACGATGTCGATAACCAAAACATCGAAAAATCCTGGTAATTAGTGAAAGAAATTAGCGGGTGAGGAAAGATAAGATAGAAAATTAGAATAGAAGAAGAAGAAGAACACAATATCAGAGTAACACGAATCTCACAGCGGAACGAATAACATATAATAGATAACATAACTTTGAAATATAACAGTTATGTATACAATAGCACTTATCAGAGTACAACACTTACAACACAGCGGAAATAATAATAGTTATATGATCCAGAAGCCTCCTGCTCCACGCTCTTCCAGTATATCTGTAAATTCCTGACTACTTGACTGCCCGTACAAAATTAGGCACCCAAGAGTTTAGGGAAAACAAATAAACTCCGGGTCAGTCATGGGACTGGTATGAGTAAAACAGTTTAAACAGGTATATGAACAAGTAAACGATATCTCATAAGACCACGCCGCAGAACGGAACGGGTTTTTCCCTTATGAGAATCCAAAATATCTTTATATCAAAAACCTTTTGATATTATAATAATGTCTATGTACAAATAGATATCAACTAGCAGAAACGCTTTCATCTCACGTTCTACATATATAGTATACAATCAAAATCGCAAGCACGTATTGGATAATGGATTTCCAACTATGACAAGGTATGGAACCACCTTCCGATTAGTGTACTCTAGGAACGATACACTGGAGTTCAACAAGAACATCTTGTAACTCAGCCACACATGACCGACCACTCATTTCGCTTGAGTGTATCGAATGTATATCACCAACGGTTGGGATCAGCAACCGTTCCCGTATATATATGGGACAGCATTGATAGATTTAAGAAACAAATGAATATTCTCTAGATAGGTGATTATACACCCTACTTCGGTGCGACCGACTTAGCCATGTTGCCTGCCCGATTTCTGTCATTTACCGGTTGATGAGGCTAGAAGCTACGCTTTATCATTACATCAAATTCACTTCGAATGCTACATTGTCAAATCCATCGAAAATCACAAATTGACGTCTACAACAGTACATTACGTGTTAGCTAAAGAAGTTTCCTTCTCCGCTTCCACTCTTGGTACGGTTGAAGAAATCAATGTACGTGACCTTTCTGGGAATACTCTGTCAGACATCCATCTTCATTCACTTAGAACATCACATCGTCATACCCGCCAAATCACAAATTGACTTATCCAAAAATAACACGGGTATATAGCTAAGAGAAACGAATTCCTCCACCACCAAACGTGAATACGTTTGAACAGATCAACTTACGCGATCCATTGGATATACTCTGTCAGACGTTCGTCCATACAAGTTGTCCTGGGAGTGGACAAACCGAAGGCACTATTCAGTATATCCATCTTAGTCACTGTTATCTAAGACTTATACAACAGCCCTTGCATTTTACTCCGTCTTCAATTATCTTTGGCATGTATGATTCGCGACGCTTATGCCAATACAGAGTGGTTCTATGGATAATAATCCAACCGGTCTCTCCATATTAACAATGTTAAAATGGTCAAAACTTCGATAGTCGGTGAGTTAACTATCAAAGAAAAACAAGTGTGCAAACAACGATACTATTTCCAAATGGAAATTATATCGAACAAACATCATTTAACATAAATCTCTTTAGTTCATTTGTTTACTTATCTCCTGTTTCCCTATGTTCTAAATTCTTATTTTCTTTTATCAGAAAACATTTCTGATTCTCGTTTGGAAAACATTTCCAAAACTCCTTTACGATCAAACCTTACCATTTCTTAGTTAAGAAGGAAGTCACTCAAGTTGGGGTATAATTACCTCTCAGACCTTAACTGAACAACGTTATAACTTCGAAATGGTCAAAGTTTATCTTTTAATCTTTAACAACTTCTTTACGCCTTTCTCGGATCCAATTTTACTAATCCACTTCTATATTTAAAACATTGGTTATAACGATAACGTTATAATCCCTCCTTTCGAATTATCTAACTTTAATTATAACTTCTATTCTTATTAGTGAATAATTAACCTAACACTTATTTATTTATAAATAAATAAATCTCTATTTAAACACTGGAAAGTATAAGTACTTTCCCGAATTCGATATAATCGAATTTTCCGATTAACTCACTTCGAGAAATCTCTATTTGATTAACTCTTCTTCGAATAACCTATATTCGATTAACTCCTTCTCGAATAAATGATATTCGATAATCTCTCTTCGAATAACTAATATTCGATAACTCTTCCTTTTTAAATATCTCATATTTGAAAATCTCACTTCGATTAAACTATAATCGATAACTCCCTTCGATGAAACTAACATCGATAACTCCTTTCGATGAAACTAACATCGATAACTCCTTTCGATGAAACTAACATCGATAACTCCTTTCGATGAAACTAACATCGATAACTCCTTTCGAATTATCTAACATCGTTAACTCCTTTCGATGAAACTAACATCGATAACTCCTTTCGAATTATCTAACATCGATAACTCCTTTCGATGAAACTAACATCGATAACTCCTTTCGATGAAACTAACATCGATAACTCCTTTCGATGAAACTAACATCGATTTATTTAACTCGACGAACTTAACTCGACTAACTTAACTTGACTCGACTAACTCGACTTACTTGGTTCGACCAATTCGATTCGATTAACTAGGCTCGACTAACTTGGTCGAACCACCCGATCAACTCAACTTATTTAACTTAACTTATTTCTCAACTCGATCAACTCGATTAACTCCTATCGAATAACTAATATTCGATTAAACTCCATTCGCTTGACTCTAGATCGCAGTGATCACAATGGTTACGCCTGACTCCCTCAGGAAACATCCGACCGCCGTAGGCTATTTACAGCCCTGCGAATTACGCTAGCAGTCGTACAAGATGGCAACTTACCCTGAATACTATGTTTGACTAACTCTATCTCAAATAACTATATTTGATTAACTCTAGTTCGTTTTAACTCTAATCGATTAACTCTAACTAATTAACTCCAACTGGTTAACTCTAACTGATTAACTCTAACTGGTTAACTCTATTTGACTAACTCGACTTGACTAACCCCTTTCGAATAACATATTCGATTAACTAACTTTCGAATGCCATATTCGATTATCTAACTTCGAATACCATATTCGATTAACTCCTTTCGAATGTCTATATTCGATTAACTAACTTCGAATACCATATTCGATTAACTCCTTTCGAATGTCATATTCGATTAACTAACTTTCGAATACCATATTCGATTAAGTAACTTCGAATACCATATTCGATTAACTCCTTTCGAATGTCTATATTCGATTAACTAACTTCGAATACCATATTCGATTAACTCCTTTCGAATGTCTATATTCGATTAACTAACTTCGAATACCATATTCGATTTACTAACTTCGAATACCATATTCGATTAACTAACTTCGAATACCATATTCGATTTACTTTATTCACTTTATAAAGATTTCCTTTTTAACAACGTTTTATTCATTTGAAAAGATTTACTTTTAAATAACGGTTCTACACTTTAAAAATGATTTCCTTTTTATAATGTTCCCTTTCCAATTCTATTTGTAAATGGTTTACAAATATTTCCTTTTCAAATTTATTCTTGAAATATTCTAACTCCTTAAATTCTCGGGAAAATTCGCCATAACCTCCTTTGTATCGGGAGCATCGGGAAAATCCCCAAACTCGCCACACAGGCCTTTCCATTCAAAAAGAAATGTTTTGAATTTATTTCCTTTTCAAATATCTCCTATTTATAAATATTCCAATTTATAAACATTTCTTATTTATAAATATTCCACTTTATAAATATCTCTTATTTATAAATATCCCATTTTATAAATATGCTATTTTCAATATCACTTTGAAAATCCCCCTTATCAACATTTCGGTATGTTATGGTATGCAATCATATCAAATCACGATGTTCAATATCGTCTAAGCACATATAATCGCCCACATATTTTATATCACATCATATAACAATATATGAAAAACAATAAAATAACTGTTGAGGAATCCAGTCGGATTCCTCCAACCTGTTTCCCTGCATCCACAGATGTTACACAATATGATTATCATCACTTTCAGTTCAATATGAATTATTCTGATAAACAGAATCAATATATAACTATCTAACTGTTTATATATTATATATATATATAATATTATCATTAACTGACTAGCAGTTCAATCAAACAGTCAACACACAGTCAATCAGATAATTTCTAACAGTTCTAAAAATACAACATGAAAATATAAACTGTTCAGAGTTGGTGAGTTTTACTCACATTTGCAGTTCATTGTTGAAGAACGATAAACTGTTTATTTGATTTGAATCAAACAATTTATTTCGCCATAAATTCATACGAACCCCAATCCACTTCCAGTCAGCTCCATTTGGTAGTGTCCGTCCATACGATCCCAAATAACTTACGGTTCGTGATTCTGATTTAGTATGACCAAGTTATCGCGTTAACAAATTAGTACAAAATTTAAATAGGACTTAAGTTTTTTTTTAAAATAAAGCATATGGGTCTTTACCCTTTTAAACACCGGCCCACTAACGTAAATACAGCCCAAAACCCCCTGGTTCCTTCTTCTTCCACCTGACGCCGTTCTCCTGTAACCCAAACACCAATTCCACTTCTTTACACTTCCACCGATCATCACCTCTTCCATGAAACCCAAAACTAATGCCACCAATCAACTTCTCTTCGTAAACTCCTTCCTCCCAAACCACCCTTACCAATATTGACAGCCTCCTCCGATATGTGTTCCAGAATCCTCCACGTCCCTCAACAGTGTCGATCGACACCTTTCAACCCAAAAATTCCCAAACACTACCCACAAGCTCGGAATCTTGTCACGAACCCAAAAATACCATCTACCTCGTGAATTAAAGCCCCAATTTTCGAATGTCTGAACCCTAGTTCACGACAATACTTTTCAGCGAACGGGAAACAAGGTCGAACACAGAAAAACTTGTACGAGGTTGGAGCAAATGCCATCGTGGATCCATATATATATACTTCAGGAATCGTATGATTTGATTTCCATTTCTTCTTGATTTTTGAAGATTACTGTTTTGGTTTTACGAAGAGAATGACGGCAGATTTATCTCGTTGACTATGAAATGAAAATTAGGTTTAGAACATTTGGAAGTGTATTTATAGAATTTTTGGTAGGAATATTCCTTAGCATATTCTATTTTTATTTTCATTTATATTGTCATATGAGTCCTTAAAAATTCATGTGATCACACACTGACCCCAAAAATCACGAAAATTGACATGCACCTTCTGTCCGACATTATGGTACCAACGAAACGGGTTTCGTCGAATTCTGACTCCGTATGCTCACACAGCGTATTTTTAACTGTCAAAATAATGACTGTTTCTCACTCTAAAAATCCGTGCGGTCACACAGTGACTCTAAAAATCACGGAACTTGGAATCTAGTAACTATTCGACATTGCGGATCCAACAAAACTGGTTTCGTCTAATTCCGACTTCGTATGCAAAAGTGGCTATTTTTAACGCTCTAAATAGCCTATTTAAATATATAAATATATTTAAATATAATTAAATAAATTATTTAAAATTTATTATTATCATCTATATTCACAGTGGCATACCATACCGCTCAGATAAAAATACTATATATATTTACAACTCGATATTACATCGTCAGAGTTATATCGACGCTCGATTTCTATTTAGATCCTTATTTAAAATATAATTAAATAGTTATGGCCAGGGCGCTGCATTTCTTAGAATTTGATTTGGACGTAACTCAAAATTTACACAATGAAATCCCGATATTTCTCTTCCACTAGAAAGATATACTCCACCAGCTCCACACGTTTCTTGTTTCATAGAAATCCGATTTAAAACGGACCTTGTACATCCAGTTGAAGTCTAAATCGCCAAATAGCGAACTGCCGCGTCGTTACGCGCTCTATTTTAATTATATTATAATTATACGTTTCAAACTGACGTCGATTGAATATATTCGTCAATATAATTCAACTCTAAGCTGAATTAAATTCTGGGGACGACCCAGTTCACACTATATTGTCAATTCACTATTTTTTTTATTCCTGATTTAAATATATTATTTAAATTATTTAAATTAATTAAATGTTCACTTTATTTAATTAAACGACGATTTAATTCCCTACCTCACGATATATATAATTAAATTAATTAATTATAATACCTCTGCCAATGCGGGTCATTACATTCTTCCCCATTTAAAATAATTTCGTCCTCGAAATTGCTAAGTTAGAGGACGACCCTGTCTATTGGAATTCCTAAGATTTGTTTACCCCTTATTTCTGAATTCAACTGAACCAATTAATATCGACTAAAATATTAATTCCTTTCGACTAACTAAAATTTTCAAAAATTCTGAAAATTTTCTAACACTTTAAATTTTCAGAAAATTTCGCCAGCATCTCCTTTGTACTGGTCAATAGCTCAAACTCCAACTCGCCTCTCTGGGCCATCTCCAACCCAAAAGAAAATCAAACAGCCAAGCGGCTTGCCAATTCGGATCATAAATCACCAAACTCATATGAAATATAAACTTGTACCTTTTTGTCGGGCATATCACTATGTCCTTTGCATCTGTTACCAATTCAACATATACCAATGCAATTCCAACTTGATCCCAAATCAATTTATCTTTAACACAACCATTCGCTTATACCTAAGTCGAATTCATTTCAAACTCGAGCACTATTCTTGATTTCAAATCCATAACTCACCAGCCCAATATAATTCCAGATTACCTCTAACCATATCCAATCCATCTTTATTTAACTTAGTTTAAGTTAAATTCCAATTTATTCACTTTTACCATTTCAACTATTTAACTTCATAAGTTAAATTTAAATTTTGAAATATAAATCCCTGGGTTTTATTTCAAATCAAATTGGAAACCATAATAACAATTCAAAACCTTCGAATTTCTGAACAACTTGTTTTCTCAAAACAATTCTAATCAAAATCTTTGGTAGTAATCCGTCACTTTGAGCCTCGAAAATGAACACTGATGATGTCTAGATTCATCATCAGAATCTATTTTCCAGCTATCGAAGTGAGTTCAATACTATATCATTTCAAAACCCTTACTAAATACATCCATTTTGAAAACATCTCAAAATCTCCCAGGAACTTAAAATTTCCTTATTTTAATTCCAAATCTGATTTAAATTCATATTTAATTCATCTCATTTCATATACTTTACTTGCATAAATTCTGATTGGTTATATATAACCATTTCACATTTTTTTATAATCTTATCTGATTATAATTACTACCAACACATCCTATATATGATAATATATCACATATCCATACTGTGTCGGTCCATCGTATTCAAGTGTTTATTTACTCCTACCGATAAAGTGGATCAAACTGATCGACCAGAACTCATAAACAACTCAGCCAATGAATCTCCACAATATAAAACCATTTTTATATCAAATACAAATACGCACTCGTGTACATACACTCAAACTCAATCTAGGGTATTACTAACCCTATCTCTACCGAGTCACGCCACAGAGCCAAGGTAATTCTTAACTTAAGCTCTGATACCAACTGTAACGACCCGGATTTTCGGCGACTTTGGTTATCGACATAAGCACGATGTCGATAACCAAAACATCGAAAAATCCTGGTAATTAGTGAAAGAAATTAGAGGGTGAGGAAAGATAAGATAGAAACTTAGAATAGAAGAAGAAGAAGAACACAATATCAGAGTAACACGAATCTCACAGCGGAACGAATAACATATAATAGATAACATAACTTTGAAATATAACAGTTATGTATACAATAGCACTTATCAGAGTACAGCACTTACAACACAGCGGAAATAATAATAGTTATTTGATCCAGAAGCCTCCTGCTCCACGCTCTTCCAGTATATCTGTAAATTCCTGACTACTTGACTGCCCGTACAAAATTAGGCACCCAAGAGTTTAGGGAAAACAAAACAAATAAACTCCGGGTCAGTCATGGGACTGGTATGAGTAAAACAGTTTAAACAGGTATATGAAAAAGTAAACGATATCTCATAAGACCACGCCGCAGAACGGAACGGGTTTTTCCCTTATGAGAATCCAAAATATCTTTATATCAAAAACCTTTCGATATTATAATAATGTCTATGTACAAATAGATATCAACTAGCAGAAACGCTTTCATATCACGTTCTACATATATAGTATACAATCAAAATCGCAAGCACGTATTGGATAATGGATTTCCAACTATGACAAGGTATGGAACCACCTTCCGATCAGTGTACTCTAGGAACGATACACTGGAGTTCAACAAGAACATCTTGTAACTCAGCCACACATGACCGACCACTCATTTCGCTTGAGTGTATCGAATGTATATCACCAACGGTTGGGATCAGCAACTGTTCCCGTATATATATGGGACAGCATTGATTGATTTAAGAAACAAATGAATATTCTCTAGATATGTGATTATACACCCTACTTCGGTGTGACCGACTTAGCCATGCTACCTGCCCGATTTCTGTCATTTTCCGGTTGATGAGGCTAGAAGCTACGCTTTATCATTACATCAGATTCACTTCGAATGCTACATTGTCAAATCCATCGAAAATCACTAATTGACGTCTACAACAGTACATTACGTGTTAGCTAAAGAAGTTTCCTTCTCCGCTTCCACTCTTGGTACGGTTGAAGAAATCAATGTACGTGACCTTTCTGGGAATACTATGTCAGACATCCATCTTCATTCACTTAGAACATCACATCGTCATACCCGCCAAATCACAAATTGACTTATCCAAAAATAACACGGGTATACAGCTAAGAGAAACGAATTCCTCCACCACCAAACGTGAATACGTTTGAACAGATCAACTTACGCGATCCATTGGATATACTCTGTCAGACCTTCGTCCATACAAGTTGTCCTGGGACTGGACAAACCGAAGGCACTATTCAGTATATCCATCTTAGTCACTGTTATCTAAGACTTATACAACAGCCCTTGCATTTTACTCCGTCTTCAATTATCTTTGGCATGTATGATTCGCGACGCTTATGCCAGTACAGAGTGGTTCTATGGATAATAATCCAACCGGTCTCTCCATATTAACAACGTTAAAATGGTCAAAACTTCGTTAGTCGATGAGTTAACTATCAAAGAAAAACAAGTGTGCAAACAACGATATTATTTCCAAATGGAAATTATATCGAACAAACATCATTTAACATAAATCTCTTTAGTTCATTTATTTACTTATCTCCTGTTTCCCTATGTTCTAAATTCTTATTTTCTTTTATTAGAAAACATTTCTGATTCTCGTTTGGAAAACATTTCCAAAACTCCTTTACGATCAAACCTTACCATTTCTTAGTTAAGAAGGAAGTCACTCAAGTTGGGGTATAATTACCTCTCAGACCTTAACTGAACAACGTTATAACTTCGAAATGGTCAAAGTTTATCTTTTAATCTTTAACAACTTCTTTACGCCTTTCTCGGATCCAATTTTACTAATCCACTTCTATATTTAAAACATTGGTTATAACGATAACGTTATAATCCCTCCTTTCGAATTATCTAACTTTAATTATTACTTCTATTCTTATTAGTGAATAATTAACCTAACACTTATTTATTTATAAATAAATAAATCTCTATTTAAACACTGGAAAGTATAAGTACTTTCCCGAATTCGATATAATCGAATTTACCGATTAACTCTCTTTGAGAAATCTCTATTTGATTAACTCTTCTTCGAATAACCTATATTCGATTAACTCCTTCTCGAATAAACGATATTCGATAATCTCTCTTCGAATAACTAATATTCGATAACTCTTCCTTTTTAAATATCTCATATTTGAAAATCCCACTTCGATTAAACTATAATCGATAACTCCCTTCGATGAAACTAACATCGATAACTCCTTTCGATGAAACTAACATCGATAACTCCTTTCGATGAAACTAACATCGATAACTCCTTTTGATGAAACTAACATCGATAACTCCTTTCGATGAAACTAACATCGATAACTCCTTTCGAATTATCTAACATCGATAACTCCTTTCGATGAAACTAACATCGATAACTCCTTTCGAATTATCTAACATCGATAACTCCTTTCGATGAAACTAACATCGATAACTCCTTTCGATGAAACTAACATCGATAACTCCTTTCGATGAAACTAACATCGATTTATTTAACTCGACGAACTTAACTCGACTAACTTAACTTGACTCGACTAACTCGACTTACTTGGTTCGACCAATTCGATTCGATTAACTAGGCTCGACTAACTTGGTCGAACCACCCGATCAACTCAACTTATTTAACTTAACTTATTTCTCAACTCGATTAACTCCTATCGAATAACTAATATTCGATTAAACTCCATTCGCTTGACTCTAGATCGCAGCGATCACAATGGTTACGCCTGACTCCCTCAGGAAACATCCGACCGCCGTAGGCTATTTACAGCCCTGCGAATTACGCTAGCAGTCGTACAAGATGGCAACTTACCCTGAATACTATGTTTGACTAACTCTGTCTCAAATAACTATATTTGATTAACTCTAGTTCGTTTTAACTCTAATCGATTAACTCTAACTAATTAACTCCAACTGGTTAACTCTAACTGATTAACTCTAACTGGTTAACTCTATTTGACTAACTCGACTTGACTAACCCCTTTCGAATAACATATTCGATTAACTAACTTTCGAATGCCATATTCGATTATCTAACTTCGAATACCATATTCGATTAACTCCTTTCGAATGTCTATATTCGATTAACTAACTTCGAATACCATATTCGATTAACTCCTTTCGAATGTCATATTCGATTAACTAACTTTCGAATACCATATTCGATTAAGTAACTTCGAATACCATATTCGATTAACTCCTTTCGAATGTCTATATTCGATTAACTAACTTCGAATACCATATTCGATTAACTCCTTTCGAATGTCTATATTCGATTAACTAACTTCGAATACCATATTCGATTTACTAACTTCGAATACCATATTCGATTAACTAACTTCGAATACCATATTCGATTTACTTTATTCACTTTATAAAGATTTCCTTTTTAACAACGTTTTATTCATTTGAAAAGATTTACTTTTAAATAACGGTTCTACACTTTAAAAATGATTTCCTTTTTATAATGTTCCCTTTCCAATTCTATTTGTAAATGGTTTACAAATATTTCCTTTTCAAATTTATTCTTGAAATATTCTAACTCCTTAAATTCTCGGGAAAATTCGCCATAACCTCCTTTGTATCGGGAGCATCGGGAAAATCCCCAAACTCGCCACACAGGCCTTTCCATTCAAAAAGAAATGTTTTGAATTTATTTCCTTTTCAAATATCTCCTATTTATAAATATTCCAATTTATAAACATTTCTTATTTATAAATATCTCTTATTTATAAATATCCCATTTTATAAATATGCTATTTTCAATATCACTTTGAAAATCCCCCTTATCAACATTTCGGTATGTTATGGTATGCAATCATATCAAATCACGATGTTCAATATCGTCTAAGCACATATAATCGCCCACATATTTTATATCGCATCATATAACAATATATGAAAAACAATAAAATAACTGTTGAGGAATCCAGTCGGATTCCTCCAACCTGTTTCCCTGCATCCACAAATGTTACACAATATGATTATCATCACTTTCAGTTCAATATGAATTATTCTGATAAACAGAATCAATATATAACTATCTAACTGTTTATATATTATATATATATATAATATTATCATTAACTGACTAGCAGTTCAATCAAACAGTCAACACACAGTCAATCAGATAATTTCTAACAGTTCTAAAAATACAACATGAAAATATAAACTGTTCAGAGTTGGTGAGTTTTACTCACATTTGCAGTTCATCGTTGAAGAACGATAAACTGTTTATTTGATTTGAATCAAACAATTTATTTCGCCATAAATTCATACGAGCCCCAATCCACTTCCAGTCAGCTCCATTTGGTAGTGTCCGTCCATACGATCCCAACACAACTTACGGTTCGTGATTCTGATTTAGTATGACCAAGTTATCGCGTTAACAAATTAGTACAAAATTTAAATAGGACTTAAGTTTTTTTTTAAAATAAAGCATATGGGTCTTTACCCTTTTAAACACCGGCCCACTAACGTAAATACAGCCCAAAACCCCCTGGTTCCTTCTTCTTCCACCTGACGCCGTGCTCCTGTAACCCAAACACCAATTCCACTTCTTTACACTTCCACCGATCATCACCTCTTCCATGAAACCCAAAACTAATGCCACCAATCAACTTCTCTTCGTAAACTCCTTCCTCCCAAACCACCCTTACCAATATCGACAGCCTCCTCCGATATGCGTTCCAGAATCCTCCACGTCCCTCAACAGTGTCGATCGACACCTTTCAACCCAAAAATTCCCAAACACTACCCACAAGCTCGGAATCTTGTCACGAACCCAAAAATACCATCTACCTCGTGAATTAAAGCCCCAATTTTCGAATGTCTGAACCCTAGTTCACGACAATACTTTTCAGCGAACGGGAAACAAGGTCGAACACAGAAAAACTTGTACGAGGTTGGAGCAAATGCCATCGTGGATCCATATATATATACTTCAGGAATCGTATGATTTGATTTCCATTTCTTCTTGATTTTTGAAGATTACTGTTTTGGTTTTACGAAGAGAATGACGGCAGATTTATCTCGTCGACTATGAAATGAAAATTAGGTTTAGAACATTTGGAAGTGTATTTATAGAATTTTTGGTAGGAATATTCCTTAGCATATTCTATTTTTATTTTCATTTATATTGTCATATGAGTCCTTAAAAATTCATGTGATCACACACTACCCCAAAAATCACGAAAATTGACATGCACCTTCTGTCCGACATTATGGTCCCAACGAAACTGGTTTCGTCGAATTCTGACTCCGTATGCTCACACAGCGTATTTTTAACTGTCAAAATAATGACTGTTTCTCACTCTAAAAATCTGTGCGGTCACATAGTGACTCTAAAAATCACGGAACTTGGAATCTAGTAACTATTCGACATTGCGGATCCAACAAAACTGGTTTCGTCTAATTCCGACTTCGTATGCAAAAGTGGCTATTTTTAACGCTCTAAATAGCCTATTTAAATATATAAATATATTTAAATATAATTAAATAAATTATTTAAAATTTATTATTATCATCTATATTCACAGTGGCATACCATACCGCTCAGATAAAAATACTATATATATATTTACAACTCGATATTACATCGTCAGAGTTATATCGACGCTCGATTTCTATTTAGATCCTTATTTAAAATATAATTAAATAGTTATGGCCAGGGCGCTGCATTTCTTAGAATTTGATTTGGACGTAACTCAAAATTTACACGATGAAATCCCGATATTTCTCTTCCACTAGAAAGATATACTCCACCAGCTCCACACATTTCTTGTTTCATAGAAATCCGATTTAAAACGGACCCTGTACATCCAGTTGAAGTCTAAATCGCCAAATAGCGAACTACCGCGTCGTTACGCACTCTATTTTAATTATATTATAATTATACGTTTCAAACTGACGTCGATTGAATATATTCGTCAATATAATTCAACTCTAAGCTGAATTAAATTCTGGGGACGACCTAGTTCACACTATATTGTCAATTCACTATTTTTGGTTATTCCTGATTTAAATAAATTATTTAAATTAATTAAATTAATTAAATATTCACTTTATTTAATTAAACGACGATTTAATTCCCTACCTCACGATATATATAATTAAATTAATTAATTATAATACCTCTGCCAATGCGGGTCATTACAGTATCTCATTGGATACTTTGATAGTATTACGTTGCGGGGTCTGAAGCTTGGTGACACAGGGTTCGAGACTCGAGAGATTCAGGTATGAAGTGAAGGGATTCTGAGGGGTTCGATGTTGGCGGTGCCGAAGCTGAGGGGTTCAGAAGTATTGCAGAGGAGGGATATGAGGCAGAGAGATCCGAAGCTTGGGGATACGAGACGTTTGAATATTAAGGGAGTCGAGCCGTAGGAGTTCGAAGTTTCTAGTATGTGAGTGATCCAAAAATGTTGTTTTCGCATGGTTTTGTGGAGTTGCGAGGCCCCCGCTCGCGTGACTTCTTCTAAGCTTGTACCCTTGGCTATTTGACGATACTTCGGGCTTTAACGTCACGCGATATATTGGGTCGAGCGTGTCTTGGTTAATTTTGGGAAATAGACCAAAAGGTCTGTTAATAATACATATGTTACAGCTACCTTTTCCATTTAGGTTAATCATTTATCACTACTATATTATGACATGCGTTTTGTGCATGATTATAGCAAGTGTCTCTTGCATAAATTGTCAATTTATAAATTATATATGTTTGTAAAGGGAATTTTCACTACAAGGACTTACAAAGGGTAATAAGTTTTAAGAACAACACTTTTGAAAAATTAGTTTTAAGGACAATTTAGCAAAAAAATAAATAAAAGCATTTATCTTTTTATGTTATACAAAAATAATGATAAATGAATTTATCTTTTTCCCGTATAACTTAAAAAGATAACTGCTTTTATATTTTTGCTGCAAAATTATTCTTAAACCTATTATTCAAAAGTATTATCCTCAAAACTTATTACTCTACAAAAAGAATCCCTTTAATTAATTTCCACTTTTTTACTTTTAAGTCGGAACATTGATTCTTTTTTTTGGTTAATTGTTATTTATACTATTAATTAACAAAGAACAAACTTGTAAATTAATTTTATTTATTAGATTCTATTTTGAAGAACTTACATATATATATATATATATATCAGCGATTTGAATTTGTAAAGATAGTTTATTAGGTCATAATTTCATGCAATATAAATAGTATATCAACGATAATTCGTGCTGATGCAAATAAAGATAGTGTCGAAACTTTTGAGCAATCACACAATTTACTTATCGAGCAACGGATTCCCCAAATAAATAAGCTACCAGTTTAAGAGATATCGTGTTAATTTTTAATAGCATAAATTAAGCTCTACTAAATTCTTGGGTTCCAAGTCCTTGGTTTGGTAATGCTGCAATATACTTTATACAGCAGGTCCGCAGAACTAGTTGCACTTTCTTAATAGATTATGCAACTTAACTTTTGCTTTTAAAACAAATTCAAAATTTTCAAAATGAAAAATTTTAAATTAGAAAACCGTAAGTTACTCCACATTTTCTATCAGAAAAGTGCAGGATATCTTACGTTTTCCGTTTTTAAGATTAAGAATAGGATTAAATTTAAGGTAAGTTTGGCTCACGTCCATATTAAGTTTCAAAATACAAAAAAACTCTCTGTCTAAAAACTTTATATATTAGATCTTTGTTTTTCGAAAATCAACAAAAAACAATGTAAAATTTTACCAAACTTCAAAATTAAATTCAATACATAATTTTAATCGTATTCATGCATTAAAACTACAAAAAAAAATTGAATCAAAAAAAATGTTCGCTACAGATTTTTTTATGCATATTTACGTATAATTGCAGATATTGCAGCAATTAATTCAAAAAGTTGCAGAATTTCATGCAACTTTTGCTCAAACAAAATAATTCAACTCCAGTAAATTGCTGCAAATGTTGCAACTATTTGAAATATTTGCTGATATTTCAGCAATTATTGATCCTCCTTTCAACTATAAATTAAATAAATAATTGTAGAAACAACAGCAATAATACACTAAAATTATTGATATTTCAGTAACAATTTTATTTATTTTGCATCAAGAGTTAAAAACTTGTTAATATATCAGTAATAATTCATTAAAATTGCTGATATTTCAGCAACAATTTTGTTTATTTACATCAACTATTAAAAAGCTGTTGATATATCAGCAACTATATATGTTTATTTACGAATATATCAGTAATTATTCTTTCGTTTTTCAACTAAATTCCAGGTGAATAATTGCTGAATATCAGCAATTATTCACTAAAATTGCTGATAAGTAAACAAATTTTTTTTGCAGAATGCTTTTGTGAATATTTACAAAAAAATAATATACAATAGTGAAAAAAAATAGAAAAAAGAGTTGCTAAAATAAATAGGGACCCGCTTTGTAACGAAAGTATATAAGGGATAGGTAGTGAAACATGTTCAAAAATGAGAATGTGATACGAATGTTCACTTGACTTAGATTTACGTATTTATATTTGTACAGACTTTTCTTTAGATACCATCAAAAAACCGTGTTTTAGGATTCTTTTTCTATGCTGTAATGGCTAAAAAGTGCATTGTGCACTGTTAGTATTCCAACCAAATAACAAGAGAAAGTGCCTTATATACGTAGTGGATGACTTCTACATCATTGTAAACAAGACAAGATGATTTCAACTTGTGTTTTTTCATCACTGTATTATTCCTTTCCGAATGCAGCAAATCGATATGTTACTAGAACATATTCCACACTTTATAAAAGCAGATGCATTATTGTCCTATATTATAGTAAGTAATGGCATATATTTGATTGAAAGCCCTAGCTAGCTACTGTCTTCAAATTTGGCATAAATATAATAACAAACTCGTGTTTGGGATGAACTGAATGTAAGCGATTCATGGTGCATTATTCATCGAAATCATCGATCGACCGACCTTATTATCTATTTATATAATCAGCAATTACTTTCTCTCACATTACATTGAGAGAATATATATATATATATATAAAGTAGTCTACTAGGAAACGAGGTAATAACTGACTAGGGTCCACCAAGGGATATTAGGTGATCTCGGAATCCGCCCATGTTTTAATGAACTTAAGTGACCAAGAAGGGTCCACCTCTTTCCATTTAATATATGTTACTAAACATAAAATTCATATTGTTTGTTCATATTCACCAAGACAGAAACCTGGTTGGTTTCCTACTGCCAAGTATAGGAAATAGGTTTCATTTTTAGATTAAAGAATTTTATTCATCAGTATTATTGTTCTGACTCCCCTCCTCTTAATGACACAGGTTAGGCAGGATGGTGGTGCATGTTAGACGATGATGTGGATTATGTAGCTTGACGATGGAAATTATTATTTAGTTTACTATTATTGTCTTATTGTATCTTGGTTGTCACTATACTATATCTTGACTTGTTAGTTATGACATTTAGGATTTTCTATATTTGACATTATGATATTTTATGATATGATACATCTATTTGATTATACCTTGACTTGTTCCAAGTCCAACATTATTTAAGGACTATGGAACAAGTTCCTATTGGCCCTACAGCTTCAGCGAAATTTACGCCCACCAGCTGAAGTGGCTCTTAATTTTCCTTGTCTTTGTAAGAACTTCCTCAATCTTGGAGGAAAACCCTTTCTTAGAACAAAAGGATTTCTACGAGCCATATAATGGCTATCAGAATATGCTCGCATCTTTGAGGCTACAAGATGGGAGGTCTAGTTGAAGAGAAAAATATCAGCATGGCATCTCAAAGGCAAAGATTTAGAAGAGAATGCAGAAAGAATATTCATTTGGAACGAATTTAATACCAGATTCAAGATGATTTTTTTACCAAATGCCGAAGTAAGTTTGCAACTAGAAAAGTTCATATAACTCAAGAAAGGGGAGTCTATTATGATGGAGTATATTGCTAAGTTCATGGAGTTTTTAAAGTTTGGAAAAAGGATAATGGATACAGCCATGAATAATGCGTTGAGGTTTGTGAAGGGACTCAATTCCCCTGGGAGGGAGACACTATTGGCTCAAGTATCATTCTAGCAATGTTTGAGGTAATTGTAGAATTATTATCCTTTATTCTGTGGAAGAAAAGGAGAAGGAGAATAAAGTTGAGAAGAGTGCGGATACCACAAAGCACTGGAAGAATAAAAATTGAATTTTTGGATGAAAAAGAAAAGGATGGAAAGTTCAAGAGGAAAGCTAAGGTATGTGGAAGGTGTCACAAGAAAGGCCATGAGACCAAAGACTGTAGAGTTAACCTGATGAAGCAAGAGTTCAAAGGGAAATGTTATCATTGCCACGAGGAAGGACATATTGTTAACAATTATCCATCGGACCCCTACAAAGTCAGTTACCTAGAGGTCAAGGGCTGGTAGCCCTCAAAGGTATTGTTTCTATTTTGGGGACTTCTATTCACACCCTATTTGATTATGGAGCATCACTTTTCTTTACAGAAAGGAATATAAAAGATTTCTAGAATTTTTTTAGTTCTATCGCTAGTAGTCCGATAGTGGTTTCTAATCCTACCGAAGGAGCTAAGCAACTTCTGTTGATTTGCAAAGACTTAGTGCAAGATATCGATGATGTTGATTTCTTGTGTAACACGTATGTTCTGAATTTTGATGGGTATGGGCTTATTCTAAGGATGAATTGGCTATCATTTTATGTAACCATCCTTGATTGCGATAGGAAAATTGTTTGCCTGAAGATTGCATAGGTCACAGTTTGATAATCCCTTGTAGAACTGAAAATATAAGGGGTGTGGCATTATCTCACTCCCTATCTTCATATATGGATAGGCCATCTACAGTGCTCGTTATTTATGAGTTCTTTGACATCATAGGATTATCAGGACTTTCTATAGAAAGATCGCATTTAGGATAGATCTCGATAAGGATGCTAGACCAGCTGGATTGCAATTAAGGCATATGGCTCCCAAGGAAGAAAGGGAATTAGATAAGTAGATTTCAGAACTACTACAAAAAGGATTCATCTTACGAAGTACCTCAGAGTGAGGAGCATCCTTGAATTTTTTTCTAATAAGATGATAGATTGCTAAGGCTATTGATTAGCATGGAGATGTGCATATTTTCACTCAAACATTTTATCTTGTTTTAGTTAAATAAATGGACATATAGGGTATTTTAACATGTTTAAACCATAATTTCAATTAATTTCTAATCATCATACATTCTTCTATATTTATGGGCAAAACGGTCATTTGTATTCATACATTAATTTGAAAATATTTACATGGATATTTTATGTTGTTTTGTAAGAGTTCGGATTCAAATGCAAGCGGTTTTAAGAAAAATACACATGCACAAGTGAATATACAAAGAAATGAAGATGGAAATAATTCAAATAGAAGTTAGTGGAGGACTTCACCTACTGTAATGACGGGGTTCTTAGTTTATATAGCTAACACCAATTTTGATCGTAAGTACAATTTTACAAATACGATTTAAACTCCACACTTTAAACAATTCAAACATGTCAAACTTTGTGTATAATAGCATTTGCATAAATTTACTTAACATATGTATGTATGATAGCATTTGTAAACTCATTTTAACATGTGTGTGTAGCAAGTTTGAAATGCCTTTTCTTTTGCGCACACCTTGTTCATTTTTACAAAGGGTGTAAATTTTTGTTTTAGGAAAATTCTCGAGTTTTAAAACATAAGGACACTTGGATAAATTCTATATAAAGGCTACTATTCTCACAAAACAAAGTTCAAGAGAAAAATCCATTTTTTCTCACAAGAAAAATATTTAACCTGTAGTAGCCATGTTCTTTTATATTTGTGCAAAACTTGTTCACCACACAAATAGACTTAAGAATGTAGCATACACTAAAAATAGGCTAGGAAGTAGGATCTTGGTAGAACTGTATTTCACATGGCCAAATTTATTACCATGATATTTTCAGTTTTTCCCAGAGTATGAATCATAGAAAAACCACTCTCTCATGTACTCAAGTTAAACATATTTCCCTTAAGATTTTGTGCAAACTTGAGTATATAAACTAAAGATTTGAATGCACTAGGATCTATATTAGCATCTAGATCATCTAGGATTTTATCATACATATAAACATCACATGGCCGTAGCCTTTTGTACATAGAAATTCAGTTTTCGCAACTCCTTGGAAGCAAAATAAAGGGTTATAATATTTTTGTGTTAAATCAAATAGTCATGTGCCTACCTAAAGTTGGAAAACCGAAAAATTCTGAACATACCATGGTACGAAATGATGGCTGCTACATTTTTCTTCACCAATGCAAGTTTGAGAGAGAGTGGTGGGTTGAAACATGAGCATTTAATGTGATTTCACCTAGGCAACCAATAGGAAGAATGTTTGGTACTACGCAGGAAATTTCAGGGAAAATATTTGCTGATGATAGCCATGTTAGCATAGGGAAAAGTGTGATGATATCTAAGTATATAGGAGAGAGGAGGATTTTTATGTGTCAATCGATTGTCAAGTATAGAAAGAGAATTCGGAAAACTGGTTTGCTCTTTTCCAGACCAGTATTAAATGCACCATTATTTTTATGTTTTCCTACACCTATAAATAGAAGAGAACCCCATGCATTACCTTCATAGATCTAACATAAATCAGTAAAGGGAAGTGAGATCTGAAATACAAAGCTTTATTTGTGAGTAAACTTCTTCTTCTTCATAGTTTAATCCCTGTATATTTTTCTACCAGAAACTGTTAAGTGAGCTATCATGTGAATGCCCTGTTTTATGTTGCAAGTACTATTTATAAACCACTCTTTTACCAGCAAGTAACTAGTGGTTGGTGTTTTAAACTATGGGGTATCTTTGGGTTGAATTGCTTAAGTCTTGTGCTTGTTTCAATTTTTAAACAAACAGAACTGTTGTTTTAATTTATAAACACAAAAGGGTCCAACACTTGATTTTCGAAGGGAATTCTACCACGAGCTCACACTAGATTGGTATAGAACTAAATGTATACCCTCTGCACAGTTGTAATCGAAGAGAAACATTCCAGTTCAAGAAAAAAAACATAGACTGTGACACGAAAACTCTCTACATACACAAAAATTCATACTTTGTAGAAACTCGTTTTAAATATATAAATGGAATCGTATAGGAAAATGGTGATTTTTGGTGGTGGTCTCGCGATTTTTAACATCCTAGATAATCGGTTATACTGAGATTATCAAAATTTGAAACTCAATCAAATTTCGATCATCCAGGGTGTCGGAACCCATGAGGTTCAGAGGAGAGCTTCATCTGGGGTCGAGGGTTCTAGGAAAAATACTAAATAAATTTTCTAAAGAAGGGATTGGGAGAACGAGGTTGAAATGGGGTTTTTGGTTTTGTTTTGCTCACTTGGGTTCTCGCCGGAACTGTGCATCGACGTCGAGGTGTCGGGGGTGCGGTCCAGGGGGAATGGTGGCGTCGCGGTGTCATGGTGGCGTGTCAAGAAGTGGACGGTGATCAGGGGTCAAGGCAAGGTGCAGGTGAAGATTTTTTCGATGAACTATTTTCCGTCCAAGGTAGTGACACAGTGAAAGATCACCAGTGATGTGGAAGAGGTGATCCAAGCTTGGCACAATGATCGGAGGGAGAAATGCGAGATATGGGGATAGTCTGCGGTGTTGAACGTTGGCTCGTGTGTGTGTGCATGTGCACGTGTATGTGTGGTGATCGGAAGGGAAATACAGTCGTGGCAAGGGAATTTTTGAAGTAGCACATTGGTACTTTGGCAATGGGAAAGTACCAAGTGGTACTTTGGCACGATTGAAAACACAGTCGTGGCAAGGATTTTTGTGAAGTGGCGCATTGGTACTTTGGCAATGGGAAAGTACCAGGAGGTACTTTGGCACGATGGGAAAACGAGGTCGTGGCAAGGAGATTTTAGAGTCAGCGCAATGGTACTTTGGCAAAGACGGAGAAAAACGAGATTTTTAACGAAGTTTTAAATTAAAACCAGTTTAATAAAATAGGAAAATAATTAATTAGTTGATAAATTAAATAAATAAATAAATATTTTTTTGGCAAAGAGAAGCATAATGCAGTGGGCAGGCGAAAAGCAAGACGACGGCAAAGGTACTCGACTCCCGAAGTTCCACAGTTTTTAAAAATAAAATAAATAGGAAATAATTTAAATGAAAAATATAAATTATTTATGATGGGTTGAGAATGGAAAATATAGTTTACAGATGAGACGATAATGAAATTTGGAAATGTTTATCATGTAAAACAAATAGAATAAAATACTGTGTGTGATGCACACACTTTAGTTGTTCGTTATTAAAATAGACAAATCCCTTGGTTTGAACAATACAATCAATATACTTTCCTGTTTGTTAAAGACCTTGGTATAGAAAATAAGTTATACTTAATCTTGTCCAGTGTAAATGAATAACTAACATTTCAGATTTGATTTAAAAACCATTCTTAAGTAATATTGATAGGGTAAACTTTACGTAGATCATTTTGAAGAGTCCGGAATTAATGTTCCACTTTGATTTGATTTATGCGTCACGTATTGAAGATAATTGAAGACGGGGGTATGCAAGGGCTATTCTTGAATAGTACCTTTGGTTTGTCCAATCCCAGGACAACTTGTATGGACGAATGTCCGACAGAGTAATTCTAACTGATCATGTACGTTGATCTCTTCAAATGTAGTTATATGGTGGCAGAGGAATTCATTTCTCTCGCTTTATACCTGTAATATATTTTTGGGGAAGTCAATTAGTGGTTGGCGAGTTTTGACGATGTGGCATTCAAAGAAATTAAATAGTGATGATAAAAAGGTGAGTCTACCCTCAGGCCTCACACCCAGAAAATGACAAAAATCGGGCAGGAAGCATGGCTATGTGGGTCGCTCCCATTAGGTGGTAGCATCATCTATCTAGAGAAATTCTTTTTGTTTCTTACTCTATCGATTATGTCCCATTCGGGATATGGTTGTCGTACACAACCATTGGTGATATACATTCGATACACTCAAGAGAAATGAGTGGTCGGTCATGTGTGGGTCGGGTTGCAAGACGTTCTTGTCGAACCCAATGTATTCGCCTCTAGAGATACACGATCGGAAGGTGGTTCCATAGCTTGTCATAGTTGGAAATCCATTATCCATACGCGCCAAGCGGTTTTTATTTTAATAGAAAGAAAATAGAGGGTGAGGGAAGATAAAATAGAAACTTATAGAATAGAAGATGAAGAAGAACTTCATCATCAGAGTAACCACGAATCTCACAGCGGAATGAATAAAATATAACATAACTTTTGAAATACCAACAGTATATGTATACAATAACTTTTCAGAGTACAACACTTACAACAACAACGGAAATAATAATAGCTATAGAATCTTGAAGCCTCCTGCTCCAAGCTCTCCAAGTGTATCTGTAAAATCCTGAACTTCTTGACTGCCCGTACAAATTTAGGCACCCAAGAGTTTAGGTAGAACAAAACAAAGTAAACTCCGGGTCAGTCATGGGACTGGTATGAGTAAAATAGTTTAAACAGTTTGAACAAGTAAACGATATCTCATAAGACCACGCCGTATAACGGAATGGGTTTTTCCATTATGAGAAATCCAAAATATCTTTATATCAAAAACCTTTTGATATTATAATAATGTCTATCAACCACAACTATAATAATCATCTAGCAGAAACGCTTTCATCTCACGTTCTACATATATAGTATACAATCAAAACCGCAAGTACGTATTGGGAAATGGATTTCCAACTATGACAAGGTATGGAACCACCTTCCGATCAGTGTACTCTAGGAACGATACACTGGAGTTCAACAAGAACATCTTGCAACTCAGCCACACATGACCGACCACTCATTTCGCTTGAGTGTATCGAATGTATATCACCAACGGTTGGGATCAGCAACCGTTTCCCGTATATATATATATGGGACAGCATTGATAGATTAAAGAAGCAAATGAATATTCTCTAGATAGGTGATTATACACCCTACTTCGGTGCGACCGACTTAGCCATGCTGCCTGCTCGATTTTTGTCATTTACCGGATGTTGAGGCTAGAGGCTACGATTACTTTCCATTCATTGATAACACGATCACTTTGAATGCCACATTATCAAATCCGTTAATCATTAATTGGTTTACACAAATATTCTGGATGTTATGCTAAGGAAATAAATCCGTTGCAACCATATATATCTATACAGACCAACCCATTCGATCATTGGAAATACTTTGTCAGACACTCGTCCATATACGTTCGTTCTGGGACTGAACGAAACCGAAGGCACTATTTAGTACATGCATCCTAGGCAATCTCTACCTAGGACTTATACAACAGCCCTTGCACTTTACTCCGTCTTCAATTTTCTTTGGCATATTTGCAACTCTTATGCCAATACAGAGTGGTTCTTTGGATATTAATCCAACCGGTCTCTCCATATTAACAATGTAAATATGGTCAAAACTTGATAGTCTGTGATTTAACTATCAAATGAAAACATGTCGGTGTTCACACAACGATCTTAATTCCAAATAGAATTATCGATCAAATCATCCAACATATAAATATGTATATATTCATATTTCCTTATTTTCTCTAATTAGAAAATATACATTATTAACATTGGAAAACATTTCCAATCCTCATTCACGCTTCATTAACCTTTTTAAAAACATCAGTCCTTAACTGTAAACTAGTAAGTGAACAATCCCCTAAGTATAAATCCCGAAGGCCGAAACCAACATCAGATCGATACTCTGGAAACCGTTCAACTTAACTAATCTCTAGTCAGTTTCTAATTTCTTTTAACTCTATTCCTTTAACTCTATTCGGTTAACTCTATTTGATTAACCCTAACTGGTTAACTCTAACTGATTTACTCTAACTGGTTAACTCAAATTCGAATAACTTATATTCGATTAACTCCTTTTAATAACGTTTATCCATTTAAAAAGATTTATTTTAGTAACGGTTCTTCACTTTAAAAATGTCCTTTTATAACGTTTCTCCCCTTATAAAGATTTTCTTTTTATAACATCCTATTCTGTTATAAATATTTTTCCTTTTTATTTCTAAATGCCTTACCCAATATTCCCTTTCAATTTGATTTGTTTTCTGACATATTTTTCCTTTATAAAATCCTATTTGTTTTCTAACATATATTCCTTTATAAAATCCTATTTGTTTTCTAACATATATTCCTTTATAAAATCCTATTTGTTTTCTAACACATATTCCTTTCAATTCGATTTGTTTTCTAACAAATATTCCTTTCAATTCGATTTGTTTTCTAACAAATATTCCTTTATAAAATCCTTCGATTTATAAATAATTCATTTTCAATAACTCTTTGAAAATTTGTCTTTCTATATTCCAGTATCACTTATGGGGTTTAACGTGTCGTATCACAAATGATTAATATCATTCAAACATACAAAATCAACAACAGATTTTATAGCACAACATATATCACAATATATGAAAACGGTAAATTAAATGTTGAGGAATCCCGTCGGATACCTCCAACCTGTTCCCCTGCATCCACGGATGTTAAACAAATAATATTATTCAACTGATAATTTCTATCACAGTAAATAACGACTCTTTAAGATCAACCAGATTATTTAACACTAACAACAATTCATACAATGAACATATAAACATTCAGCACACACAAACAATTAGCACTTATAGCACACACAAAAATAAAACCCAACTTATATAAAATATAAGTGGGTAAACTAAGTGAGTTAAACTCACATTGATCTGTTTTGTTAAACGGTTCGTTTTCAGTCGTCACCATTCCTGTTCAGACTAGTTCCAGAATGTTCGGCTCGCCAATACGATTCCCTCGGTATATGGTTCGTCAGATTATTGTTGGGAGAAATACGAGCCGATTCAGGTTGTATCTCACTGCCTTCTTCATACCCGTTTCTCTGTGTCTTCTGCTCCAAAAGCTGCTTCCACGTTCAAACTTACTTCTCACTGCTGTTACCACATGGCCTTCTGTCCCTCGTTCTTCATTTCAGCAAATCAAGACCCACCAAAGACCCTGCAGATCTTCTGCTACCCAAAACTGCTTCGTCAACAACCCCTCAGCCTTTCCCCATTAATACCGACCACCAGAGGTCACTCAAGACTGCCAATACGAGCGCCGACACCCATTGCACCTTCGCCCTAAATTCTGATTAGTCCAGTTCCTTCCACGTCAAAACAAACAACACGCAAGTACAGTTTAACCCAACCTTCACCGGCGTCCATTCCATTTCCAGCTTCGAATTCTCTTCAGCTCACCTTCCCATCTCCTCTTCCAAATCGCTACAGCCTCCTCCCATCATCACACTCTCCGAACAACTCGTTCGCGTTTGTCCTTCCCATCATTGAACTCGCCCTCAATACAAATGATGCTTGCTTCTTTTTTTTGGATAGAAAACTCGGCCTCCCTTTCTTCCAGTTTCAAACTCACCGGATCCATCCAGATCGCATCAAGATGCTGGCGCCTTTTCCTATTGACTGTAGGCATTTAATCCATCATTTAGAAACTCCAGATTTTTATTTGTTTGTGAGGAAGATAAAAGAAAAGCGGTGGCGCCTTTTTCCATTTAGCAGAGAAGTGAAAAAGTGAATTAGGTTAAAGCTAAGGGTAGGGTTATTTATAGTATTTTGTTTGCTTGGTTATGAAGTGTACCCGTGATGTGGTGGTAGTTGTGAGTCCAGAAAAGAGTATATCCTCACGTGGCTGTTTTATTTCAAATGTTAGTTTGGTTTGGATACTTTAATATGAATAACTCATGTACTATTGTTAATAAAATATGTCCATTTGTGAATCCATAATAGCACTTACTTTTATTCTAGCACATACGCTTGTTGACCTTCCGCATAAAAAGGAAAGTATGGTTTCAGTTTAGACAAGGTTTTGAGTTCTACATGTGACCTTTCTGGCCTCACTTGCGTCTTGTTCACTACATTAAATATTAAAGAAGACTGGTTGCCAGTTTGAAGTTAAACCTTGGTATATGTTTGGTTTATGTTTTTAAAAGATTTAGCGTACTTTGTTGCACGCAATTCCGTTCACTCACGGACTGCTATGGACAGATATAATTATATCGTTGTGACCAGTAAGGTACCACGGTTCCAAAAAAATATAATAATACTGGTAGGTTAACTCATATTGTGAAACCTCAAAATGTTGATTACAGGGTGCGAAATACTCCGAATAAAAAGTTGCTTATTTAATTAATTAAAAATTTCAATAAAATTCTAAAAATTAAATTATCACTACGTCTCAAAAGAACCTTGTCTAAATTCAAACCCAATCTCTAGTTATATCGAATAATCCGTTACGGTCGATAAACGATTCTATAGCGACTATTTTAAAATTTGATTTGGACATATCTCAAAATCTACACGACGAAATCCTGATTTTTCTCTCCTATTAGAAAGATATACTCCACCAGCTCCACACATTTCTTGTTTCATAGAAATCCGATTTAAAACGACTTCTGTATATCCAGTTGAAGTTCGAATCGCCAATTTACGAACTGCAGTGCCATTTCGAGCTCGATTATTAATTATAATCTAATTTATATGTTCTAACATCGTCGATTATTTAAATAATTAAATAAGTTAATTATTACACTGTCAAAAACCCGGGTCATTACACTATGATAATATCTGATTTAAAGTATACAAAGTGTTTTCTTCTCATAAGATAAAAAGTCGTTCCATACTCACGGCGTGGTCTTATGAGATAGTTTTATTTATTTAATTTGATTTAAAATCGTTTACTCATACCAGTCCTCTGACTGACCCGGAGTTCATTTTTCTGTGTTTTTCTTAAACTCTTGGGTACTTGTAACACTTGTTATGAGTAGACAAGTGAATTAGGTCTTGATAAAACTTGGGAAGCTGGATGGAACTTTCTGTGTGTTGTTCTACTTGTCATACCTTCTATATAATTATAAGTCTGCAAGTTTAGTCATCGATGATATGTATAATTAAAGTTGTACTACGAAGTGGCTTGTATCCCTAGATCTATTATGCTCTGATATAATATGTTCTGATGTGTAATATTATAAAGTATCATCTTTTGTAAAAAATTCGCTGTGAGATTCTGATGTTTTCTGTAATTTTATCTTCTATCTATTCTTATTCTTATTAACGACACGACTTCCGATGTGTTCGAAAGTTGGGTCGTTATAGTTGGTATCAGAGCTTAGGTTACTAATTACCTAAGCTCTGGGTGAGTGAAAGAGAACGTATTATGTAACACCCCACATCCGTTAAGGTCACTCACAAAGGGAATGCCTTAACTTCAATGGAGCATTATGGGTACTGGAACAGAAATATTACAAGACAAACATATATAAAACAGCGGAAAGTAAAGTGGAAGTACTTCAAATCATTTGCTAAATATAATTGTTTACAATAAAAGCCCATCAACTTCCAATACCCAATTACATAGTTAAAATATCTGTCTTACTTAAAAACAAAGAAGCATAAAATAAGTTGTAGTATTCCCCAATAAAGCAAAGCAAGCCATAGCCAAGAGAAATCCAAGCCGTACAAGAAAGAGCCTTGGAGCTTGGTAAGATCCGAACTAAGCTGTATTCCCACCCTGTGAACCTGGGGGGGAACGGAAGAAAAAGAGGCGAAACAAAACGGGTCAGTCATAAAGACTGAGTAAGTCCTAGTGACTTTCAGCATAAAAACAGGTAAAGATAACATGGCATGAATAAACTGAAAGTAAACATAAGCATGATGACAAGATAAGCTACAGAAAAGATAACTAAGAATAACCTCATATGATTTTTGTCATGTATAACATTGCAAGGTTCCCATTAAAGATGAACTAAGTATAGTTTCGCAAGATTTCTATCAAGCATCGCAAGATTTCTCTACTTCACAATTAAAATGATATCTATTTGCTCTTCACGACCTAACTAGTGTCCCAACTAGTAATCTATATAAAATGATAAAATCATAACGTGGTCCCAATCCCCTAAATTAAGGTTGCTTTCACGTGTACATCTATTATTTATTACCTAGATCTAATCTAGGGTTTTCTATCGAGCGATTCTTAGATTCAACTAGGATTTATGCCACCTAGGTCCAACCTAGGGATTATGCTACTAATTGAACGCTTCTTGGATTTAGGGTTTATGCCACCTAGGTCCAACCTAGGGATTATGCTATTTACGTGTATCATACGGCCCCCAATGATTGTAGATATTTATGCTGGTCCCACCATGGGGTGTATCAAGACCCATGGTGGCGGCCCCGACACAAAACTAGAAGACATAGGTTATACTGCTGTGTCCCCAGTGCCCTGGTTGTCTGCTCCGGAGTGTGTGCACGCCCGCACCCCGTTAGACCTGCACTGTGCACCCACCGTCGTCGTTTGATCGCTTACAATCAGCCCAGTAATCATGCCCCACCCTGCCTAGTTTTAGGGTACCGTTGATACCTGATTTTGGGTTACTGCTGAAATGGGTCCCCGTTACTAGGGTTTCCTACGGGTTAAGTGTGTGGGCCTATATATACAGATATTACCCACCTTCCCGTGATGTACTTAACCCTCTCCGTCCATTACGTTAAATTGGTAAAGTGTTTCTCTTGTTTTACTTAACCCTACTACACATCATGTTATATTGGTTAAGTGTTGTTCCTTGTGTTACTTAACCCTACCGAAAGCCTTGTTATACTGGCTAAGTGTTCTCCCTTGTGTTAACTTAACCCCACCGCATGTCATGTCATATTGGTTAAGTGTATATTGACTTAGCCCACCTACTTATCATGTTGTGACGGTTAAGTGTTACCCTCTATTGTTACTTAACCTTACCACGCATCACGTTATATTGGTTAAGTGCATGTTAACTTAACCCCATCCACCAGTCATATTATAATGGTTAAGTGTTACTCTCGTGTGTTTACTTAACCCTACCACGCATCAGGTTATATCGATTGGGTGTTATCAACCTATTCAAGTTAGCCCAACCCATCCGCTAGTCACGTTATAATGGTTAAGTGTTATTAGCTTAGCCACGTTACTTAACCCACCCACTCATATCATATTGGTTAAGTGTCATTAGTCTAGTCATATTACTTAATCCACACATTGGTCTGATCAACAGTTATGTTGGTTGAGCCTACACTTATAAGTTTTACATGTTCTTAACTCATGCCGGTTAGATCCACATTTATATGACAAATTTCCATGTCATCCCACCTAACCCTCTAACCATACCCACGTCTTATTATGGTTAGTATTCCTTAATTCATTCATTATGACGAATGAATCATGACCTCTCACATTAGACCGTGCATTTTGTGGCCACTGGATTTGCCGGGCGGTTCCGGGCAGATTTACACCACAAACTGGGTCTAACCTCGTGTCATAAACCATTACGCCTACAATTTGGCCTTCGACCTCTCACATTAGACTGACACTTTGTGGCTACTGGATTTGCCAGGCGGTTCCGAGCAGATTTACACCATAAACTGAGTCTAACCTCATGTCAAAGGTTTATTAATGGTCGCATTCCACCCAAAACCCCAATATCAGTTCATGTGTTTAACATATATAAATGTTCATGATTCACGTTTTTGCCCAAAACGTATTCCCAAATTAGTATCATAATTTACTATAAGGTTATGCCAAGTTATAGCCTCCTATTTCCAATACATACCAACTACCCAAAACCCAACTTAGGCGCATTCATATTAAACTTTCTCCAAATCATAAATTATCATATATGTTTCTACTCCAAATTTTACATAATTAACATATGCCCAAGTTCTAGGTTACATGTCAGTTTTACATATGCTCAATTCATACCAAATTTACATATGTTCAATTCATGCCATTTTACATGTATGCAAATTTTATGCCAATTTACACATATATCAAGTTTCATACCGTTTTACATATGTCAAGATTCATGATCTACATGTTTACAAAGCTATGCTTAATTTACATAGATCTAGTTTTATACCCAAAATTACATGTTTAACATGTTTACACCAATTTACCCATAACGAGTTCTTGCCAAATTACATATATCAAGATCCATGTCAAACTATATATGCCAATCCCCATTCTTGCAATTACTATTACAATGACAATACCCAAATATTCAATTTCATGTTAATGGTAGTAATACCAAAATATCCAATTTTTATGTTATGCCATCAATTCCACCAAACACATATATCCAATTAGGTATTAACCCAATATTTCCCCGTATTCAATCGTACGCAAATCGCGTTTTAGGCCTAGGTCCGAAATTGACCAAGGTTCATCAAAAGAAAATAAATAGGGGGAGGTAGAAGTTGCAATAAGAGCAAGATCAGAAAGGAAACAACATAAATCATCATGATAGGCATAAAGATTACAACTTGATGATAACATCATTACGAATCAAGAAAACTGCTGAATAGATCATAAACTTGGCATGAGAATAAAGATAGACAAGTCTCAAATATCAAGATTCAAGAAGCAACAGAAATAGATCGATAAACATACATAAATCCAATTTCACTTCATCACATGCCCGTATTATATTTAAATATTTTAATCAGAAAATAACTAGAACTTACAGAGCATGGCAAATGAATTACGAACTGAATTTGTTGTAAAAATGTCGCAGCGTTGTTGATTTATTGTCTTGAATCATTGTAGAAGCCTTGTTCTTCGAATTAAATTTTGTATGAAAGCTATGTCCCTAGAATTGATTGGAGTTTGAATGCTTAAGCTTTAATTTGGGGCGGCGGCCATGGTTCAAGAGGGAGTTCAGCAGCATGACGGCTTTAGTATTATATTATTTGTGTCAATTTAGGGTTAGACTTGAGTTGTATTTATAGAATTTTAATCTGATTTGAGCCGTCGATGAAGCTAGAGTGAATCCAGACCATCCACCTCAAGAGAAACCAATCAGAAAGTGACATGTAAGCCCTAGTGACTCAGCCAAGCCTCAGAAATCGACCAGAACCCGATCAGGCCAGCCAGGGCCTGACCAAGCCAGTTTTCTGGGTTGGGCGCACTTGGCAGGTGCACCAGTGCTAAAATTGTACTGGCGCACTTCCCAAGTGCGCCAGTGCAATTTTGTTCTGGCGCACTTCCCAAGTGCGCCAGTGCATTCTGACCCGTTTCTGGTTTTTCTGCCCAACTTCGTTCGTCCATATCTTCTTCATACGTTATCCGTTTTACGCAAACTCGGACTCTATTTCAAGCAGAATTCCGAGACGAACGCAATGGCGTAACCCATTTTCCTTGATTCTTATTTTAAAAATTAATTATACCCTGATTTATAGTTTTAACATGTTATTAAAATTCAGGTTGTTACATATTATTATTAAACTTTAAAATAAATTTAGATCAACTTGAATGATAAACCTAAGTTAGTTATATCCAATCAAGTCTTTACTTTCAATCTGTTATATTCAGGTGATTAGAATGAGTAACCGAGGACGAAGAGGTCGCGCTAGTGGGACGTCCACTACTACTGGTCGTAATACTTCCTCCCAAGATCAAGGAGAAACTATGGAGGAAGTTACGCCAGTCCTACAGGACAAAAGCTTTGCAACTATTTGTAAGGAGTATACAACTTTGGGAGGAAAGGCATTCAAAGGGACTGAATCTTTCATTGAGGTTCAAGCATGGTTGAGGTCCTGTGAGAGGATTTTCAAAGGACTGAAATTGAATGATGAGCAGAAATGTCTCTTAGCTTTGTGGCAACTCCAAGAAGCTGCTGCAATTTGGTGGGATGCTCAAACTACGAATGTTCCTGAAGAGGATATCACTTGGGACGAATTCAAAGAGGCATTCGAAGTGCAATTTCTTCCTGCCACTGGCAAAACTAGGATGTATCGGGATTTTATTGACCTCAAACAAGGGAGCATGAAAATATCCGAATATGAAAATAAGTTCAATGCGCTTTCTTGTTTCGGGCCAGAACTGGTCAACACCCCACTCAAGAAGAATGAAATGTTTATAGCAGGATTGAAGGATAGCTTGCAAGTTCAAATGATTGGGCATCTCAAGATTCCATTTGTTGATCTGGTGGATATGGCAGTTCGGTATGAAGCACTTGAGGGAAAGAAGCCAGTTGCAAAAGCACAGACGAGAGAAACCAGTGGTGAATATCTCAATAAAAGAAAATTTGATCCAAATTGGAACAACAAGGGAATACCAAAAATGGGGGAGAAGGCTAAAGAGCGTTATAAGGATACACAATGCCACAACTGTAAGGAGAAGGGACATATTGCTAGGTTTTGTACGAAGCCAGCAGTGGAGAATGTAACGACCCAACTTTCGAACACATTGGAAGTAGTGTCATTAATAAGAATAAGAACAGATAGACGATAAAATCATAGAAAACATCAGAATCTCACAGCGGAATTTTTACAAAAGATGATACTTCATAATATTACATAGCAGTACATATTACATCAGAGCATCATAGATCTAGTGATACAAGCCATTCATGGTACATTCTTAATTTTACATACCATTGACGACTAACTTGCAGACTTAATTATACAGTAGATAAGATAAGTAGACCAGCATACAAAAAGTTCCATCCCAGCTTTCCAAGTTTTATCCAATCCCGATTCACTTGTCTATTCATAACAAGTGTTATGAATACCCAAAAGTTTAAGGGAAACAAAGAAAAATAAACTCCGGGTCAGTCAGGGGACTGGTATGAGTAAACAGTTTTAAAACAGATTAAAGAAATAAAAATATCTCATAAGACCACGCCGTGAATACGGAACGGGTTTTTACCTTATGAGATCAAAACACTTTGTATACTTGAAATCAGAAATTATCATAGTGTCTATTGGTTTTCACAAATAATTTAGAATCTAGAAGAATGCTTGCATCTCACATTCTCCTATATAGTATACAAATAAAAACCGCTTGGCGCTTATGGAAATTGGAATTCCAACTATGACAAGGTATGGGACCACCTTCCGATGATGTATCTCTAGAGGCGAATACACCTGGGTTCAACAAGAACGTCTTGCAACCCGGCCCACACATGACCGACCACTCATTTCTCTTGAGTGTATCGAATGTATATCACCAACGGTTGGGCTCAAACCACCGTTTCCCGAAAAGGGACAGCATCGAAATGGATTAAGGAAATAAAAGGAATTTCTCTAGATAGGTGATTATACACCCTAATGGGAGCGACCCACATAGCCATGTTGCCTGCCCGTTTTTTTGTCATTTCCTGGGTGTGAGGCTAGACTTACCTTTTCATCATCAATGTTTATTTTCTTTGAATGCCACATCGTCAAAACTCGCCAACCACTAATTGACTTCCCCAAAAATATATTATAGGTACACGGCGAGAGAAACGAATTCCTCTACCACCGTATGATTATGTTGGAAGAGATCAACGAACGTGAGTGGTTAGAATTACTTTGTCAGACATTCATCCATACAAGTTGTCCTGGGATTGGACAAACCGAAGGCACTATTCAAGAATTGCCCTTGTATATCGCCGTCTTCAATTTTAAAGTCTCTGAAGCGCGGCGTATAATCAAATCAAAGTGAAATATTTATTTTGGTCTCTTTGAAATGATTAGCGAAACGTTTCCTTTTTAAAATATTAATCTAACATGATTATAATCTAATTTACATACATAATTACAATCAAACTAAACAGTATATGATCATCTTGCTTATATCTGGGTATTTTGATCATCTCTTTAAAAATGGAAAATTTCAATGTGCGCGTCGCACACGGTTTTTCTTTCCATTTAGTTTGTCAATTTTAAAAATAAATACTTACATTATTCTATTAGAAATTTCTTACTCATAATTATTTCTTAATCTGATTATTCATAAATGAATTAAATTTAAAATTTACCATTTATATTTCAGTTTTTACCCTTTATATTGTTTTTGACCAATTTCCTTTTTATTCCTCATACTTGATCTGCTTCTTCGTTCTATATACCAATAAATTTTCTCTTTAAATTTTCCAAACATGATTAAGAAAAAAAATACAGTTCTTATATAATACAGAACAGTATATAACCATTTTCTTGCATTAGAAAATTCAGTTAAGAAATTCAGTTAACAGACAATTCTAGCGTATGGGTAGCATACGGTTTTCCTTTCTTTGACTTTACAGTTTTAAATATTTATCATTAGAAAATTGCTTTAATTCTAATTATAAATTAAATTTATAATTTAAATTTAAATTACAACTTCAACACTTAAATTTCAAATTTTGACAAAATCTGCACTTGATCCTGATTCACTTCTTTTTCCTTCCTTTGCTAATAAAAATTCTATTTTTATTTTATTATTTATTTTCCCTTTTTATTTAATCTATTATTTAATTTAAAACTAGTTCAAATTTAAAATGTATTCAAAATCCCTTATTTTAAAGTTAAAATACCAAAGTACCACTTTTGGTCAAAGTACCATTTCAAGTTATCAGTGTGCGCTCATGAAATCAGGCCGCCATGATTTCTGCAAAGTACCACTTTTGATTTTGCCAAAGTGCCAGGCTCCTGAAGTACCACCTCCAGACCACGGCATTTCCTTGCCCGATCACTCAAAAACCCGACACCACTTCTCCTTCTTCTTCCTCCTTCTTCCATGGTCGTGCACATGCACAACCACGTGACGCCCCATCCACCAATACTGATCATCCACACAGATCACCCTTCACTCTCTGATCACGTCGCCACCTTGCGATCATCTCCCCCTTACTGCTACAGTGTTTTTGACGTGCCATCTCTTTCTACCAGAAAATACACCATCCAAGAAAATGACCACCACGCCTCACCTCGACCATGCGCCACCGCCACCTTCTGGCCACGTCACCTTGACCCCCAGACGCCACCATCCCCCCTGGACCACGCCCCCTAGCTCCTCCGATGAAGTGCAGTTCCGCCGAAAAGAAACCGAACCCAAAAACCATTTTAAATCCTATTTTCTCTTTGTTTTCAAAATCCCTTCACTTGAAAAATATCTTAGCATTTTTCCTATGAACTCCGACCCTAGATGAAACTCCACCTTCAACCGTACGGCGCACGGTGGCCTGGATGGTCGGAATTTGACAAATGTTCAAATTTTGATCATCACAGGATATCTCATGATTTAAGTAATTAAAAATCATGATTTTTCTTTTAAAAATCCTAATTTCGATCCACCATTACATTTATAAACTCAAAACAAGTTTTCAAGAGGTTTGAAAATCCACTTTGCTTTTGTGATTACAGAGGGGTACTTTTTTTTGTGTTTCATGTTCTATATGGTCTTTGAACAAGTTGTTTTATTTCTAAACTCCTATGGGATTATGTAGAGGGTTTACAACTAGCAGGCATCCTATTCATAATTTTCTAATATAGATTTACTGAACAAGGATCATTAGTTAAGCTTTTTAGGGCTGGAACAAAACAATAGGACTTAATATCCTGCCAGTAGAAATTCCTAAACCAATGATACTTAATAAATTACAAGTGCCTACCACTAGTTCTTTGATTAGGCAAAGTAGGATGTTCAAACAAAGTTTGCACTCAACAAGGAACATACCATAAGCTGACAGTTCAACTATGACAGTTCAAACAGAAAAATGCAGGAACCTTAAAACAGAATTTAAAAGCAGTTTACTCACCAGGAAAGCTTTCAACTCTCAGTATTTTCTCTTCTTCTTATTGATTCTACTCAAGTGCTTGTGTGGTGAGGAAAAGTGTGTAAGCTCAGGTCTTATTTATAGTAGTAGAAAAGTAATAAAATATGAGTGCATAAAAAAACACAAAATCAGTTTTTTTTTCAGATTTTGCTGTGACAAATGATTGACATCTTTAAAATTCTTTTTCTTCTTCCAAATCAAAACACTACTGCCCAAATTCACATGGCTTATATCAGCCGTTATTCACCTTGAAAATCTCCTACACATGACCTTCTTTCCTCCTATTGGTTTACTATTAAATATCACCTTAAATGCCATTGTACCATCCATGTTCTTCACTAAATCTTCCTTGGTTTAAACAAATTATAGCATCCATTTTTGTACCATACATACTTAGTTTTCATTGGGTTTCTAAACCAAAATTTTCACATGACAAATCTGATTTAACATAAACATATATAAAATTCTACCTTGGCTTCCAAGGCGATACAAAATATGAAATCTTTCTACCAAGATTATCTTGGCATGTGATGAAATGGACATGGAAAATCTTGAAAAATCTATGTGTTAGAAAGGATCTAGTGTAGGTGTATCTATGGTTTAAATACACAAGGATTTGCAAGATCTTTTGGCACATGTTATGACAAGGTGAATCATGCTTTGAAAGATGACAAGAAAGTGTATTTTCAGAAAATCTTATGTAGGAAAAGAAAATGATTTCTGAAACTGAAAATACATTTATCTAAATTGATTCGGCCATGTGAACAATATTTCCTCTAAGACCCTACTTGCTAGCCAAATCCCTAGTGTAGATTGTGAGCATATATATGAAAACATGTTTGCAAATGGGGATGGCACTTTCATGTTTTGGTGTTGATGTATATGTGAACTTGAACTTGCTTTTGAACTTGCTTTGACAATAAAAATGGTTTTGGCATGTTTTTATTCTAGTGTTAAAAGTTTAAAATCAAGAGTTTGCCAAAAATTTAAAGTTCTAAATTCTTTCGAAAAAAACAAAGTGTTTGTAAAAATGGCATTTCAAACTTCGCTATGCATAAGTGTTATTCCTCATACATGTGTAAAATAAATTTAAACAAATGCTATCTAATTCATGCTATCATACATGAATGTGAAAAAATGGGTTTTGGTAAATGTTGTGATACATGCATATGTAAATGCTATTATACATAAGTTAACATGTTTTGGAATTTTAAAGTCTGGATTTTAAATTGTATTTGTAAATACGTACTTACGATCAATTCATATTTGTGTCAGTGATATGTGTAAAGACCGGGTCATTACAATCTACCCCTCTTATAAAAATTTCGTCCTCGAAATTTGTAACAGTAGATTAGAGTTATCGACACACAGCAATAAATATTTTATTTATAACAGCTATTCCCATAATTGGATATATCTGTTACTATGGTTGGAAAACATTTTCTTGAAATAGATCACAAGTCTTATTCAATCTTGCTCAAGCATATGTATCCGTCCGAATTCCCTTTTTAACTCATCAGTCAATTTACTTAACTCCGTTAAGTACTACCCACAATCTTCATTCACTTAGTTAATTATCTCCATTTCGGGACTCACAAATATGATTTAATTTCACGAATCGACCAGTTCACTTTCCTTGAGTTCATATCCAATTAATACTTAAGTCTAGACTTAATTACAGGAATCCAAATTTTAATACAATTTAAAATTCTAACCCGATTTCTGGTATCAATATGATTGGATATTATTCTAATTTATTTCAACCATATTTAATTTATCTTAAGGCTGACCCTGGTTAATTTACTCCTTTTATCTAAAAAGAGTAAGGTACCTTCTGAAGCTCCTTCCATTTTCACATTCTCAGAAGTTGATGACTTATCCATCAAAGCATAGACCTTTGGTTGTTGTGCCTTTTTCATAAGTGGACAGTCTTTAACCAAGTGCCCAGACTGATGACAGTTATAGCATGAAAACTTTTTGGGAATAGCATCACTTGTTCCCTTTGGTTGAGGTTGCTCCGGCTGCTGAGTTTGCTGTGGCTTTTCCCTTGCTGGCTTCGTACAAAACCTAGCAATGTGTCCTTTCTCCTTGCAGTTATGGCATTGTGTATCTTTATTACGCTCTTTGGCCTTCTCCCCTATCTTTGGTATTCCCTTGTTGTTCAAGTTCAGATTAAATTTCCTTTTGTTAGAATTCTCGCCATTAGGTTCTCCTGTCTGCTATTTTGTAACTGACTTCTTTCCCTCTAGTGCC
Organism: Allium sativum; assembly: GCA_030737875.1. NCBI lineage: Eukaryota > Viridiplantae > Streptophyta > Magnoliopsida > Asparagales > Amaryllidaceae > Allium > Allium sativum. Next base: position 283,591,353 of record CM060911.1, read on the forward strand.
TCATAACGAACTGCCATATCCACCAGATCGACAAATGGAATCTTGAGATGTCCAATCATTTGAACTTGCAGGCTATCCTTCAATCCTGCTATGAACATTTCATTAATCTTGAGTAGGGTATTGATCAGTTCTGGCCCAAAACAAGAAAGTGAATTAAACTTGTTCTCATATTCGGATATTTTCATGTTCCCTTGCTTAAGATCGATGAAATCCCGATACATTCTAGTCTTTCCTGAAGCAGGAAGAAATTGTGCTTCGAAAGCTTCCTTGAATTTTTCCCAAGTGAAGTCTTCCTCAGGAACATTTGTGGTCTGAGCATCCCACCAAATAGTAGCAGCTTCTTGAAGTTGCCACGAAGCTAAGAGACATTTCTGCTCATCATTCAATTTCAGTCCTTTGAAAATCCTCTCACGGGACCTCAACCATGCTTGGACTTCAATGAAAGATTCCGTCCCTTTGAAAACTTTTCCTCCCTGAGTCGTATACTCCTTACAAATAGTTGCAAAGCTTTTATCCTGCTAGACTAGTGCAACTTCCTCCACGGTCTCCCCTTGATCCTGGGATCCAGTATTACGACCAGTAGTAGTGGAAATTCCACTAGCTCGACCTCTTCGTCCTCGGCTACTCATTTTAATCACCTGAATATAACATGTCGTCATTCCAGACTTGATTGGATATAACTAACTTAGGTATACCATCCAGGTTGATTTATTTTAAATTTATTTTAAATTTTCAAAAATACGCTCTCTCACACTCACCCAAAGCCTAGGTAATCAGTAACCTAAGCTCTGAAACCAACTGTAACGACCCAACTTTCGAACACATTGGAAGTAGTGTCATTAATAAGAATAAGAACATATAGAAGATAAAATCACAGAAAACATCAGAATCTCACAGCGGAATTTTTACAAAAGATGATACTTCATAATATTACACAGCAGTACATATTACATCAGAGCATCATAGATCTTGTGATACAAGCCATTTATAGTACATTCTTAATTTTACATACCATTGACGACTAACTTGCAGACTTAATTATATAGTAGATTAGTTAAGTAGACCAGCATACAAAAAGTTCCATCCCAGCTTTCCAAGTTTCATCCAATCCTGATTCACTTGTCTATTCATAACAAGTGTTATGAATACCCAAGAGTTTAAGGGAAACACAGAAAAATAAACTCTAGGTAAGTCAGGTGAATGGTATGAGTAAACAGTTTTAAAACAGATTAAAGAAATAAAAATATCTCATAAGACCACGCCGTGAATACGGAACGAGTTTTTACCTTATGAGATCAAAACACTTTGTATACTTAAAATCAGATATTATCATAGTGTCTATTGGTTTTCACAAATAATTTAGAATCTAGAAGAATGCTTGCATCTCACATTCTCCTATATAGTATACAAATAAAAACCACTTGGCACTTATGGAAATTGGAATTCCAACTATGACAAGGTATGGGACCACCTTCCGATGATGTATCTCTAGAGGCGAATACACCTGGGTTCAACAAGAACGTCTTGCATCCCGGTCCACACATGACCAACCACTCATTTCTCTTGAGTGTATCGAATGTATTTCACCAACGGTTGGGCTCAAACCACCATTTTCCAAAAAGGGACAGCATCGAAATAGATTAATGAAATAAAAGGAATTTCTCTAGATAGGTGATTATACACCCTAATGGGAGCGACCCACATAGCCATGTTGCCTGCCCGATTTTTTTTCATTTCCTGGGTGTGAGGCTTGAGGCTAGACTTACCTTTTCATCATCACTGTTTATTTTCTTTGAATGCCACATCATCAAAACTCGCCAACCACTAATTGACTTCCCCAAAAATATATTATAGGTATACAGCGAGAGAAACAAATACCTCTGCCATCGTATAATTACGTTTGAAGAGATCAACGTACATGATCAGTTAGAATTACTTTGTCAGACATTCGTCCATACAAGTTGTCCTGGGATTGGACAAACCGAATGCACTATTCAAGAATAGCCCTTGTATATTGCTGTCTTAAATTTTAAAATCTCTGACGCGCGGCGTATAATCAAATCAAAGTGAAATATTAATTTCGGTCTCTTTGAAATGATTAGGGAAACGTTTACTTTTTAAATTATTAATCTAACATGATTATAATCTAATTTACATACATAATTACAGTCAAACTAAACAGTATATGATCATCTTGCTTATATCTAGGTATTTTGATCATCTCTTTAAAAATGGACAATTTCATTGTGCGCATCGCACACGGTTTTTCTTTCCATTTGGTTTGTCAATTTTAAAATAAATACTTACATTATTCTATTAGAAATTTCTTACTCATAATTATTTCTTAATCTGATTATTCATAAATGAATTAAATTTAAAATTTACCATTTATATTTCAGTTTTTACCCTTTATATTGTTTTTGACCAATTTCCTTTTAATTCCTCATACTTGATCTGCTTCTTCTTTCTATATACCAATAAAATTTCTCTTTAAATTTTCCAAACATGATTAAGAAAAAAAATACAGTTCTTATATAATACAGAACAGTATATAACCATTTTCTTGCATTGTAAAATTCTGTTAACAAACAATTCTAGCGTATGGCTAGCATACGGTTTTCCCTTCTTTGACTTTACAGTTTTAAATATTTATTATTAGAAAATTACTCTAATTCTGATTATAAATTAAATTTATAATTTAAATTTAAATTGCAACTTCAACACTTAAATTTCAAATTTTGACAAAATCTGCACTTGATCCTGATTCACTTCTTTTTCCTTCCTTTGCTAATAAAAATTCTATTTTTATTTTATTATTTATTTTCCCTTTTTATTTAATATATTATTTAATTTAAAACTAGTTTCAAATTTAAAATATATTCAAAATCCCTTATTTTAAAGTTAAAATACCAAAGTACCACTTTTAGTCAAAGTACCATTTCAAGTTATCAGTGTGCGCTCATGAAATCAGGTCGGGTTCTCATGATTTCTGCAAAGTACCACTTTTGATTTTGCCAAAGTGCCAGGCTCCTGAAGTACCACCTCCAGACCATGGCATTTCCTTGCCCGATCACTCAAAAACCCCGACACCACTTCTCCTTCTTCTTCTTCCTCCTTCTTCCATGGATGTGCACATGTACAACCACGTGACGCCCCATCCACCACTACTGATCATCCACACAGATCACCCTTTACCCCCTGATCACGTCACCACCTTGCGATCACCTCCCCCTTACTGCTACAGTGTTTTTGCCGTGCCATCCCTTTCTACCAAAAAATAGACCATCCAAGAAAATGACCACCTCATCTCGACCATGCGCCACCGCCACCTTGTGGCCACGTCACTGTGACCCCCAGACGCCACTATCCCCCCTGGACCGCACCCCCTGGCCCCTCCGATGAAGTGCAGTTCCGACGAAAAGAAACCAAACCCAAAAACCATTTTAAACCCTATTTTCTCTTTGTTTTCAAAATCCCTTCACTTAAAAAATCCCTTAGCATTTTTCCTATGAACTCCGACCCTATATGAAACTCCACCTTCAACTGTACGGCGCACGGTGGCCTGGATGGTCGGAATTTGACAAATGTTCAAATTTTGATCATCGCAGGATATCTCACGATTTAAGTAATTAAAAATCATAATTTCGATCCACCATTACATTTATAAACTCAAAACAAGTTTTCAAGAGGTTTGAAAATCCACTTTGCTTTTGTGATTACAGAGGGGTACTGTTTTTTTCTATTTCATGTTCTGTATGGTCTTTGAACAAGTTTTTTTATTTCTAAACTCCTATGGGAATATGTAGAGGGTTTACAACTAGCATGGCATCCTATTCATTATCTTCTAATATAGATTTACTAATCAAGGATCATTAGTTAAGCTATTTAGGGCTGGAACAAAACAACAGGACTTAATATCCTACCAGTAGAAATTCCTAAACCAATAATACTTAATAAATTACAAGTGCCTACCACTAGTTCTTTGATTAGGTAAAGTAGGATGTTCAAACAAAGTTTGCACTCAACAAGGAACATACCATAAACTGACAGTTCAACTATGACAGTTCAAACAGAAAAATGCAGGAACCTTAAACAGAATTTAAAAGCAGTTTACTCACCAGGAAAGCTTTCAACTCTCAGTATTTTCTCTTCTTCTTATTGATTCTACTCAATTTCTTGTGTGGTGAGGAAAGTGTGTAAGCTCAGGTCTTATTTATAGTAGTAGAAAGGTAATAAAATATGAGTGCATAAAAAAACACAAAATCAGTTTTTTTTTTTAAGATTTTGTTGTGAAAAATGATTGACATCTTTAAAAATCTTTTTCTTCTTCCAAATCAAAACACTACTACCCAAATTCACATGGCTTATATCAGCCATTATTCACCTTGAAAATCTCCTGCACATGACTTTCTTTCCTCCTATTGGTTTACTATGAAATATCACCTTAAATGCCATTGTACCATCCATGTTCTTCACTAAATCTTCCTTGGTTTAAACAAATTATAGCATCCATTTTTGTACCATACATACTTAGTTTTCATTGGGTTTCTAAACCAAAATTTTCACATGACAAATTTGATTTAACATAAAGATATATAAAATTCTACCTTGGCTTCCAAGGCGATACAAAATATGAAATCTTTCTATCAAGATGATCTTGGCATGTGATGAAATGGACATGGAAAATCTTGAAAAATCTATGTGCTAGAAAGGATCTAGTGTAGGTGTATCTATGGTTTAAATACACAAGGATTTGCAAGATCTTTTGGCACATGTTATGACAAGGTGAATCATGCTTTGAAAGATGACAAGAAAGTGTATTTTCAGAAAATATTATGTAGGAAAAGAAAATGATTTCTGAAACTGAAAATACATTGATCTAAATTGATTCGGCCATGTGAACAATATTTCCTCTAAGACCCTACTTGCTAGCCAAATCCCTAGTGTAGATTGTGAGTATATATATGAAAACATGTTTGCAAATTGGGATGGCACTTTCATGTTTTGGTGTTGATGTATATGTGAACTTGAACTTGCTTTTGAACTTGCTTTGACAAAAAAAATGGTTTTGGCATGTTTTTATTCTAGTGTTAAAAGTTTAAAATCAATAGTTTGCCAAAAATTTAAAGTTTTAAACCCTTTTGAAAAAAAAACAAAGTGTTTGTAAAAATGGCATTTCAAACTTCGCTATGCATAAGTTTTATTCCTCAGACATGTGTAAAATAAATTTAAACAAACGCTATTCAATTCATACTATCATACATGAATGTGAAAAAATGGGTTTTGGTAAATGCTGTGATACATGCATATGTAAATGGTATTATACATGAGTTAACATGTTTTGGAATTTTAAAGTCTGGATTTCAAATTGTATTTGTAAATACGTACTTACGATCAATTCATATTCGTGTCAGTGATATGTGTAAAGACTGGGTCATTTCAGAGGAGCCAGAGCAACCTCTACAAAAACCACAGGAACCGGGTAATACTATTATCAAGCAGATTTTTTGCTATTAGTGTCATCAGCCTGGACAATTAATTAAAGATTGTCCGCTTATAAAGAAGGAAACACAACCAAAAGTCTATGCTTTAATGGATAAGCCATCAACTTCTGAGAATGTGAAAATGGAAGAAGTTTCAGAAGGTACCTTACTCTTTTTAAATAAAAGGAGTTAATTAACTAGGGGAAGCCTTAGGATAAATTAAATACGGTTGAATTAAATTAGAATAATATCTAATCATATTGATACAAGAAATCAAGTTAGAATTATAAATTGAATTAAAATTTGGATTTCCGGTAATTAAGTCTAGACTTAAGTATTAATTGGATATGAACTCAGGGAAAGTGAACTGGTCGATTTGTGAAATAAAATCATATTTGTGAGTCCCGAAAAGGAGATAATTAACTAGGTTAATGGAGACTGTGGATAATACTTAACGGAGTTAAGTTAATTGACTGATGAGTTGAATATGGATTCAAGTTTAAAAAGAGAATTTGGACAGATACATATGCTTGATCAAGATTGATTCAATGAAGTGACTTGGGATCGTTTTTACAAATAAAATCAAATATATTTGGAAGTTGATGAGAATTTAGGGGATGGAAGACAAGAAGTAGTAATGCATAAATGGAAATATTTTTCAACCATAGTAACAGATATATCCAGTTATGGAAGTAGCTGTTATAAATAAAATATTTATAGATGTGTGTTGATAACACTAATTAAAATCTACTGTTTACAAATTTCGAGGACGTAATTTTTATAATGGGGGTAGATTGTAATGACTCGATTCTTAACTTATATAGCTAACACAAATTTTGATCGTAAGTACAAATTTACAAATACGATTTAAACTCCACACTTTAAACAATTCAAACATGTCAAACCTTGTGTATAATAGCATTTGCATAAATTTATTTAACATATGTATGTATGTATGATAGCATTTTTAAACTCATTTTAACATGTGTGTGTAGCAAGTTTGAAATGCCATTTCTTTTGCATACACCTTGTTCATTTTTACAAAGGGTTTAAATTTTTGTTTTAAGAAAATTCTCGAGTTTTAAAACATAAGGACACTTGGATAAATTCTATACAAAGGCTACTATTCTCACAAAACAAAGTTCAAGAGAAAAATCCATTTTTTTCTCACATGAAAATATTTAACCTGTAGAAGCCATGTTCTTTTATATTTGTGCAAGACTTGTTCACCACACAAATAGACTTAAGAATGTAGCCTACACTAGAAATAGGCTAGAAAGTAGGATCTTGGTAGAACTGTATTTCACATGGCTGAATTTATTATCATGATATTTTCAGTTTTTCCCAGAGTATGAATCATAGAAAAAACACTCTCTCATGTACTCAAGTTAAACATATTTCCCTTAAGATTTTGTGCAAACTTGAGTATATAAAATAAATATTTGAATGCACTAGGATCTATATTAGCATCTAGATCATCTAGGATTTTATCATACATATAAACATCACATGGCCGTAGCCTTTCGTACGTAGAAATTCAGTTTTTGCAACTGCTTGGAAGCAAAGTAAAGGGTTATAATATTTTTGTGCTAAATCAAATAGTCATGTGCCTACTTGAAGTTGGAAAACCGAAAAATTCTGAACATACCATGGTACGAAATGATGGCTGCTAAATTTTTCTTCACCAATGCAAGTTTGAGAGAGAGTGGTGGGTTGAAACATGAGCATTTAATGTGATTTCACCTAGGCAACCAATAGGATGAATGTTTGGTACTGCGCAGGAAAGTTCAGGGCAAATATTTGCTGATGATAGCCATGTTAGCATAGGGAAAAGTGTGATGATATCTAAGTATATAGGAGAGAGGAGGATTCTTATGTGTCAATCAATTGTCAAGTATAGAAAGAGAATTCTGAAAACTGGTTTGCTCTTTTCCAGACTAGTATTAAATGCACCATTATTTTTATGTTTTCCTACACCTATAAATAGAAGAGAACCCCATGCATTCCCTTCACATCTCTAACTTAAATCAGCAAAAGGAAGTGGGATCTGAAATACAAAGCTTTATTTGTGAGTAAACTTCTTCTTATTCATAGTTTAATCCCTGTATATTTTTCTACCAGAAACTATTAGGTGAACTGTCATGTGAATGCCCTGTTTTAAGTTGCAAGTCCTATTTATAAACCACCCTCTTACCAGCAAGTAACTAGTGGTTGGTGTTTTAAACTATGGGGTATCTTTGGGTTGAATTGCTTTAAGTCTTATGCTTGTTTCAATTTTTAAACAACCAGAACTGTTGTTTTAATTTATTAACACAAAAGGGTCCAACACTTGATTTTCGAAGGGAATTCTACCACGAGCTCACACTAGATTGGTATAGAACTAAATGTTTACCCTCTGCACAGTTGTAATCGAAGAGAAACATTCCCGTTCAAGAAAACAAACACAGACTGTTACAAGAAAACTCTCTGTATAAACAAAAATTCAAACTTTATAGAAACTCGTTTTAAATATATAAATGGAATCGTATAGGAAAATGGTGATTTTTGGTGGTGGTCTCGCGATATTTAACATCCTAGATAATCAGTTATACTGAGATTATCAAAATTTGAAACTCGATCAAATTCCAATCATCCAGGGCGTCAGAATCCATGAGGTTGAGAGGAGAGCTTCATCTAGGGTCGAGGGTTCTAGGAAAAATACGAAATTATTTTTCTAAAGAAGGGATCGGGAGAACGAGGTTGAAATGGGGTTTTTGGGTTTGTTTTGCTCACTTGGGTTCTCGCCGGAACTGTGCATCGACGTCGAGGTGTTGGGGGTGCGGTCCAGGGGGAATGGTGGCGTCGGGGTGTTATGGTGGCGTGTCAAGAAGTGGACGGTGATCAGGGGGCAGGGCAAGGTGCAGGTGAAGATTTCTTGGATGAACCATTTTCCGTCCAAGGTGGTGACACAGTGAAAGATCACCAGTGACGTGGAAGAGGTGATCCAAGCTTGGCAAAATGATCGGAGGGAGAAATGCAAGACGTGGGAATAGTCGACGGTGTTGAACGTTGGCTCGTGTGTGTGTGTGCATGTGCACGTGTATATGTGGTGATCGGAAGGGAAATACAGTCGTGGCAAGGGAATTTGTGAAGTAGCGCATTGGTACATTGGCAATGGGAAAGTACCAGGTGGTACTTTGGCACGATTGAAAACACAGTTGTGGCAAGGAGTTTTGTGAAGTGGCGCATTGGTACTTTGGCAATGGGAAAGTACTAGGTGGTACTTTCGCACGATGGGAAAATGCGCTCGTGGCAAGGAGATTTTAGAGTCGGCGCATTGGTACTTTGACAAAACTGGTACTTTTGCAAAGACGGAGAAAAACGAGATTTTGAACGAAGTTTTAAATTAAAACTAGTTTAGTAAAATAGGAAAATAATTAATTAATTAAATTTTTTTTGTGGCAAAGAGAAGCATAATGCAGTGGGCAGGCGAAAAGCAAGATGATGGCAAAGGTACTCGACTCCCGAAGTTCCACAGTTTTTAAAATTAAATAAATAGGAAATAATTTAAATGAAAAACATAAATTATTTTTGATGTGTTAAGAATGGAAAATATTGTTTATAGATGAGACGATAATGAAATTTGGAAATGTTTGTCATGTAAAACAAATAGAATAAAAACCGTGTGCGACGCACACACTTTAGTTGTTCGTTATTAAAATAGACAAATCGCTTGGTTTGAACAATACAATCATATATACTTTCCTGTTTGTTAAAGACCTTGGTTTAGAAAATAAATTATACTTAATCTTGTCTCGTGTAAACGAATAACTAACATTTCAGATTTGATTTAAAAACCATTCTTAAGTAATATTAATAGGGTAAACTTTACGTAGATCATTTCGAAGAGTCCGGAATTAATATTCTACTTTGATTTGATTTATGCATCACGTATTAAAGATAATTGAAGATGGAGGTATGCAAGGGCTATTCTTGAATAGTACCTTCGGTTTGTCCAATCCCAGGACAACTTGTATGGACGAATGTCTGATAGAGTAATTCTAACTGATCACGTACGTTGATCTCTTAAAATGTAGTTATATGGTGGCAGAGGAATTCGTTTCTCTCGCTTTATACCTATAATATATTTTTGGGGAAGTCAATTAGTGGTTGGCAAGTTTTGACGATGTGGCATTCAAAGAAATTAAACAGTGATGATAAAAAGGTGAGTCTAGCCTCAGGCCTCACACCCAGAAAATGACAAAAATCGGGCAGACAACATGGCTATGTGGGTCGCTCCCATTAGGGTGTAGCATCACCTATCTAGAGAAATTCTTTTTGTTTCTTACTCTATCGATTCTGTCCCATTTGGGAAATGGTTGCCGTACACAACCATTGGTGATATACATTCGATACACTCAAGAGAAATGAGTGGTCGGTCATGTGTGGGTCGGGTTGCAAGACATTCTTGTCGAACCCAGTGTATTCGCCTCTAGAGATACACGATCGGAAGGTGGTTCCATACCTTGTCATAGTTGAAAATCCATTATCCATACGCGCCAAGCGGTTTTTATTTGTATACTATATAGGAGAAGGTGAGATGTAAGCATTCTTCTAGATTCTAGATTATTTGTGAAAACCCTAGACACTATGATAATATCTGATTTAAAGTATACAAAGTGTCTTGTTCTCATAAGATAAAAACCCATTTCGTATTCACGGCGTGGTCTTATGAGATAGTTTTATTTATTTAATTTGATTTGAAATAGTTTACTCATACTAGTCCCCTGACTGACCCGGCGTTTATTTTTCTGTGTTTTTCTTAAACTCTTGGGTACTCATAACACTTGTTTTGAGTAGACAAGTGAATTAGGTCTTGATAAAACATGGGAAGCTAGATGGAACTTTCTGTGTGTTGTTCTACTTGTCATACCTACTATATAATTATAAGTCTGCAAGTTTAGTCATCGATGATATGAATAATTAAAGTTGTACTATGAAGTGGCTTGTATCCCTAGATCTATTATGCTCTGATATAATATGTTATGATGTGTAATATTATAAAGTATCATCTTTTGTAAAAATTCTGTTGTGAGATTCTGATGTTTTCTGTAATTTTATCTTCTATCTATTCTTATTCTTATTAACGACACGACTTCCGATGTGTTCGAAAGTTGGGTCATTACACCTACCCACCTAACCCACTTACCTTAAAGCTACAGTTAGGAGCTAATGCACAAGTTAGTAGAGAAGAAAAGCTTCATGTATGTCTAATGAATGGTTATTTGCTAATGAACTTGGAAGCTTCTACACATGACAATGGTAGTTTGGGTAGTTTCCAAAAATATGATTAGGGTTTTAGACTTGTTTTAATACCCATATGTTCATGTTAATAGGATTCTACAGATAAAAAATAAGAGCTTTTGTAACACCCCGTAATTCTGTTAATATTAATATTCACAAATTAAAGAATAACTAATCTCAGACGTTAGAATTGTAGGAAACAGGTTGCACCATTGTGTTCGTCTCGGAATTCTGGTTGAAATAGAGTCCAAGTTTGCGTGATTTGGACTTCGTATGAAGGAGATATGGCCATCGGAAGTTTCAGAAAATTCAAAACAGATTTCAGAAAATTCAAAATTCGAAGTCAAACAGGCTAGGCGGGAAATTTCCCGCCCAACACCTAGGTCGACTGGGGAGTCGACTGGGCAGTCGACACCCTAGGGACCAGGTCGACTGCATAGTCGACCTAGGTGTCGACCTTGTCCAGGCGGCTAGGGTTTGACTGAGCCCAATCTTGAGCTGCTGATGTGTCTTTAGGGCTGAGTTGGCAAATTAAACGGTTCAGGTTAGTTCTGAGTTGATCTGACGGCCTAAATAAATCCTAAACTCTATATATACCTAGGTAGTCTCTCACTCTAAATCACATGAAAAATAGAATAGCCGCCGTCATGCCATCGCCATGGAACTCAGTGTAGCCTCCGCCTACTAAGAAGGAATGCTAATCAAAACTCTAATTCTACTCAACTCAAAAGCAAATCAAGACTCTCTTTCTTCTCTAATTGTGAGTTTGATGATTTTAATAAGATTATTATTAAACTAATTAGATTAAGATGTGATATGGATCATAAGAAAATGATGTGAATTGTCATATATGTTGTTGTAAACCTTATGCTATCATGTATGTTGTAAATCCTATGTTATGTGATGATGATATCCTATATGTTGTAAATCATGCTATGATGATATTGTATAGGTTGTAATTTTCTATGCTAAGTTGTGATAAATCATACATGTTATAAAGTCATGATTTTATTATCTATGCTAATTAGTTCATGTTAATCAAATCTTAATGTTGATATTATTTGGGCTATGTTGATCTATATGACAAATCATGTATGCAAGTTTAGATAGATTAGTAAATATTATGAACATATGCCATGACATCTATTTAGATCTAGAATTGTGCTATGACATGTGTGAGTTCTATGTGTTAGATGCTAGTTCACACCATCATTATGTTGCATAACCACATATGCAAGTCTATACATGAATTTGGATTATGATCATATTATGTAAGTTGTGACATTTAACCAAACAAGTTGACACCTTTAGATCCATGACATGTGTAGTTTTTTGCAAGTTTCACCCCTATTATGATTAGATCTATTTTATTTGTCTATATGTTGTGATAATTTATCTTTGTGCTATGAGTTAGACTATTCGAGTCTAACGTATATTTTGCGTTGAATAAGCGAACGTATAACGTGGGGTAGGGGTAATATTAAGGATTTAATATTAAGAAATTGGGGTGCAATTGATATGATTTTGCATACCGTAAGTGGATGGCCATAATTGAGTCAATTATGGACATCATTAAAATTGGAATTAATTAATGATTTGAATAGGGATATATTTAAAACTGGGGTACAAGATTATAAGTGATAATCAATGCTTAGGACACGAGGTTGGACTCGTTTGTGACGTAAACCTGCCCGGACCCGACCGGCAAATCCAGTAGTCACAAATGTCAGCCCAATGTGAGAGGTCCTAGGCCCAAATTAAAGCATAACAGTTGTAAAGACACGAGGTTAGACTCTTTTATGGTGTAAGACTGCCCGGACCCGCCCGGCGAATCCAGCTGCCATAAATGCCAGTCTAATGTGAGAGGTCTTTATGAGGTTATGGCCTGAATGAATTAAGAAATACTTAACCAGATAAACATGTAAGGTGGGACATGGGGGTTAAGTAGGTGCCTTGGGTGGCATGAGGAATCTGGTGGGTGCCTTTAGTGGCATTTGAAATACGATTAGTAAGACTTAACAAAACAGACATGTGAATGAACATGACTAAGAAGAGGGTTAAGTGGGATATACTAGTGGTGACAAGCTTAGGTGGATAGCTTGTGGGGGCCCATTTCAACCAGTAACCCAAACGTATCTTTGTGGCCTCGATCCAAGTCGAGGACGGGACACGCATACTGGGCTTGACTATAAGAGGCCAAACGGGGTAGCGGTGGCAACGCATGTCCAACGGGTTTCATATGTGTGTGTGGACCCGGGCTGGTAGGTAAGACGTTGTGGCATCGTGTAGGTATAAGCCATGCATTCTCAAGTTGTATCGGGTTGCCACTTTAGGGGAGTGATACACCCCACTGTGGGGCCAGCACGGGTATCTACGAGTAGGGAGCTGATCGAAAGTGGGTAGTGGGGTACACCTAGCGGAGATAGGGGCAGGCGGCACCTATGTAGTCAGCTAGGGATACACGAAGCTATTTATATAATTTCTAAGTGAAGCAAGTGGGATCAACCTTTAGGGTGACTGGTGTGGTGCAGTGTAGTAATTATTCGTTAGTATTAGGTGTGCCTTTAACGTTATCTTTGTCTGCTCTTCCATACCCAATAGTTCATAGACATTTCCTTGTTTTCCAGCTTATGTCTTAGTCTAGTTATTTTGATAATAGTATTGTTAGAATTATCATACTCTCCAGACTTTATGTCTGACCCCCACCATTTCTATCTTTTTGCCCCTCCAGGTCCTCAGGGTGGGCCCAGCTCTAGTGGATCTTGATTGGATTACTTTATCTCTCTTTTGGAAAGCTTGGACCGTTGAAGTAAAGTCCATCTGGTTATCTTCTTTAATGGCTATTTATGTAATGGGATTATGTATTTTGTTTTATCAAGATGGATATTGTACTTGACTCTGATTTAAGGTTTTATGATGTAACAAACATGTTTAATTTCCGCTGCAATAAAATAAAGTTTTAGATTTCCAAGTACTACTTATTATCTGTCTTGTTGTAATTTTTATGTTCTATATTCACTTAAAACCTCCATGGAAGTTAATGCATTCCCTTTGTGAGTGACATTAATGGACGTGGGGTGTTACATGTGGTATCAGAGCTTAAGGTTACCAGAACAGATAAAATTTTTAGAAAAACTATTTTTCTAAAGTATTTTTGGAAGAAGTGTTTTCAAAAACATGTCTTGATGAGTAATTTAAAGAGGAAAGTTTTTATGAAAAACATAATCCCCAATAGTCATATATCTTTATCTTTCGAATTTTCCATTTTGAATCTTTCCTTTTTCGTTTCAGCATGGCTGAAGATCTTAACCTTCCGGATGGTGTAACGATACCAGGATGGTGTAGGAGGTTATTAGAGGCTAGGGCCGCTGCAGGTCCAGCCAATGTTCCTCCACCACCAGTTGCACCCGCTCCTCCTCCTCCTCGCGTTGATACTTTTGCAAAGACGTGCAAGGAATTTAAGGCTATGGGTGGAAAACCTTTTCAAGGGTCAGAAACGTTTGTGGAAGCTAGAGATTGGCTTAAGGAGGTGGAAGAATTGCTAGAAATCTTTGAAGTGGAAGAAGGGAGGAAAGTCAAATTAGCAGCTTGGTTAATGAAGGGAGAGGCCTCGTTTTGGTGGGAGGTCACTAATGGGGAGCGTCCTGTTGATTCTTGGGCAGATTTCAGACGTAGGTTTGAGGCAAAGTTTCTCTCAAGGGCAGAAGAGAATCTATATATGGAAAGGTTCTTGACATTAAAGCAAGGAAGCTCATCAGTGAAAGAATATGTTAACAAATTTAATCAGTTAGCAAGGTTTGGCTTGGACTTAGTGAACATGCCAGAGAAGAAGGCTATGAGGTCCGTTAATGGCTTGAATGAGCCGTTGCAGGGGTTGGCTATGACCCACATCCCTATGGGGGCTACCTTTGAGAAGGTAGTAGACATGGCACTCATGCACGAGGAGAAAGGCGCTAATGCTAATAAGGCACCCGAGAAGAAAGGGGATCAGAAGAAACCACAACAGCAAAACAAGAAGGGTGGTAAAGACAATAATGGCAAAGGAAAGAAAAGATGCTTTAACAGTGGGACACCAGGCCATCTTAGCAAGGATTGCAGAAAGAAGAAGAAGACTGGCTGTTTTCACTGTGGTGAAGCGGGACATCTAGTGAAGGACTGGCCAAAGAAGGGGCAGAGGGCAGGATCTACCTCGGGAGGACAGGTGCAGGCTCTTATGGCACCAGAGCAGGCAAGGGGACAAGTTCAGGCTCTCGCGGTCCCACCACTGCAAGAACGAGGTAGAACCATTTCTGTTGAAAGCTTAGTTTTTCTGTTTGATCATCCTATCCGTACCTTATTTGATTCGGGCACATCGCATTCGTTTATCTCTACATCATTAGTTGAATCACTGCACTTAAACAACAGTTTAGTAGAGGATCCCTTAGTTGTTTCGAATCCAATTGGGGGCTCAGCTTATTTGTCCATGATGTGTTTGGATTTGAAAATTTCTATACTTAGTGTTGAGTTTAGATGTGATGCTTATGTTTTGGGCTTCACGGGCTATGGGCTAATTTTAGGAATGGATTGGTTATCCAGAAATGCGGCCGTTCTTGATTGTGAAAGGAGAGTAGTTAGGCTCATGACTCGCCTTGGCAACACTCTCGAAATCTTTTGTAATCCCATAAATTCCGTTGTGCTAAGTTATCTAGAATCGCTTGACGCGTCTGTGGAGAATCTACGATCTGTTAGAGTGGTCCGAGAATACTCGGATGTGTTTGAGGAGGTGAAGGGCTTGCCTCCGAAGCGGGAGATAGATTTTCGAATATATCTTGTGGATAATGCAAAACCAGTATCTTTGCCAGTACGCCACATGGCTCCTCGTGAAAGGAGGGAACTCAATAAGCAAGTGAAGGAGTTGCTTGAGAAGGGGTTCATAAGACGAAGTATATCGGAGTGGGGTGCTCCAGTAGTATTTGCCACGAAGGCGGATGGGTCCCTTAGACTTTGTGTGGACTATAGAGAACTTAATAAGCTTACTAAGAAAAACAGACACCCACTGCCGAGGATTGACGATCTCTTCGATCAGTTAGTTGGCGCCTCAGTGTTTTCACAGTTGGACTTAGCCACTGGTTTCCATCAGTTGAGAGTGGCTGAGGATAGCATTGACAAGACTGCCTTTAGGACTCCGTACGGTTTCTATGAATGGCTAGTGATGCCCTTCGGTTTGACAAACGCCCCCGCATACTTTGTTGATTTGATGAGTAGGGTGTTTAGGGAGTACCTTAATAAATTCGTGGTGGTCTTTGTAGACGACATCTTGATCTTTTCTAAGAGTGAAGAAGAGCATGCCCTACATCTTAGGAAGTGTTGGAGACTCTACGAGCGCATAACCTTAAAGCTAAATTTACTAAGTGTCACTTCTGGAGAGAGGAAGTGCGATTCTTAGGGAACGTGGTTTCCAAAGAAGGGATAGCTGTGGAACCCGCGAAGGTGGTGGCCATCCAAGATTGGAAGGTCCCTAAAAATGCTACCGAAGTAAGGAGTTTCTTGGGGTTGGCTGGCTACTATAGGAAGTTTATCAAAGACTCTGCAAAGATATCAGCTCCATTAACACGTTTGACGAAGAAGAACCTAGTTTTCACATGGGACGTAGATTGTGATGATGCGTTCCAACGTTTGAAGAGAGCTTTGACTTCAGCCCCAGTCTTAGTGCTGCCAGACGGGAGTAAGTCGTTTACTGTTTATACCGATGCTTGTGGGACAGGTCTAGGCGCAGTCTTAATGCAAGAGGGAAGGGTAATAGCCTATGGTGGAAGGCAGTTATGGGTGCATGAGAAGAACTACCCCACGCATGACCTAGAGTTGGCCGCAATTGTTTTTGCGCTTAAGTCTTGGCGCCATTATCTTCTTGGCGAGAAATTCGAATTATTCACTGACCACAAATCTTTAAAATACTTATTCTCTCAGAAGGACTTGAATTTAAGGCAGCAAAGGTGGATGGAATTCTTAGCGTCCAACGACTTCGAAATAGCATATACCCCTGGCAAGGGTAACGTGGTGGCAGACGCCTTAAGTAGGAAAAGGCTGTCCTTGAGTCCATTGTTTGTTGAGCGGCGAAACTTAGAATTCATCTCTACGTTTGATTTTAGACCTTCCGTTGACTTTGTACCCGGTTTGCTAGCATCCTTGGAGGTCAGACCTACGCTTTTGGGACGGATTGGTGAGGCACAGCGAGACGACCCACAGTTGGTTGAGTTAGTAGAAAAGCTCAAAAGAGGGGAGTCATCAAGCCATCTCCGTAGGTATACCCTATATGATAAGGGTTGGTTACGTAGGGATAGTAGACTTTGTGTACCTCGAGACGAAGGTTTGAGGAAGGCTATTCTTGATGAAGCACATCATTCGAAGATGACCATTCATCCCGGCGGGGACAAGATGTACAAAGACATAAAGCGAGTTTTCTTTTGGGCCGGTATGAAGAGGGATGTGGCCGAGTATGTCGCTAGATGCTTGGTGTTCCAACAAGAAAAAGCGGGGCAAAAGAAACCCGGTGGGTTGCTTCACCCATTGGAGGTTCCACTATGGAAATGGGAAAGTGTCTCTATGGATTTTGTGGATGGATTACCAAGATCAAGGAAGGGTGATACGGGGATTTGGGTTATAGTAGATAGACTTACCAAAAGCGCCCATTTCATTTCCGTAAAGAGTGAGAGGACTGCTCCATGGTTAGCTTCTGTATACGTCCGAGAAATAGTTCGTTTGCATGGTGTTCCTTCTAACATAGTAAGCGACCGCGATCCTATCTTCACTAGCGAATTTTGGAAGAGCTTGCAAGAGGCGGTAGGGACTCAGTTATGTTTGAGCACCGCATATCATCCTCAGACGGACGGCCAAACCGAGAGGGTGAATCGTATTCTAGAGGATCTTTTAAGGCTATGTATCCTAGACTTTGGGGGTACATGGGAAGAGCATCTTCCGTTGGTAGAGTTCGCATATAATAACAGCTTTCAATCCAGCATTAGCATGGCACCTTTTGAAGCTCTTTATGGACGACCTTGTCGTTCACCTACATGTTGGTGGGAATCTACGGATAAGATCTTACTTGGGCCTGATATGATTAGAGAGACTTCGGAAAAGATCGATTTGATTCGAAGGAGGATGAAGACGGCGCAAGATAGGCAGAAATCTTATGCAGACAAAAGGAGGACAGATCTTGAGTTTGATGTTGGGGACATGGTCTTTATCAAAGTGTCTCCATTACGGAATGTTGTTCGCTTTGGGTCCTTTGGGAAATTAGCACCAAAGTTTGTAGGGTCGTTTCCTATTAAGGATAAGATTGGACAGATGGCGTATAGAGTGGAGTTGCCTGAGAGACTTAGTGGTGTACACGACGTATTCCATGTGTCACATTTAAGGAAGTGCTTGCACGAGACCGCGGAGGTGGTAGAGCCGAACTTGCTTAGAGAGGTGGAGATAGAGCGTGATGCGACGATTCGACGAGCTCCTACATGCATTCTTGGGTCGGAGATCAAGAAGTTGAGGAATTGAGAGGTCAGACTAGTCAAAGTGCAATGGGGAGATGATGAGAGCAACGCTACTTGGGAGACAGAAGCGAAGATGCGTTCGTTGTACCCTTTTCTTTTTGAGGGTATGACTTTTAATTTCTCCTTTATCGCTTAGCTTGTACTTATCTTATCTTTAGTATGTCCTCTCGCTAGTATCTTTGACCTTTAGTTAGGATAATCCCATGGTTGAAACATGTGTTTGAGACATGTTATGTATGATGGATGCAAAAATGGATGCAAGTGTTTGCTAGTGGTTCTCGTGGACGCGTACACACACACTATTAGGCACTAGATCGGCTCAGTCACTTCATATTGCATATTGCATATAAATGGATGTATTTAGTAAAATGGATGTATGATGATTGTTTTATCATATGGATGTTGCATTCAGATGATGATTGTGCACGCATATAGAGATAATATGTAGCATTAAGGAACTTTTGCATACATAATGGACGCATGGCACTATCATGATTTGCATTAAAGAGGTCAACTGAATCAGTGGACCGCCTGATTTTGCATTAGATATGGACATATACACACACTGTTCATTTAAACATGAAAGCATTAGAAGACTATAAGGACAATGGATGCATGTGTTTGATGGTTGAGTAGATGGACGATTGGATGTTAGGATATACATTCTTCTTGACTTGAAGATTTCGGGGTCGAAATCCTTTAAGGAGGGGAGAATGTAACACCCCGTAATTCTGTTAATATTAATATTCACAAATTAAAGAATAACTAATCTCAGACGTGAGAATTGTGGGAAACGGGTTGCGCCATTGTTATCGTCTCGGAATTCTGGTTGAAATAGAGTACGAGTTTGCGTGATTTGGACTTCGTATGAAGGAGATATGGCCATCGGAAGTTTCAGAAAATTCAAAACAGATTTCAGAAAATTCAAAATTCGAAGTCAAACAGGCTAGGCGGGAAATTTCCCGCCCAGCACCTAGGTCGACTGGGGAGTCGACTGGGCAGTCGACACCCCAGGGACCAGGTCGACTGCGCAATCGACCTGGGTGTCGACCTGGTCTAGGCGGCTAGGGTTTGACTGAGCCCAATCTTGAGCTGCTGATGTGTCTTTAGGGCTGAGCTGGCAAATTAAATGGTTCAGGTTAGTTCTGAGTTGATCTGACGGCCTAAATAAATCCTAAACTCTATATATACCTAGGTAGTCTCTCACTCTAAATCACATGAAAAATAGAATAGCCGCCGTCATGCCATCGCCATGGAACTCAGTGTAGTCGCCGCCTACTAAGAAGGAAGAAAGCCAATCAAAACTCTAATTCTACTCAACTCTAAAGCAAATCAAGACTCTCTTTCTTCTCTAATTGTGAGTATGATGATTTTAATAAGATTAGTATTAAACTAATTAGATTAAGATGTGATATGGATCATAAGAAAATGATGTGAATTATCATATATGTTGTTGTAAACCTTATGCTATCATGTATGTTGTAAATCCTATGTTATGTGATGATGATATCTTATATGTTGTAAATCATGCTATGATGATATTGTACAGGTTGTAATTTTCTATGCTAAGTTGTGATAAATCATACATGTTATAAAGTCATGATGTTATTATCTATGCTAATTAGTTCATGTTAATCAAATCATAATGTTGATATTATTTGGGCTATGTTGATCTATATGACAAATCATGTATGCAAGTTTAGATTGATTAGTAAAGATTATGAACATATGCCATGACATCTATTTAGATCTAGAATTGTGCTATGACATGTGTGAGTTCTATGTGTTAGATGCTAGTTCACACCATCATTATGTTGCATAAACCACATATGCAAGTTTATACATGAATTTGGATTATGATCATATTATGTAAGTTGTGACATTTAACCAAACAAGTTGACACCTTTAGATCCATGACATGTGTAGTTTTATGCAAGTTTCACCCCTATTATGATTAGATCTATTTTATTTGTCTATATGTTGTGATAATTTATCTTTGTGCTATGAGTTAGACTATTCGAGTCTAACGTATATTTTGCGTTGAATAAGCGAACGTATAACGTGGGGTAGGGGTAATATTAAGGATTTAATATTAAGAAATTGGGGTGCAATTGATATGATTTTGCATACCGTAAGTGGATGGCCATAATTGAGTCAATTATGGACATCATTAAAATTGGAATTAATTAATGATTTGAATAGGGATATATTTAAAACTGGGGTAAAAGATTATAAGTGATAATCAATGCTTAGGACACGAGGTTGGACTCGTTTGTGACGTAAACCTGCCCGGACCCGACCGGCAAATCCAGTAGTCACAAATGTCAGCCCAATGTGAGAGGTCCTAGGCCCAAATTAAAGCATAACAGTTGTAAAGACACGAGGTTAGACTCTTTTATGGTGTAAGACTGCCCGGACCCGCCCGGCGAATCCAGCTGCCATAAATGCCAGTCTAATGTGAGAGGTCTTTATGAGGTTATGGCCTGAATGAATTAAGAAATACTTAACCAGATAAACATGTAAGGTGGGACATGGGGGTTAAGTAGGTGCCTTGGGTGGCATGAGGAATCTGGTGGATGCCTTTAGTGGCATTTGAAATACGATTAGTAAGACTTAACCAAACACACATGTGAATGAACATGACTAAGAAGAGGGTTAAGTGGGATATACTAGTGGTGACAAGCTTAGGTGGATAGCTTGTGGGGGCCCATTTCAACCAGTAACCCAAATATCTTTGTGGGCTCGACCCAAGTCGAGGACGGGACACGCATACTGGGCTTGACTATAAGAGGCCAAACGGGGTAGCGGTGGCAACGCAAGTCCAACGGGTTTCATATGCGTGTGTGGACCCGGGCTGGTAGGTAAGACGTTGTGGCATCGTGTAGGTATAAGCCGTGCATTCTCAAGTTGTATCGGGTTGCCACTTTAGGGGAGTGATACACCCCACTGTGGGGCCATCACGGGTATCTACGAGTAGGGAGCCGATCGAAAGTGGGTAGTGCGGTACACCTAGCGGAGATAGGGGCAGGCGGCACCTATGTAGTCAGCTAGGGGTACACGAAGCTATTTATATAATTTCTAAGTGAAGCAAGTGGGATCAACCTTTAGGGTGACTGGTGTGGTGCAGTGTAGTAATTATTCGTTAGTATTAGGTGTGCCTTTAACGTTATCTTTGTCTGCTCTTCAATACCCAATAGTTCATAGACATTTCCTTGTTTTCCAGCTTATGTCTTAGTCTAGTTATTTTGATAATAGTATTGTTAGAATTATCATACTCGCCAGACTTTATGTCTGACCCCCTCCATTTCTATCTTTTTCCCCCTCCAGGTCCTCAGGGTGGGCCCATCTCTAGTGGAGCTTGATTGGATTACTTTATCTCTCTTTTGGAAAGCTTGGACCGTTGAAGTAAAGTCCAGCTGGTTATCTTCTTTAATGGCTATTTATGTAATGGGATTATGTATTTTGTTTTATCAAGATGGATATTGTACTTGACTCCGATTTATGGTTTTATGATGTAACAAACATGTTTAATTTCCGCTGCAATAAAATAAAGTTTTAGATTTCCAAGTACTACTTATTATCTGTCTTGTTGTAATTTTTCTGTTCTATATTCACTTAAAACCTCCATGGAAGTTAATGCATTCCCTTTGTGAGTGACATTAATGGACGTGGGGTGTTACAGCTTTCTTTCTTTAACGACTTCTTATTCATTTTCTCACTTATGTAATTTTCTTTTTATGCAATTTAATTTCATATTTCTCTAGTTCTTGTTCTTTACTTTATGCAATTAGTGTAGCTTAATTTCACGCAAATAGATTAGTTTTAGTTTATACTCATCAATTAGCTCTCTTTTTTACTTTAGTTAGCTTGCATTTTTCTTTTGTTTTTATGTCATGTTGAGTACTACATTTGTTGGAATGATAACAAATATGAGTGGCTAAACCACTAAAATTTAATGGTAATGAAGATCTCTTAATTATGTGGATTTAACATTTTGATATTTTTTTATCTCTTTTTGTGTTTCGTTATATGCTTGAAGTAGTTAACCTTTATTGTTTTGGTTTTGAATTTGATAGCCTATTTGTTGACACCAAATAGGCTATACTTTGACAAACAAAACACAATTACCTCTTCATTTATATATGATGATGGTAATAACGTGATTTAAAATCAAAATTTGATGATCTATATTTCTAATCAATAGTTAATAAATTATACTTAGAATAGATTTTATTTTCATGTCATTGTCAAGTTAATGAAAGTTGATAAGAGGTTTAATGGGTATGTTAAGGTTTGAAGTTTTATTTTGAGCTAATTAATAGCACAAACATATCATACTTATGATAAACATATCAATTAAATTCACTGATGACTAAAAGAGAGATCATAATGTCATATTTGTTGATTTTTATGATCTAGAGAATGGATTTACATCCAAATTGTCATTTTAATCTCAAAGGTTTTCATTGATTTTTGTAGTTTTTAATTTTTAATTAGTTAGTTAGCACTTTTTCGAATTTTGTTTAATTTGATTGAGTGAAATTAAAATTAATTCTTTATATGTGGATCAATTGGTACTCGCAATGTACTAAATTTATACATTGTGTGATTGCGGTTATTATTTTGATATCAGCGCGACGGATTTTCAAGAGATTGAAAATTTCGGAGCGACGAACAAGTTTTCGGCGCCGTTGTCGAGGAAAATGTTTAATTTTTATTTTATTCGTCGAATCAATTTTTTTAGTGTTGTTCATCTTTTAAATAAAAAAATTGTGTGAGTGCTTTTTTATCTTGTTCATTTGTGTGCGTTGTCGCAATTGTTTGTTCATAGTCATTTTTGTTTTTGTGTTTTGTTTTTATTTTGTGTATTTGTTTCATTGTTTTCATTTATGATAATTTTTCTTAAAATAAACAAAAGTATGTTGTTCATTTGTTTGATCATTCTTGTATTTTGTTCTAGTTGTGTTTGATTTAGTGTTGTTTTATCTTATTGAGTGTAAGTTTCATACTTTAAAAAAAAGTGCATTTGTTGTAAAATTTGTGTGTTTTTTGTTCACTTGTGCTTTGTTCATATTGGTATATTTTGTTTTTGTTAGTTTCCTTCTTAAGAAAAAGATAGATGGTTTGTGTTTTTTTTTTTTTTTTACATCCTTATTTTTTGTGATGACCCCAAACTTCCACAAGTGAAAGCAGGAGAAATCATTTTTGGAATACAACATAAATACAATAAAACAGAACACAGATACAATATACTATTTATACACATGAAAAATTTAACATTTATTGTTAATGCTAATAAAAAGGAAAATGTATTGTAGGTAAATTAACATTTACTTTTTTTATGTTAATTGAAAATGAAATGAATGCATATTAAATTAACATTCATTTTTGTTATATAAAAAGAAAGGATGATTTAGCATTATTTTTAATGTTAAGATAAAAGTATTTTTGTCATTTTTATTTAATGTTTAACATATAAGAATGCATTGTATGTGAATGGTATTTTTGTCATTTTTTATTTAATGTTATAAAATATAAGTTTGCATTGTATGTTAAATAACATTTTTGGGCATGTTATAAAAATATAAATTTGCATTGTATGATAAAATAGCATTTTGTTAATATTATATATAAAATGTGCATTGCATGAAAAATAGCATTTTGTTAATATTATATATAAAATGTGCATTGCATGAAAAATAGCATTTTGTTAATATTATATATAAAATGTGCATTGCATGAAAAATAGCATTTTGTTAATATTATATATAAAATGTGCATTGCATGAAAAATAGCATTTTGTTAATACTATATATAAAATGTGCATTGCATGAAAAATAGCATTTTGTTAATACTATATATAAAATGTGCATTGCATGAAAAATAGCATTTTGTTAATATTATATATAAAATGTGCATTGTATGGAAAATAGCATTTTGTTAATATTATATAGAAAATATGCATTCTATGTAAAATAGCATTTTTTTTTTTTTGTCATATTAAAATTAGATAAATGCATTGTATGAAAAACAGAATTTTGTCATGTTAATAATATAATTTGCACTGTATGTTCAACTAGCATTTGGTCATGTTAACAATATTAAAATACACACCAGTCCTTGTTGCTGGCCAAAGGGGCTGGGTACGCATGATAGGGGGTTCTCGCTTCGCGGTTTGGTGGCGAACGGGAGACTCTTACCCCTACATGTCCCTGTTGAGGGTTGGTAAGGCAATGGCCGGGAGGCTCGAGAGGGTCGCCGTAAAACAAGGTGTCTGGGGGACCACAGTGAGCCACGGTGGGTTTTACCTGCTGCTTTGGGGGGATGAAGGGATGGTTGCAAAGCCTACCGGATTTCGTCCGGGCCATCACATTTTTGGTTTGTGTTTGTTTGAGCATAAGTTTACACATTTGTTACAATACGCTTTGCATTTCAATTTTAGCTTGCAACAGACATCAGTATAAAAAAAAATCAACTGCATTTCAATACTCTTTGTTTTTACAAAGAACTGTGCATTAACATTACAGTTTACATTACATTCACCATTTCAACCTTTCGCCGTTGCATTTCTGATTTTTCACATTTCATTAGTGTGCGAATTTCAGTACGTTTCTTTTCATCTCCTCAACCATCTTGGCTCATACCAATGTTATTAGAACCAAACCGCAAGTCAGACCGTGACACCTAAAAGTTTAAGGTTTTGAAGGTCGAACCGGTTGAACCGTTAAAAATCGCACACTTTAAAGTACAGGATATTTGCAACATACAGAAAAATGTTGGGCTAAATTCAAAATATGCGTAAAGTTTGGAGTCAAACAATTGCAGTTGGAAGAAAAAAAACAAGGGTTTTAGTGTAAAAACTGTGTCAATCTCTCGTTTTGTACCTTGCCACCTTCTTCCTTCTTCTTGCAGAACCCATTTTTAGTCCTAAAACCAAAATTTCCACAACTTAAACCCTCAAATTAATTAACAGTTATACTTGAAACCGCGGTTCTCTCTATAATGACGTGATTCTGGGCGGTTCAAAGCAGATTTCAGTTGTGAAGACTTCCGGGCCGTAGTGGCCGAAGGTTGACGGTTTTGACGGTCCGACCGACGGCCCGGTCAGGTCTTCATAACACTGGCTCATATACAACACAACCACCAAAGTAATAATCATAATTGGGCTTAGTGGCCCAATCATACATATGTTACAGGCATACGACTATTTCTATACAAGCGTTGGTCCAAAACACTTGAAGATAATATAATAATCATAGATTCATAATTGTGCTTGCGGCCTAGTGACGTGTCTTCTGAATTGGTTAAACAACATTATTATTATTAAATGCAGTCTACATATATACACACAATTATATTAGTTTAAGTCAGTGAGAGGTGAGAGAAACATTGGATTGCCCCATGAATTTGACACAATTTGATGACACAATGGGTGACACAATGAATTCTCATCATTGGATTGCCCCATGAATTCCACCTACCCATGTAAATAAAAAAAGATCCAATGGTGCAGATCTTTTGTGTCACCATTTGTGTCACCAAATTGTGTTTTTCAGATAAATTGTGAAACTAGTTCTGTTTTTTTGATAGACATATAATTGATGGAATGATAAATGGGATTGGTGTTATTAGTTTATTTATAGGTGAAGGAATAAAATATGCGGGGGGTGGCGAATTTCGTCTTATCTATTTTTGTATTTTTCTTTTGTTTCAAATGTAATTTTGACCATAGCTGAGATGAGATATTAACAAACTAAACCATTTAGTAAATATGAAAACAAATGAGTGTGAAAGAATTAAATTAAGGGAAAGAAATTAATATTGAAATAGAAACACTTCCTTTAATTGACAATGTAGGATATAAATTACATTTAAAGATAAACATTGAAAATAACGTTGAAGAATGGAAAAAACAAACTAATTCTAAAATGAGAACACACATAAACATATTTAATATGGATATATTTAGGCATAAAATAAAATTATAATAATAGTGCTCAAAATAAACACGCGTCATAAATGGTATAAAACAACCAAATAAAAGGAAGTTTGAATAGTCTTAATAAACAATGTTAACAAACTAAACCATTTAGTAATATGAAAACAAATGAGTGTGAAAGAATTAAATTAAGGGAAAGAAACTAATATTGAAATAGAAACACTTCCTCTAATGCATAATGCAGGACATAAATAACATTGAAAGAGAAACATTGAAAATAACGTTGAAGAATGGAAATAACAAACTAATTCTAGAATGAGAACACCTAGCAAACTAATTCTAGAATGAGACCACACATAAACATATTTAATATGGATATATTTAGGCATAAAATTAAATTATAGTAATAGTGCTCAAAATAAACATGCATCATAAATGGTATAAAACAACCAAATAAAAGGAAGTTTGAATAGTGTTAATAAACAATATTAACAAACTAAACCATTTAGTAAATATGAAAACAAATGAGTGTGAAAGAATGTGTGTTAAAATGGTAAAATAAATGTTAAAAATAACATGAAAAGAATTATTAATGTGCACAGTGATTGCGCATTTGAATTTGAATAGGAGTGCACATCAAAACAGGAAAATAATATTTGAAAATAAATCAAAATGGTTAACAAATTTGATGCTAAAGGTAATGTTTTGTTAAAATGGAAAAATAAATGTTAAAGATAACATGAAAAGAATTATTAATGCGCATGGTGATTGCACATTTGAATTTGAATAGGAGTGTGCGTCAAAATAGGAAAATAATATTTGAAAAGAAATAAAAATGGTTAACAAATTTGATGCTAAAAATAATGTTTAAACAAACAGAAATTACATAAAAAAGAAAGATCTAGAAAAAAAGAAACAAAAGAAATGAATATGGAGATGGTAATTTGGAAATTTTACGGTCGGACCAATTAAAGATTAGTGTGAATTATTATATAGATAGAAAGTCAAAATAGTTTCTTATTATACCATGAATGATTGCCAAAAACATAAAACCGTGTGTTTTTAGGATCACTTCACTAAGTGAAACTAAAAACTCTTGATTTACATTTATTTTGATCTCATGTCATGGTGTTAGAAAATACAACACAAATGCTTTGGGTTTGACTACCGTATTCCATAATGGGGAATTTGGGGTTTACGACATTTTTAAGCCCTGAACTTTCTAACTAAACCTATTGATCCAGGATTTACAATCCAGCTGCTCTAATGGGCTTGAACCCAAATAAATAAGCTGCCAGTTTTTAGAGAAATCGTGTAATTTTCAATAGCATCAAATTAAGTGTGTTGCTAAAAGCATCCAGAAAAGTGCTTCCTAATACCATAGATAAAAATAATCAATTCAATAAATTTTGGAGATTGTTAAAGGGACTCCACGTTCGGTTAAGGGGAGGATAATTTTAAGGGAACTCCAGCTTAATTCTTTTTTGTTAAGGGGCGGTCTGATTTATTTAAAAATAAAAGAAAAAAAGACCTAACAACCCTTGCCTCATCACATATGTTAAACCCTAACTTATTAAATTCAGCACAAATAACAAACGTGTGAATTACTAAGCATTTCAATTACACAAATTCGATATAACATATTGGATTAAAATTTTCGTTTCTGCATTTATTTTAAATTAACCGTACCAATTCCAATATGAAATTACAATTAATTACTTGATTTGTTGCCTTTTGATTGCCCATGAAATTTTCTTGTGTGTATATTAACTACATAATATGTGCAGCATTAAATTGTAAGCATTAATTAAGGTTTAAGTTTTATTGTTTATATTAATGAGAACTACAGGGTGTTAATATCGGAATTTTAATTTATATTTTTAAGGGGAGGCTAATTTATTTTGTCCTCCCCATAACAATTGTACAATGAATAAAAATTGGTTCTCCCCTTAATCAAATGTGGAGTCCCTTTAACAATCCAAATACAAAGCTCATTTGATACGACAATCAACCGCCGTACAAAAATGTTTTGTACGTCAAACAATCGACGACTAACATCATTTTTCATGGTTATTAACCACCGAACTACTGTTATTCGGTGGTTGATCGCCGCGGAGAATGGTGTTGGTCGGCGTTTGTTCACCGTGTGAATTTTTTTTGTAAATAATTAATTTGGTAGCCTTTAAAATAGTTGGTATTAAAAAGTGTGTAATCTAATAATTTATGATATCTTATATTTTAATAATGGTGCTAGAAAGCGTTTGTTGGGATGCCTTTACCAACATGTTAAATTGCTAAATTGAGTTCTATTAAACTCTTGGGTCCTTGTCCTTAGTTTAGTAGCGCTGCAATGCGCTTTTTTATATGACAGGTCTATTTTTAAATAAGGAAATGGATATCGCTTGCAGTTTCTTAATCGAAAGTGCAACTTAACTTTGGCTTTTAAGAAAAAATCATTATTTTCGAAACAATCAAAATGAAAAATTCTAAATTAAAAAACTGTACGTTACCTTGCATTTGCTATCACAAAAGTGTAGAATATCTTACGTTTTCCATTTATAAGAATAAAATGAAATTTACGTATTTATTTCTGGATGGACTTCTCTTTTGATAACGTAGAAAAAACAGAGTTTTAGGATTCTTTTCTTGAGAAAGTGCGTTAGTTAGATACGTAGTGGGATGACTTGTACGTCATTGTTGTAAACAAGACAAGATGATTCCGTTTACACCAACAACTTGCCTTATTATTCCATCACCCGTGTATCATTCCTTTCCCAATGCAAGCAAATCAACAATATGTTGCTGGTAGAACATATTCCACCCACGCTTTATAAAAGCAGATCGATGCATATTATAGTTGTCATATAGTATACTAGTAAGTAATGGCATATATTTTTGACTCAAATCCCTAGCTACCTACTGTCTTCTAGTTTGGCATAAATATAATAATAGGCTCGTGGGATGGATTGAATAAATGTAAGCGATTCCTGTTGCATTATTCATCAAATTGATCCACCCACCATCTTTTTATCTATTTGTGTAATCAGCATATATTTCAACTGGAATTGAGAAAGCTTGTTATGTTTAGTTTACTGCTAAAGGCACCGCGTTTTGCATTAGAGGTAACCTAGTGTTTTTTGGTAAATAGTTGTCCACCCAACAAAACTCGGTCGATGGACCATCGCCCATCAAATCTTTATTTGATCAGTGGTTAGCACTTAGTCGATCGAACATCGGACTAATAGCATCTAACAACCGGTCCGGGACTCTTAACAATGCTTTATATGTTACAAACGTGAGTTCATATCTTAGTGTATCCTTTGCGATATGCATCTCAATGCTTTTTCTAAACAAACTTAGGTCAGCTTTGCGTCCATTTAAATAATGTACTTTTTAACTTTTCCAAAACAAAAATAAATAAATTTTGACTTTAGAAAAATCTAGTATGCAACTTATATAAATTGACTCAATTAATGTTTACAAGAAATAATGTTTTGCAAGAACAGAAATCAAAGGCTTTATTGAAATGAGTTTTTCTATATTACAAATGAAAACCGTAGCCCAGATTTATATACAAGAGTAAATGGGCTTTGGGCTAAAGTATTATTAGTTACAAGAACTGATTTGGATAATGAAATAAATGGCTGATGATGAAAGAAATAAACGATGGATGTGATGCCAAGTCAGCAATCCGTGTGAGATAATATAAAATTCTTCAGCTGTGCCTTCGGGTGTGTTTTCTCTCATTCGTAATACACCCCTCTAGAAACTAGGGTTTCTCAAACCCTACTTTTCACACTAATCAAGGCGGCGCTTCAGATGTCTTCATTCTATTGCTTCTGAACTGCTTTGCCACAGATTCTCTAGCTTTATTGTCTTCAGATCAAGGCGGCGCTTCAGATGTCTTCGTTCTATTGCTTCCGAACTGATTTGCCACGGATTCTTTGCCTTTATTGTCTTCAAATTGGAGTATGGATGGATGTTCTTTGTTGTCGTGTTTGCTCAGACCTTTGTTATTGTCAGAATTTAGTTCAGCTTCATCCTTAAATTCGCCGACGATGAATTCTGAGCGAAATCTGGTAAAGTTCTTTATACTTGTTGCTTTAGTCAGTACGTCGGCCTTCTGGTTAGTTCCAGGTATGTGGTTAACTTCAATTTCTCCTTCCTGAACCATTTCTCGGCCGAAATGTAAATCTATTTCAATATGCTTCGTCCTAGCGTGTTGTATTGGGTTCTCTGATATGTATACGACACTTTTATTGTCACACCATAATACTGGCTTTGTTGTAGTTGTAATTTGAAGTTCTTTTAACATAGATTGAACCCATTTAACTTCTGCGGCTGCATTGTCTATGCTTCTGTACTATGATTTTGTACTTGACCAAGAAATTATAGCTTGTTTCTTCGAGCTCCATGAAACTAGGTTTTGTCCCACATAAACACAGTAGCCACTTGTGGATCTTCTATCATCAGGATCCGAGGCTTAGTCAGCATCTGCATATCCCATTATGTTTAAGTGTTGACTGCTCCTTAGTATGAGACCATGATTGATAGTTCCCTTGAGATATCTTAAAATTCTCTTAACTGCCTTCCAGTGTGTGTCCAATGGTTTCTGCATAAACTAAGATACTTTGTTAACGCTGTAAGCAATATCAGGTCTGGTTATAGTAGCATATTGTAATGCCCCTACAACCATTCTATATTCAGTGATGTTGAAAATTGCTTCTCCCCTAAACTTAGAATATTGCTGACTGCTTATCATAGGAGTTGGTTGGGGATTAACATTCAACATTTTTGTTTTATTTAGTAACTCAGTGATATACTTTCTTTGGCATATAAATATTTTATCATTTGATCTGGTTACTTCTATGCCCAAGAATTAATTGATATTACCCAGATTTTTAATAGAAAATTGTTTATCTAAATATTGTGTTAACTCATCTATGTCCTTGTTGTTGTTACCAGTTATTATCAGATCATCTACATATATTAATATATATGTTGTAGATGACTGATTAACTTTTGTGAACAAAGAATTGTCTAATTTGGTGGATTGAAAACCTAATTTGCATAAAGTGTTTTTCAGTCTACCAAACCATACACGAGGGGACAGTTTAAGACCGTATATGGCCTTATTTAGTCTGTAGACATAGTTTGAATTAACACTGTAACCTGGTGGCTGACTCATGTAGATTTCTTCTTTGAGCACACCATTTAAGAATGCATTATTGACATCTAAATGTCTAATATGCCAATTCTTAGTTACAGCAATAGTTAGTACAGGTCTTATAGTTGTAGGTTTTACGACTGAGAAAAAGTTTGGTTAAAGTCAAACCCATACTCTTGTGTAAAACCCTTAGCTACAAGTCTAGCCTTGTACTTATTTATGGACCCATCTGGATTCCTTTTTAATTTGTATGTCCACCTGCAACCTACTATGTTTTTATTCACAGGTGGGTATACAATATCCCAAGTATTATTTTTAATTAGAGCATTATACTCTTCATCCATTGCTGCTTTCCAGTGTTTTTCTTTGATTGCCTGATCAAAAGATTCAGGTTCATCAGCACTGGATATAGCAGTAAATACTTTGGGTTTAAAGATACCACTTTTAGATCTTGTAATCGTTGGATGGCTAGTCTGAACTGGTTGTCTAGTTGGTGGTGAGTCATTATTGCATTCAGATCTTTCTGAAGTTAATTGCTGATTGTTGAACTCATCACTTCCTTGATTCTAACTTTGTGCAGGTGAATGGGAAGTCCCACCGGGTGACTCAAAGTTTTCATGATCATCATTGATTGGTGAGCCTTGAGCATCAGGTTGTTGCTGATTTTCTATTTGCTGCCATCTTTCATTGATGTGAGGCACAACAGGTATAGAAATTTTTAGATTTCTGACCTTACCTGTAGTGCTTATACTTTTTGCACTATATGGAAATACTTTTTCATCAAACACAACATGTCTACTGACGTATATTCTTCCAGTGTTATCAATGCATTTATACCCCTTTTGATTAATGGCATATCCTAGGAAAGTGCACTGTTTTGATCTGAAGTTCAATTTTTTAGTGTTATAGGGTCTCAAATAGGGAAAACACAGACATCCAAACATTTTGAGTTGTTTATAATCTGGTTTGACATTGTATAATTTTTCAAATGGAGATATGTACTTCAATACATTGGTTGGTTGCCTGTTAATCAGGTAAACAACTGTATTAAAGGCTTCTGGCCAAAATTTTAATGGCATACTTGCTAGTGCAAGCAATGTCAACCGAGATTCAACTAAGTGTCTGTGTTTTCTTTCCACCAGTCCATTTTGTTGTGAAGTATATGGACAGGTGGTTCTGTGAATAATACCTTTTTGCTGAAAGAATTTACATAATGTTTTAAACTCACTACCACCATCAGTTTGAATAATCTTAACCTTATGGTCATGCTGCTTTTCAGCCATAGTAATGTAGTTTATAATAATATTATGAGTTTCTGACTTGGTTTTCAAAAAATAAATCCATGTGAATCTAGTATAAGCATCAACAAATGACACACAATATTTCTAACCATAGTCAGAATAAACTGGTGATGTACCCCATAAATCTATGGCAATTAGTTGTAGAGGTTCAGTGTATGTAGTGTTACAATCATTGAATGGCAATCTGTGGTTCTTCCCCATTTGACAAAATTCACAAACATAAGGTAAGGATACAGAATCAAACTTGATATGATTGTCATTCAATATTGTCTGAACAGTTTTAACACTAGGATGCCCAAGCTTGCAATGCCAGAAATCAAATACATTCATACTGCTATGAGTTTTAACATTCAAGTTACATATGGCATTGCATTTTCCTTGATTAACATCATTCTTGCATCTAACAGAATTAAATTTGTATAGACCATTTGCCAGTTCACCCTATAAAATGATTTTTCTAGTTAGAATATCTCTGATTAGGCAGTACTTAGGGAAAAATTCAAAGTAAACATTATTGTCTCTGGCAAATTGGGATACACTAATTAAATTCTTAGTGATTTTTGGTACTCTAAGAAGATTGCATAAATGTAATTGTTTACTGCCATTAATATAAGTGTCACCAATGTGAGTGATTTGAATGTGTTTACCATTAGCAATAGAAATAGATTTATTACCTCGATACTCCTTGCACCCAATGTTCAGGTTGTCCAGATTGCTTATGAGATGATTGGTTGCTCCTGAATCAGGATACCAGCTGTCATCTTGCAAGTGCTCTACTCTATCAGTATCATTTCCTTTTTGACTGCTTGATTCTTGATCCATTTGTGCAACATTTGCATTAGGATTGTTGCTTTTTTCTGATTCTGATTATTATTAGAATATCTGAAGTAGCATTTTAGGGCAGTATGACCAATTTTTTCGCAGATCTGACACTTGGGTCTGTTATTGTTGTTCCATATGCCTCTGCCTCTGCCTCTTCCTCTATTTACACCACCCCCTCTCTGGTAAGATGTTTCAGTTCAGTTATTGGTATTCTGATTTTTTGTTCTTGCCACCTGTTGCAAGATTTGCATTAAGGTCAATTTCTTGAATCCTTTTGCTACTTATTCTTGATTCACGAGACAATAAAATGGCATGAACTTCATCAATAGGAGGAACAACTCCTTGAGTGGTGATAACCGCAAAAACTGCCTCATATTCCTCATTTAATCCATTTAGTAAGTATAGAACATGATCCCCATTAGGCACTTTATTGCCTGTAGCTCCAAGTAAATCACATAGCTTCTTTACTTTAGCTATATACTCCCTCATGATTAGGTTTTCCATTCTTATATTTTGAAGTTTCCTTTTAAAGTGTAAAACCTTGGCAGATGACTGGTTGTTGAATTCTTTCTCTATAGTGGTCCATATATCATTGGCAGATGAACATCCAATAACTATTGGTAATAAATCTTCACTTACTGAAGATAGGAGCCAAGAACTAATCAATCGATCTTGTCGATGATACTGAACATATGCTTTATTAGCTAGGTTCTATTGTCTTGATCAGTCATGAACTTGGCAGGTACAGGAGTGGTACCAAGAATGAATCCCTCTAAACCGTAGCCCTGAATAGCAGTTTCAACTTGTAGTTTCCATAGCAAGTAGTTTTCTTCTTGCAGTTGAACTGTGATTAGTTGACTTTGAGGACTTATACCAGTTTTAACCAACTGATGTACAAGCCCAGTTGGTGGATTTGGTGGATTTCCTGGATTGATCCAGTATCTGACCCTGTAGCTGAAGCAGAAGAGTTGGATGTGTCCACCATGATGAAAAGAAAACAAGAAGTTCAAGAAATTCTGAATCAAATATTGTTTCTGATCGAAAGGAAGAGATGACTGAAACTCTGAGAGGAGCAGCTGAGAGTTTGATGATGAAATAGGTAAGAACAAATATAAAAACCTGATGAGAACTCTTTGGCGAGGCTTCAACTGAGTTTTGGTGAGTTTCTTTAACTTTCTTGAATTGGATTCCAGGTGATTGATGTAGAATTTCAACAAGTATAGTTTGTTTTATCAAGATGTAGCCAAATTCAAAGTAATTTTAGGCATGCACCGATGATCATACTATACTTTATTCTCTCAAATGATGAACACTTTACTGATGAGAGAAAATATACCCAAATGATGAATTTTAGCTTATGGGTATGATATTATTACGAAACTTGCAAAAGATTTGATGCCGTTAGGCTTTTCTATTGCTCTGATACCAAATTAATGTTTACAAGAAATAATGTTTTGCAAGAACAGAAATGAAAGGCTTTTATTGAAATGAGTTTTTCTATATTACAAATGAAAACCGTAGCCCAGATTTATATACAAGAGTAAATGGACTTTGGGCTAAAGTATTATTGGTTACAAGAACTGATTTGGATAATGAAATAAATGGCTGATGATGAAAGAAATAAACGATGGATATGATGCCAAGTCAGCAATCCGTGTGAGATAATATAAAAGTCTTCAGTTGTGCCTTCGGGTGTGTTTTCTCTCATTCGTAATAGACTCAAAACAAAGACATAGGTAGTGAACTTATTTCACTAAAGGATTTTTTTCCTTTCTTTTATTATTATTATTATTATTATTTTGGAAAAAAACCTTGGTACTTTATTATAGAATAAAACAGTTACAAGAAAGTTTTAGGTGATCTATTAAATATTTCACTAAAGTTATATGATAGACAAATTTGACTCAATGCTACATGATCTATATGATTCGATTATATATGCTACTTTTTGGTTTATTTTTTTAATTTTATTTTTGAAAAGGAAAATAAATCGCTTTTGATTTTCAAAAAAACATAATAGTAACTTATTTAAGGCCATCCAAAAGGCAGAAGTCTGTTTTGTTTATTTATTATGTAAATAGTTGGAACAGAAACCAATTCCTCTGTCCAGCTACGAATTTCCATAGTACCTTTTTATGCAAATAAAAAGCTGGGACTTCGAAACCAACCAAGAGCCTAAAATAACAATTGTTTTGAGATTCAAATTTAGAATATAATCAAGGCTACGTACAAGTTTGAAAATATATTTAACAAAAATTATTCTTTTTTTCTTTTTTTCTCGGTTTATTTATTTTTTCAAATCTACGTCGAAGATTATATTATGTAAACTTATTAAAAATAGTTGTTTACACGTGTTAAAAAATGTCTTATATAATAATCTTTATTGATAGTTGTAATATCATTGGTGTCACTTTCTTTTGGTGTAGACATGAAATCTGAAAAACGCCCCTATACTTTATATATAAGGTCATGAGTTTCAAATCCTGCATTAAATAAGATTATTTTCTAATCTTTGTTAATAACTGTACCTTTGGTGTCATGCTTTTTTGTCCAGGTGTGATCTGCAAAAAAGGCACTTAAATTTTGCATGTAAGACCAAATCCAGTATTACACAAAATTATCTTTTTTGCAAATAATTCTAATACTTTTAGTGTCTCCCTTTAATGTTATCACTAATCACCTTTTCAAAAGTAGGAAGATGATACTATTTGGAAAATGTTTATATGCATTTTCAAATGTTGAAACTTTGCATATTTCAAACTGATTATAAAATATTTAAGGGAGTTTTTGGCGAACTTTCTTATTATGTATTAAAATACGCGAAATCTCCTTCCGTTAAAACATATAAAAATAAGATCTCTATTTTCGGACGTGGCAACTTAAATTCCAAATCTACCCTTCTTCTATTATATTAAAACCGCATAACCTTGAAAATTTTATTTTTTCCATTTCTACCGAATCAAAATCTAAATTCTCTTCAAACAAGTTCGAGAAATTAATCATTTCCAGTTTTATTTATTTATTATGAAAATAATTTGCTTTTGTTTTTCGAAAAACATAGTAGCGACTTATTTAAGACCATCCAAAAGGTATAAGTCTATTTTGTTTATTTATAATGTAAATAGTTGGATTAGAAATCAATTTTTGGGTCCGACACGGAATTTCCATAATACCGTTTAATGCAAACAAAAAGTTGGGACTTTGAAACCCACTAAGTAACAAGTGTTTTGAGATGCAAATTTTAGAATATAATCAAGGATACATACAAGTTTGAAAATATATTTAACAAAAAAATTAATCTTTTTTTCTTTTTCTGTTTTTTATCTAGATCTACGTTGTAGATTAAATTATATACACATGTGTTAACAAATGTCATATATAATAGGGGGTAAGCCATTTATTATAACAACTTGGACTTCCACTATTGAATGAGCTAAAGAGAGGGTTTTATCTATTCCTGTTTAGACCATCTTCACCAAGATACCTTCTGTTCTTCTGACGATTCCTAGTCTAAATTGGTTACCGGTAAGATAGGAAAATTTAAATGTTTTGATGCGAACACTGAAGTTAGAAAGAATCTTGTATCTGTGAAAGCTTTGATTGAAATATCCCCAAGTAAGCCTCTTCCAACTAAGCTTAAAGTTTCTATCGATGGATATGACACTTACGTGGATGTCCAGTTCACTTGGCAACCTGAAATTTGCATTAATTGCCAATCTTTTGGACACATGTCGGATGCTTGCAACATACCTGGTAATGACCCCATTCAGAATAATATACCTCTTCAATGGCCTCCTACACATGTTTGGGCTCCCAAATCAAAGGTTTTAGATGTAAATTCTTTGGCTTCATTTGCTCTGCCAGAGGTTCGTTTGAATGTTGAAGATAATATTATTGTATGGGATGTACATGTGAGAGCTTGGCTTCATCGTCATTCAGATGTGCGCTATGATCCCCACCATAAATTTTATTAAATGTTTGTTTGTAATGTAGACAGTGAGATTAGATGTCTGCACTACTTTGATGATGGAGCGGACTTGGCCCTGGTTACGGAAGGTGATTTTGGAGTTTGCAACAAGTCAATATTAGATGCTCAGAATTAGGATAGGAAGTTTATTTATGGCATGGGCTACCCAGCATATGTTCCTAATATTACAACACTCTTTGACAGCTTGTTGCATGATACAGGTCCTGGGTCTCCTTCTGCCTGCAGCTCTCTTTCTTCTTCTTCTCCTTCAGCTTCGGGAGAGCAGTCTTCTTCTTCTTAGAAGTTGAAGCGTTTAGCTTCATTCCTGTTTTCATTGTATAGTGGACTGGACACTTCAATTCAATTGTGTAGTAGTCAGATAAAGTGTCTAACTCATGTTCTTTCATTGTTTTCATTATTTGTTATAATGAAATGGTTGCGACCACTATAAAAACCGGCTTAGCTTTGCTTAAAAAATATCATATATAATAATCTTTACTGATAATTGTAATATCATTGAAGTCTTTTTTTTGGTGTAGACATGAACTTTCAAAACACCCTTATACTTTACATATAAGGT
Source organism: Allium sativum (assembly GCA_030737875.1). Taxonomy (NCBI): domain Eukaryota; kingdom Viridiplantae; phylum Streptophyta; class Magnoliopsida; order Asparagales; family Amaryllidaceae; genus Allium; species Allium sativum. Next base: position 283,629,418 of record CM060911.1, read on the forward strand.
CACGAATTTCAAATCCTACAATAAATAAAATTATTTTCTAATCTTTATTAATTATTATACCTTTTGTGTCACACTTTTTTGTGTAGACGTGATCTGCAAAACAATGCCTATAAGGACATGAGTTCAAATCCTGTGACGACCGCCCCATACCTCCCGCACAAACCAAGGAGAAGTGCGTTGTATGACATGTCAGGACGATACAGGTCGATCATTAAGGTAGAATAACACACATGAAACCTTTCGTATAACTCACAGTGCATGGATAAAATATAATAGAACATATACAACAGGAAGTAATAGTGAAGCACAATTGAGCAGAATTTTAAACTTTCATATCATCATGAAAATATCCATACAGCATCTGGAATACATCAGGGGCTATACTTATGATCGGGAAAGGGTGCACACATGGACTACATCAAACCCGTGCGCGCTCCTGCACGATCCATGATTTTTCCATGCACCACGATCCAGGCAATCATGATCTGATCCATCCATGTGTGCACCCTTGCCCGATCCAACTTTTTACCAGGAGCACTCCATGCTATTCACTTATCCAACACCTTTGCCTGATCCATTCGATCCATCATTTTTGTGGTTGATCCATCGCGTGCACATCGGACTGATCCATTGTTTTGTCGTGTTCTACACTAGCCTATCCGATCCATCCATGTCACGCGATCCATGCCTTTCCAAGCGATCTGATCCTTGTTACACGATCTGATCACGTCATTTTGGCTTGTTCTAAACTTTCCCACCCATATCCCATGTTACAAACGATCCATACAACCGATCCAATTTGCCAACAACTTCACACACAATCCATCAGCATGCCACGAACAACTCATGCATTTACTTCAGATCTGATCCATATATGCACACACCCATTCAAAATCGACCAATTTCAACAAAACAATCAATAATGCTACAAATAATCATCACAAAAACATTAGAACAACAAATAATCATCATACAATCATATGAAATTCACCAAACCATGATTAAACAATAAACGAATCAATAATTGGATCTAAACTTGCATAAACAAATGAATTAACCGTTATAACTTACTAGATTAGATCCCATGGTGTGATCCGAATTCAAAATACACTTACCTCGATTTTATCTAGGTGAAAATGACTTGAAATGATGAAATTAAGATCAAACAAACCCATATACTCGATTAAATCCGTGTAAGGGATGCTTATCACTCACCAAATTCACAAAATAATTTGAAATCAACAAATCTCTAATCTGGACGGCGAAAAACTATGAAGAATGACCTCCGAATCAACTCAATTATGTGATCTACCCTTCCTCGATGTTGATCTTCAATCCTAGATCTCAAATCTATGAATGGAAATGAAGTGGAGGCGTATTTGGTTGAGTCGGAGAATCACAGGCACCCAGCCAAATGAGAGAATGAAGAAACTAAACTATTCTCTCTACCCCTGCCCTCCTATTTATAGCCAACAACCCCTAGCTTTAATGAGCCTCACTAATCAGCCCACCAATGACTAATTAGTCTGTCCAAAAAACTATCAATACTAAAACAGCGATTCCTTCCAAACCGCTTAGCCAAATCTTTAATGTGACCACTCTACGAAATTGGAAACACCATTTCCAATCCAATGAAATTGATCCCAACACCTGATTCGATCCCAGTCAAAAGTTAATCCCTGAATAAAACTAAAAGGGGCAATTTGGTCACAAATAAAATTGATAGAAATCATGGACATGTCTCACATCCCCATGAACAACATATCAAAAACTGAGAATGATCCGACCCTTGGAGAATTAAATAAAAATATTTTACGATCCTCCGATACGTAAAATGCGGGTCGTTACATCCCCCCTTTTAGGAATTTTGTCCCCGAAATCCCAAGCGAACATAAGCAACTAAAACCATTCTGCATGCCTACCTTCCACGAGCAGTCAATCTACCGACCAATCTAGCATCCAACAAGCCATGCATCCATAGTCTTAACCTAGCACGCAAAACTCTAATAATAGCACAAGCTACAATGGTCTAAGAGTGACACGACATCAATGGGTCATAGCAATGAAGAATTTTGGATCGATCATCTTCATACTCTCTTCCATTTCCCACGTACAATCGTCATCATCCTCATCCCACTGTAGCTTGACTAACTTAACCGTCTTCCTTCTAAGCCATTTCTTGTCATTCCCCACAACGCTAGGCGGCTTACGAGGTCTCGAAACTACGAATTCGACTTCTAAATCTTCATACTACTCCGGAGATACCACCACATTCGAATCATGCACACACTTTCATAGGAAAGACACATGGAAAACATTGTGCACACTCGACATCTTCTCAGATAAATTCAATCTATACGCAATTCGCTCGACTATCGGGAACGGTCCAATGAATCTTGAAGCTAACTTTCCTTTACTTCCGAATCGAACAACATTCTTCAACAGTGAAATCTTAATGAAAACCATATCACCAACATCGAACTATGAATCATAGATGATGCTTTTTATCCGTACCAATGCTGCATCAATATTCATGGATTTAATGAATCATGTTATCCGTCCATATCTTGATCATTGTGTTTACCAATGATATCATTATCTACTCTAAGACAAAGGAGGAACATGAATGTCATTTGAGTTTATGTCTCTAAACACTAAAAGAACATCACCTATATGCAAAATTAAGTAAATGTGAATTCTAGTTCGAGGAAGCACCACACCATATATGCTAACTGGGCTATGTTCTTAGTCGTATCTAATACAATTAGGCACGGCTATAAGTCGTATCAAAAAATAGCGTGTCAAATATTGGATACCGCTCTAAACCATATCTCACTGGTAATAACATATGACTTTTAGCCATATCTATATGATTACTAGACACGGTCTTAGATCTCATCTAATTACATGTGTGTGTGTGTGTGTGTATATATATATATATATATATATATATATAAACAAAAACTATAGCACATGTATTTCATAACAGAAACTGCAGCACATATTTTTCATAACACAACATATAACACAATTTATACAAAGGATAACACAATTTATACTCAAGGCATATATATAACAAGATTTTTCATAACACTACACAATTTATACAAAGCATATACAATAAAAGGAAGCTATCAAAGATTTTTTATCAAACTACAAAGTAACAAACTTAAAGAAAAAAAAATAGATCTGCAGGAGGCCGGGAAGATTGAGCGTGTTGATCATCATGCTGATGAAATGTACGTTGCTATAAATCAAACCAGTGATGAGTAAGCTAGATGCTGATATACAAAATGTACAAAATTTATATGTTTCATAGCAGTGATGAGCATAATTAAGATAATTAACTGTTAATGTGTGCGTGAATCATGTGCACAGTTTGTGCATATTCATGAAAATAATGAACCACTCATTACATCAAAATTCAAGTACAAAACAGTAATGGCGACAAATCAGGTCAGTAATGGAGACAACATGAAACAATTCCATGTATAACATGTATTAGTAGCAAAACATGGCCAATAAAGACATGGCACAATAGAAATACATGATAATGAGCATATATAGACAAGTGAATAAGTGCACGAATTTCAAACAAGCATAGTCACACAAAAGGTATAGCGTTGAATATCAGTTACAAAAGGTATAGCGCTGAATATCAGTTCGTACTAGAAACTCTGAAATCGACAACCTAATCCTAAAGAGAATCTTCCTTAATTAATTTGGATAATTCTAGCCCTCAATGGAAAAGACCTTACGTCATCAATCAGAGTCTCTTGGTTTCTCATATTCTTGGGTATTTTCTTATCCATAGTACGATAGTTGTGATACGATCAACTTACATATACAAGCACAAAATACTAAATATACGATCAATTTATACATCCAGTCTGAATGCTTTCAACTTGAGTGTCCAACCACCAACCCATGTTTTAGGACTTGGGAGAATTAAACTAAGCCTAATTGATGTCGAGTGATCATAAATCTGAAGGCAAAATCCGACAATCGCACTAACTCCACTGCATGTGATGGAGGCTAAGTACAAACACTTATAGGGTTGATCACGGTGTCTAAACTCTAAGTCTACACGACTTAAGGCCACAACCGAAAGGTCGATTTGAATGACGCTTGAATTTAAAAGCGACCAACTAATATGTATGTGTAACTACCAGGGACGGTTGCAAAGGTAAGTCTACCTGGGCTATAGCCCAGGTAAGTATTTGCAAAATAAAACACTATACATAGGCTACTTAATCCACCTGTATTTGTTATTCCATTTTCTAAATACTTCTTTTGTGTACTCATACTCTTTCCTTCTATTTATTTGATTACAAACCTATATAAAATGAAAGTATACAAAAGATTGAGCAAAATTTGAAGTAAATTACCTTTTCAAAAAAAGGAGTCTACTCTTTTTTAGTGTTTTTCAAGCACTTCACTATATTATGGCCATAATGTCATTAGTGTTAATTATTAAAAAGATTATTGTGTTCATATCGTGAAACAATTTTATTGCCCGGGTCATGTTTGATTCCTAGCTTCGTCCCTGATTGTAACTAATATGTAACTTAAAACCGACCAACTAAAACTTAGAAAATACGTTCAAGTTTTATGTTCAACTATCCAAAAGTTAGGGTTGTGCTTGCATAAATCGGACTAATAAAGGTCAGAAATAAGTAAATATAGAGAATACAAATTTACCTTTCTCACGTGCCTTCCACGTCAGTCTATCTTCCTCCTCTTCCTTTTGTAAAATACTTGGCATGTCCCCTCTTGAATACCTCATAACTAGGTCCTTCTTATAAATGGTAGCGCTATGGATCAAGTAACCATCTCAAGCATCATCAGGTGCTATCAAATAATCCCAAAACCACGACAAATCCAGATGGCGGAGGACCTATATATGCATTGAATATCAGTTACAAAAGGTATAACAGTAAGAATTTTTTTTCAGTCTGGACAACCTAAATTTATTGCAATAGTGGATAGGAACCCAAAGCTATAGTAATAGCAACTTAGTTCATAATATACATGTTGTGTTTAAATACCATTAAATCTCTACTATGCAACCACTACAAAATCATGGACTCTTGTTGATCAAAGAGCAATAATCTTGGACATAACCAGATTTTAAGGTCAAAATTTCTGGCTACACGCAATACATATGCAAGTGTAACAGTGAAATCAAACTACCATATGTGCACAATGATTATGGACATGGTTTTAACAAGGCATCGTACAAGTGCAAATAACATGTCCATTCAATTCTTATGTAAGATACTACGTAGAGTTAAGTGTAAAATTATATATACCTGCTCCAACGTCTAAAGAATCATCATCTTTGAATGTCCTCAATACTCGACTTTCTGGTTAAGAATTTACTGGGTGATCCACCAGGTGGATGCATTTTTGCTCAAGTGCAGGTCAAGTATCCATGCTTATTAGCTTTATTCAAGTTTCAAATGCGGCTTCACTTAAACTTTTGAAAAAGGTGCTTTCACTTACAACTTTCAATTTCTTTGAAGCAAACTATCTAGTGCAACGAACACTAGACAGTCTCTGCTACAAAGTAGGTGAAAGTTGCTAGTGAAAGAAGCTTTTTACGAAGGTTAAATTAAGCAGCATTTGACAGTTGAATAAAGTTAATAAGCATGGATAAGTGACCCTGCACGTGAGCTAAAATGCATCCACCTGGTGGATCGCCCATTAAATTCTTAACCAAAAAGTCGAGTAATCATCCTTCTTCCAAATTTTCAGCAAACTTGTTAACATATTTTCAGTAAACCTGTTATCTCTCAAAACAGAGTAATCATTACAAAGTATGATATACTATGGCAACATTATAACACAAAGTAAACCATGTGAAAATCAAACTATAACAACTTGAAATTTATTACCAAAAAGAATTCAAAAACTTTCAGATAATATATACCAATCGGAAACAAAATAAAATTACACTAATTTATACTTGAACTTGTCACGGTAAGACTAGAACTTGTGACTGGATAAATTCAAAATCCTTCAACTTGTGTCCTACTATCAGGCATGCACAACACAATTCCATTGAAACACATACCGACACACTTCATTACAATTAACATCTCAAATTTTGTTTCATTTTTAATATTGGAGACAAATAAAAAACAGTTTTCATAAAATTAGAAACACATACCTGCTGTCGAAGGAGGGCTCGGGACCTAGGGTTGCTCGGTTTCTATCAAAGGAGAGGGTGGCTCGTCTCTGTCGGAGGAGGAGATTCCAGAGAAGTGTGGAGGCACGATTTGATGACCGAAAACCCTAATTTGGGTTTTTGGTCACCATTAAAGTAAAAAGAGGGAAGGGAGAGCGACCGAAATTTTTGTTCTAAGTGATCAAAGGGTATACACAACATGATACGCACTCGATTAGGCACGAAGCCGTATCAAATTAATTGGTCCGTAGCTTTGTTGATGGACGGTCAGATTTAAGGTGTTTGGGGGTGGTGCGGATCGCAAAATGTGGTTTGGTACGGATGTGAGCACTACCAAATTTGATACGACTTTAAGCCTCTCCGCATCCTTGTGTGCCAAATTTGTTGTTTAGGTGTAGTAAAGTAAAATTTCTCGGACATGTTGTCTCAAAGAATGGAATTAGAGTAGACCCATCAAAAGTTGAGGCGGTGTTGAAATGGAACCCTCTCACAACACCAACAGAAGTTCGAAGTTTTCTAGGATTAGTCGGTTATTACCGGAGATTTATTCAAGATTTCTCAATGGTAGCATGTAACAACCCGAATTTTACATATCAGAGGATCATAATATATTTTCATTTAATTCCATGAAGGTTGGATCATTTTCATATTTTGATATGTCGTTTATGGGAATGTGAGACATGTCCATAATTTTTACCAATTTTATTTGTAACCATTTTGCCACTATCAGTCTTGTACAGGGCATAACTTTTGATTGGGTCGAATCATTTGTTGAGATCGATTTCATTGAAAAGAAAATGGTGTTGCCAGTTCCGTAGAGTGGTCGAAGAAATCGCTGTTTTAGTGCTGCACAATTTCTGTATAGGTTTAGTTAGTCATTGATGGGCTGTTCTGGTGTGGCTCATTAGTAGGCTGGTTGGAGGCTATAAATAAGGGGTTAGAGGCATGGAGAGAGGGGTACTTTTCTTCATTCTCTCATTTGGTTCAGTTTGTGATCCTCCTTGCTCAATCAAATTCACCTTTCCACCATTAAAATTCTAGATCTAAGAAAGAAGATTGAAGATCTACATTAAGAAAAAACCATGTCTACATCAAGTGAAGAGAGATCGCAACAAATTAAGGAATTCGAAGACCATTCTTCGCTGTCCATATTGGAAGTTTAGCGATTTCAATTGTTTTAAAGATCTGGTGAGTGATAAGCATCTCTCACATGGATTCGATGTATATGGGTTGTTTGATCTTATTTTCATCATTTTAAGTTGTCTTCACCAAGATCTACATCATGGTAAGTATATTTTCATTCGAATTACCATAAGATCTAATCTAGCAACTTAAATCGGTAATTCTTATGTTAATTCATATGTTTATGCAAGTTTAGATCCATTGTTTTTTGTTTATCCATTGATTTATCATGATTTGGTGAATTCTATGTGGTTATTGATGAATAAATGTCATTTTAAGTGTTGTTGATGATTTCACAAAGCGTTGATTATTGAATTGGATCTTTGGATGAGTTTCGTGCATCGATATAGTCGTTTGGTGATGATTTGGTCAAGTTTGGAGGTAGAGCGGTCAAATCTAGAGTCGGGTCGTTTTTACATGGGTCTCATAGCTTGATGCTCAAGAAATGAAGTCGGGTCGTTGGCTCTGGGTCATTGGTATAGGCAGGTCATTCAAATTTAGGTCGTTCGTGTTCGGGTCATTCGAGTTCAAGAGGCATGGTTTGTTAGAAGCTTGGGTCGTTCGGCAAAAACCATAGGTCGGGTCGTTGATGATGGGTTGGGTCATTGATGATGGGACATTGAATGTAGGACATAGCTTGGGGTGAGTCGGGTCGGTCGAGGACATGGTACAAAGCCCGGGTCGAGATGGTTTTGGGTCAGCCGAGGTTATAGATCGACTAACGACCTATGACGGGTTGGTGATAAGGCATAGCGTTTAAAATGCTATGTAAAGTAAATAAAACTCTTTGAATTGTGATACATGGCAAAAGATGAAACGTTGTGTACTGAGTATCGACCAAACGACGTATGTTTTTGGTTCGAGAATGGACATGGCTTCAAGTGAATTCAAGAATGTTCGAAGTGTCTTGGGACGTACGTTGAACGGTAAAATGCTAGAATGCGAAGACGACTCAAAGATGATGAGTTGTGGATAATGGCTACTCAAGAGGATTTGAGCTTATGAATGGTTGCCAATGATGACGACTAAAGATATTGAAGGCCGAGGAATTATCGTTGTCGTACGTTCTAGCGGACTCAAAGCAAGGTATAATGAGGACGCCTAAAAGACAAGATGATTAATCGAGTACCCTGGGTATCAATGAAAGGCCTAGATACGTATCGATGACATGCGTATGGAGTTTTGCTAGAACCGGGGTCTACCATTAGCCCTTGATGGATGACAATGTGTTGAGCAGGTCATATGATTAACGATTGTTTCAAAGCAGGATTGGTTGTGATAGCCAGAGTCATGGATGATGATTGTTTTGCATGTATCATCTTGTGTTGATTAATCGACGTCGAAAGAGATATCTCTCGGGTGTTTGTCTAATGTTGGTTTAGGACTTCGGGGCTTGTGCTTGAGAGATGTTGATATTGATTAGAATGGTCTACGCTTGATAATTGATTGCCATGAATGTATTGTTTGTTTCTTCTTGTTTGTAAAGGCTATCACTGTCGGATGTGGGGAAAATGAGCTTGAATTATTCTCTGGTGTGTTGGTAGATTAGTTGATTAATCTGTCTATTCTCATATACTTCATAGATAATGTTAGATAGTTGTTTTATCTCTCATTAAGACTGTTGTCTGACTCAAGGTTTTATGTTTCCTCTTATTACCTTGGGCTGTTCATCTGGTTGTGGATGGGCCGACTGAGTGCAGGTGACAAGTGATAGATCTTGATGAGGACGATGTCGCTGAACGATGACGTGCAGGACGCTGGCGTATTATTTTCTACTATCTAGTATTTGTTGTTTTCGTAGTTTGATGTATTCTTTGAGAGCTTGTAGTGAGGGTTATTATATAGATTCTTATAGTGTAATCCAAGGTTGTATGGATATTTTCATCATGATATGAAAGACTTTAAGATTCTACTCAATTCTGCTTCACTAATATTGCATGTTGTATATGTTCTAATATATTTGATCCTTGCGCTGTGAGTTATACGATAGGTTCTGCTTATGTTATCCTACCTTGATGATCGTCCATAGCTGCCTGACACACCTTTCAGTGCATTATTCCTCTTGTTTAGTATAGGAGTTGTGGGCGGTTATCACATTTGGTATCAGAGCTTTGGTTATCGATTTTAGCCAAAGTTCAAGGGCGTAATTACGTATTAGAGACATATTGTAGATTTCTGATGGATGTATACTATATATTAGTGTATAATATAGTAGCGTTTGAACTCCATTTGCAGTTTTTCTCGTGCATGGACCAATCATTCTACATTACAGATTTAGAATGAGTCGCCGACCATCGAGACACGTTTCTAGGGAAGAGACTGTTTATGTAGAGCGTAATGGCGGTATACCATACTACCCATCTATGTTCGAGGCCATGATGGCAGTGATCTTGAGGTGGGTACCCGCTCAGGAGACAACCGCGGTAGATGTAGTTGTTCAAGTGCAGGTGCCTAGAGCCGTGGACTTCGCAAAGTTGTGTAAAGACTTGACCACTCTAGGAGGGAAGCAGTTTAAAGGGACAGAGCCGATTGTAGAGATTAAAGGATGGCTTGATACTTGCATTCAGATCTTTGGAGACTTGGGAATTGATGACGCGACCAAGAGGAAGCTTTCATCGAGACAGCTACAGGGCAGAGCTATGGATTGGTGGAAATCTATTACTCTAGAGACTTCAGAAGATGAGATTTCATAGGAGCAATTCCAAGTCAAGTTCGAGACAAAGTTTATCTTTACCATCCAGAGGTCTATTCTGTTTATGTGGTTTTTTGAGCTTAAGCAGAATGGTCAACCGGTGCTTGAGTATGTTTCTGACTTCGAATCTTTATCGAAGTATGCTCGTTCGTATGTTGAGACTCCTTATCAGAAGAAAAAAGTTTGTCATGGGCTTGGACAAGTATCTTGGGAATTAGCTAGTTGATCATCTAAATGACACTTATGAGAAGATCGTCGAGAAAGCTCTAAGGCATAAGAGTTTGTTTCGCAAGGAAGAGACTGTTGTTGCTGCTAAGGAAGAATCGAATCCACAGCAGGGTGGTAATAACAAAAGGAGGAAGCAATAACATCAGAAAGGAAAGGATGGCCAGAAAAAACAGAAAGGAGAAGTGATTTGCTACAACTGTCAGCAGAAGGGCCATTACTTTAGGGATTGCACGAACCCGAAGGCTGAGAAGAAGTGCTACAACTGTGGCAAGCCTGGGCATAACAAGAAGTACTGTCTAGAAACAGCTAAGGGAAAATAGATTGTGAATCCGTATGCTTTGGAAGCTCTGCCATCGTCTTCGAGGGCTCCTACGGTAGAGGAGAAAGGAAAGAGTGTCCTCGTTCAAGTTATTCTTTCCGTTAGAGATGTTTCAGTTCGTGTATTGTTCAATACTAAAGCATCGCATTCTATCATTTGTAATGAGCTTGTGTGTAGCTTGGGTTTGGAACCAGAGATTTGTGATAGACCTTTTGTTATGACTAATCCAGTTTAGGGTTCGTCCAGTTTAGAGCAAAGTTTTAGTGAATTCTTAAAATCAATGGTTTGGAAAATAAATGTTCTTAAGTCATTTTTTAAGATTTTTAATCACATTATTTAGTATTTAAAAGTATTTTAATTAGGTAATCTCTTTAAATAAGGGTTTTCTTTATAAAGCTTATATATATTTCTTAAAATCATTAAAAGTCCTACTTTCTTTATAAAATTATTTTAAATATATATATATATATATATTAATATATTAGCTTATTCTTCTGAATTTCGGCGTATAAAAATGAGAATTAAACGATAGCTTTGAGTTAAGAATAACATATCCAAATTTCATATTTTTATGATTTTTCTACAATTAATTATGATTTTCCTACTATAAAAATTTAGTAGGATAATACTTAGATTTGCTATGTCAAATCCTTGCTGCCACAAAGGTCAAAAATATAGTTTTTCCTGAAAATTGGTGATGAATTGAGGCATGCATGGTTTCTCTAGATGTAAAGGTGAGTAATAACACTAACACATGCTGGTTAAATTATAATCAGTGATTCTTTTTCCCATTGTATGTGTAAATTTTGTATATCTATATTGTTCTGTGATGAGTTATAGTGTATTGTTCTGATAGATCCATATCAACGTTTAACTTTGTATTAATTATTTATTGAATATGTCGACCCACTTATGTTGAGAAAAAAATAGATAGCATTTGTCGACGTGTTCAATAGATAATTGAGACTAAGTTATAGTTGGTTACCCCTAACCAGCCCTATTCTCCGCATTAGCAGACGGGATTACTATGTAATTCTCTTTGTTAATGTGGGTCTTGGGGTAGGTGTTACAGTTGGGGATTTGTCGTGGTCTAGTGTTGTCGAGTCATGGTTTCTCCTTTATGTGCGATTGCTTTGTTTTGAACTTAGCTGGGTTTGGAATTATCTTGGGTATGTGTGATGACCCTAAACCCCCGATCCACGGTGGCAAGGGTAATCTTTGGAATATAACACATAAACAAATAACAACAGAACAGAAATATATAAATACACCAAATAATGTACAACAAATACACTGGATAAACAAAATCATCAGAGTTACACAGTATACAGGATCATACTTAGTACAAAATACAGTTCAGCTTTACATAAAATGTCTACAGCAGAATCAAAACATAATATGTACAATAGGAGTTGAACAGCATAAAAAGAAAGAAATGATAGAATCCATCTTCAGCTCCATAGCTATCTAGATAGAGCCTGCTAAAACCTGAATACAAGGATGCCCGTGTAGAAATAGGGGCACCCGAGTTTGCAAGTGAAACAAACTACGAGTCAGTCATGGGACTGGTATGAGAAATCTACTTAACATATTTTACAATAAGGCTAATCACAGGACCACGCCGCTAATGCAGAACGGGTTTATTCCATTGGATTGTTGGTGCTTAAAACAAGTAAATCATTTAAACATCGCAATGCTTTTTACAAAAACGAAGCCATTATAAGACTCAGTTCCCATCACACAATGCAATGCAAACCGGAGGATAGAGTTTTACCTTATAAGGGCCAAAATATGCTTGATACGAATAAAACAAAAGCATTGGATATTATTACTAGTGTTTATATATTTCAAAAGCAATTTCAATCATAAGTATCAATCATAGACGGCATGGGTACGATATATCATGTCGCCATATATAGGTTTACAATCAAAACCGCACGATATCGTATTTGGAAATTGGATTTCCGTCATGAACCAAGGCAAGGGATCGTCCTAACTATTTCGAGACAATCTAGCCCGTGTCTAAGGATCAGAACGCATTGGCTCTTGGATCTTCAGGGCCGGTCCACACAGAGTGGATTAAAATGCCTGAACAATGCGTTTCCCAGCCCTATGGGGCGTAAACTGGTCATATCCGACCAAACCATCAGCTCCGAAGAGACCGAACTAACCGAGGCGCCTCGCTATCCATCATCCACATAAGTAAAATGCCCGGGTGTGTAAAACCCAAAACACCACTCCTAGCTAGAAGGAAACGCATGCTCTTCCTGCAGTCCTCTCCCGTTTCTGGTCCATACCGGGGTGTGTGGCTCGCGAATCAATGCTAGACACAAAGCTTGCTATTTAAAGCCCTGCTTTGATCATCAACCACAAAGCTCTTCTTTTCAACAAAAGCTTTGATCATAGCATCTCTGCATTCCACGTTGTCAATCTACAACGTCAGACACACATCCATTTACAAGTCCGTTCTGGGTCTGAACGAAACTGGAGGCATCTTATACCTCGCACATTCGAACGATCAACAAGTACGTCCGGACAACCACCACTGTGACCCCGTCAGGGAAGCAACTCCCATCAAAGGCATCAGTAGCCATCCATTCGATGTGAAGATCATCGGTCTTGCACCGTCTTCATATCTTTGACTTCCAAATGTCGATCAATTATTTGAAATGAGAATTAACTTGGCCTTTTCAAATAATTCATGTATATTTATAATTTCAAATCAATCCATTTTCATTGTTAAATTATTCGACATCCATAATTCAGTTCATTAATGTAGTTTTCACATCAAACACATTCAACCATCAAATATCCAATAAACCAGGTAAATTCGGTTTATTTCCATTCCATATCGTTTACAATATTTTATCACGATGTATCGCTATTTTATTTATTTAATATTAGCCAATTTATTCTAACAATGCTTCAGGCCATAACGCGACCATGGCGCTGTTTTTCTTCAAATTTGATTTTCACATAT